>VTFQ01000005.1:34942277-35542277 GCA_036281575.1 Ancherythroculter nigrocauda
TCCAGAAATGAGAGGGTTACTTTAAAAAATATATTCAGTACAAATGACTAATTACCAGGTCCAGATGGATTCTGAAGACGTTTTTCTCACATTTTCTGTGCTGCGGAATAAATGGTGAAATGTGTTAAACTGACTCTTGTTGTCTGCTTAACCTTAAAATGCATAAGTGGGTCAAAAAGAACCATTTTGGGGACATCATTGTACATTTTAACTCCCACTGTCACAAAGCATATCTGTTATCTGAATTGTAAATGAATACAGCACCTATTCTTGTGTAATAATCATCGTTCGTAACAACGGCCTATGTATTCCGTTACTCCTCGAGCCAGCATGTTCTGTAACACGCAGCATCAAAAGCCACAGCGGGAAGAAAGAGAGGTCATAATGTATGTGAAGTAGGCTAATTCATTATGACATTAAACATTCATGACCTGAAAGATGCTGTGAGGATGTTTTCCAAAAACACACATTTACATTTCATATTCCACAGTGTAAAGTGCGTTCAGCTCAGCCTGGGGTCTGATGCATCAAAATCTCCCCACACATCCTGTAATTTAGATCCGTCTGTCTCTCTCTGGCTCTGGCCTGGGGCAGCTTTCTCTTAATTTAATAAAGGGCTTAAGCTTCAACCCGCTTTTGAAGGATCTTACTGCTATTAAATTCATTACAATATATCACCCACTGGAGACAAGGCTGTGGGCAGTGAGTGGCCCCTGAAATGAATTAATGAAGAACTCAAAAAGAGAAAGAGAATATCTGCCTCTGATCCACCCTGCTTCAGAAGTCTCACATCATATCTATACATAAAGGTAACAATCTCCTAGTAGTCTACATATAATTGTTCTCATTACTGTCATAAAATCCAATAATGCTGTATAGAGCTCTATCTACATACATGCATGTATCCTTCACAGATGCCACACCCTTGATATACTGTTTAACATACTTGGCTTTCACATTAAGCTTAACTGTGTTTTAATAGGATCTGTGTCTCAATCCATGTTAATCACTTTTTTTTTTTTTTTTTTTTTTACATATATGCAAATTAACTCATTGAGCATTAACCCAGGGTTTACAAATATACAGTTTGAAATATGGAATCTAGACTACCAAGAATTAATTACTAAACCAGAAAGTAAACAGTGTTAAACATGAACAAAATAACCCTGGATTATATTAAAAATGACACAGGCATTACTACATGGCATCATAAACTCAACTTTAATGTCTTTCCTGACTTTTCTTCTTTCCAGTGTGTTGATGAGGTTCGGGTTCACCCCTTGCTCTATGTGTTTTTGATCAGGCAACAAGTATCATAGTAGGGTTGCACCAGTCGTTTGTAAGTTCTTAGACTGGAAGATCCACACTAGAGGCTTAGTAACTACTACAGGTGCTGGTCATATAATTAGAATATCATGAAAAAGTTGATTTATTTCACTAATTCCATTCAAAAAGTGAAACTTGTATATTATATTCATTCATTACACACAGACTGATATATTTCAAATGTTTATTTCTTTTAATGTTAATGACAACTAAGGAAAATCCCAAATTCAGTATCTCAGAAAATTAGAATATTACTTAAGACCAATACAAAGAAAGGATTTTTAGAAATCTTGGCCAACTGAAAAGTATGAACATGAAAAGTATGAGCATGTACAGCACTCAATACTTAGTTGGGGCTCCTTTTGCCTGAATTACTGCAGCAATGCGGCGTGGCATGGAGTCGATCAGTCTGTGGCACTGCTCAGGTGTTATGAGAGCCCACGTTGCTCTGATAGTGGCCTTCAGCTCTTCTGCATTGTTGGGTCTGGCATATCGCATCTTCCCCTCACAATACCCCATAGATTTTCTATGGGGTTAAGGTCAGGTGAGTTTGCTGGCCAATTAAGAACAGGGATACCATGGTCCTTAAATCTTGGCACTGTGTGCAGGTTCCAAGTCCTGTTGGAAAATGAAATCAGCATCTCCATAAAGTTGGTCAGCAGCAGGAAGCATGAAGTGCTCTAAAACTTCCTGGTATACGGCTGCGTTGACCTTGGACCTCAGAAAACACAGTGGACCAACACCAGCAGATGACATGGCACCCCAAACCATCACTGACTGTGGAAACTTTATACTGGACCTCAAGCAACGTGGATTGTGTGCCTCTCCTCTCTTCCTCCAGACTCTGGGACCCTGATTTCCAAAGGAAATGCAAAATTTACTTTCATCAGAGAACATAACTTTGGACCACTCAGCAGCAGTCCAGTCCTTTTTGTCTTTAGCCCAGGCGAGATGCTTCTGACGCTGTCTGTTGTTCAAGAGTGGCTTGACACAAGGAATGCGACAGCTGAAACCCATGTCTTGCATACGTCTGTGCGTAGTGGTTCTTGAAGCACTGACTCCAGCTGCAGTCCACTCTTTGTGAATCTCCCCCACATTTTTGAATGGGTTCTGTTTCACAATCCTCTCCAGGGTGCGGTTATCCCTATTGCTTGTACACTTTTTTCTACCACATCTTTTCCTTCCCTTCGCCTCTCTATTAATGTGCTTAAACACAGAGCTTTGTGAACAGCCAGCCTCTTTTGCAATGACCTTTTGTGTCTTGCCCTCCTCGTGCAAGGTGTCAATGGTTGTCTTCTGGACAACTGTCAAGTCAGCAGTCATCCCCATGATTGTGTAGCCTACAGAACTAGACTGAGAGACCATTTAAAGGCCTTTGCAGGTGTTTTGAGTTAATTAGTTGATTAGAGTGTGGCACCAGGTGTCTTCAATATTGAACCTTTTCACAATATTCAAATTTTCTGAGATACTGAATTTGGGATTTTCCTTAGTTGTCAGTTATAATCATCAAAACTAAAAGAAATAAACATTTGAAATATATCAGTCTGTGTGTAATGAATGAATATAAGTTTCACGTTTTGAATGGAATTAGTGAAATTTTTTGATGATATTCTAATTATATGACAAGCACCTGTATATAGTTTATAAATAACTCTGTACTTCATTTTATTGATAAGCATAAACTCAAAACTCAAAGGAGGAACCGTAAAAGGGGGTTGCTATTTGTTTGCAGCGCTCGGTGACTGTCGCTGTGTCCGAAATTGAGTAGGTACTACATTTGAATTTACTTTGTGACTGTTAAAAAAGCACGCTCTAGTATGAATATGTGTAGTATGAATGAAATTTGGATATACTACATCCGCCATGTCATCACTGTTACGTGACCTACCTAGTTGCGTCGCTTCACTTCAATTCATAATTCCCTTCCTGTGTCCTCACAGGATAGTAAAGTGTCCATTGAATGCGCACTACAGAATTTTGGCGGAAATAGTAGGTCAACCGGGGACTCGCCTACTGTTTTTTGAAAAGGGAAGTATTCAATTTCAGAGGCAGCTTGTTTGTC
Organism: Ancherythroculter nigrocauda; assembly: GCA_036281575.1. NCBI lineage: Eukaryota > Metazoa > Chordata > Actinopteri > Cypriniformes > Xenocyprididae > Ancherythroculter > Ancherythroculter nigrocauda. Next base: position 34,945,666 of record VTFQ01000005.1, read on the forward strand.
TACAACTCTGCAAAGACTCATCATGGAACACACGCTGATGACTTGTGATTTCTGCATGATCAGGGTGCATGAAGGGGGATACATAGGTTGACAGGCAGGTAAGACATCCTATCATTGCATTCGGACTGAATGCAATGATTGGACAAACATTTTTTGGTCCCGAGACTTCGACATATGACATATGTACATTTTTTTTTATATTTAGACCACTTCTATTATTGATTGCTATCAGGATATGAAGACAGAGTTTACACTGTCTACACTGGACATGTCAAAGAAATAAACAAGGCATTTGTTTACTGTCTGTGACCCAACACGTCACATTTAGTGGCAGTATCATATCGATTGTAATGGCTTTATTGTATGGGTTCTATTGTAGTTGGGTTTAATAAATTCTGATCAATAGGAGCAATTTCTTATTATAAGCAATATGGTTGATGAGGTCAGTTCCTCTGGTTTCAGACCACATTCACACATTTGATTTTATCCGAATACAGAAACAAATAAAAAAAATAAAAAAATATATTTTGCCATTGCTACGGATACAAATATTGGCTTTGCTGCATTCCACTATTTATATGAATAAAACAGCCTTGATATAGTGAATAAAATGTGTAGTTTTTGTCAACAAGCTGAAAGATCATCAGAACGTTAGTTATGTACTTAGTGTATGTGTTTGTAAAGGTAAGACATGAAGGCTGTAGCCTCTGCTGCTTCCCAGCCAACACACAGACCATCTATTCCCATTGCATTGCTCAACATCAAAGACCTGCTGACCTTCCTTTGCAAACACACGCTGAATTGGCTCACTGTTTGTCTTTCTCTTCATAATATCAAACAGTTCTCAGAGTCCTTCAGATTGTCTGTAGTACAGCTCAGGCAAGCTTTAGCTTTTTTACAGACCCATACGGACACAGCAGGCTTTCACCAGAGATTTGGATCGTTCATCACCCGATATGACACACAGTTTGACCTCAGGGTCATAAGGTCATGACAGACGGTCAAAGACAGAGAGGAGGAAGAGCCAGAGTCTGTGTAGTGGGCAGCAAGTGAAGACCACAGTTCAGTGAATGCATTAAAACCAGACAATGATCTAGGGAATGGGCTAGCTTTGGGAGCTGTTTGCTAATTGTTGTCATGTTTACTGGACTGCCTTAGTAAATAGCTTGTCTCCACTGACACAGGTTATAGGTTTTGAGTGAGAGAAAAACTAATAAAGTACATCTTTCTTGGGCTTGTTTAAAAACATAGAAATGACTGAAAGCGTCCATGGCATGAGGAAATAATCTTTTCACATTTAAGAGTTCATTATAGCCTACTATAAAACCTCATCCTCAATAAAAAGAGTATTTATTGTAACTAAGCTCCAAAACACCAACTTGTCCTCTAGTTCCACAACTTTGTGACATCAGCACAGGACTGCCTCCACAGCAACACGCAGGGCCGTCCCAAGCATGGGGTGGGGCCTAGTGCGAGTTAGCGGAAGTTGGACCCCCCTCAGTCTGTTCGCAATCATGTTCAGGGTTGGATGACATGGTGAGGAAATTCACACACCAGAATATAAACTTGTGACAACACAGTATTAACAACTCCCTTTTCGCTTTCGCTTTTAAATTTGTGATCATACGTACTCTCTGTATAAAGGCCTATAATTTTCGGGGACTTTAGGGAGACGCTATCAATATGCAGTGTATTGAAATTGCTTTTGAATGCGTGCACATATTTGTCAAGTAATGTAATCGGTGTACGGCCGAACACTGTGTAATACCAGAAGGGGTGTGGGGTGTGGGGCATGGATGGTGTGGTCCCCCTCGGTCTGTTCGCCCCCTACAGAGCAGGGCTTGCTGCGTTCGCACCAGTTGCACCGCCCTAAGGACAGCACTGGCAACACATCACACCTTCAGTCAACTTAGAGTAGTTATGTGTGTCCACAGTGAACATAGAAAGACATTCCCAATAGAGCAGTGAATCCAGGAGTCACCATGAAAACAGAAGCTAAGATGTCTGCATGAAACAGAAGTTTATCCGCGTTTATCCGGTGTGTGAGGTCTGAAAACGTGCTCTGATGCCGGAAGTGATCTCTCGCGCGTATATGTCAATGAGTGCGAGAGATCACTTCCGGCGTGAGAGTGCATTCAGACCTCACACACCAGATGCTCAAGGCAGTTGGACATAGTGGTGTATTAGAGGTAAAAAATTATATAAATACTGTTCGGTTTCTCGCACAAACCGATCTTTTCGTGTCGTTTTTTTTTACTGGTCACCTCGAGTTGAAGCATGTTCAACTTTGATTAAAACGCTGCGCTCAACACTGTCACTTTTTAGCCAGCCATCCAATCAGAGTGGAGGAGGGGTGGGGCAAATACAACACCGGCCAAATGTCACAACATTCTTGCTGTACAACAACATCAACAAGCAGCAACGGAACAAAATGGATGAGATATTAATATTGCTAGTCTCCAAACATACATAGCAAGTATTCTACCTTGACATTTTTAGTCTGAAACAAATTACCTGCAAAATCAGAAATAAGTAACAGTGCTGCAGATATTCCGTATCATAGCAACAAAGCGTCTCAACTGAAAAAAACCGCTGCGCAGCTGAAGCACTCTCAAGAGCTCACAGATAGGCGTTTTAAGCAGAGCGCCTAGCGTTTTCAGCTAGCTAAAAACGCTTTGGTGGACACGGGGCCTTATAGATGGGAGTTCCCATTGACATGCATTATACGACTGACAGACCGCAACGGTTGGAGTTAAAAATCATCATTTGTGTTCTACTGAAAAAACAAAGTCACCTACATCTTGGATGCCCTGGGGGTAAGCAGATAAACATCAAATTTTCATTTTTGGGTGAACTATCCCTTTTAATAAGACACAAGTGAACCATATTAGGGCTAATCAGAACCCCCAGTAAATGATACAAACACAGGACACAAAGGATGATGATGATGATGATGATGATGATGGACACAGCAGGGCAAAATAAAAGTCAAAATAAGAGTCCTAAGGTAGATAAATGTGACAGATAGTGCCACAGAGTCAGAGTGTTTACACTTTTGGGGGAAATGAAACTGAATTATTTAAATTAATTATTTAAAGATGAAATCTGCGTATTAGGCTGGGATATGATTAAGTATTTCAACAATGGAAAAATGATAGGCCTACTCTTCTGTAATGTGACAATTTGACTGGATTGTAAAAAGTGAGTTATAATATTATATTAATATTATTCTTTCCTGCCCATTTGGCCTTTAATACATTAGCAGAATAGCTATTTGAAAGTTACGTTAAGAAACAAGTTAAGAAGTTACAAAAGTTAAGGAAATCAGATTTTTATCTTCAGAATAACTGATGAATCATTCACAATAATAGCAGATACCTTTATTATGAAAGTGAACAAAGAGTCAGTGCTGATTTTATGTTGTTATTAACACTGGATGAACTAAGTGAATTAAATGAGAAACATCTCCTCTCTACGCACACACACAGAGAGAGAGAGAGAGAGAGAGAGAGGTGCTGCTCTATTAAAGGTGCTAAAGAGGATGTTTTGTTTTATACATTTTTGCAATATTACTTGAAACTGTCTTTACTAACTGATAAAAGACTATTTATCAGGTGCACTGAAAGGAATAATATTAATATACATCATCTGTGCACGAGGTAGGGCCTTAAAAACATCAGCCAATCGTTTACGTGATCATCGCGTAAACAATTGGCCCTCTGGCTTGTCAATCACTGCCGTGACAGTCCTTGTGAGAGACGAGCGCGGCTGCGCGCTCCAGTAACTTTCCACACTCCACAGGCGCCGCATGCAATGTTTTTGTCCGGAGACAGGAGTAACAACTGCAGATTATGAGTTACCTGCGGTGAGTCCGACATAATGAATCCACTAACACGATACAGCGAATTCCGGTGGTAAACACTCGTGTTCCAATACTCGTGGCACGAGTTTTGGGAGGCGTTCCCTCGAAAGGAGGGGGGATGTTCTTACGCATGCGCTCATTTCAAAAACTCAGTAACAGTCTTTGGTTTCTCAGTTGACGAAAAGATCCTCTTTATCACCTTTAACAGACATAGCAGTGATGTCTGTCAGAATGGCTTATCCAACTATTACACTGCTTCTCTCTGCTCAACCCTTCTATTGATCACTGTACCACATACCATTGATCCAGCAAACCAAGCATGAGTAGGGGTGGTTTCTTCATTAGGGCGATAGGGCGACGCACCAAAGTGGGAAAGGGACAGATTTTTTCAATCACATTCAACCACACAGTTACGCTAGCTGTCACTGCTCTAGACTGTTTGTTCTGCCTCTGGATATAGTCCAATCAGTGTCAAGTCACGTTCTGTGGAGTACTGCCTCTTTTTAGGCGATTTCACTCTGGCCGAGAATCGCCCAGAGTGCTCACCGGCTGCGTTCCACTCCACTTTTAGACACGCACTCGCAAACTTCCCTGAGCACTTCCCCTCGGGGGAATCCCTGCCACCATTTTGAAGTGCCTTACACTTCATGAAGTGGACGAGGGAAGTTTATATGGACAGACCCTCGGTCCCTTGATTTTGACTGAGGGAGCGAGTCTACTTCATAATACACTTCAGGGAGCTCCATATACCACAGTGCAACACAACTGTGACGTCACTGCATATCGCGTTTAATTTACCCCACCACAAACAATTCTATGATATATATATTATTTTTTTAAATATTTAAAACAACCCAAACACACCTATATACATATAGAATGCTGCATTAAACAATTTTGTAAGGGGAAAAAATAAATAATAAATCAGGGGCTTAGGACATTCCAGTTCAGCCAAATGACCATATGCATCGTTACTTCCTGGTTGCCGTTAAGCCAGCTTGGGCATTTCCGGTGAACTGTTAGCTGTTCATTCTGTACTCACTGTACATCAACACAAAACCATCAGTGGTTGACTTTTTAATGTTGTATTCATATTTTTAATGCAGTTATCACATTTACCTAATTTGCCAAGTTTTATTGATTGCAATAAAGACGAAGCTATTGGGACCATTTAAAAAATGCTGTGTCTGTAATTAGACACACACACGCATTATTTTTTTCAGCACTTCAACTGTTATTTTTAATGTGATGACCACAAACCTTATTTGTTCATCCTTCTGAAATGGTCCCCATTTGTAAAACTGAACATTTTAAAATCTAGGAAATTCAACATTTGATAGAAAACACTTATTTAAAAATAAAAAAGACAATAATTACCAACCAGCAGGTGGTGGCAGAGTAGCATTTATTTGCGCATATATCAGCCATTTCCTCTACTTTCGGGTTTGACTAAATATTAAACATTATAAAATAACTAGGGTAAAAAATAAATTTTGTCAATGTGAAGTATGAAGTACTCACAAAATCTTATGAAAAACAATAACTTTTCTTGTGAATGAATTACATACAAAGTGAGCACTGCGCTTTCCCTTTATAATCTGTCAGTCAGTGCAGCGCAAGATCAATGATTTTGGCACACTTGTGAAAACACATTTTATTCAATTAATCTAACTAAAGTGCACAATAAACATTTAATCTTTGACAGTTTTTTTTTTCACACGAAAGTGAAAGCTGATGGCCGAATTGAATTTAGCAAAGGAGGAACACTGAGGTACGTCTTTATGCCGTCTTATGTTTGAATAACTAAATTAATGCTATGCCTGACTATTTAAGTGACTATTTTCTGATTATAAACTAAGCATTACACTACTGATGCTCAACACACCAGCAAGTGGCATCTCACCAGGAAGTTTTCGAGCTGGCTTATATTATTGCGGAAGTTCTAAAGAATGCTCCATGCATATAGCCAAAGAATATACACTTCCAAGAAGCGACACTCAATAGAACGTTCCATTGCAACACCGGCACCCAGCAGCAGCCCTGCGTTTCCGCCATTTTGTGGTGAAAGCCACTTGTCAGTCCACTAGTTTATATGGCAATCAGCTGCTCTGTTAAACAAAACGTAGGCCTACATTAAAGCTGAAATCCAACCTGAATGATGACAACACAGAATAAAATACTATCACTATAGTGATCATCAAATCCTTTTAACAGTTTATTTTTATTGTCTTCCACTTTTTTCACAAAACCTTTAGAAACCTATCATGAGCACTGTTATGTTTAAAGCAAATGTCTTAACAAATGTCAGTAGACCGGGAAGATTTTAAAATGAGCAGTTCATTCATAAATACGTAAGATCGCTATGGAAATACAAAATGGAAGTCAAAAGACAATGAACTCAATGCTGAAAAGGGGCGTGGCTACATAAGGTCTATAGAATAGGAGTGCAAAAATTCTGACTAAAATATACATTTTGCTAAAAATATTCGTTTTTGAATATTTGTTTTTGTTGTCGAACATAAATGTGCCATATGTAGAATTTCGAACCTACAACTATTTTAGGATAGCAACTGTGACTATTGTACTATTGTAGGATACTATTACACTTTTGTAGGGCAATCAAAATAGCCTAATAATTAGTCTGTGTTTTTGTTTTTCTTTATTTTCATATTTAGTTTAGTGTATCTAACTTCTGCTTTAAAAACATTTTGTTTTTAGATTGTAGTTTTACATTGTTGGAATGTAGGCCTACATTCTTGTTTGTTTTCATAGCCTTCAATATGAACATTGTTTGTAGGGCAATATTGGGCAGGATGTGAAATAACATTTTAATTTTAATTAAATACATATATTTTTTTTAGTTCAATTAGAAAAGTGTACAAAATACTGAGATTATACATCGCCATTCAGCCCAAAAATAGAGATATGATTTTTTTTCCATGTTTTGGATAAGCAGTAATGATACATTATTATATCACTTGTTAAATGGTTATTTAACAATTAGCTTACATTCATTCCTGCATTCCCCTACAGTTTTAGTAGAACATTTATTAATTTCCAAGTCAAAACTGCATTATAATCAACAAAATATAGCTGCGAGCAGCGATGGCGGGCCCAAGCCCGGTGGCACCGCCACCCCGGTGGCTTCAGGGCAACTGTGCACAGCGGGCAATAGGCATTTAAAACGGTTAAACATCAAAGGACTATGTCAAATTCCCTCCACATTTACTGCACTACAAGGTGCCGCTATATAGCCCCTCCTCCCTGCCCATTTTCAGAGGATTACATGTGCCAAGTTTTAACATTATTCTGATGAATTTTGAAGCAAATCAGGTAAAAATAAGAGGGTGATCTCAATGTATGCTGAAAGTGACACATTTTCTGCTTCCAGTTGGTGGCGCTATGACTTTGAATCACAATAGTCACATCCATGTGATCAGCCTTGTACAACGAAGACTAAGCCGAAGTTTCATCAAAATCAATTAATGTATGCAGAAGTTATAACACTTTGTTTCCTTTTCTTGCCATAAATTCGTTGCCTCGCCACGGCCAAACCGTTTGAGATATCCAAAATCCGTTTGCAATTAAACAACTTCAATGTGTAAGCAACAAGTTAAAAAAGCTTGGTGTAAATTGGATAAACCCTGTAGGAGTAGTAGTATAAAATTCATAGCCTGTTTTTTCAAAAAATTAACATTCAAACAAAAATAGCCGACTTCCTGTTGGTCGGAGCTAATGAATGTAAATTAGAAAATTGTCCAGCTTGATGAGAACAATATGTGTACCGAGTTTGGTGACTGTAGGAAAAACTAACCCCCCCACTTTTGTCAAAAGGTGGCGCTACTGAGCCCCTCCACCATGCCCATTTATATGGCTTTGTCCATGTCTACTGGTTGACAATATTGATGTGTGTGTCGAGTTTCATGCAATTTGAAGCATGTTAAGAGCCTCAAAAACACTCAAGAATATTTTTACAGTTTGACCTGTTGCCATGGCAACAATATTTCAAATATCAAAAATCCTGTCATAGGTCTACATCTGCTGTGTATTGACATTACACTGATGAAGTTTGAAGCAAATCAGGTAAAAATAAGAGGGTGATCTCAAAGCATTTCAAAAAGTGATACACTTCCTGCTGCCAGTTGGTGGCGCTATAACTTTGACTCACAGTAGTCACATCCATGTGATCAGACTACTACAACCAACACACTCGTGAAGTTTCATAAAGATCAATATATGTATGCAGACGTTATAACACATTTCCTGTTTCCTTTTTCTCGCCATAAATTCGTTGCCTCGCCACGGCCAAACCGTTCGAGATATCAAAAATCCGCTGGCAATTTTTAATCATCAATGTCACGACTTCATGCTGACCGAGTTTGGTGGCGATCGGATTAATCGTCTAGGAGGAGTATATCAAATTCCAGAGCATGCATTTTTCAAACAACCCTTAATAGCTGACTTCCTGTTGGCGTGGCGTTTAACTTAGAGTACGAAAGTTGTTCGGCCCGATGAGTTCTATATGTGTACCGAGTTTCATACTAATACGTGCAAGCGTGTTTAATATATGGACCAAATTTTCAGACTTTTTTCAAGGGGGCGCTCTCGAGCCCCCTTGCCACGCCCGGGTACCAGCCTCTGCGGCGTCCTAATGGCCGCGGATTCCAATGTGTGTGCCAATTTTCAAGAGTTTTTGAGCATGTTAAGGCCCCCAAAAAGCCCCGGAAGACGGAAAAAAAAAAATATATATATAGCTGCGAGCAGCGATGGTGGGCCCAAGCCCGGTGGCACCGCCACCCCGGTGGCTTCAGGGCAACTGTGCATGGCGGGCAATAGGCAGTTAAAATGGTTAAACATCGAAGGACTATGTCAAATTCACTCTACATTTACTGCACTATAAGGTGGTGCTATTAAGCCCCTCCTTCCTGCCTGTTTCTAAGGCTTTGCCCATGTCTACTGGCTAAGAATCCTGATGTGTGTATGGAGTTTCAAACAATTTGAAGCATGCTAAGAGTCTCAAAAGCATCCAAAATGAATATTAAAGTTTGATGCGTTGCCAAGGTAATTGTGTTTGAGATATCACAATTCTTTTCAAAGGTCAACATCGGCCATGTTTTGACATTATACAAAAGAAGTTTGAAGAAAATCGGGTAAAAATAAGATGTTGATCTCAAAAGCATGCTGAAAGTGACACATTTTCTGCTTCCAGTTGGTGGCGCTATGACTTTGAATCACAATAGTCACATCCATGTGATCAGCCTTGTACAACGAAGACTAAGCCGAAGTTTCATCAAAATCAATTAATGTATGCAGAAGTTATAACACTTTGTTTCCCTTTTCTTGCCATAAATTTGTTGCCTCGCCACGGCCAAACCGTTTGAGGTATCCAAAATCCGTTTGCAATTAAACAACTTCAATGTGTTATCAACAAGTTAAAAAAAGCTTGGTGTAAATTGGATAAACCCTGTAGGAATAGTAGTATAAAATTCATAGCCTGTTTTTTCAAAAAATTAACCATTAAACAAAAATAGCCAACTTCCTGTTGGTCGGAGCTAATGAATGTAAATTAGAAAATTGTCCGGCTTGATGAGAACAATATGTGTACCGAGTTTGGTGACTGTAGGAAAAACTAACCCCCCCACTTTTGACAAAAGGTGGCGCTACTGAGCCCCTCCACCACGCCCATTTCTATGGCTTTATCCATGTCTACTGGTTGACAATATTGATGTGTGTGTCGAGTTTCATGCAATTTGAAGCATGTTAAGAGCCTCAAAAACATTCAAGAATATTATTACAGTTTAACCTGTTGTCATGGCAACAATATTTCAAATATCAAAAATCCTGTCATAGGTCTACATCTGCTGTGTATTGACATTACACTGATGAAGTTTGAAGCAAATCAGGTAAAAATAAGAGGGTGATCTCAAAGCATTTCAAAAAATGATACACTTCCTGCTGCCAGTTGGTGGCGCTATAACTTTGACTCACAATAGTCACATCCATGTGATCAGACTACTACAACCAACACACTCGTGAAGTTTCATAAAGATCAATGTATGTATGCAGACGTTATAACACATTTCCTGTTTCCTCTTTCTCGCCATAAATTCGTTGCCTCGCCACGGCCAAACCGTTCGAGATATCAAAAATCCCCTGGCAATTTTTAATCATCAGTGTCTTGACTTCATGCTGACCGAGTTTGGTGGCGATCGGATTAATCGTCTAGGAGGAGTATATCAAATTCCAGAGCATGCGTTTTTCAAACAACCCTTAATAGCTGACTTCCTGTTGGCGTGGCGTTTAACTTAGAGTACGAAAGTTGTTCGGCCCGATGATGTCTATATGTGTACCGAGTTTCATACTAATACGTGCAAGCGTGTTTAATATATGGACCAAATTTTCAGACTTTTTTCAAGGGGGCGCTCTCGAGCCCCCTTGCCACGCCCGGGTACCAGCCTCTGCGGCGTCCTAATGGCCGCGGATTCCAATGTGTGTGCCAATTTTCAAGAGTTTTTGAGCATGTTAAGGCCCCCAAAAAGCCCCGGAAGACGGAAAAAAAAAAATATATATATAGCTGCGAGCAGCGATGGTGGGCCCAAGCCCGGTGGCACCGCCACCCCGGTGGCTTCAGGGCAACTGTGCATGGCGGGCAATAGGCAGTTAAAATGGTTAAACATCGAAGGACTATGTCAAATTCACTCTACATTTACTGCACTATAAGGTGGTGCTATTAAGCCCCTCCTTCCTGCCTGTTTCTAAGGCTTTGCCCATGTCTACTGGCTAAGAATCCTGATGTGTGTATGGAGTTTCAAACAATTTGAAGCATGCTAAGAGTCTCAAAAGCATCCAAAATGAATATTAAAGTTTGATGCGTTGCCAAGGTAATTGTGTTTGAGATATCACAATTCTTTTCAAAGGTCAACATCGGCCATGTTTTGACATTATACAAAAGAAGTTTGAAGAAAATCGGGTAAAAATAAGATGTTGATCTCAAAAGCATGCTGAAAGTGACACATTTTCTGCTTCCAGTTGGTGGCGCTATGACTTTGAATCACAATAGTCACATCCATGTGATCAGCCTTGTACAACGAAGACTAAGCCGAAGTTTCATCAAAATCAATTAATGTATGCAGAAGTTATAACACTTTGTTTCCCTTTTCTTGCCATAAATTTGTTGCCTCGCCACGGCCAAACCGTTTGAGGTATCCAAAATCCGTTTGCAATTAAACAACTTCAATGTGTTATCAACAAGTTAAAAAAAGCTTGGTGTAAATTGGATAAACCCTGTAGGAATAGTAGTATAAAATTCATAGCCTGTTTTTTCAAAAAATTAACCATTAAACAAAAATAGCCAACTTCCTGTTGGTCGGAGCTAATGAATGTAAATTAGAAAATTGTCCGGCTTGATGAGAACAATATGTGTACCGAGTTTGGTGACTGTAGGAAAAACTAACCCCCCCACTTTTGACAAAAGGTGGCGCTACTGAGCCCCTCCACCACGCCCATTTCTATGGCTTTATCCATGTCTACTGGTTGACAATATTGATGTGTGTGTCGAGTTTCATGCAATTTGAAGCATGTTAAGAGCCTCAAAAACATTCAAGAATATTATTACAGTTTAACCTGTTGTCATGGCAACAATATTTCAAATATCAAAAATCCTGTCATAGGTCTACATCTGCTGTGTATTGACATTACACTGATGAAGTTTGAAGCAAATCAGGTAAAAATAAGAGGGTGATCTCAAAGCATTTCAAAAAATGATACACTTCCTGCTGCCAGTTGGTGGCGCTATAACTTTGACTCACAATAGTCACATCCATGTGATCAGACTACTACAACCAACACACTCGTGAAGTTTCATAAAGATCAATGTATGTATGCAGACGTTATAACACATTTCCTGTTTCCTCTTTCTCGCCATAAATTCGTTGCCTCGCCACGGCCAAACCGTTCGAGATATCAAAAATCCCCTGGCAATTTTTAATCATCAGTGTCTTGACTTCATGCTGACCGAGTTTGGTGGCGATCGGATTAATCGTCTAGGAGGAGTATATCAAATTCCAGAGCATGCGTTTTTCAAACAACCCTTAATAGCTGACTTCCTGTTGGCGTGGCGTTTAACTTAGAGTACGAAAGTTGTTCGGCCCGATGATGTCTATATGTGTACCGAGTTTCATACTAATACGTGCAAGCGTGTTTAATATATGGACCAAATTTTCAGACTTTTTTCAAGGGGGCGCTCTCGAGCCCCCTTGCCACGCCCGGGTACCAGCCTCTGCGGCGTCCTAATGGCCGCGGATTCCAATGTGTGTGCCAATTTTCAAGAGTTTTTGAGCATGTTAAGGCCCCCAAAAAGCCCCGGAAGACGGAAAAAAAAATATATATATATAGCTGCGAGCAGCGATGGTGGGCCCAAGCCCGGTGGCACCGCCACCCCGGTGGCTTCAGGGCAACTGTGCACAGCGGGCAATAGGCACTTAAAACGGTTAAACATCAAAGGACTATGTCAAATTCACTCCACATTTACTGCACTACAAGGTGCCGCTATAGAGCCCCTCCTCCCTGCCCATTTTCAAAGGATTACATGTGCCAAGTTTTAACATTATTCTGATGAATTTTGAAGCAAATCAGGTAAAAATAAGAGGGTGATCTCAATGTATGCTGAAAGTGACACATTTTCTGCTTCCAGTTGGTGGCGCTATGACTTTGAATCACAATAGTCAAATCCATGTGATCAGCCTTGTACAACGAAGACTAAGCCAAAGTTTCATCAAAATCAATTAATGTATGCAGAAGTTATAACACTTTGTTTCCCTTTTCTTGCCATAAATTCGTTGCCTCGCCACGGCCAAACCGTTTGAGATATCCAAAATCCGTTTGCAATTAAACAACTTCAATGTGTTAGCAACAAGTTAAAAAAAGCTTGGTGTAAATTGGATAAACCCTGTAGGAGTAGTAGTATAAAATTCATAGCCTGTTTTTTCAAAAAATTAACATTCAAACCAAAATAGCTGACTTCCTGTTGGTCGGAGCTAATGAATGTAAATTAGAAAATTGTCCGGCTTGATGAGAATAATATGTGTACCGAGTTTGGTGACTGTAGGAAAAACTAACCCCCCCACTTTTGTCAAAAGGTGGCGCTACTGAGCCCCTCCACCACGCCCATTTCTATGGCTTTGTCCATGTCTACTGGTTGACAATATTGATGTGTGTGTCGAGTTTCATGCAATTTGAAGCATGTTAAGAGCCTCAAAAACACTCAAGAATATTATTACAGTTTGACCTGTTGCCATGGCAACAATATTTCAAATATCAAAAATCCTGTCATAGGTCTACATCTGCTGTGTATTGACATTACACTGATGAAGTTTGAAGCAAATCAGGTAAAAATAAGAGGGTGATCTCAAAGCATTTTAAAAGTGATACACTTCTTGCTGCCATTTGGTGGCGCTATAACTTTGACTCACAATAGTTACATCCATGTGATCAGACTACTACAACCAACACACTCCTGAAGTTTCATAAACATCAATCAATGTATGCAGAAGTTATAACACATTTCCTGTTTCCCTTTTCTCGCCATAAATTCGTTGCCTCGCCACGGCCAAACCGTTTGAGATATCCAAAATCCGTTTGCAATTAAACAACTTCAATGTGTTCGCAACAAGTTAAAAAAAGCTTGGTGTAAATTGGATAAACCCTGTAGGAGTAGTAGTATAAAATTCATAGCCTGTTTTTTCAAAAAATTAACATTCAAACCAAAATAGCTGACTTCCTGTTGGTCGGAGCTAATGAATGTAAATTAGAAAATTGTCCGGCTTGATGAGAATAATATGTGTACCGAGTTTGGTGACTGTAGGAAAAACTAACCCCCCCACTTTTGTCAAAAGGTGGCGCTACTGAGCCCCTCCACCACGCCCATTTCTATGGCTTTGTCCATGTCTACTGGTTGACAATATTGATGTGTGTGTCGAGTTTCATGCAATTTGAAGCATGTTAAGAGCCTCAAAAACACTCAAGAATATTATTACAGTTTGACCTGTTGCCATGGCAACAATATTTCAAATATCAAAAATCCTGTCATAGGTCTACATCTGCTGTGTATTGACATTACACTGATGAAGTTTGAAGCAAATCAGGTAAAAATAAGAGGGTGATCTCAAAACATTTCAAAAAGTGATACACTTCCTGCTGCCAGTTGGTGGCGCTATAACTTTGACTCACAATAGTCACATCCATGTGATCAGACTCCTATAACGAACACACTCGTGAAGTTTCATAAAGATCAATATATGTATTAAGACGTTATAACACATTTCCTGTTTCCTTTTTCTCGCCATAAATTCGTTGCCTCGCCACGGCCAAACCGTTCGAGATATCAAAAATCCCCTGGCAATTTTTAATCATCAGTGTCTTGACTTCATGCTGACCGAGTTTGGTGGCGATCGGATTAATCGTCTAGGAGGAGTATATCAAATTCCAGAGCATGCGTTTTTCAAACAACCCTTAATAGCTGACTTCCTGTTGGCGTGGCGATTAACTTAGAGCGCGAAAGTTGTTCGGCCCGATGAGGTCTATATGTGTACCGAGTTTCATACTAATACGTGCAAGCATGTTTAATATATGGACCAAATTTTCAGACTTTTTTCAAGGGGGCGCTGTCGAGCCCCCCTGCCACGCCCGGGTACCAGCCTCTCCGGCGTCCTAATGGCCGCAGATTCCAATGTGTGTGCCAATTTTCAAGAGTTTTTGAGCATGTTAAGGCCCCCAAAAAGCCCCGGAAGACGGGAAAAAAAAAAAAAAATAAAAAAAAATAAAAAAAAATATAGCTGCGAGCAGCGATGGCGGGCCCAAGCCCGGTGGCACCGCCACCCCGGTGGCTTCAGGGCAACTGTGCACAGCGGGCAATAGGCACTTAAAACGGTTAAACATCAAAGGACTATGTCAAATTCACTCCACATTTACTGCACTACAAGGTGCCGCTATAGAGCCCCTCCTCCCTGCCCATTTTCAAAGGATTACATGTGCCAAGTTTTAACATTATTCTGATGAATTTTGAAGCAAATCAGGTAAAAATAAGAGGGTGATCTCAATGTATGCTGAAAGTGACACATTTTCTGCTTCCAGTTGGTGGCGCTATGACTTTGAATCACAATAGTCAAATCCATGTGATCAGCCTTGTACAACGAAGACTAAGCCAAAGTTTCATCAAAATCAATTAATGTATGCAGAAGTTATAACACTTTGTTTCCCTTTTCTTGCCATAAATTCGTTGCCTCGCCACGGCCAAACCGTTTGAGATATCCAAAATCCGTTTGCAATTAAACAACTTCAATGTGTTAGCAACAAGTTAAAAAAAGCTTGGTGTAAATTGGATAAACCCTGTAGGAGTAGTAGTATAAAATTCATAGCCTGTTTTTTCAAAAAATTAACATTCAAACCAAAATAGCTGACTTCCTGTTGGTCGGAGCTAATGAATGTAAATTAGAAAATTGTCCGGCTTGATGAGAATAATATGTGTACCGAGTTTGGTGACTGTAGGAAAAACTAACCCCCCCACTTTTGTCAAAAGGTGGCGCTACTGAGCCCCTCCACCACGCCCATTTCTATGGCTTTGTCCATGTCTACTGGTTGACAATATTGATGTGTGTGTCGAGTTTCATGCAATTTGAAGCATGTTAAGAGCCTCAAAAACACTCAAGAATATTATTACAGTTTGACCTGTTGCCATGGCAACAATATTTCAAATATCAAAAATCCTGTCATAGGTCTACATCTGCTGTGTATTGACATTACACTGATGAAGTTTGAAGCAAATCAGGTAAAAATAAGAGGGTGATCTCAAAGCATTTTAAAAGTGATACACTTCTTGCTGCCATTTGGTGGCGCTATAACTTTGACTCACAATAGTTACATCCATGTGATCAGACTACTACAACCAACACACTCCTGAAGTTTCATAAACATCAATCAATGTATGCAGAAGTTATAACACATTTCCTGTTTCCCTTTTCTCGCCATAAATTCGTTGCCTCGCCACGGCCAAACCGTTTGAGATATCCAAAATCCGTTTGCAATTAAACAACTTCAATGTGTTCGCAACAAGTTAAAAAAAGCTTGGTGTAAATTGGATAAACCCTGTAGGAGTAGTAGTATAAAATTCATAGCCTGTTTTTTCAAAAAATTAACATTCAAACCAAAATAGCTGACTTCCTGTTGGTCGGAGCTAATGAATGTAAATTAGAAAATTGTCCGGCTTGATGAGAATAATATGTGTACCGAGTTTGGTGACTGTAGGAAAAACTAACCCCCCCACTTTTGTCAAAAGGTGGCGCTACTGAGCCCCTCCACCACGCCCATTTCTATGGCTTTGTCCATGTCTACTGGTTGACAATATTGATGTGTGTGTCGAGTTTCATGCAATTTGAAGCATGTTAAGAGCCTCAAAAACACTCAAGAATATTATTACAGTTTGACCTGTTGCCATGGCAACAATATTTCAAATATCAAAAATCCTGTCATAGGTCTACATCTGCTGTGTATTGACATTACACTGATGAAGTTTGAAGCAAATCAGGTAAAAATAAGAGGGTGATCTCAAAACATTTCAAAAAGTGATACACTTCCTGCTGCCAGTTGGTGGCGCTATAACTTTGACTCACAATAGTCACATCCATGTGATCAGACTCCTATAACGAACACACTCGTGAAGTTTCATAAAGATCAATATATGTATTAAGACGTTATAACACATTTCCTGTTTCCTTTTTCTCGCCATAAATTCGTTGCCTCGCCACGGCCAAACCGTTCGAGATATCAAAAATCCCCTGGCAATTTTTAATCATCAGTGTCTTGACTTCATGCTGACCGAGTTTGGTGGCGATCGGATTAATCGTCTAGGAGGAGTATATCAAATTCCAGAGCATGCGTTTTTCAAACAACCCTTAATAGCTCACTTCCTGTTGGCGTGGCGATTAACTTAGAGCGCGAAAGTTGTTCGGCCCGATGAGGTCTATATGTGTACCGAGTTTCATACTAATACGTGCAAGCATGTTTAATATATGGACCAAATTTTCAGACTTTTTTCAAGGGGGCGCTGTCGAGCCCCCCTGCCACGCCCGGGTACCAGCCTCTCCGGCGTCCTAATGGCCGCGGATTCCAATGTGTGTGCCAATTTTCAAGAGTTTTTGAGCATGTTAAGGCCCCCAAAAAGCCCCGGAAGACGGAAAAAAAAAAAAAAAAAAAAAAAAAAAAAATAATAATAATCCTTAGAAGAACAAGAGGGCCCTGCGCGAATTTTCGCTTGGGCCCTAATAATAATAATCCTTAGAAGAACAAGAGGGCCCTGCGCGCTTAATTCGCTTGGGCCCTAAAAATAATAATAATAATCCTTAGAAGAACAAGAGGGCCCTGCGCGAATTTTCGCTTGGGCCCTAATAAAAAAAAAATAATAATCCTTAGAAGAACAAGAGGGCCCTGCGCGCTTAATTCGCTTGGGCCCTAAATATAGCTGCGAGCAGCGATGGCGGGCCCAAGCCCGGTGGCACCGCCACCCCGGTGGCTTCAGGGCAACTGTGCACAGCGGGCAATAGGCACTTAAAACGGTTAAACATCAAAGGACTATGTCAAATTCACTCCACATTTACTGCACTACAAGGTGCCACTATAGAGCCCCTCCTCCCTGCCCATTTTCAAAGGATTACATGTGCCAAGTTTTAACATTATTCTGATGAATTTTGAAGCAAATCAGGTAAAAATAAGAGGGTGATCTCAATGTATGCTGAAAGTGACACATTTTCTGCTTCCAGTTGGTGGCGCTATGACTTTGAATCACAATAGTCACATCCATGTGATCAGCCTTGTACAACGAAGACTAAGCCGAAGTTTCATCAAAATCAATTAATGTATGCAGGAGTTAAAACACTTTGTTTCCCTTTTCTTGCCATAAATTCGTTGCCTCGCCACGGCCAAAACGTTTGAGATATCCAAAATCCGTTTGCAATTAAACAACTTCAATGTGTTAGCAACAAGTTAAAAAAGCTTGGTGTAAATTGGATAAACCCTGTAGGAGTAGTAGTATAAAATTCATAGCCTGTTTTTTCAAAAAATTAACATTCAAACCAAAATAGCTGACTTCCTGTTGGTCGGAGCTAATGAATGTAAATTAGAAAATTGTCCGGCTTGATGAGAACAATATGTGTACCGAGTTTGGTGACTGTAGGAAAAACTAACCCCCCCACTTTTGTCAAAAGGTGGCGCTACTGAGCCCCTCCACCACGCCCATTTCTATGGCTTTGTCCATGTCTACTGGTTGACAATATTGATGTGTGTGTCGAGTTTCATGCAATTTGAAGCATGTTAAGAGCCTCAAAAACACTCAAGAATATTATTACAGTTTGACCTGTTGCCATGGCAACAATATTTCAAATATCAAAAATCCTGTCATAGGTCTACATCTGCTGTGTATTGACACTACACTGATGAAGTTTGAAGCAAATCAGGTAAAAATAAGAGGGTGATCTCAAAGCATTTTAAAAGTGATACACTTCTTGCTGCCATTTGGTGGCGCTATAACTTTGACTCACAATAGTTACATCCATGTGATCAGACTACTACAACCAACACACTCCTGAAGTTTCATAAACATCAATCAATGTATGCAGAAGTTATAACACATTTCCTGTTTCCCTTTTCTCACCATAAATTCGTTGCCTCGCCACGGCCAAACCGTTCGAGATATCAAAAATCCCCTGGCAATTTTTCATCATCAGTGTCTTGACTTCATGCTGACCGAGTTTGGTGGCGATCGAATTAATCGTCTAGGAGGAGTATATCAAATTCCAGAGCATGCGTTTTTCAAACAACCCTTAATAGCTGACTTCCTGTTGGCCTGGCGTTTAACTTAGAGCACGAAAGTTGTTCGGCCCGATGAGGTCTATATGTGTACTGAGTTTCATACTAATACGTGCAAGCGTGTTTAATATATGGACCAAATTTTCAGACTTTTTTCAAGGGGGCGCTGTCGAGCCCCCCTGCCACGCCCGGGTACCAGCCTCTCCGGCGTCCTAATGGCCGCGGATTCCAATGTGTGTGCCAATTTTCAAGAGTTTTTGAGCATGTTAAGATGTTTTGAGCATAATCCTTAGAAGAACAAGAGGGCCCTGCGCGAATTTTCGCTTGGGCCCTAATAATCCTTAGAAGAACAAGAGGGCCCTGCGCGCTTAATTCGCTTGGGCCCTAATAATCCTTAGAAGAACAAGAGGGCCCTGCGCGCTTAATTCGCTTGGGCCCTAATAATTCTAAAGAAAACAAAAGGGCCTTCAGCCCCTTGGGCTTTGGCCCTAATAATAACCCTTAGAAGAACAAGAGGGCCCTGCGCGAATTTTCGCTTGGGCCCTAATAATCCTTAGAAGAACAAGAGGGCCCTGCGCGCTTAATTCGCTTGGGCCCTAATAATACTAATCCTTAGAAGAACAAGAGGGCCCTGCGCGCTAATTCGCTTGGGCCCTAATTACACATCAAATTACATACAGTCATCAAATTAATTGTGTTAACTTCATCATAACTTCATCCTTACTTCTGTCATTTTCAGTCTTGGGATATTGAGGGTCAGCAGATAAATGCTTTCATTTAAAATTGTAAATCAGCCTTAACATGTTAGTCCATATATAACCTTTTTACATCTAGAGCGAGTCCTAAATTCGGACATGGCAAAAAGTGTCAGGGACATGTAAAGGACGTCTATGTTTAAGACACAATCACAAGCATATGAAATGCACCTGGAAACTGTCCGAGTGTGGAGTTCTCACCTCACAGTCTAATCACTCAGATGGTAAGTTCTACCACAAAAACCGTCTGCTCCCATCATTACCGGCCTGTCATTAGCATTGTGGATACCTATTATACCATGTATTTCCCCATTTAATTTATTAGCTATTTACTGCTAAGTCCCACCCCTAAAAGGACTCGCCCAATCATCACAAAGAGAAACCAGGCTTTCAAAAAATGATAGAAATTCATTGATTAGAAGCTCATTGTCCATTGAACAATCAGATGCCTTCTTCTATATATATATGACAGAAGTAAGGATGAAGTTATGATGAAGTTAACACAATTAATTTGATGACTGTATGTAATTTGATGTGTAATTTGTTGATTATAATGCAGTTTTGACTTGGAAATTAATAAATGTTCTACTAAAACTGCCTTCTTCCCTCATGCTTCTCTCATAGACTCCCAGTGAAGCACAGCATTTGGTCAGGATCCAATATGACATGTGTAGAGCCTCTTGTCCAATGAACATCAATCATTGCTCCATTAACATCAATAGTACAGGAAGCAGGACTTCAGTAGTGTTCTCTGATCCACTGAATCCTACACACAGATTCATGTACGTAGATTAAAATTGATCATGAACTATATTCACTAAAATATTGAATTTTTAAGGCTTCTACTAATATGTATGCATAGAATAATGCAATATATATATATATATATATATATATATATATATATATATATATATATATATATATATATTGCATTATTCTATGCATACATATTAGTAGAAGCCTTAAAAATCACGCTGTGTCTTATCAATTAGCAACCACAGCTGATTTTGGTGAAGGAAATGGTATAATAAATATTAATTGCACACAATCAGGAGGTGGCAGTGAAGAAGAGTCATAATATAAAGTGGAGAATGATGAAGAATTCCAGAGACACAGGCAGAGGTAATAGAGAAAAAGGGAATTATTCCAGGCAAAATAGTAAAGATGTCTTGTGGTTGATAAGTTCCTAATGGAAGAGGGCAGAGAGACAGGAAGAGACCGCACGAGAGAGAAACGGACGAGTTCAAGCTTTCACTAATGGACTAATCGCATTGATTTCCATTTAGTTGCCGACTCTTGATGTTATTTATCATGCTTAACAAAACCATGCATCTCTCTCTCACCCTCTGTTTTTCTTGGCATCACCCGTTGTTTAACCAGCGGTGGAATGCTGTCCTCAGTGTTTTCTTCCCTCTCACCCGCCCGTCCGCTGACCCTCAGCTCTAAGCTGTCAAACTGCACTAATGTATTGAGGTCTCCTCATACTATAAGCATAATTCATCAATGTTTCAACATTCCTACCTCCACACCCTCCAGCATGACCCTGACATGTAGGTTTTTTTTACTGACGTCTTACTTTACCAGGAGAACATTAGTGCTTGTTCCTCGGGCTGTGCAGTCTGGCAGCATTACTGTTTTATCTAAACATGTTTCAGATAAAATCTGATGTATTTTCTGCTCATTTGCCCCCAAAACTGATATTAAAGACAAGAAATGGCATCCGCTTCTGTAAGGCATTTCTGATTATTCACCAGTAAACAATGTAGGATGGGGCGTAATAACATCCATCAATCCAAACAAGCTTACTGGCCTTGATGACATCAGCAAAAAATCATTTCAGATTCGAGCAAGTTGTTACATTTCGATGAAAGATTATGAAGACAAAGATTTTAGTGTAATATAACATGCATAATAGGACAAAGGAATATGTATTGATAAAGAAAATCAAGTAAATTTCGACCTTAAAAGAGGGAACTGAAATGGTTCCATGAAAGCAGCGGGATGAGAAATATGTTATGTTTGTGGCATTAATGTGAGCGTAACGTCTGTTCTCCGCTTATCTCATGACTCCATCTTGTCCTCTTACTGGAAATTAGCAACAGCCCCATTAAAGCCTGCAGGCTGCTGCGAGAAACGACACATTAGTGAAGAACGACAGAGACAGAACAGAGAAAGATGACCACTGCAGGAAAATCAGGTGTGTAACAGGAAGATTTCAACCTGGTCTAAACTTAATACTTGACTAGACTTGCTCATCAAGAATAGTGTTGAGAAATTTGCATAAATCTGTTCCTTTGAAATGCATGTTCATTTTACTGCTTTCATTTGCCATTGCAGTTTAATACTACTAAGTTATATAAATTTGGGTATTTATTGAAATAAGAGACTGATTAACCTATTCATATAACATTGCATTTAAAATGAATAAAAAATACCACTGTATTACTATCAAGGTAGCATAAAAATACATTTATATATATATATATATATATATATATAAAATAAAAAAATGTATGTGTGTGTATATTATATAGTTATACCATAGTGTGTTTTTCTAAAGGGTATGTGGTTCAGTTTAAAAGGGAGAGAAACAGATCACTGAAAAGCAGAAACAGAAGACTATAATTATGTTACACATAATGGCTCGCATGCACACAATATCCTGTACTTCATGGTGGATTGGGTGCTAATTATGGCTTTGGTAAAGTTGACTCTTCACTCTTTCAAACTGCAGTTTAACATTATTTCACAAGCAGATAGGTTAATGGATAACAGTAATAAAGTCAGACACTTCTGCTTAGCCCAATCAGCACCAGAATCAAGAAATGACTGAAGAAAGCCACTATCACCAGGTTGTGTGACCTAAAGCTTTATGTGACTCTAATGTGTGTGTGATTTAATGCATTCCATCATATGGGGCAAGAATGTAAACAGAGAATTCAGGATGTACATTGCCAAAAGTAGCATTTTAGTTCTCAGTCCTCACATCCTTCTATAGTTGTGCGATGGAGAGTATCCTCACATCATGTGTCATTGTGTGTTATGGAAACTGCTCTGCCGCCGTGGTGAAGTCTGCACAGAGGATCACTGGCAGCAGTTTTCAAACAATTGAGTACATTTACACCAGCAGATGCAGGGACAGGGTTGCCAGTATCATGGAAGACTCCTCCTACCCTGCCTAAGAGGGACTGTTTACCCCGCTTCCCTCAGGAAGAAGGCTGCGCACCAGAACAACCATGCTCAGAAACAGCTTCTTTCCAGAAGATGTTCGATTTACAAATTCTTCCTCTCTTTCATGCGCAATATCATCCATACACTAGGGTCTTTCATGTGCAATATTAATGTGATGTATTAAGAGCACACATTATAGACTTTCTTATGTGCAGTACATTAGTTCACATTAGAGTTGTCAAAAGTACAGACTTCGGTATCAATTGGTACTGAAATTTTAAAAATGTGATGCTTTGAGCGCTGTTGAGCGGATTCGTAAACACCTCTGATTGACCATTGTGTTGACACGCTCATCGGATATGTCTGTGATTGGCTACTGATCATTGATCATTGGGAGCGTTTGAAAGCACACGGAAGTGTTTTGAAAGCAGGAGAGTTTGAAAGCAGGCATCTATCAGCGGACTGGTCCGTGATAGATGCCTGCTTTCAAATGCTCCCTTTTGTATCTGTGTAAGCGCTCAGTGAAGAGCATCATTGATGACTATTTACAACATTTTTGAAGCGTTGATCATTGAAGCCAATCACAGACATATCCGATGAGCCGTGAACACAATGGCCAATCAGAAGTGTTTATGAATCCACTCAACAACGCTCAAAGCATCACATTTTTTAAAGGTGCCCTTGATTCAAAAATTGAATTTACCTCGGCATAGTTAAATAACAAGAGTTCAGTACATGGAAAAGACATACAGTGAGTCTCAAACTCCATTGTTTCCTCCTTCTTTTATAAATCTCATTTGTTTAAAAGACTTCCGGAAAACACTCGGATTTCAACATAACACCGACTGTTACGTAACAGTCGGGGGCTCCACCCCAATATTTGCATAATGCCAGTGTTCAAATGCATTACACAAGGACTGCCAGTAACGTCTGGATCTGCACAGATGAATCATCAGACTAGGTAAGCAAGAACAACAGCGAAAAATGGCAGATGGAGCAATAATAACTGACATGATCCATGATATCATGATATTTTTAGTTATATTTGTAAATTGACTTTCTAAATGTTTCGTTAGCATGTTGCTAATGTAGGCTACTGTTGGTTAAAGTTACACCGTTTATTACTGTATTCAGTGAGTATTGAGCGTCGCTATTTTCATTTTTAAACACTTGCAGTCTGTATAATTCATAAACACAACTTCATTCTTTATAAATCTCTCCAACAGTGTAGCATTAGTCGTTAGCCACGGAACACAGCCTCAAACTCACTCAAAATAAAACGTTGACATCCAAATATATACTTTACTCACATAATTCGAAGCATGCATGCAGCATGCATGACGAACATCTTGTAAAGATCCATTTGAGGGTTATATTAGTTGTGTGAACTTTGTAAATGCGCTGTAATATAGTCAACAACTCATGTGGCAGGGAACACGCTCGCTCTTAAAGGGGCGGCGTCAGTGAAAATCAGTGCATTGTTAATGATGCCCCAAAATAGGCAGCTAAAAAAATTAATTTAAAAAAATCTATGGGGTATTTTGAGCTGAAACTTCACAGACACATTCAGGGGACACCTAGGACTTATATTACATCTTGTAAAAAAACAATCTAGGGCACCTTTAAATTTTAGTATCGACGTGGTACCAAAGTCGATACTTTTGACAACTCTAGTTCACATTATAGATTTTTTTATGTGTAACATTTGACTAACAAAATAACAAATTAACAAAATAATATTTGACTATTTATATTCCTACACTCATTATTTGCATTGTCTTATTCTTGCTTAATCTGAGATTAGGCCTATATTGTTTATTAAGGTATTTTATTAAAAAATGAACACCATTTGCTAGTTTTGCTTTCCGCTCTGATCTCTTACAGGTTATATATTATATTATATTGTCTATATTATAGATTTTATTAGATAGTATTTCCACCATGTTTCAAATCAACACTCCTCTTCCAATGTCACAACTCGGTAACTTCATCTAGAATCATCTAGAATTTCGAGTTTTCCACTTGTTAACTTTGCTTGGTTGTTCATGTGCTCCGAATTATGATAGTTCTGACTGCACTTAAAGCGCACATAAGTCTCTATATATTCAATTCATGAACCTTCAGTTCATGGTTAGTTTTTGTTTTAATGCAGCCATCTTTAAATTGGCAAGATAAGCTATATCATTTTGCTTTTGAAATGTTCTTCTTGTTATATTCTGTTAATCCTGCATATTATTAAAGGTGCCCTTGATTCAAAAATTGAATTTACCTCGGAATAGTTAAATAACAAGAGTTCAGTACATGGAAAAGACATACAGTGAGTCTCAAACTCCATTGTTTCCTCCTTCTTTTATAAATCTCATTTGTTTAAAAGACTTCCGGAAAACACTCGGATTTCAACATAACACCGACTGTTACGTAACAGTCGGGGGCTCCACCCCAATATTTGCATATGACAGTGTTCAAATGCATTACACAAGGACAGCCAGTAACGTCTGGATCTGCACAGATGAATCATCAGACTAGGTAAGCAAGAACAACAGCGAAAAATGACAGATGGAGCAATAATAACTGACATGATCCATGATATCATGATATTTTTAGTGATATTTGTAAATTGACTTTCTAAATGTTTCGTTAGCATGTTGCTAATGTAGGCTACTGTTGGTTAAAGTTACACCGTTTATTACTGTATTCACGGAGACAAGAGCGTCACTATTTTCATTTTTAAACACTTGCAGTCTGTATAATTCATAAACACAACTTCATTCTATATAAATCTCTCCAACAGTGTAGCATTAGCCGTTAGCCACGGAACACAGCCTCAAACTCACTCAAAATAAAACGTTGACATCCAAATATATACTTTACTCACATAATTCGAAGCATGCATGCAGTATGCATGACGAACATCTTGTAAAGATCCATTTGAGGGTTATATTAGTTGTGTGAACTTTGTAAATGCGCTGTAATATAGTCAACAACTCATGTGGCAGGGAACACGCTCGCTCTTAAAGGGGCGGCGTCAGTGAAAATCAGTGCATTGTTAATGATGCCCCAAAATAGGCAGTTAAAAAAATTAATAAAAAAAAAACTATGGGGTATTTTGAGGTGAAACTTCACAGACACATTCAGGAGACACCTTAGACTTATATTACATCTTTTAAAAACATGTTCAAGGGGACCTTTAACATATTTAAAACATATTTAAACATATTACATATTTAAACATATTTAAAAGGAATTAAACAAGTTATCATCCATAGAGTTAGGGTTGCATATAGAGTATATATTCAGAGTATGTATTTTAAAAATCAGCATTTTAAATGCCACCTAATTAAGCATTTCTAGCTATTTTGTATATATATATATTTTCAGTATGTGTAATCCATTTCTGATGCTGAAGTGTTCATTTCCCAAAATGTTGTAATTTCCCCCACATTCTAATGTCAAAATGTACTACAACAGCATTTCCCAGTTTATCAATCAAACATCGACGAGCAGCAAACCAAAAGCCTCAATCATTAGAATTATAATAACTCTATTAAAATTAGGTGAATAGCTCTATTAACTTATCTAACTGGATTTAACCTTGTGATAAACATGCGAGTTTGCAAAATAGATTTCGTCACATAACAGCATTTCCCAGTTTATCAATCAAACATCAACGAGCAGCAAACCAGCTATTAAACATCAACAGGCCCTTAAATAATATTTTAAACATTAATTAAACGTTTTAACGTTACCATTGTTTGTAGAGAAGACTTTTTATATGTGACAGGTTATTGAATGACATAGCCTATAGATTAAGTAAAATGTCCAGCAGTCAAACACTTGACCAAATTTCCGATGAATCAGACTTAATAGTTTTTTTTTATTGTAAAAGTTATTTAGCCTACAGCATCCAAAATAAATACATACAATTTAATTTTCAGCATTGCAACCCTTTATTTCAGGGGTCTCAAACTCAAATTGTCGGGGGGCCGTTTCTGTGATTGGCACCTCATAGGAGGGCCATATTATCCTTCAAGCGCAAAAAAGCGCAACATTTCAGAAAATTTCCTTTCCTTTCCATTATTTCTCATTTACTTCAAATTTCATTAGGCCTACTAAAATAATTTTATACCTATACTATAAATATCTTATTTACCATACTAAATGTAAACAGCAGTGTCTCTCTCATTGTTACAGAGTGTAATATAATTATATAATACTATTACTAATATAATACTACTAATATAATGCTATTAATTGAAATAGTCTGGTGCGACTTCTCACATCTGTCACGATCACGTCTGTTCCTGTCACTGTTCCCGGACTACATCTCCCATCATCCTCTCTGCCACTCACCTGCACACACTTCACACTAATCACTGATCACCACACCCAGCTGCAGCTCATTACCAGGACTATAAAGGACCTTCACACACACCACCTCACCGCGAAGTCTTGATTACCCTGTGTATCATTTCCGAGCGTTTCCCTGTGTTTATTGTCTGCCTGTTTATTGTTTCTGACCCTGCCTGTTTCCTGTTTACCATCACACCAGGCGGCTACCATCACACCAGAGCAACGTCACGTCTCCGCTGATCGCCCAGAGTCACGTCACGTCTCCGCTGATCGCCCAGAGTCACGTCACGTCTCCGCTGATCGCCCAGAGTCACGTCACGTCTCCGCTGATCGCCCAGAGTCACGTCACGTCTCCGCTGATCGCCCAGAGTCACGTCACGTCGCTGGTCCTGTCCGAGAGCGGAGAGGATTGCGTTCCAGCATGAATGATCCTCCACTGACTACAGCACGAGCAGCTGGCATTCCGAAACCCACGGCTGCTTCCCTCTCAAGCCTGCCGGACGCTTCGCTCTCAAGCCGGCCGGACGCTTCCCTCTCAAGCCCGCCGGACGCTTCGCACTCAAGCCCGCCGGACGCTTCGCACTCAAGCCCGCCGGTCGCTACGCTCTCAAGCCCGCCGGACGCTACGCTCTCAAGCTCGCCGGACGCTACGCTCTCAAGCTCGCCGGACGCTACGCTCTCAAGCTCGCCGGACGCTACGCTCTCAAGCGCCCTGGACGTGATGGACAAGATGGCCGCTTTGCCAGTGCCTACGGGCAAGATGGCCGCCCCTTCGGTGCTCACGGAGGTAGGGGACGTTCCAGCCATTAAGTCCGCTCCAGAACCCGCTTCAGCCAGTGAGTCTGCTCCTGAACCCGTTCCAACCGGTGAATCATCGACTCACCCTCGGAAAAAGAGGAGGAGGAGGAGGAAGAAGGCGTCCTCCTCTCCTCAAGAGGCCGCTGTGGGCCTGGGGACCATTCCAGAGGTCTCTCCTGCTCCGCCCAAACGTCTCGCTCTGCCGGCGCCACCTGTGCTTCTTGCCCTGCCGGCACCACCTGTGCTTCTCGCTCTGCCGGCGCCACCTGAGCTCCTCAATCTGCCGGCGCCACCTGAGCTCCTCGCCCTGCCGGCGCCACCTGAGCTCCTCGCCCTGCCGGCGCCACCTGAGCTCCTCGCCCTGCCGGCGCCACCTGAGCTCCTCGCCCTGCCGGCGCCACCTGAGCTCCTCGCCCTGCCGGCGCCACCTGTGCTTCTCGCTCTGCCAGCGCCACCCAAGCTCCTTGCTCTGCCAGCACCGCTCAAGCTCCTTGCGCTGCCAGCGTCATCCACGCTTCCAGCCCTGCCAGCACCACCCAAGCTTCCAGCCCTGCCAGCGCCATCCAAGCTTCCAGCCCTGCCGGAACCACCCGAACTCCTTGCCCACAAACCCGCTACGGGCTCCACTGAAATCCCCAAGAACTTTTTGGGGGGGGGCAGTGTACCTGAGGGTGGGGAGCTTGTGGGTGGGGACCCTGCTCGACCATGGCCGTTATGGGCCTTTGAACTGTTACGGCCATCAATGGACTCTGACCCGCTAGGGTCATTTATGGACTCTGACCTGCTGGGGTCTCCTATGGACTATGATCCGCTGGGGTCACCTATGGACCCTGACCTGCCGTGGCTGCCTGAGCCACCTGACCTGCCTTGGCTGCCTGAGCCATCGGACCCGCCAT
Source organism: Ancherythroculter nigrocauda (assembly GCA_036281575.1). Taxonomy (NCBI): domain Eukaryota; kingdom Metazoa; phylum Chordata; class Actinopteri; order Cypriniformes; family Xenocyprididae; genus Ancherythroculter; species Ancherythroculter nigrocauda. The sequence goes on from VTFQ01000005.1 coordinate 34,974,357, forward strand.
GGCTTCCTGACACCCCTGACCCGCCGTGGCTGCCCGAGGCTCCTGATCCACCGTGGCTGCCCGAGGCTCCTGACCCGCCGTGGCTGCCCGAGGCTCCTGACCCTCCGTGGTTGCCCAAGTCTCTGGAACCTGCATTGGAGATCCGTTCCCGTCTACCATTAGATCTCCAATGCACCCACCCCCCCTCCCTAGCTGTTTCATTTACGCCGCGAGGACGCGCCTTCCGGGAGGGGGGCGTTATGTCACGATCACGTCTGTTCCTGTCACTGTTCCCGGACTACATCTCCCATCATCCTCTCTGCCACTCACCTGCACACACTTCACACTAATCACTGATCACCACACCCAGCTGCAGCTCATTACCAGGACTATAAAGGACCTTCACACACACCACCTCACCGCGAAGTCTTGATTACCCTGTGTATCATTTCCGAGCGTTTCCCTGTGTTTATTGTCTGCCTGTTTATTGTTTCTGACCCTGCCTGTTTCCTGTTTACTGACCCGTTGCTGCCTGTCCTGACCCTTGCTTTGCATACCGACCTGTGAGTGATATCTGCCTGTCCTGATCTTTGCTTGTTCCTTGACCACGATTCTGCCTGTCCCTTGCTGTTCCTGTTTGCTCCTGTTTGACCCTGCCTGTACGACCACTCTCACTTTAATAAAAGCTGCACATGGATCTCTGCCTCAGTCCCGCTTCGTTACAACATCTTACAAGATATATGGAATAAAAAATCAGTAATTTAGGAACAAAACCAGCAACACTTGTGGCGTGGAGGGGTCAGAAATAAACAAAAAAACTGGAGCTATATATCAACTTTATTTTGCCAAAAAAATAAAAATCTCTCATTGTTACATACATTATTAGTTTTTAACATTTAGTGGAAGTATTTTCCCTTACTTTATGTTAGCTTAAATAACATTAAAATCTTGCACTGAACAACACTGTACTGAACAAATACAATCCCTGAATACATTTGTACACTCCTCTGTTTCTTGACAGACACCTGCAGCGCTTGTGCTCACACAGCTGGGCCACATTTGTCCAAGATGCCGTTTGAGCATCGGTAACGTTTAATGGCTGCATCGGACGCGTTTCGTTGGTTTAAATCGGCGCTCGTGACTTAAAGTCGAGTGCTTTTACTGTAATTTAGGCAAGCATAATAGAAGCGATTGAGAGCGCGGCTCATGGTTGCATAGCAACGACAGACGCCACTGGAGCGAAAGCGCATTGGAAAGAAGGAGAATGCGGCGCGGCCGCTTATGTGACGCGATATGTGAATGCCCCCATAGAACGGCGACTTTTTCTTTGCATATCAGACAGGTAGCAACTAGAGAATAATAATAATAATAATAATTTAGCGGGCCGGATTATGTTTTATTTTTGAGATCAGTTGCGGGCCGGGTAGAGGGGGTGGGCGGGCCGTAAATGGCCCGCGGGCCGGCAGTTTGAGACCACTGCTTTATTTGTTTTATCCAAAACCAGTTGCAGTGATGCCGAGGCTCGTACATCACTGATTCATATTTGGTATTAGGCATATTATATTGTGAAAGTGTGGTATTATAGCTATACTGTAGAACGGGACATCCGTTTACTGCCACTGACTCGTTTCGCACCGTGCCGCTTGTAGACAGTATTGCTGTATGTACATGGACACTAATAATGTAATCTGTTTGTTTATTATAATGCTGCCTTCTATTTGCTGCATCGCGCTGTGCCGCGCCGCTCGCGTCAGTAGACGTGTTATACCAGGGGATCTGTGTATGATCATAATTCATGCATAGCCTTTATCAGGGGCGTCACTAGGCTTCAGCCCCCCTAAACTTCTGCCCAGCCCCCCTAAAAAAAATATTTGATTAATAAATTTTTGATCGCTTCAGTCCCCTTTAAAAAAACTAATTTGAAACGGCGGCAAGCTGCGTCAAGTTTTGGCTCCTCCCCTTATCTGAGTCTGCTTGGATTTAGCGCATTTTTCAATCTGCAGGGGCGCCGAGCAGAGCGAACATCAGAGAGCACAAGGTGTGTGTCGTGTGTGCGTGCATTTATTGATAGATTGCTAATGCTATGATATTACATCTGCATCGGTGCAGTTCTTTGTCATAAATGCATTGCAGTTTACATAATGTAATGTTACTGGAGCATTGGGAGCACACGGGACGGCTCGGTTTCTCATCCAATACCAATACGTTTCGCTGCGTTCACCTTCAGCCCTTGTGTGATAGTTGTTTTTTATTCCTACAAAAATGAAGTGATTAACACCCATGAAAACATACTTTAGATTCAGAAAACGATCATGATTTATTTTAATTTACTTTTTACAATTACAGACATATTATAATGTATTTTGACATTACATTATGCAGCCATGCACAGAAATGACACACATCATTGTCTGAAAGCACTAGATGGCCCAGAGAGAGAATGTGGAGTTATTTTGTTTTGTATTATTAGGGGCCAAGCACCGAAGGTGCGGAGGCACCTATTGTATCCGTTGGCATTCTTTTTTTTTATTTTTTATTCTTCTTCTTCTTCTTCTTCCGCTCTTGAAGTCTATGGCAGACCATAGAACCGTTTGCGGGAAAGTTATGAAATTTGGCACACAGTTAGAGGACAGTCTGATCTATGTCCATAGCCAATTTGGAGTCTCTAACTCAATCCCTCTAGCGCCACCAGCTGTCCAAAGTTGCACTTATGTTTATGTTAATAACTTTTTGAACCATAAGGGCAAACAAAATTAGAAACAAAATTCTTTTTTCCTCTGATTCCTTGGCTCAAGCCGAATCGATTGCACCCTATGACGTCATTTTCCGTCATAAAAATTTTCCGCCATTTTGAATTTTCTGAAAAATCTACTTTTTCGAACTCCTCCTAGGCCGTTACTCCGATTTTCACGAAAATTGAACCAGATCATCTTCAGACCATGCTGACAAAAAGTTATGGAATTCAAGTCGATTGCTCAAACCGTTTTCGAAAAACACAAGAACGAATTGTACGTAGCGCTTGCGAAAATAGAAGTAAGGCTGTATCTCTGCAACGCTTTATCGTATTCAGACCAAACTTGGTACATGTCATCACAAGCATGACCTGAGGCACCATGCAGTGTTTCGGCGCAGCGCCACCTACTGGTGCGGAGATATGAAAAATGGTTATTTTTGCTTATAACTTCTGATGGGTTTGTCCAAAAATCATACATTTGGTCTTGTTGGATTCGGGGAATCATGCCGAGTCGAATGATATACAATTTTCCCACTTCGGCCATTTTGAATTTTGTGCTAAAATGTTGTATTTTACGAACGCATTAGCGTATCATTACGAAACTCGGGATGGCTCATCAGCACAATGCCCTGAAGGAGCCTGAGAAGTTTCGGACCAGCGCCACCTTGTGGTCAAAAGTTATAACAAAATGTACAAAAATGTTAATAACTTTTGACTGTATTCACCAATTGTAATGAAACTGGTCTCAGTAGATTCCTTGGGTCATGCTGAGAACATAGATATCAAATTTGCCATAGTCAGCTAAACTTCCTGTCCGCCATATTGTTTTTCTTTTAAAACCTACTTTTTTCGAACTCCTCCTAGACCGTTGCTCCGATTTTCACCAAAATCGAACCGTATTATCTTCAGACTATGCCGACAAAAAGTTATGGATTTCAAGTCGATATGTCAAACCGTTTTCGTATACCAGAGCAAAGAATTTGAGGCATGATGCAAAACCCAGTCTTGAAGCTGTATCTCTACAATGCTTTGACATATTGACACCAAACTTTGCAAGTGTCATTGTCACCTCACTCTGACCATACCACATTAATTTGGTCACAGCGCCACCTATTGGTGGAATGTCATAAACCAGTAAATACTCATTTTTGATCATTTTTCAGCTCTTTTGCCTAAAATGATCTTAATAGGTCTTTAATTGCTCACTGTTGCATTTGGTCTGATGCTCACAGCCATGTTGGCTGGCTTCTTGTGCCGTTTTGTGCTTGGCCCCGTAATTGCTGCTTGCAGCTATATTTAAATATAGTTTTGTATTAAGTAATAATGAATCAGGAGGAGTGTCATGATACATAAATTAGAGTAAGCGTAGAGTAAAGTAGGGCTGCAACAAATGATTATTTTGATAATCGATTAATCTACCGATTATTGGAACGATTAAACGGCTAATCGTCGATTATTACACTGATTAATCAGTATGCTTTGTTTGATTATTCCACTTTAGCAATTAGTTAAAATATTGAGTTATACTTTAATAAATAAAAATCACTTCAGTTTTTCAAAGTGTATTTTTAATACATTTCGAGCCAAATGAATAGACCAATCTACTTCAGGGTTTTTTTTTTTTTTTCTCCTCAGAAGTCATCAATTCAAAGTCAACTGTTACAATGACTGGTACTGTGTTTTTATTTAGTCTGGGAACTGTAATAATAACTTTTTAATAAGAGTAAAAATATGAATGTGTAATATTGTGCATATTTTTTTTTAAAAATACCCCTCTCTAGATTTCTTTTTACTAACTATCGAGTTTATGGTCACTGAATGGCTTTCCTGAGGTAAATGTAACATTTTGTGACATTTTAGTTTGCAAGCTGTTTTACTGATGTCTTTGTGCGGTTAAAACTCTGATTAACTGAGTACATTAGAGATGGATTCATTTCAGTTGTACTGTATGTTGTTCAACATACTTTTTGAAGTTTATTCATGTTTATTTCATGCTGTAATAGTAGAAAAGAGGAAGAGATAATAGGTTAACGTGCCGCTTGACCTGAGGCGCTACAGTGATCTGTCACGCCACATTAAAGAGCGCCAAAACCACATGTATTGTTTGAATCCCGTAGTAAAATTGACAGAATTTAAAAGCCGAGACTGTTTTATATCAAAAGTAACCTGATCTGTCTCATCTGTCGGCGTGTTGTCTGTGTCCTCTTTGCTCTGATATGTATCTTTCACTGCGTGAGAAAATGGACGTGTGGCGTGAGAACATGAGAATGTGAGTTTGAATGAGAGTTGGTGGCCCTGCATGAAGGCATTTTTTGTAGTTATGCCAAACGTTATGTTTGTTATGTTTTATGCTATGTAAAACTCCCACATTTTACGAATTCGACTGGCACTCCAAAGTGCCGTATCTTCTTCTATTGAATTGGATCCAGGAGGTCTGCATAACAGTATTGCGCTACAGCGCCCCACTGGTCAAACTGTGTTATTGCAGGCCCTTCAAATAGGTCAAATGTGATCAAAAGACTATTCGACAACAAAACTATTTGTCGACAATTTTTTATTGTCGACGTTGTCGATAATGTCAACTAATCGTTTCAGCCCTAGAGTAAAGGGATTTTTGATTTTCTTGATTTATACTATTTATACTAGATTTGTACTTGATTTATAGAAGTGGCAAATTGATAATTCATGTTGTTATTTTTAATAAATAGAAATAAATATAGAACAGATTAATCATATTGCCAATAGACAATTACATTAATACATGGTTTGTCTATATTCTTAATGAATATTAGCTGGTTAGTTAAAATACTTAAAATGACATCAATTTTCATGGGGTGACTTTATGAATATCCAACCGTATTGTTGATTATAAAGGTTAAAAAGCTAAAAAACTAAAATAATTTATATTTCATTGTAGATGGATATACGACATTTTTTCTTGTCGTGCGGGAGTAGGTCTGCAAATGAGCAACAGTCAGGTGAGAATAGAACGTAGACAGCCTCTCACACACACAATACCACTGTGTTCCCAAGATTCATTTCAGTCATTGAACCCTGACATTGTTTTAATTGTCTGCCAATTTCCCTGTACATTTTATAAGAAAAAGCAGTGGTATCGTCAAAGTATAAACACAAATGTCCTGACTCCTGACATTATTGACACTCAACAAGAAATTATTAACTGTCTTTCAGTCAACTGAACTGAAATTATTTTTTTGGTTTCTCAGAAAAGTCAGTGCAAAAAGTGAATGAAGTGGAGGCAGAGAAGATTGATGAAGGCACATCAGAGAAAGGGCAAGATCATGATCGAGGTGAGAAAGTGAACAGTTGTTTTGGATAATTTGTCTGGTCAGTTAATAAATACAAATGAAGTTAAGATTTCTTTAGTTACCAAACTATATTTACGTGATTGTCACAGTACAGGGACAGAGAGAGCATGAAGAAGAGGAAGACATGAGTCAGGAGAGAGAGGACAGACATACAGAGAAACAAATGTCAGATGAAGCACAGACAGCAGCTGCACCTTTAGATCAGTGTGACTTAGGTGAAAAGGACACAGGCCCAAAACAGGCAAAATTACACTATTATCCCCAGGAGAACTTTGGCTTACAAAAAAGATCATTCCAGACAAGCTGCAAGACTGCTGCTTCTCACCGGCTGCTTCTTCATTTTGGCTTGTTTTTCCATTACTTCTGATAGTTAACCACAGCCCCCACTTAATCCATTGTCCAGCCTCATACCTGTGTTGTTTATATTGCTGATATGGATAATCAAAGTTTATGGCTTTTATGTTATTTTCTGGTTAAAATGTTATTTAATTTTGTCAGAAAAATTCCTATCTGAGGTTTGTATGTGAGCATAGAAATGCAAACAGTAAAATGTTGTGTTTGTACTGGAAACATGTGTGCGTGTGTTTGTACAGTGAATGAATCAGGAGGTCTTCATTGTAAAAAAAAAAAAAAATCAACATTCCCTATTTTCTAGTGGTCACATCCAATAATTATTTTTTTATTACAGTGTTGTATATGGCTCAGTCAGTACTCCTACTCCCATATATGAATTACAGGGAATACAATGGAATAGTGGATTGCAGTAAGGTTAGTAGCATACCACCCTACCCTAATAGTCAAATAATATTTATTGGGGGCTGAGCCCCCCTAAAATCAAAATCCTAGAATCGCCCCTGGCCTTTATCCCGATTCACTGATCCTGATGGCAATATAAAGAATATACTCCAAAAATCATCCCCGTCCGAATGATGACTGAAACTTTACTGATGAGTTTCATGAAGTTTTATTGTACAGTACCTACCATGAAATGTCAGTTTTTAACTCTAGACAATCACTGTACGAACTGATGCCTTTTCAGGGTTGCTTAATTAACAAACTGGTAAAATTTCTATCGGTAAGAAAACTCAGATGAACTGTAATAATGTGCATGACACACGTTCTTGTTCATTACTGCAGTGATCAGTAACACTCAGAGACCATGATACCCGTCAAAATAAGAGTCCCTTTGTAAGACGGATAATCCAGACCTTATATATAATTACACCCACAAAAATATGTACAAAACAAATTAAAAGATCAATCACAATAAAATCTGTTACATTTTGTAAACAGGGTGTTTTAATCACACAAACAGCACTTCAGCTCAATTCGAACAAACGCCCATGGTGGAATAGCACGGAGCTCCTTCAGAATCTGTTCCCGCCCCCGATTGTAAAGCAAAACGTGATTGGTTGTAGCGAGAGTGTGCTGCGATTAGTCAGCGCCACGTGGCCGTTATCTGATTGGCTTGAGTAGTCGGTGGGTGGAGTCGACCTATTTGTGGATTTGTCTGAGGTCTTGACGCTAGAATTGTGTCAGAATCCACAAATGCATGAGGTGATTCACAAATGCGCAGGAAGAGATCCACAAATGCGCGCAGCGATCTACAAATGCACAGAAAGCAATTCACAAATGCACAGGTGGTGATTCACAAATAAATGCAGGCAGAGTTGTGCTTGTGACATAAAAACATATTTGTGAATATGTTTTTTATTAGCAAATCTCATTTTATTTATTTGTGAATTTAATTAATTTTTGTGAAAGTCCTAACATATATTTGTGGATCCCATTCTATTCATTTGTGTATATGATTATTTTTTTGTGAATATCTTTACATTTATTTCTGGATCATAATCTATTTATTTGGTATTTTGCTAGAAACCTATCTCCATACATAACTATGGGAGGGGACATGTTCGCCATGTAAGGAATAATTGATGACGGGCTGTTGAATTCTTAGAAAATAATACACACCCAAGGTGGTAATGCGGCCACGACGTGAAGTGGAGTCAATTATTCCACTTATACTATGGTTACCACACCTCAAGACAGTGTTCCGATGTTGTATTTCAAGACATTTGTCAGGTTTTTGTCCTTAAAACACTCTTGTGTGTGGGACTAATTTCTTATAATAATTTCTCCATTGCTAATTCCAAAACGTCATTTCAGAACTAGTAACGATAGCTTGAGCCTTGATAGCAGAATAATACTGTTGATACAGTTATTAACGCAGTTGAGAGAGAGAGAGAGAATATGTGAATAACATAAGCATATGTGAATTAGCCTACCTGATCTGTGCGTCTCTAACGGCAGCAGTGTCTCTACTAATAGCGAAACTATAAGTTAATCTCAAGAACCGCACAGTTATTACCTCACTGGTGAGTCATGTATCTTAAGTTGCTAAACTATTTTACTCTGATTAATTCGTCAGAGCAGCGCTGACCAAACATTTATCTACGAGTGTGTGTCTGTACGACAGTATATGTGTACGTTTGAAAGAGAGAGAGAGCGCGTGAGAGAGTATGCACTTTCAGGACACAATAAAACTTATTTTGTGGCAAAAACCATGACAAAAATGTTTCGTTTTCCTATTATCCTATTGTTTACTTTATTTATTTGCTTGGTCGGTGTCATTGTGGGTTTTGTTTCTTTGCGGATGTAGGCTGTAAGGACCTATTGGAATAAAAACATTTGGTTAAAAAAACAAGTGATATGGAACTGCAATGCGGTCAAGACCTGCTAGAACTACTTTAGCTGTGCCTTTCCCTGAAAATAATTGCACACCTTAGAACGGTGGTCAACCAATCACATTCGAGCATTCAACAGCCCCATAGTATAAGAGATATTAGGGACTTTAAGCAGCAGCTGCTGATACAACGGCAACGGCATTCTGGCGTTCCATTGCGCATGCGCAAATTTAACTGCTACTTCTTGACGTTCTACTGTAACCGTCTACTACGGCAGGGTAGCCGATTTGCCGTAGTCGATAATATGTGACAGACTAGATAAGTAAATGTTATGTTCTATGGTTATGTGGTATTTTAGTTGTATCTGTATGTCATTTAATGCCAACAGCAACCATTCTCTTGCTTTTATTTACATGTAATGTATTGTTTACTATGTCAAATGATTAAATGATCCACGCCATCCTCTTTGTTGTTGCTTAGTGATTTTTGCGTTCTTTAGCTACGGCAGTTGACAGTTTACTTCCGGTCGTCGTTGCCGTTCCATCAACAGCTGTTGCTTAAAGTCCCTATTAATTTGTGGGAACGTCATATTTACTCGTGGAAACGTAATAATAAGTCGTGGCCACAAGATCATTTTGTCAAGGTAATGACATCCTTATGTTGTGGCCTCGAGATCCTATGTTGAGGGAATGACATAGTTTTCTTGTGGCCACGACTTCTTTATGTTGAGGGAACGACAACTATTTCTCATTGCCACGAGTTAAATGCGTATATAACCTGCGTGACCACAGCAACCTAGAATTATCAGAAGTGGATAGACCTATAATAATATTTATTTTTAATTAAGAAAAAGCGGGGGAATTAAGAAATGAATATATTAACATATTGCCTATTGTATTGCGTGTGTTAAATCTATTCACTGATCGTTTATTTTTCATTTATTTAATATTTTGATATTATTATCATTACTGGTTATATTTTTATTGTGTTTTATTCATTGTTACGTATTTGCTTTATTTTCCCCTAGTACCTTTCTGTGTATTTACCTTTCTGACGTTCCAATTCAGCCCATTGCAAAGGTTCCGCCAGTAGTGGGCACTCATGCAACGTAAGCAATGACGTATATCCGAGTCAACGAGACTGAGGGAAGTTAGCGAGGGAGGCCCTGTCCCAAATGGCACCCTAAACCCTCATGGTCGTCCTCTGAGTCCGCACTTTCACGACGTAATGTCGCTTTGACTGCCGGGTAAATTCCTCTGCGTAGCTCATAGTCTTGCGGGCTCAGCAGAAGTGCGCATCGAGGGTGCATAGCAGCCGCACAGGGGCCGCTCACGAGCACCCTTCTTTAAGCTTAAATGACGAATGGGACACCCTGCGGCAGAGATTGTATATTATAGGGAGATGAGAGGGTCTGTATCTCTTACCATTGGAGAAAGCGTAACGGCTAACTTATCACATGCGGCACCTCTCAGCCTATCGTGTAATGGCAGTGACATCAGTCACAACACTCCCTAGTCTGCCTTCTCTTAAAAAATAAATTTTTATCAAGCTAAAAATCTACATATAGTTCCCAACGAAAGTATTGTTTAGTATAAAACATACTGAAGATTAGCAAACAGGCTGTCGATTAATTAAATGATTAGCTATCTCCCCACAAAAGCTGTTTAATCAGCATAGTGAAGCCTCTCATCCATTGACATCTATTCAGAAAACGGCTTCTGGTCTCCTTCCCTGCGTACCGCCAGAGGCGGAGCGTTAGCATTAGCTGCTATGCTTTTTTGGCTAAAGGTTGCAGGCTTGCCTTCCAGCGGCTTTGTCTGGGGCCTTGTGGACTTAACGAACACGTGCACGCAGCGGCCATTGTAAGTCCACAAGACTGAAAGTGCACATGAAGTGTGCCATTTGGGACAGGGCCGGAATGGCATAAAAAAACGAACTGGAACGCAGCCTCTGATGTCACGTCGAACATGTCACGTTCTTTAATGGTCCGCCTGAAAACAAATGCCACAAAACCCCCTTGTGGAAGAATAAAGGATCTGGGATGTGTCTGGGAGTCACCTGTCAATGGCGTCATACCCGCTTAAACCCGCTGGTTTCTGGTTTTATTTTGTAGAAAACATGTAAACACCAAAGATGCTTTAATATATTACATGTTTTATTAGACAATGGAACAACTGTTTGGTTACATTTATAGACAGAAAACGAATTATTGTTATATAGCTCAACACGTTTAGTTTTATTGTTTAAATCTAGTTCTCTTGATTTTCCGAGAGTACCATGCTTTTACCATGCCTCCCAAGTAGCTAAGTAATACAGCATTTTCTCCATCATACAATACTTTTTTTAAATTAATTGCATGCCATTTATCAACACTAGTCACCCAGCATTTATTAATTTGATATTCTAATATCGATCTAGCTTACTGCAGTGTGCAACAAGTGTCTCACGTCAGCCGCTGAGCGAACGCAGTATAATTACGTTATAATACAATTTTTAACACTGTCAAATGTATCTAATATGATAAACAGCACAGTGTTACTTCATACACTTGACCGGAAGAAGCAACGCCGGTGACTGCGGCATGATAAAAGTTCAGCTGCTCGTGAGTCATGTGTCGCGTTCGTCTCTCATTAGGAATCGATTCAGGGGCCTTGTTTAGCTTCAACATCACTCGGCGCTGCTCTGCTTCATACTACAGTAATGTTATTAATCTCATCCATCAACATGATTTCTGCTCACGTCCCATCCCGATTCTTTTCCAATGGCTGTGAGGTGAAGACGACATTTCCCAAGATTCCGCGCTCAAACTCTATGTCATCAAGCTACGCCTTTGTTTTGAATAGGCAACCTCTAGAGGCTAAAAAAATACATATTGTAGCTTTAATAGGCTATATGTTAAAAGAATATTTAAGTGACAAAAAAAAAGAATCATCTTATCCCAAAGTCTTTTAAATTAAGACCATAGAAAAAAATCAACATGCAATTAAGCAGTTAAACCTGAAGTTTAATATGTGAGAATTCCTAGAGGTTAAACAGCAGTCAGGTGGTAGGACTTTGAACACCCTCTTGGGAACTGTTCTTATGCAGTTAAGCAGATAAAGGGTGTTTTACAGTAGCCTTGAAAAGACTAGGGCCTGCAGAGAAAGCAGAGGTTGAGGAAGGGTCTCATTTTGTGATATAAATGGCTGAAGAACTGTTTGTCACAGATGACTTCTGATGTTTTTACGTAGCTGAAGGTAAAGTGTGTGATCTTCAAATGAAATAGAGAAAATTTTAGAGGAAAGAAGAAAAAGAAGAGGAGCTGTCAAGAGACAGAAGAAAAATGCTCAAATGGAAAGGAGAAAAGTCAAGAGGTGATCGCTAAAAAGATACGGCTGTCATAAACGTGATCAGAGATAACTGCCTACACACACAAAAGCTGGAAGAGCAAACCTCATGCTGTGGATGTTTGGTGTGTAAGTGTGTTTGCATGTGTGTGTGTGTGTGCACAGATGGCATGTAAGAGCCGAAGAATAGAGTGGTGTGAGGTCTGTCCACAGGGGAGGGAGGAATTAACTCTCAAGTTTTACTGCCAGCCTCTTTCCATCTTACAGCCATTAACATCTGCTATCTGCACAAAAACCAGCATCTCAGGTCATAAAGCACGCTATAACTAACAAGATCATATCACTCTGGCACATTCAAAACTGAACACATCTTAATGTGCTTTTCATTTTCTTGCATTAATGGCTAAGATCTACATGGTTGTATACATTTGAGAGGAGACGCCATGTCATAATCCCATCAGCCAGCACGGCTTAGATCAGTTGGAACAAACCTGGCCTGACAGGGGCTTAACGGGGCCACTGGCCTTTGGCTTCTTACATCTGTGGCGGAGCAGTCGGCCAACACATGGAACCCTCACACGCTGCTGTACATCCCACAGCAACATCTGCTTGTTTGAGGGGCACCGGCAGGGTGCTGCTCATTTCAAACTGGGCCTGGCACACAGGACTTGGACAGACAGGTGGCCTAGCCAATCACGGACCTGTGAGCATGCTGAACCTGTCTCTAGCACCTGCTCCTTTCATCCTTTAGCGGCTCGGGTGAACGGCATCCACTGTAGCAAGCTCTTCTGGTGTCATCTACCTACCATCTGGATATGAGAATTGCCCTCGCCAGGCACAATGACCCTCTCTCAGTGCCTAATTAATGTCATGGATTATCTTGACCTGAACACAGCCCAATCTGAAATAATTCAATCTAATAACAAATATAAATACATAATATTCTTCATTTACAGTAATTGTAGTCCCTTCTTTTTTTCTTCTACTGACATTTTCTTTCGTTCATTAAAGGGATACTAATAGTTCTCATTCATTTCAAACCTGTATGACTTTTTCTCTGTGAAACACAAAATTTGGACGTAATGTACTGGTCGATCTTTATAATGCAATTACAGTTAATGGAGGATGGAGTTTTTAAGGTTCTACAAAAACAGAAAAGCATCATAACTGTCATAAGGAAACATTAAAAGTATGTCTTATGATAAGCCGTACAAAGTTTTGTGAACTCCATCAACCAGGGGTACGTTTCCAAAAGCATCGTTAGCCAACTAACATCGCAAGTTCTGTCGTTACCAACATAGTTCAACAATTTGGTGTTTCCCGACACCATAGTTCAAATGAACATTAGTAAACTGCATTGCAAACTTGTGTGGTGGAAACGACAGCTCTCTAGCTGTGTTTAGAAACATAGTTTCTTGTTTTTGAGACATGTGGACTTAATAAATCATTATCTTGAGCAAAATAATCCAGCTGGCATTATGTACAATGTATATCTTTTATTTCGAATATATACAAATGTCATTTACATATTTGAGTTTGTCAAAAGATTTTAAGCACCATTTTTGAAGAGTGCGCATGTGCGTACGTGTTCTAGGCTAGTACGTAAGAACGAGCCTATGACTGTATCTGGAAATATAACTGAGAAAAATGAAAATTAGTCCTCAGATGCCATGTTCGTAATTTATAGCAAAAAATATAGCACTAATTCAATCTCAAACGTATTCATTTAAAGAAGTTATTACTCCACCTTCTGCGTGACATCATTCCGACAGTTGTGACTAGTTGATTTGTTCAACGATGCATCGTACAACCGAAATCTGGAAAAGTTGGGACATTTTTTAAATTTGAATAAAATGAAAACTAAAAGACTTTCAAATCACAAAAGCCAATATTTTATTCACAATAGAACATAGATAACATAACAAATGTTTAAACTGAGAAATTTTACAATTTTATGCACAAAATGAGCTCATTTCAAATTTGATGCCTGCTACAGGTTTCAAAAAAGTTGGCACAGGGGCAACAAATTTTGAAAAGATTTAGCTGGGAGAACATCTAGCAACTAATTAAGTTAACTGATAGCAGGTCTGTAACATGATTAGCTATAAAAGGGATGTCTTAGAGAGGCATAGTCTCTCAAAAGTAAAGATGGGCAGAGCTGTGAAAGAGTGCGCAAAAAGATTGTGGAATACTTTAAAAACAATGTTCCTCAACGTCAAATTGCAAAGGCTTTGCAAATCTCATCATCTACAGTGCATAACATCATCAAAAGATTCAGAGAAACTGGAGAAATCTCTGTGCGTAAGGGACAAGTCCGAAGACCTTTATTGGATGCCTGTGGTCTTCGGGTCCTCAGACGACACTGCATCATTCATCGGCATGATTGTGTCAATGACATTACTAAATGGGCCCAGTAATACTTTCAGAAACCACACTAAAGCTCTATCATGCAAAAAGGAAGCCATATGTGAACATGGTCCAGGAGCGCCAATGTGTCCTGTGGGCCAAGGCTCATTTAAAATGGACTGTTTCAAAGTGGAAAAGTGTTCTTTGGTCAGACGAGTCCAAATTTGACATTCTTGTGGGAAATCACGGACGCCGTGTCCTCCGGGTTAAAGAGGAGGGAGACCTTCCAGCGTATTATCAGTGTTCAGTTCAAAAGCCAGCATCTCTGATGGTATGGGGGTGCATAAGTGCATACGGTATGGGCAGCTTGCATGTTTTAGAAAGGCACTATGAATGCTGAAAGGTATATAAAGATTTTAGAGCAACATTAAACAAAAAATATGTCAAAGATGACCACAAACTCTTCAGCAGCTGGAAACCTATATCAGGCAAGAATGGGACCAAATCCCAACACCAAAACTCCAGAAACTCATAACCTCGATGCCAAGACGTCTTCAAACTGTTTTGAAAAGAAGAGGAGATGCTACACCATGGTAAACATGCCCCAGTCCCAACTAATTTGAGACCTGTAGCAGGAATCAAATTTGAAATGAGCTCATTTTGTGCATAAAATTGTAAAATTTCTCGGTTTAAACATTTATGTTATCTATGTTCTATTGTGAATAAAATATTGGCTCATGTGATTTGAAAGTCTTTTAGTTCAAATTCAAATTTAAAAAACGTCCCAAATTTTCCGGAATTTGGGTTGTACTATGGTAGTTAAGCAGCGAGTTACGTTGTTGTACAGGAAATCCCAGTTCATTAAAAAGATGTGAAGAGAATGATTCATTTATAAACATTGCTACATGTTTACCTCTATATTTAACCAGGCAAGTCAATTAAGAACAAATTTCTTATTTGCAGTGATAGCCTGGCAAAAAAAGCTTGCTGATGTTGATGTCAGGATTTTTAGTAAATTAAATATTAACTTGTCAATGACAATGACTATGCATGTTTATTTCATACTGGAGCTTGATAGCCCCAGTCACAATCATGATATGGAAAAGAGTGGCCCGGACATTAAAAAATTGGAACACCATTAGCAAACGATGACAGAATTTTCTTTTTTAAGAGAAAAAATTGAAAATAAAGTAGAAGCATGGAGGACAGAAAGCAATTAACAGCTCATTAGTACCAACCTATTACAGTCCAATTAACTGTCTCTATTGTATGTTTCCATTATTTAATTCATTATTAGTTCTGAGATTCAACTTAATTTTTTTTGTGTGTTGTTTCATGTGTTTGTTTGTAATTTTGTTCCTGTTACAACCACAGAGGACTGCTGCTCTGTAGCGTACCACTGTGCGGACATGATTAAACCCTCTGCACTGCTCTGGTGCATTAAAAACACGCTCACACAAACATGCACCTCATTAATTCACAGCTTTCAGTCCAGTACTCAAGGGGGAATAATGAAAACACTAATTGGAGAACACCACCTAAAATGACCTTGCCGTTTTCTAGAACTGTACATTATCTTTACAGAGGCAGGCAGACAGACAGAAAGAGAGAAAGAGAGAGGTGGTGACATGAAACACGATGTGTGTTCTGGTCTGTTGTTAGAGCACTGTGTCAACAGTTCAGTTGCATCAACAGTAAAGCACCAGTAATCCACATTAAGATGAATTCAGTGTGCGAGCACAGTGCAAATAATGAACAGAATGTAGAGGGAGGAGAAATTGTGTAAATGAGAACGAGTCAGTGTGGTGGAGTATTGCTCCCTGCTGAGACAGCACACCTCCCCTCTGGCTGTGAGCTGCACTGGTGGGCCAGGAACGGAATTAGGGGGTTATGGGAAAAAAAAAAGGGGCTAAAACGGGGTCTGACTGGAAGGGTGGGACGGCTTCTGAGCTGCTTCTCACCCACTGCAGGTGCGTGCCACAGTGCCAGTCAAAGTACCAACCTGCCCTCCATATGCTTGTTCTGCGCCTGCCAGCCATCTCCCGCCACTCCCCACTGAGCTCAATGCTGGCACCTCTCACCCGCCCCCAAATCTGTCCTCGATCCTCGTGCCCACTCCAGCTGTCCTCCTCTGTTCTGTGTGCCCACACCAGGCAAGCGGGGCAGCCCTGGACCCCAGAAGCGCTATGGCCTGCTGACCGGCTAACGGGCCACAGTCGCCATATGGAGACTCCCGCCATCAGAGCTCCTTGCTCTGTCATCCTCTGCCTCTTCCATCTGAGCGCACCCACCATGTGCTGGAGCCGAGCCTGCAAGCAGATTGTTCGCCCCCGCTTTGCTCTCGTACTCTCTTCTTACTTGTTTATAGACAATCTCCTCTTGTTCTCTAGCCCCGCAGAGCAGGCTAGACCAAACAAACATTCAGAAATAGATGAACCACTGCGGTATTCTGAGCTCCGTTTGACATGACCCCTTCCTCGTCATGCACTTTATTGTGTTTGCTTTCCCTGCATTTGCCTTGACACTTCCTATAGCCATGCTTCTCGATTACCCATAAATCCCTATATCCCTACTAAACTTATATATAACATGCACATGCAGTGATATTTGTTTTATCATACGGCCCATCTTGTAATAAACAGATGTTGAGAGTGGTAATCTTCTCATCCTCTGCCAGCCAAAGCTGACCTCTCAATCACAGTAAGCTAGCTTGGCCTTCACCCCCGTTACCACAATCCTTCACTGACCAAACGGCCTGTTAGGGAGCTTGTGGAGCTATATGTTATCCAGACAGAAGGAGAGAAAGATGAACAGAGACCATGCCTGTAGAGAGACTAACTTTATAAAGGCATGATATTGATACAGCTGAACAGTTGAATAGATATCATGAAACCTGTCTTCTCTAAACACGCAACTGTCAGCATTTATAGACATACCAAAACACTGCTGTGATAACGTCTATACCAAGAAGCATGTTCTCTGGTTGACAGCGAACCATCAAACAAGTACAAGCATGCACAAGTTTACAGATATAAGCAAACACAAGCAATAGCGGTGTTCTTCAGGCTTAAGCCTTTGCAAAGAAAGAAAGCTTACATTACTGACAAGTGGAAGAGAGGTGTTTACAGTTGAGTTCTACACCACAACTGTCTAACTTCACATGTCAGTTTCTCACTAGGGGCATACAATGTAATGGAAGACAACATGCTTCCTTACTCACACTTCGGCAACCATACAGCAGGCAGATGCACCCACGTCAACCCACCATCCACTGACGCTGCTTCTGAGGGAATACAAACAGATAAAATAAAGGAGCCATCAAGTTCGAGAGGAGAGGTGGGATGCGGAAGAGACAGGGAGAGCTAGAGCAAGAAAAGGAGTTTCTATTCTGGGATTCTTTAAATGCTTAGCACTCAAACCAATCTGCTTTTAAATGATTCTTAAAGTCTTCCTTCCCAGCATGGTGGGTGGAAGAGACATTGTTTACTGGTATTTGCTTCAAATTACAGTGGGAAAGTGCAAGGATTAGCCATCTTAATCTTCTCCTACCCTTTAAAAATATTTATTTTCTGATGACAATGGCTGTATGTGCTGTAGAACAGAAGACAACATAACACATCAACTGGAAGCAGACAGTCAAACATGAGGGAGGGAAAACCTCAGGCTGAAGTGGAGTTCCTCTGGTGTGTTTAACTTTTAGGGAAAGTGTACAGTATCTATTCTGTATCTGAACTTAGTGAGTATATCACAAAAGCTGGAAGAGTTTTCAGCTTTCAGATAAACATATTAAGGTTTTGATCCTTTAAAATAAAATAAGTATACACAAACAAAAATCACTGTTATGGTAAGAAAAAATTACTATTAGCAGCTAATACCATTCATCTTCATGTTGTTAGGTGCTCAGCCGTATATACATTCTAGTGGTATTTTGTGCAATGCAATTTCAACACCTCTGTGATGTCTTCACAGAAAGTATTTCCACTATACCTTAATATCATCGTAAGATCCACATGCATCTAGGAGAATGTTCTCCACCTTCTTCTTGCTCAACGTTCCACTGAAAACCCTCAGGCCATCTGCCGGAAGGTAGTTATTATAGTTAATAAAGTTTTAAATATGGATATTTTTCTTACAAAAACCCATCGTTTCGCTTCAGAAGGCCTTTGGACCCCCTGGAGCCGTATGGATTACTGTATATTTATGATGAATGGATGCATTTTTTTGGGCTTCAAAACACGTCCCCCTTTCACTACAATTATAAAGCTTGGTAGAGCAAGGATATTTTAAATATATCTCTGATTATGTTCATCTGAAAGAAGATAGTCACCTAGGATGGCTTGAGGATGAATAAATCATGGAATAATTTTCATTTTGGGGTGAACTATCCCTTTAAGAGCTATAAATACTATTAAAATATGAGATTTTAATCTGCATTATCATGCAGATCCGACAAATCATTTGCACAACCAGAGGTGCACACTTTTGTGATTATCCCACCGCATGCCATAGATTACTGACCCCTGGCTTAGGACATTTTATTCAACCCATTGCAAGGGTTCCACCAGTAGTGGTCACTCGTGCAACATAGGCAATGATGTGCATCAGAATACACAAGACAGAGGGAAGTTAGCAACGGAAGGGCATAAAAAATTAACTGGAACACTGGGGATCCACAGAACTGCACATGCATGTCCTCCTTATTTGATTTAGATCATCAGCTCGTTAGTAAAGAGCTCCATGAACTGATGTCAGATAAGAAAGACATACAATGTGCAGTGCTGTGGATGCCCAGGATAAGGACTGAACACCACTATTCTTAATGCACCGTAAGGAGACAAGGATTGAGGATGGAGAAAGCATAAAATGGTAGTCTTTCCATATATGCAGATTATTTACTGTTATATATGTGTGATTCCCCTGCTGCTTTGCTGCCTTTAATAGAAATGCTTAATACTTAAATGTCATCTTGTTTTGTTTAGCTTTTTTAAGAACCTACCCACATATTTGCCTCGTTCATTTTTATACAGCCAGATTCTGTTATTTTGTCTTTTATTTGAGGCTACAGAGCACATAGAATCTCCAAGGTCTACCTGCAGAAGCCTAAAGAGTTGGGTGGTCTAGCACTACCTGTTTTTCAACATTATTACTGAGCTTCTAATGCCAGGGTTATGTTGATCATCTTGAATTGCAAGAGCTATGTAAAGGTTCAGCAAAAAAATAGAATAAATAAATAAACAAGAAAGAAAATAGCATAAATGTTTGGAACAATATGAGACTAAGTAAATGACTTTTTTGGTGTACTATTCCTGTAATAATGATCTTCAAAGCATATATACATTTATCAGTTCTTCATTTATTTGGAAGGCTACTGAGTACTAGTACTAGTCAGTTGTGCTGACAACAACAGGAGGAAAATTCCTGGTTTTCTGTGTCACTTGTTTCATATGGTAACCTGTAATGGCCACATAAATATTGGAATGTGAAAATAAAGTGAAACTAGAGCATGTTGAATTCTCAGAGTATGCAGTAAGTTAACCACACAATGAGCTTCTAAAATGATCTGAGTGCGCTTAAAGTATTCACGTATTAGTCAAATACTGACACCCATGAAACACAGAGAAGCTAACAGATAATATATGTGTGTGTGGCATGTCTGTTTTTGCGAGATATGCAAGCCTTGTTTCTCAGCTGTGTTGGACACACTTTCCAGCTGGCAGTCAGACCACTGATGCTGCGCAGCGTGCCATTTACAAAAAGTAAACACTGACTCACCGACTAGTAGATCACTTTTCTGGAAGACTAGTTGAAAAAATGAGTAGTCATACAAACCCTATTGTGCAGTTTGCATGTTAGTAAGAAAAAAGTGGGACATTTCCTGGGTGAATGCATATAGAAAAGCAATTATTAGTAAAGAAAAACAGTAGGGGAGGATGAAGAGACTGGGAACAATTATCAACAATGTGACCGGTTGACCTGCTCTCATGGTAAATCCATAGCCATAGATTTCCCATCATGTGTTCATGACCCTGAAGGAACTGTGATCAGTTTGTACACTTGCCATCGACATACAAGCAGCCCCACGGCTCCTTGCAATTTATAGCCTTCACATCGACTCAATGAAAAAACATGACTGCAAGGCAATCTTCTCTTGTTAAAATGCTCATGAACCACAAAGAAAAAAACATGTATTGATCATGGCTATCATAGCTAACAACAAAGTAGAAGACCAGTAAGGTGCTTCATTTTGAATTCAAATGCAAAAATAATATGCAATATGCACATATATTTCTGATTCTAAATTCTTACTGAATGATTCACATTTAAATCCGCTGTAAAACAGAAATTTTATATTATGCTCTAAGTTTCTGTGTCACTTAGTAACCAGAAAACTATTATGACACAATTGCAATGACACAAAAAACCCATGTTCAATAATACTACTAATATTAATAATCTACAGCAATAATCTACAAGAGGCCATGCATTACAGTGGTTTTACTCTGCTTCTCCCTGTGGTAAAATGACTGTAATTCTTGTGGTTTATGCAAATGTACAAATGTAATAGTAACCAATAATAGTTAGTTGTAATAGTTTACAAACAGTAAATATTTGGGTAATAATAACAAACACATATTTTCCAAAACGATATGCATTCATTAGGTTAAAATGCACAAAACCAAATATCAGTAGGACTGGTATAATATGACATAGCTCAATATCGGAAAAAATACCGGAACGTGAAAGTCAATCGAGCCTAGAGAAAGTTAAGTGATGCTACCCATAAAGGATCAATAGGAAAACAACAGGAGCATAGGGCATAAAAGTAAATGCCCTTGTCTTCATCAGTATTGTTAATGATAAAAGCCTTCATTTAATCCATGAAGCTTCAGTTAATCCAGGAAGCTACGCTGAGGTGAAACAGATGAATGTTGCGATGCAATGTCAAAGTGCTCCATTTTATCAGTGTCAAATTGTCTCTTGTCTATGGCACATGAGGACAAGATTAAATACTTGCAACTTTAAGCCACTGAAACCAGGTACAAGATGCTCCTCTTGGGAATGACATTTAGCCACAGGTTTAAAGCAGAGCACAGGGATCACTACCGATTTATGGGCTTCTGACTGTCTAAGGACTCCTGGCTCAAGGAAGAAGCAGTCGGCTTTCATAGGGTCAGTTCTGTCAAATCTTACTTTGATATTTTGTTTTTCCCCCTATTGTGCCTTTGTTGTTTTTTCTAAGTGAGTAACTGCCACATGTAACCAGTCTGTCCTGTTTCTCTGGCTCCTCTAGAATCCCCTCTGGCAAACAAACCTGAAGAAAGCTAACACATGAATGTGCTTCCCTGGAAGAGTGGTACAGTTTAAAAGAGATAAAGTTGATGAAGATGAAGGGTGACAAGAAGTCTTGGACCATCAAAGCCCATTTCTGTGGAGTAAAATTGAGGTGTTATACTTAGTTCTATCTATGTTCTATAAAACAAACTTGAAATCATATGCCGTTCTGGAACCAGAAACAACACGAACAACACAAAACGTCAAATCATTTTACAGCACTTATCATATATTTCTTTGGTATCCACAAACAGTGCTTGACTGTCGCACAACTCTGAATGAAATTCAATGATGTCAAGGCTGCAATGTGATAGTCTGTCATAATTACAACAATACATTAAAGTAATATGGTACGAAATACCAGTTTGCAAAATCATGCAGCATAGCGAGCTGTTTTGTACAGCCAAAAATAACTGGAAGCCAGACACATTCAATTTACAAATGTCTGTACCCGCTGTTATGTTAAAAATAAGGTAGATAAAACAGCGTTATGTATAAAGATATTTTCCATTACAGTTCACACATTTAGTACTCAAACAGACAAAATACAGCATTCAAATGTGGAAAGCGTATGTGACACCACACCATGAAACATCATGATAAATGTCAAGTAACTAAGATACTTTAAAGGTGCAGTAAGCAATTTTTGAAAAAATGCTGTTGAAAGTGGATCGGACCGAACACCACAACAAACCTGTAGCCAATCAGCAGTAGGGGATATATACACTGGGAGGAGAGAGAGTAAGAAGAAAGAAGAAGATTTAAAGAAAGACTAAAAAGAGTGATGGCTGAGAAACATTACAAAAGAGAAAAGCTCAGAAGAATATTACTGGAAAAAGAAGAGTGATGATCAAGAGTTTAAGGACCCGCATTAATAAAAACAAAACAAACAAACAAACAAAAAAATAACTTTCCAGCGCTGGAGGGACCTAAGTGGGAAGGCCTGAAAACAGATGCTGAGTTTGCATTGTTTTTGCTCCATACTTTGGTATACTTTGGAGTAACATTGGTTTTGAGTCTGTGCTGCTGGTGATTAACAACGAACTCTTGCTTGTCTATACTTGTGTACTTTATATACATACTTGTTCTTCCTTGTCATTTGTTCGTAATCTTTGCTTTATTTTTGGCAAAGCTTTAGTTTGCTTTGCTTCTGCTAAATATATATAAAGAGACATCCACTCTAGCATTGCGTGTTCATGCATTTTGGGGGCAGAGCAATGAAAGAAGGGGTGTGTTTTTTGGGGTTGATTTCAAATATCAACAGTGTTCAACAACGATTCTCAGAAATTGCTAACTGCACCTTTAATACTTGGAATTTCACATTAAATTGAATTTCACATTAAAATACAATCAAATCATGTAAAAAAATCAGAAAATGACAAGAACATCCAAAGATAACTGAGCGTTTATGTGGCCAAAATGCGGTCCAAGGGTAATCGAGACTTTACAGAACTGAACTGAGAGTCTGATAGCAGCAAGTCTGTTTGCCCTGATACAAGCACCACTCTCAGGTAACTGAAAGAGACTTAGTAGGCCACGACTTTTTTCTGAAAATCAGCAGATTAAAGCACTATATTTTCATTGGTAACTGAAAACACTATCATGGAAATAATGTGGAACTTTGTGAATGACAGGCATTCCAGTTCTGCTGAGCTTTCTGCTGAGTTCTGCAGGTGCAAATTCTGTGTGGGCTTGGTGATACCTCTCTCTCTCAGTCTCTGTAATAATTAGCGTACTGCAGGCAGTGCTCTCTGTCTCTCTCCTCTGTTCCTTTAATGTGCCTCTTTTTTCTTGTCAAGTAATCATTGAAGAACCCGTGCGTCTGACACCGTCTCCAAGGCAACAGCGCTTCAGATGGGAAGGCAGGCAATGTGTGTACGTGACACACACACACACACAGTGATACTTTGACAGAGCACAAGGCCGAGTGTACACAAGACGATCTGGCAGAGTTTGCTCTTTTGTGGGTTGTGTGTGTGTTTCAGAGAGATCTCTACAAAGCACACACGTTAACTGCAGCTGATGACCCTGATATCTGAATATGACCAAAGGTAATACACATATATACACAAATGCTGGTACACCATAATGAGGATTTTACATAGGCATTATGTTTTTTTTATACTGAGCCCCTATTTTTTATACTGAATCCCCCAACTTTACTGCTAAACATAACTCTCACAGAAAAAAGGGGAAAACAATGTTATGTTTATTTAACCATTTCAATTACGAGGACAGCTGGATGTCCTAATGTATATGGGTAGAGACTTGAATACACACTACATAGTCTTCATAATTAAGCACACAAACAGACACACACACACACATTATATATATATATATATATATATATATATATATATATATACACACAGAATACCCCCCCCCCCCCCCCCCCCATGGGTACATTCCATATACATAATAATTTTTATACCAATCAAACTGTATAATTTATTCCCTAACCTTAAATCTACCCATCACAGAAAACATTCAGCATTTTTAAATTTTCAAAAAAACATCACTCAGTGTGATAAGCCGTTTTCCTCATGTGGACCAAAAAATGTCCCCACAAGGACAAGGATTTCAGATATTGCCATCTTTCTTTGTCCTCATAACAGGGTTTACCAGGACCACACACAACATCAACATTTTATTCCTCATTTAGCACAGACATGCAGAAAAAAACAAACAAACAAATAACAGTGTCATGTTCTGTTTGTTGGATTGTGCAGACATATCTGTCTTTGCTTAATAATCATGAGCTCATTTATAGTCCAGCCCCCACAGACCCACAGCCTCATGAATTATTCATGTTTGGTAAGTGTCAGCTTAGTAGACCCTCTGTCAGAGGGCACAGTGAAGATCTGCCCCACACTGTCCTTAACACCTTAACACCTTAACACACACTCACACACAAGTGATATCAGGATTTAACTTGGGCAAATATCAAGTAAATATGTAATAATTTCTATAAATCTAATAATATCAAGCACACACACAAATCTAATAATATCAAGCACACATTTTACTGCACATCACAGCAGTAAAATTATTTTAATCATTGTTAAATCATTCAATTAAGCCAAGATCATTTTAAATGATTCATTTGTGCTGTTAAACACAAAAGCCAAAAGACGGATCAAAGAATCCTCCCCACATGCACGCAAGCGCACATACACACACACACACACACACACACCCACCCACCTCACATCGCAGTCGCACTAGAAACACACACTTTCTGAAGATGTGCTGCTGATTCGGTCACTTTATAAAGTAACTTGAGGAGAACACACACATGTGATTTTGAAATAAACTGACCTGGCAGATAGTAGAGAGGTGCTTTTAGTCCAAACATGGTCTCTGTTACAGTGTCATGTTGCTGGGCGCTGAAGTCAGGAGGTGTGGCACGTACCGAACCGTCCAGCGGTGAGAACTGCCCCCACTCACCCACAGCCGGGCTAAAGGTTTGAGGTTAACAGACCTCACTAGTCAACCTGTCATCTCTGAATCACCCCGATTCACAGGCTGATGGAGGGTGAGCTGTGTGTGTGAGTGTGTATGTGCAGGGTCAGATAGGGGGGTCACCAACAAGATAGACCCAGCAAAAAAAAAAAAAAAAAAAAAGGAAAAAAGAAAAAAGCAAACAGCACTGTGATTGTGTTTTATTGTTTCATGCTGAAAAGCAATAGAAGTAATCCTTCAAGAGGCTTGTCCCACGATGGCGAGTCTCTTCCTCCATCCCAGGATGAGGATATGTGGAGAGAGCTGTCTTCCTTTCTCAGTCTCTCTCTCTCCTCTTGCACTCATTCAGCGTCTTCTAGCAGCACGAGGAGGAGGAGGAGAAACCCCTCAGGATATAGCATGGATAACAGGGGAGGAGGGGGAGAGAGAGAGAGAGAGAGGGAAGTGGATGTGCCCGCTGATGGTTCCTCCCATGAGCATCATTATCAGTATAGTGGGATAGCACTGGAACGGCATGTGATTGGTTGGAGAACAGGGCGGTGACACAGGGGCATTATTCAGCATTGAGGGCATCTGTTCATACCCCTGCTCCTGGATCTGCCCTTAAACGGTGTCATCTTATCCTGCAGAACATCTGAGCCTCACACACTCGGACTGACAGTGAAAACGGCAGCTGGCGCACACACACACACAGACACACAGACACACAGACACACACACACACACACACACACACACACACACACACACACACAGCACTTCCATGGTGGTGTGACGTTACAGCAGGATGAGCGCAAGACAACGTGAACACAACAGATTTTCTTTTGGTTGTTTTCTCTCTTTTTTCTTCTTGTCTCTCAATTTTAGTTTCAGTGTCAAAGTACTTAATTGGTTTGATTGTTTTACATACGATAGTGCCAGTGCATTCATACACACTGAAAGAAAAGAGAAATAAAATAAAAGATAATATATACAGTAAACAATATGCAAATAAAATACAAAAAAATATTGAATGTAAAACAATTATGATAGTAAAGTGCCCCCTCTCTATCCTTTAGGATCATGTTTTTGGCTTTGAAACATGTCTTTCCTGTCATGACCCAAACGACAACATCCCCCACGTCACACACACTCGTGCAGCGGGTGGGGGTTTAACTATCTGCTGTGGAGGTGCAGAGCAGAACAAAACCAGCAGGAGAGAGATACAGAAAAGAGAAAAGACGAAGAAACAGAGTGATGGCAAGGAGATAAAGACAGAAGAGAGGAGAGTGAACAGAGAGGAGGGGGGAGACAACTTGTGCCCTGAGGGCTGTCTCACTCTCACTATATACCTGCACACAGATAAATGTCTGTCTGTCTTTACCTCCCCCTTCCTACAGAAACATGCCACAGAGGGAGAGACAGGCATGCACACAGAGAAACACTAATCAGAGAAAGAGACAGATGGAGAGAGCGACAGATGCAGGAGAGATAGCAAGTCCAACTGTGAACCTGTACTCAAAGGAGAGACATGCACTAGACTTATTTCTTTTATTTATTTACTCATTTTATTTATTTATTTTTATAAAAAGATAATAGCAATGACTTCATCCAAACCCAAACCTTAAAAGAACATGTTTAGCAAGATTTATCTTTATGATGTTTTGCTTTGTAAGATTACGCATCTAGGACAAATTTGGGGGCAGTCCGTTTTATCATTTCTCTGAAAAAAATGACCGTTTTCTTTGTGAAAATAAAATGATGTTTATAATGATGTGTAATGATCCAGGCAGAGACAGCATGTGTGTAACGATTCAGTTGGTGACTGAAAGGCTTTAAAAAGACACTGGAGATCAGAGCACACACAACACAGATCCTGTGACACACATGCTCTGTTCCAGTCAGGTGTAACAACCATATAAAAACAGTAATGCCTCAGTCTGTCTCGGATCACCTGCCTGAAACCACTAGAACCCGTTTGGTTTTATGTGTATGTGAGAAGCTACAGAAGAAAAGGATGTCAGATGTTTCTATGGTCTATCCTCAGAGCATTAAGCGATTGGTCCATTGCCTCTTCAAACTAAACATACGACACCAGCTCACTGAAACCTAGATTTGGTCCTGCTTATCTCATGTGTCTATGCTGCGTTGCATATTTTTGATTTAAAGACCCCTGTGGTGAAAATTAAGTTTTTAATGTTGTTTATGTCTATGTGTTGTTTTTATTATGCTTTAAGACAAACCATGTGCAAATTCATAAATCAACACCACTGCAGAGTATTTTCTCCTTAAAACTGCAGTGAACCAAAGACAGTCTCAAAAACGAGGTTTGAAATCGCCGGTGTTCCGTACATCACAAGCTACCTTATAACCAATCGCGTCAACGTGCGGACAGGATTTAGCATATCATTAACTATGATCTGAAGCAGGGGAGTCTCAAGAGAAGCCAGGTTAACCTGGTATATTTTTCTGTTGATATAAAAAATCGGGTACATTTAGCAATATAGCTGATACCATTCTGATACATTGACTTTGTAGATGTCCCTGTATAATTCACTTTTACATTCTGAATCAGTTTCTGGTTCAAACATATATGGCTGAATTAAACCAGTATATACACTTGCTATTGTGCAGCATTTACTACAGTAAAGTTGACCGAGTGGATTTCTGAGCTGGTGTGAGTGAGTGGAGCGGTGGGGCTAATTTGCATATTCATGGATCTGCGTATACTAAATAAAGCAAGGATGTAGAGTTACATTCAAGCTATTTTAAGGCATGAAAAACTTCTTTTTTTCACAGGAAAAATAAAGTTTAAATATGTAATTTTGGTGATGAAAGATGAATTTTAAGGGATTAAATTATTGACTACAGGGGGACTTGCAGCCATGTCCCAAATGCTGCCCTCTGTCACTTTCATGACATAATGTTGCATAGACTGCTGTACCAATGCAGGCTCAGCAAAAGGGCACATAGCCCCCCTCCTCAGCACCCTTATGAATTTAAAACTGAAATATGGGACACTCTACATTCTCAATAAATTTACAGACACAATCAGTCAACAGCCAGAAGAACATAAGTCCACATCAAGTGTGCCATTTGGGAAAGTACGGAAGCCCTGAACCACATGGTGGGAAAAAAAAGAAAGAAGAAAACATGGTGGAGAGAATTTTTTTTGTAAAAAATCTTGATTTTTTTTTTTTTTTTGACAGCTCTGCTTTTGTTTTATTCATCAATCCATCCAATTGAGCATTTTTATGTGCGTTTTATCGCTGTGTTATACTTTAAATTCCATTTTCATGACTGGATTCTGGGATTCCCTCTCCATCAAGCACATCATACGACTTAAAGGTGATAAAGAGGATCTTTTCATCGACTGAGAAACCAAAGACTGTTACTGAGTTTTTGAAATGAGCGCATGCGTAAGAACAACCCCCCCTCCTTTCGAGGGAACGCCTCCCAAAACTCGTGCACGAGTGCTGGAACACGAGTGTTTACCACCGGCATTCGCTGTATCGTGTTAGTGGATTCATTATGTCGGACTCACCGCAGGTAACTCATAATCTGCAGTTGTTACTCCTGTCTCCGGACAAAAACATCGCATGCGGCGCCTGTGGAGTGTGGAAAGTAACTGGAGCGCGCAGCCGCGCTCGTCTCTCACAAGGAACGTCATGGCAGTGATTGACAAGCCAGAGGGCCAATGCGCACACGTCTCTCACAAGGAATGTCACGGAAGTGACTGACAAGCCAGAGGGTCAATCGTTTACGCGATGATTGCGTAAACGATTGGCTGATGTTTTTAAGGCCCTACCTCGTGCACAGATGATGTATATTAATATTATTCCTTTCAGTGCACCTAATAAATAGTCTTTTATCAGTTAGTAAAGACAGTTTCAAGTAATATTGCAAAAATGTATAAAACAAAACATCCTCTTTAGCACCTTTAAGTTATAAACGGAACATACCTGCAACTGCACGGATGGTGTTTTTGAATATAGGAGAACATGTACAATGTGTTTCCTCTTTTTGCAGGTATTTGCGTCCGCATTTTTTGCAAACTGGATATCTACCCTCGAGGTCAACCCCGCGTTTGTTTTTTTTATATCCAAAGTATTCCCATACTGCAAATTTTGACTTACTTTTCAATGGGGGATAGAGATTAGAGATAGCAACTTCTGTCTCTGACATTGTCTCTGCTGTATGTGTGTGGGTGGAGCAAGTTTAGAGTCTAGTGAAGTGGAAAGTTGTTGTCTATGCGCAGGTGAGATTCTGCGTCTTATTTTTTTTCAATACCGTAAATAAGGAAATGTACATGATATGATAATCGTACGTGTTCATACCGTCATACCGGTATATCATTACAACCTTAACAGTTGCTTAAAATTGTTGTGGAAACCATGATACATTTATTTTTCCTGGATTCTTTGATGAATAGAAAGTTCAACAAACAGCATTTATTTGCATTTATTTATCACTGATAAATTTAATGCATCATTGATGAATACAAGTATTAATTTCTACCACAAGTGTTTGAATGGTATCATGGTTTCCACAAAAATATGAAGCAGCACACTGTTTTCAACATTTAATTATAATAATCAGAAATGTTTTTTGAGCAGCAAATCATCATATAAGAATAATTTCTGAAGGGTCATGTGACACTGAAGACTGGTGTAATGATGCTGAAAATTCAGCTTTGACAACATATTGTACATTTTACAATATATTCACATAGAATACAGCTATTTTAAATTGTAATACTATATCACATTATTAGTGTTTTTTGCTGCATTTTTTGATTAAATAAATCCAGCTTTGGTGAGCAGAAGAGACATTTCAATTGTACAAACTTTTGAGAGGTACTGTATTTTCTGTCTTATTCTGTGGTCTTTTTTTACATTGTATAAAATCCATGAGGAGGACTTAATGCACAGGTGTTTGTAGTACATAAACCAATCATAAAATTGTCATAAAATATAGGGATATATATATTAG
This sequence comes from Ancherythroculter nigrocauda, assembly GCA_036281575.1. Taxonomy (NCBI): domain Eukaryota; kingdom Metazoa; phylum Chordata; class Actinopteri; order Cypriniformes; family Xenocyprididae; genus Ancherythroculter; species Ancherythroculter nigrocauda. The sequence continues at coordinate 35,004,526 of VTFQ01000005.1, forward strand.
ATATTGGTTATTGTTCAGCAGTGTATTTGATTTCTTATTAAAAGCAAATTGATTTCAAATTAAAAGCAAGAGATGAGATAAAAAAAAATAAATAAAATTTATCATTTAGATAAAGGTCAAATAAAAACTGGTATTACACCCCAAATTTCTGTCCCCCTAACTTTTGAAATGATGACTACACCCCTGGCAATAACCTTCAAAGGGCATAATTACCAATATATATAATTATTGTTATATAGGCCTAAAAAGAAATTTACAAACAAATTACAAACAATACAACTACTATAGAGATACAAATTAAATAAACTTGTTTTTCAGATACAGTAGGTTTATTTACCATGTATACATTTATTTAACATATTTTTCTTTATTTTAACATATTTTTTTAACATGTTTTATTAACATTAATGACAAATATAGGTTACGGTCCCTTTAAGACCGAATCCATGGATACTGACACATATCCTGTTTTCACCCAAATGTTTACATCCACTTAAGCCATAACCAACTGTATTTACGTGAGATACTCCACACAATGGACATTTTGACAACTATGTGTGCATTTGACCATTCAGGCGCAAAGAGAACCGATCGTGTGCGAGAGAGAGAGCGCTTCTGGTCTGTGTCATTCGCCGCGATTCCGCCTATCCCACCTATCCCACCTATCCCACCTTCACTAATAGATAACGAATTGTGATTGAAAGCATGCAGTTCACAATGTTTGTGTTGTCATCATTAATTTTGACGTATTTCCACACCTCTGAGGCTGACATTGTTTCTGCTGCTGTCGCCGGTGTCTCTGTGCACGGAAAATTCTGTCAGTTACGTCACATGAGGTATCGGTCTTTGGTATCTGGGGTATTTTTACGAGTACGAGTACAAGTACATGAGCTTGGTATCTGCCCGATACCGATACCAGGTGCATCCCTAGTCAGTATGTCAATCTTTATAAGCCAGAGTTGTAGTACTCAAGACTGGAACATACTTTCATGGTCACATAAGTGTGTGTGCTGCAGGTCTCTGTTTTGATTCTGAATCAAGCTACTTAGGTCTCAATGGACTCAAATGAGCTGGTCTCAACTACAATTCAGCTATAAGCGATCACATGTTGGCCAAAAGATACTACCACTAGCAAGTAACTGAAGCTAAGATTAATTATTAGGACAAATACCTGCACTTCAGCTGCCTCGTAAAATCTAGACTGTCTACTCACCCTTGTACATGCAAAAAGGAATGCAAAAGGACGCCAGACCGCTGAAATAAATAGATCAACAAATGTGACACAAAGCATGTGGTTAAGAGATCTATCTATGCTCAGACATAATAAACTCAAGCTGACCTTTAACCTCTGCCCCATCCTCTCTCTTTCATCTCAGCAGTTGTGCTCAGGGGCCGGCTGCAGGAGCCCCATCTCCATATGCTAATTGTGGTCAAGCTCAAAGAATTAATTTGCAAATGTGTCATTACCCATCAGAGGCAGCAGAGGGAGGGTGCTAATTATGAAACTGGTGCACTGGGCGTAAAACTCTGCCCAGGTCATGCCACCAAGCTGTTCCTCGGTGCGGAAAAGCAGGAGGGAACAGAGGACACAAATCACATTCAAAAAGAAAAAGATGCAAGCGAGCTAGCATGCAAAAATGTGAATTTTACTCCAGTTAAAGTGGATATTTTGGATGTTAAAGTGGACCCCACCCCCTTTACAATATTAATTAAGTTTTTTTGGTGAATCCTGAATTGTTGTTGTACATTAGATTGGTCATAAGTGATCACATTAAACTTACTGTTTTGATATTATAATTATGATTTCTGAGTGATTTTTGCAGTTTGGTTTATTTTAATTTAGGAGATGAGATGAGGTTTTGAGTTCTGAAAATTTCAGTATGTCACATTTAGTTGTTTATTGGGTTATAAGAATGTGTCATTAAGTAGTTTTGTGATTTTTCATAGTCTCTGACAGTATTGCATGACATTATTAAGGCCAAGATGTAGAAAAACAGCAAAAGTTTGATTACCTACAAATCGGATCAAACTGTCTGTGTCAACAAATAAATTCAAAATTTTAATCTGACAGATCAATTCAAAACTTGGTAACACTTATTTTAACGTGACGTAGCACTTTACATGCACATACATTAGAAATAAATTATGCAAATTATGCATAACTACAAGCAACTAACCCTAAACCAAACCCTAAACATAACCCTATAGTAAGTAAATGTACAGGTAGTTAATTAAAGGTACACTTTTGGCTCTCCAGTGGTTAATAAACAAAACTGCATGCGTCTTACAGAGGAACATTGTAGCCAGAGCTACTTCTCTCTGTTTACTTCTGCTATGTTTATGTATATAACGAGTCAAGCAGGTACTAAGCTAAGCTACTCCGCAGCAGTAGACGTCCCACTCAGTCTAAAATAGTCTGAATATAAACACTTATTATAGGTGTATACTGTAGTGATTCAGGACAAGACAAAAACATGGAAGATGGACTCATGATGCTCGCTCATTATATAAATTTTGTAAATTTTGAACAAAAAAAGCTACACAGTGTACATTTAATAAGTACTCAGTACTTATTTGTATAATTACACTGTAAAAACTAGTAGTTGAAACTTCATACAGTATCTTCAAAGGCTAAGATATATTGAAATTTCTTTAGCTCTATCACCAAGCTTTGGTCTATTTCATGCAAACCTAAATAACATATTGTTATTTAACATATTGTTATTTCCACTGATCTGTGATAAAACAAACAGCCATTGTGACCCATTAATGCTGAGGAATGTTCATACACAAAGAGAGCCCGGAATGTGCCCACGTCTGACCTCGGGGCAAGCAGATGGTGCCGCAGTGCTCATCACAAGATTTTCTATTTTCTTTAAGGCCGTGGCTCTTATAGAGCTCTGTACAGTAATTTATAGCTTCTACTCCCTGGGGTTGACCCTGTTTGCCTCAGTTGAGTCTTTAGACAAAAGCTGGGGCGTCTGGGGAACTGCCTCTTTTCTGCCTACTGTCTCCAGAGAGACTCCCCCTGTGCTCTGCATATTAAAGGTGGGACTTGTACTTTAGTAGAATAACTTTTGGTTAAGAATTACTGATCTACTGGTGAAGTAGCTCTGATGTAATTTTATGGACACATACAGCAGATCCTATTCCTGAGGGGGAGGCTTTAAGTTGAAAAAATGTGGTGGGATCCAGACAGGGACACAAGAGACCCTTGTGTTTGAATGGAAGTCTATGAAGGAGATGGCTCAGTATGGTGAATAAACCTTACTACAAAATTTTTTTAGAACAAACAAATGTTTTTAGAATCCTACCCCCCAGCAGAATCCTATTTGCATTTCTTAGACGATTCCTGCTAAAGGCAAGACACCCCAGGTGAATAAGGTAGAAAATGTAACTAATAGATATCCCCATATTTTTCCATTTTATTGATTACATTGACACATATTTTTTTCTGAATTGCTATGTTTAAATATGCAAATGCTAAATGATCTAATGAATTATGCACTTATTTGCATACATTTCCAGAACAGAAATCTGAATTTTGGATTAAAATTAAATTTTGGTTCAAAATTCTTGTTACTTTTTGTTGACATATTAGAGTAGGGCTGCAGGATATATTGTTTTAGCATCGAAATCGTGATGTGCGCATCTGTGATAGTCACATCGCAGGATGTGCTATGTCTATCGGGATCATTAATCCGTACAGACCAGACACCACGGTTCAAAATGCAGGTGATTCTCTGATAAATTGCAAAGTTTGACCATCATACAATGAAAGTTTATAATTTGAACACATTTTAGGTCCTGTCAGTTTAAACATTTAAGAGATTTTAAACCATTTGAGCGCAAGATGGCGCGAAAGAGAACTCTTCTGAACGTGCATCTGTTTTATGTGCGCACACACACAGAGCCATGCAGATTCATGTGAACACCGAATGCCGTTCTCTTCCACGTCTATTTGTGCCTGAATGGACACATACATGCAAAAAAAAAAAAAAAAAAAAAAAAAAAAATATATATATATATATATATATATATATATATATACAGTATTGTGGATCTGCACCGCGCATTCGGTCTTAAAGATTATTCAGTTTCTGTACCTGAATACTGTTAGACTTACCTGGAAAATATAAAGCAATGTTTATTTGTTCATTATTTTCTATGTGTATTCACTCTAAATCACCCCGATCATCCTAGAATTATTCATTCTTTCCAAATAGAGCTATTCAAGTCATCTGGTAAATTTTTTTCATATCGCAATATATATCGCAGAAAAACAAAATATCGCAATGTCAGTTTTTCCCAATATCGTGCAGCCCTATATTAGTGATTTAGGATCTCTTTGTATTACTTCATAAATCAAAAATACTGCCAAAACATTACCAGTAAAAAATGTTGTAAAACCAGAGAAATGATATATGAACAAAACAAACCCCTCTGCAAAAACCTCAGAGGGTTTTCAGAATATAGATAGAAATAAAACTATAAAGTTTGCTGTATGGAAATGCTACTGAAGTGAGAAAAAAATGAGAAAATTACTTTTAAAGATGTGTAGATTGAGAGAAGTAAGATGTTAGATTTTCTTTTCACCTGTTTAAAACAACATGTTAACAGCCCAAAATCTCTAAATTGGCCAGTTTTTGAAAAAAAAAAAAAATGTCATGTCATGTTGTCTGTTTATTAAGACTGAGTCTTTGTGGTCCTCTGATCCCTCCTGTCAGTTTTGATCTGTGTGTTCACCATCTCTACACACTTCAGCATTGAGAGCCCCAGATCCAATGCACCACCACCAAACTCACATGTCTCTTAGCAACCGTATCCATCCAGTCGAAGTGCCATTGATACATTTGGATCTGATCTGAGATTCTGAGATCAGCACAGGTGGGTTTGTGTTATCACTGTGACAGAGACACATCACTTGGATAGTAGCAGCCAGTGACATTTCCGCATTGAACATGTCTGCTGCTACAATCTGTGTTGTGTGTGTGTGTGTGTGTGTGTGTGTGTGTGTGTGTGTGAACACATTTGTCCAAAAGATCATTTACAAGAGTACAAATAATCAATTCATTTCTGCTCTTTGACCCTCATCTAACACCAGACTGACCTTAAGACAATCCTTTAACCAAAGCAACTTTCACAATAACAAAATGATCAAATCAAACAAGTGTTTCCTGTGAACATACATTATGAAATCCACCTGCTCTACACTCATGCAAACTTAAGCCCAGCAGATGCAAAACCTATCAACAGAGCATTTGTATTACTCACATCATGATTATGCTATTATTTGCCATATTTGTGATTGATATATGGACTAAAACACCATAATATTTCTCTTATTATTCACATTAAAATCATTATTCTAGCATTACATTAACAATCAGGACTTCATAGGTGCCAACAAGAACACACTGTCATCCATCGTCTTTCAATACATAGGAATGGCACAGCTGAATTATGGGTGGAAAAAACAACAGACACTTACCTGCAGAGCATATCACATGGCATGACATGGTAGAGCAGGAAACATGTGGAGGAAAAACAGAAGACAGGAAGTAGTTAGTAACCAGATAAATAAATATGTTTTAACAGAATTGAAAACCCACCATTAAAAATTACGGCAACACCTTACATTTAGATCTCATTTGTTAACATTAGTTAACTGAACTTCCCATTAATATATATATGCCACCTTGTGCCACCTCTTCAGACAAATACTACTTCCTCTAGTCCCTCTATTCAAATGTTTTTCCCCCCTGTACATGTCATGATGAAATAACATGAAAAAAGCATTACTGTACTGGGTGTGTCTTATATACTTCACATCGCGTGCAAATTTACAGGCATGTAAATATATTTACTTAAATTATTAAATCACTGTGCGCCTTAGAAACACACTTCAGCAACTTTAATGTAGCATTGATATTCATCCATAACACACATGCATACATCATGCTGCCTGACAGATCTGCCCCAGGCTCATACTCTTTCTCTCTCTCTCTCTCTCTCTCTCCTCTTACTGGCCGATCTGCACGCAGTGACAAAGCAATGAGACGGGTAAACACACCATGATCTATGTGGCTTTCAGGCGAGTAATGAGCTGTCAAACACACTCTGTTCTCTTGCGGTCAGATCTGCTCATCCATGTGTGTGTGTTTTAATCCAACACAGAAGAAAAGAACATCACTGTTGATCTCAAACCGCACCTCAGTCACATAACCTTACAGCCTTGGAACTGTGAGTTAAGACTGACCTGATATGTTTTGACCCCAGAACAGTCCAGCAATCTACTGTCTGTTATTGTATAGCAGTACACAAACATTTGCAGGGTCAAAAGCTAGTGGGAGTGATAAAGTAGCTTCATTTAGGCTAAATTTGAAGCCATCTTATTGCAAGCATTATATGCTTCTTACAGCTTTATAGAAAATAATGGAAACAAAAATTTCCCACATTTCAGTAACAAAAAACTGCAAATTCCATATAAAATAAATAGAGAATACAACATATTTTGTAACATACAGTATTTTATTTGTCCTCTTGACGTGAACGAACAACATTTGTTCTGATGAAATATACTTAATGCATACTCTCTTTATGCGGTGTTTGCTTTTTAAAATGTTACCAGCAGCAACAGAATTGATGGAATCCTTTATTAGTATTATTATTTTTACTATTATTTTGCTTTAACCATGGGAGCCATCGTTGCATCATTGTGACAACAACATTTTAGTTATACAAGTGTTTACAGAAACATCAATATCTCAGGTCAGGATGATCCTCTGTTAATAGTCACAATAAACATTTTCTCAGCCAAATCATATACTTTACTAGTACAACTGCTGGCAGTTTACAGTATGTGCGTTAATATAGAAATAAGCTAATGTGCAGCAGGTGTGTGCATATCACCTATTTTACAATGGTTTCAAATCAAGCGTATCTCATCCCATATTTTAAGAGTGGGAACAATCTGTTTTATAACTTTCATTTCAGCTTAGTAATGTGCCATATAAATTAACAGACACGAACAGAACAGAAATGAGACTACAGACTCAGAGAGGGAGAAAGACGCCATTTTAGGAAGAGAAGGAAGAGACAGGGCAGAAAAATGGGCTCATAACATGGGAGATGCTCTGTATATGAGTGTGTGCATGAAGGGCACTATTCTGGGCACACCGCCTGGGCAGAAGCAGATGGAGCAGGGCTCCAGACCTCCCCCTGCTGTGGTGATGCCAGTCTCAGCCCTGGCACTGCTGTGGGTCTTTCACTCTCAGTCCAGCAGCACCACAATGAAAGAGCTACTCATCGCAAATGAGAAGCTCAACTTTTAAAAACTGTAAAGCAACAAATGTCAAATGAATGAATGAATTTATTATATGGCCAAATGCAAAAATTTGCTATTCTTTATCAATATCTTTGTCTTATTTTAGCAAAATATTTGGCTCTTTGCATTTGAAGTTGTTAACCCATGTTTAAAAATGTTCATTCTTGCCTAATGTTCTTATTTGCATATGTAATAATTTTAACATATTTGTTAATAACATTGATCTCGTTAATGTTAATTTTGTGAATATTTCATGAAGTATGGTTTTGTTTTTGATTTAGTTTTCATATAAACAATTTGCCATAAAAAGTGTGCTGCATCCCCTAGGGGTCGCTATGGGGGAATGCCTCCGGCATGACTGATGTATGAAGTCTATACACGTCAATGAACTTGATATTGGCAGACGGCAGCCTATGACTTCACCATTGGTGCGACCGTGAGTATAAAAGGGCACCTGTGAATTATATCATCCTCTTTCTTATCTTCAGGATACCTGTTTGTTTGAACATGAGTCTATACTAGGCAAACTAAGGAATATGGCTAGCACTAGAGCTAACTCTTTACTAACATGCCACAGCGAGATTAGATCTGCCATGGAAATGCAAAAAGCACCAGCCCCCTCGCGGCCCCCTCGATGAATGCTTCCTGTCGGGACATAACCATCCAGCTCGTACAAGCCTTCCATTTCTCTCAGATCATCACACTATTCTGCCCGCATCCATCACACTCAGGCGAATTATGCTGATGGTGAAGGGATGCAGGAATATGGGTACACGTTGATGCCCCTGATCGAAGAGACGCTAGCCAGCTATCTTGCAATGGGTGAGGCATCCTCAGTCTCTGCCTACTAAACCTTTGCACGTCACCTCGTGTCTTAATAGCAGAGCACATGCTGCAGCAGGTCAGGCTGGTGTGGCGCTGCACACTATGCTGCACACTCCTCTTGATTAGAGAGTCATTATGCTGAGGCCTCCGCTCCTAGAGCTTGGCTATTATTTGCTAAGTTGGCTACTGTGAGTGACATCAGGCCTCCTCTCGCTAGAGAGAGTTATCTTTATTGAGGCTTCTGCTCTCCAGAGCTCTGCCAGGATAGCAGTTGCGGTTGTAGGCTCTCTGTGAGCCTTCTTGCAAGATATCCTCAGTGTGGGGCGTTGTTAGGCCTCCTCTCGATTAGTGAGTCGTTATGATGTGGCCTCCGCTCCTAGTGCTTGACTTGGCGGCAGGGTAGTATGCTAGGTCATTAGGCTCTCTTGGAGCCTCTATGGCTACTGACCTCAGTGATAGTGTTGCTAGGTCTCCTCTCATTGTAAGAGTCATTCTCTTAAAGCCTCTATTCTGCGGAGCTTTGTGGGCCAGCTGGACTGAACTCTGGACTGCCCTTGGATTAGAGTGTTGCATCCTTGAGTCTTCTGACTTCGCTCGGCCATTAGGCCATTAGGCACTCATCCCTTCAGCATTGCAGTGTGGGTATTCCATACCCGATAGCGACCCCTAGGGGACACAGACCGAGTTCCCTTTCGAAAGTTTTAAAATGTCTCAGGTTATGCATGTAAACATGGTTCCCTGAGATTAGGGAACGAGATGCTGCGCTTCCGTTATTTCTGCACAGGTCTCCTTCAGACAAGAAGTGAATGAAGTAATTTACAGGTTCCCTTTTATAGTCACAGTCGCACCAGTGGTTAGTCATAGGTTGCCACCTGCCAATGTCAAGTTCATTGTCATGTTTAGACTCACGCTTCAGACACCAGTCACGCTGGAAGCATTCCCCCATAGCGACCCCTAGGGGATGCAGCAGTCTCATTCCCTATTCTCAGGGAACCATGGTTACATACGTAACCTGAGACGTTTTAAAACAAGATAAATTTACCTACAAAGTCACAATTTGTAAATTTTGAAAGACCAGATACACTAATATATGGCATGTATTCTCTGAAAGTACATTGTAAGAGGAGAAAAAGAAAATGTGCTGGTATTTATTTATTTATTTTTTGCCAGGACATTAACAGTTAAGTTTATGAACATTTCCTTTAACCCTAAAACACAACAAAATGCAATGCGTAATTCAAGATAGAAGGAAAAATACCTTTGAAAAAATTACTGTATTTTTAAAGCCTTCATGAACTGCATTGTTTGTTTTTTTTGTTGTTGTTTGTTTACTAATGTTTCCTGGTTTCCTATAATGTTAGTATTCGTTTTACATCAAAAATGGTCAATTTAGAAATAAAAGGCATTTTTTCCTACCCTGATTTCAGCCCTCTTAGTTAAACACTCTGTTTTAAGGGGCATGTCTGCTGTGAGACTTCAGTGTAAATGCCCACTGCTGTGATTGGCTAACATCTTTGCCTATGAGATATGAGCTAAGTATTACTCTCTCAAAAACTTATAGCACGTTTTTACTATTACAGCTCTCAAGGTTAACTAATCGTGAAAAGTGTTGCATTACATTTGGATCTATGGCATTATATTTAGATCGTGGCATGAAAGGTTGCAGTAATAAACATTGTAGCCAATCACAGACATGTTGTTGAGCGCATGAAAACAGTCATCTTGTCATTGCAACTCAATTTCTGCACTCTAACGCAGAGGTCCCCAACCACCGGGTCGGGACCCAGTATCGAGCCATGAAAGAGTTGCTACTGGGTCGCAAGAACGCAAAAATGTATATATGTGATCCCACTGTATTACTGTGCGATTATAGGGTGCGATTTCAGAAAACATTGGTTCCACACTTTAAGGTTCAGCTAATATTAACATGAGTGTGAAACAAATATCGCTCGAAAGTTTCTTTGGTGGAGGATGTAAGAAAAGACCAAATAATGGCGACAACACAGAGACAGGTGCTGATGAGAAAAAGGGGGAAAAGAAAGCTGCCTTTAACCAAAAATATGATGATTCATATCTAAAGTACGGTTTTGTCTCTACCGAAAATTCACATGCTCTGAACCCCATGTGTGTAATATGTAGAGATAAATTAGCTAACGTGTCGATGAAGCCCTCAAAATTGCAACGGCATCTTAAAACTAAACACCCAGCATTGAGAGATAAACCTGTTGGATTATTTTGAACGGAAAAAAACACGTCTACAAGTGTAGCTGCACTAAGAGCGTCATACTTGGCTGACCGTATTGCTATAAAGCTAAGAAGCCCTTCACCATCAGGGAAGAACTGATTTTGCCAGCTTCCAAAGACATTTGCCATGAAAAGCTGCAGCTAACAAGATAGGCCAGATTCCTCTTTCAGCTACCAGTGTCACATGTAGAATTGATGATATCGCAGAGGACATTGAAGAGCAATTGTTAGAAAGGGTTAACAAGTCATAGTGGTATGTATTACAGGTCGATGAATCCACCAATGTTGACAACAGTGCAGTGTTACTTTGTTTATGTGCGCTCTATATTTTAAGACAAAACATGATGTACATGAGGATATACTGTGTGTGCGCTCACTGCCATCTAACAAGTCTTTGAATGACTACATATCAGGCAAACTTAACTGCTCATTTTGCATTGGAATATGCATGTTTCACCTATCTATGACCGATAGGCACATTCCAGGACGAGTCGTTCCATGGGCCTGGTGTCAATAAAAGCTTTTATTGGACTAAAAAGGAAGTTTTCAGTTCTGAAACTTATAGGATATTTTAATAGTACAATGACCTCATATATCAAAAGCTCAAGGAAAAGTTGATTTCTCAATTCATGTCCCCTTTAATATCTTGGAGCTATATATATATTTTTTAAGGATTTGTACATGTTTGTACCAGAAAACAAGAAACAGATACAAATTGACCTTACATGCAAAGAAATTGCTGCAAAAAATATTGCACCTGAAAGAACCATTTATGGGATCATCAAGAACTTATAGGAGAGAGGTTCAACTGCAGTGAAGAAGACTTTAGGATGTCCCAGAGTGTCCAGTAAGCGCCAGGACATCTCCTCCTGAGGAGTCAGCTACAGAATTGTGTTACCACCAGTGCAGAGTTTGCTCAGTACTGGCAGCAGGTGGGTGTGACTCCATCTGCACACACAGTGAGGCAAAGAATTTTGGACAATGGCCTATTGTCAGGAAGGGCAGCAAAGAAGCCACTTCTCTACAAGAAAATCATCCAGGACAGACTGAAATTCTGAAGGAAGTACAAGCATTGGACAGCATTGACAGCAGAAGACTGGAGCAAAGTTATTTTCTCTGATAGTCCCCTTCTGACTTTTTGGGACATATGGAAATTCGATTATCAGGAGAAGAAAAGGTGAACTCTAGCTAGAGTCCTGAGACCAATCATGTATGGTGTTGCTTTTCATCCAAGGGAGTGGGCTCTCTCACAGTTCTGCTCAAAAACACTGCCATGAATACATCCTGCAAGAACAACTTCTTCCAACAATCCAGGAGTAATTTGGTGATGAACTGTGCTTTTTCCAATATGAGGCAAGAGTGATAATGAAGTGGCTCTGAGATCATTACAGTGAACTTTTAGAGCCAAGGCCAGACAACTCCTCAGATCTTAATCCCATAAAGAACCTTTGGTCAGTCCTCGAGTGGACAAGCAGAAGCCCACAAATTGTGATCAACTCTGAACACTAATAAGGCAGGAATGGATCGCCATCAGTCAGAATATTTCCCAGAAGCTGATATCCAGCATGACAGAGCGTATTGCAGAAGTTATCAAGAAGTCAACACTGTAAATATTGACTCTTTGCATATATTGAATGTTTTTGCCAATAAAAGCCTTTAAAACGTATAAAAATCGTATTATTGTTATCCAGTATCCCTTGGAAACGTGAAAAAAAAAAAAAAAAATTACAAATACTGAAGCAACAAACTTTGTGAAACACAAAATTTATGTCACTGCCAATAATTTTGGCCATGACTGTATATTATGCACATATCTCTTAACATGGGACACACATGCAATAATTGTGGACCCCAGAAATGCTCCAATCACTCTTTCTCTCTTTATTCTAAACTTCTTGTTTCTCTGTTAACATGAAGATCAGTTTCACCCAGATCAGAGAGAGATTAACATGCTAAACATGCACACTCCAGCTCAGCACATGCAAAGCCAGGGAAAGCATGACGGTCGTTTTCCAGCGTGTTAAAACTATAAGCCACCCAATCAAATCCATTCCAATCCAATAAATGCAGCCATGAACTGGTGCTCTTGTCTGATTGGAGAGATTTGAGCTGCAGGCTTATATGAGAAAACTCTTCTCTCTTAATCTGCATGAGCGCAGTTCCGTTCTCTTTCGTGAGTATTATCGGGTAATGAAGCGGGCTTCTGCGGATGGGATTTGCCTGGATAACCTAGCCATCTTTAAACAATGGCTATTGATGAGACACTAAGCAGCTCAATTGGATTAATTAAGCATGCTGGGAAGGCAGAGAGAGTGCTTTATTCAACATGAACACTGATGCTTGTTTAATGCACTATGTTGTGTTCAGATACTGGCTGCAAGATCATGTGGATAATTTCAGTGGGGTGTGTTCATTCATATCTTCTCTGCTTGATTGGTGTGAGAACGGCTCATTATCATAACAGACAGGAAGGTGTAATTTTGGCTGTGATGGGAATGTAATATAGAAATAAAAAACAAAACAAACAAAAAATCTTCAGATAGGTTGAATGGAGTCTGACTTTTAAGTGGTTCAAGCTTAATTTAAAAAAAAAAAGAAAAAAGAAAAGAAAAGAAACAGAAATCAATAGAGTGCTGCTCTATACAGACAACATAGTCATGTATAGCAAGAACCTTAAATGGATGCCAACTAGAAGAGACTGCAGCTTTTTCTGTTCAACAAAGAAGGTATTACAGTGGGAGGAGCTTTCATTGTAGCTTTCCAGAATTTTACCAATTAACTTCTAGTTTCAAATGTGCGACTGTGATATCATTGAAAAGGGGCAGCTTTCCTCTGATATTTCTACCCGCAACAACTGAATTCACTGAATTCACTGCCAACACTGGAGGACTGAAACAAATACACAAACTCCACACCCAGGGATGTGTTTGAGAGCAAGTCTGATTTTATAGCGATGTTTGAGGAGAGCAGCAGGATGAAAGACATTTGACAGAGAACGAGCAGTCCCTCAAAATACCAGCACAACACCAACAACAGAAAAAGATGAGTATAAAATAAATGGCAATATTTATTTTCAAAGTAGGCTACATTTAGTAAAATGATTTAGGGAAAAGAAAGATCTAGCTGTTTCCTTGTTTTCTACAGTTTTAAAATAAAAGCAACTGTCCATTTTATTTATTTGCTTTTTGTTTTTTGTAATCAGGCTCAGATCAAGATTTAGATTCATCAGCTAATATATATGTTATTGGCTTCCAAATACAGAGAATTATCATTTTTCATATTAGCCAAAATTTCCATATCGATGCATCCCTAATTGTGAAGCACTTTACAACATCTGTCTGCATGTGCTATATAAATATATTTTACCTTACACCCAGCTCATGTGATGGACTATTTAAATCAAAGATCTTATTGTTTCTGTGCGCATCTTCAGGCTGTTTAGATTCTGCAAAGTAAAGACAAAAGTAAGGATGCACCGATACCGATACTGGTATCGGTATTGGGCCGATACCAAGCTCATGTACTTGTACTCATACTCGTAAAAATACTCCCGATACCAAAGACCGATACCTCACATGACACCTCACAACTGACAAAATTTTCCGTGCACAGAAACACCGGCGGCAGCAGCATAAACAATGTCAGCCTCAGAGGTGTGGAAATACTCCAAAATTAATGATGACAACAGACACATTGCAAACTGCAATCTGTTGGACATAGTGGTGTATTAGAGGTAAAAAAAAATTATATATATACTGTTCGGTTTCTCGCACAAATTGATTGTTTTGTGTCTTAGGACATCAATGTGTCGTCATGAGCCACAGGGTTTAATTTGGATTTGTCTGTGCATGTTATTTTTTACTCTTATAGATGGAGTTCCCATTGCCATGCATTATACGACTGACAGACCACAACGGTTGGAGTTAAAAATAATAATTTGTGTTCTACTGAAGAAACAAAGTTACCTACATCTTGGATGCCCTGGGAGTAAGCAGATAAACATCAAATTTTCATTTTTAGGTGAACTATCCCTTTAATGTTAATAAAACAACGAAATATGTTAAATGTATACATGGTAAATAAACCTACTATAGCCTATCTGAAAAACAAGTTTATTTAATTTGTATATCTATAGTATTTGTTGTTTTGTTTGTAATTTGTTTGTAAATTTCTTTTTATATAACAACAATTATATATATTGGTAATTATGCCCTTTGAAGGTTATTGCACTGTGAAATTTTTGTTCTTTAAGTTTGTGAGAAGCACATAAAAATTATTACTTTTTTCATTAGAGTAATAATAAAGAAGCTGTCCTACATTCATTAGTCTCACTGTGTTGTGCTTGGAAAACTGCAACATCAAAAAAAAAAAAAAAGAGAGAGAGAGAGAGAGAGAGAGAGAGAGAGAGAGAGAGAAATTAATAAATGTATAGGCATCGGTATCGGTATCGGCGAGTACTAGAAAAAAGTATCGGTACTTGTACTCAGTCCTTAAAAAATGGTATCGGTGCATCCCCAGACAAAAGTTACATTAATAATTCACAAAAAGAGCTGTGGTGTAATGTGGGAGGTGACATCGAGGAACAGTGAATGTGATAGCAGCAAGTAGCACAAGTTCTTGAACAATCTGGACTATGTTCAAAATAGATGTTTATCCAGGACATGTCTTGGCAAAATCACATGAGAATTGTGTCCTGCTCATGGTCTGTCTTTTTAAGTCTCAAATTGCATAACAATTAAGGAGACCAGCGAAAGCTAGGAGTCGCATCGATTTCCTGCTTGGTGGTGATGTCATCCCTGTTGGCTGCTTAATGTCACATGCTCAATAAATTTCCCTCACTGCTCCTGACATGTGCTGATGAAGGTAATCCATCTTGGAGAGATGGGAGCCAAACAAAGCACACACTTACTCTCTGACACATGACAAATGATGGAGAGCCCGTTTCCTCACACGCACTTCATCTTCATGTAACAAGTTGATTGTGATGCTGGTGTCTGCTGAGTGATACTCGTGTGATCTAACAGGAGAGAAGTCTTTAAAGTAATAACTTCTTTGTGCTTGTTGTGGACTACAAGCTGAGAGGTTGTTCTTGCAGACAAGACATTTTTAAGAAGTCAATGTTATATCACCTTTTGCAGATCGATGCATTGAGGGAACAGTGTAGAAGAAGCTTCTGTCGTGGTTATCCCCCCATCCCCTATGCTTGTACTACTTCAAAATACATAAAGAACTTTGTCTCATCATAATGTCACTTTCCAGGCAGGATCGTCATGGGTTTGGCTATTACAGTAATTTATGTGAAGACAAGACAGGTTTCATTCTCCATATAACATTTTTTGTGTTTTCAACTTTGCTGAAACAGTTTGGGAAGGGTCCAAAACAGCATTTCAGTGCTGATCAGGTCTGAGCTTTGAGCAGGTCAATCAGTAAAAACCCTCTTAAGTCATTGTAGAGCAGCATTAAAGATGCAATATGTAATATTTTCTGTCTGCTAAAGGTTGCTAGAAGCCTATTCAAAATGAAGGCGTAGCTTGATGATGCCAAGTTTGAGCGCGGAATCTTGGGACACGTGGCCTTCACCTCAACGGCCGATGGAAAAGAATTGGGATAGGACTCGGGAAGAAATCATGTTCATGGATGTGATTATTAACGTTACTGTAGTATGAAGCAGAGCAGGACCGAGTGTTGTGGGAGCTGAACGAGGCCGCTGGAGCGATTGCACAACACACGCCTCATGAGCAGCGGAACTTTTATTATGCCACAGTCGCCGGCGCCGCTTCCGCTTTTCCGGTCATGAGTATGAGGTAACGCAGCTCTGTTTATCATATTAGATACATTTGAGAGTGTTGAAAATAATGTTATAACGTTACTCTGAGCGTTCGCTCGGCAGATGCTATGAGACACTTGTTGCACACTGCAGTAAGATAGATCGATTTTAGAATATCATATTAAATGCTGGATGGCTTGTGTTGATAAATGGCATGCAATTAATTTTAAAACATATTATATGATGGAGAAAATGCTGTATTACTGTTACTAAAAATAAAAATAGTGTTTTTCTCTGAGGCATGGTTAAGCATGGTACTCGCAAAAAATCATGAAAATTAGAAATAAACAATAAGACTAAAAGTGTTGAGCTATATGAATAATTAGTTTTCTGTCTATAAATATATCAAAACAGTTGTTCCCTTGCCTATTAAAACATGTAAATATTAAAGTGTCTTTGGTGTTTCCATGGTTTCTACAAAATAAAACCGGAAACCGAGGGTAACGTGGGTATGACGCAATTGACAGGCGACTCCTCACACGTCCCGGAGCCTTGGTTAAAACTGCAATTTTCTCAAGATTTACAAATAGTTGGAATCATTTGGGATATTGTAAGTACTCAAGTGAACAAAATATATAACACTGGCCTAGTGGTTTTTGGATATTTTACTGCACAATTCTTACATATTGCACCTTTAAGATTTGTTTTCACTGGAATTACAAGAATGACTTATTTCATGTTAACTAATGCATGCTAAATAATGTTAAAGAATACAGCCTTAGAGTGAGTAAACATAATATTAAACTACTGTATATATTTATAAAACAAATATGGTTCATTATGCTAATTTGTCTATATAGCCATGGTTTATTTATGATAAACTACTTCAAAGAGCTACTATTTGTATCACTCCACAGCACACATAGCTGATTGTTATTCTTTTCCATGGCAAATGTGGTGTGAGCAAAAACAGCCAGTGGGTTCAGACTCGAAAACATTTCTCTTTTGAAGAAAATGAATAGAAAACATTAAAAAGAGGAAATAAAGTGTCCAACAGAGGATTCAATGTCCAAATGAAAGGTGAATTTGCTGTTCTTGCTGTGACTGGGTGTCGGCATCTTCTGTTGGCGGCTCGGCTTCCCACAAACAATCTGGGAAAATGGCTTAGTGGAATCCCAGTCTGATGCCTCCTTGGACCAGAATTGACTCCAGTATCCATGTACAAGGAAAGAGACCGCTCTCTCTCTCGAGGGGAGGCATGCTTTTAATTTTAAGGCAGCGTCAACGAGGCTCCATTAGCTTCAAGTGAGCAGGGTCATTGAGCACTGCCAGTCGCATTTGTTCCGGTCAACAGCCTGACTGAAGGACACAAATTACAGAATGGATCGGCGCTGATGCAAAAAGGATTCCACTTAATAAATTTGTTTAACATTTTGATGAAATTTCCTTAATATTTTTATTATGTGATAACCGTTTAAAAAAAAAAAATAAAATATATATATATATATATATATATATTTGCCTTTGATGCCTGTCTAGGTAGCCAGCTCACTAGATTTTGGAACATAGATGAGATTATTAGCAATAAAGAATTCCAAAAGGCAAAAAATACATGAATGCTGTCAGGTCAGGTGCAGCTGCTTTAGGTGTAAAGGGTTACAGCGTAGCAGCAGGACAGATGTAAGTCAGAGGAGCAGTGTGTAGATTGTAGCTCCTCAGGGATCAGTGTGCCTCCTTGTTACAGATTAATCTGCAAATTAGAGGTGACGGCTGCCCATCCCAACTTTAACAGAGCCTTTAACTCAGATGATGAGGCAAATAGACAGATAGGGAGAGGAGAGAGGCTCACTGTCATCTGCTGGTGGTGTTGTCATGGCTACAGATGTACAGAGACGGCTGTGATGTACTGGTGATTTGTATGGTGATCACAGTACAGTCTCTCATTTACAAGCTGAAAAATAGAGCGCTTTAATACAGCAAGACTTGACCTTTTAAAATCAAGCCAATAGGACATGCATCACAGCTTCAGTCAATTTAATGGAACGATACACTCAAACGGAAGTCAGTTGGGGTCTTTTGCTTGGGCTGTCTGACGTCACCTGTTTGGCTTTTCACAAATACTGCAATTTACTCCATCCAATTACCAGTGCAGTGTCCCTTCTGTTCTTAGAACAGTCAAGCCCATTGATCCAGACCCATTGAAAACAAATTATCTGCTGCTGGAACAGGAGGTGATCTGCCCACAGAGAGACACACACTGGCCTCTCTCCCTCCAGCGAATGGAAATCTATACCTCCGGATGTGGGAGGCCTGCCTTTGATCGGCCTTGGCCCTGATGATTAATACTCGTTTGTAAAGGCTTAATTGGTTTCAAACACTAGGCTGCTGCCCTGACAAATCACACTTCCCAATGGAAGCAGTGGACTAGGCAAAGAGGCTGGGCAAAGAGAAAGAAAGAAATATGGAGAAGGATTCGAGAAATAGAGAGAAAAAGAAAAAGCGGGGCTATGCTGCTGTGCACATTTTGTCCAAATTGAGTTGCGACAGAAAACGGCGCTTTTAGACTGTGATTTGCCCTGTGATGTATGGGTTTGGCTCAAATTTGCTCAGATTCTGATAAAAACTGATATCAAATTAAACAGCCAGGACATCACAGTATATTAGGGATGAGCCCGATGCTGAATACCTTATTTGGAAAGGCACGGAAAATGGCAAATAACTAATTCTATCGAATAATAGAAAAAAGACACTTCCCGTGTTTGCTGGATAACAGGTGAGCCAGGGAACAGCACAATATTATAGCTATATTATCACTACGCAATAATGAATGTATGAAGTGAATGAGTGTAAACTCAATGAATGAAATGATTATGATGTTCGCAAATCAACAGTCACATAGCCGTCTCTGCACGTCTCCCAGAAATCAGAGCCTGCCAGGAGTAATACATCATACACGTTTTCTAGTATTTGATATGTCTATTTACACGTTTTAAACCTTGTACGATATGATACACGAATGAGTGTAAACTCTATGAATGAAATGAGTGCAGCACAGCGGTAAATCAAACATCAAATGGTGGAAAATCAAATATATATATTTTTCATTTTATTATTTTGCAACATGTCTCTTATCACCTTCAGTTTAGAGTTCAATCACTACTCAGCTAACACAGTTGTTTTTGGTGTGGTGTCATGTAGGAAACACTGTCAGAGTATTTTTCCCATTTATATCAGCAAGAGAATGCAGATGCTGTTTTCCATAAAACAAAAGTGGAGAGTGAGTGGAAAAGCTACCAAAAAAATGAACCATATTTCAAGTCTTCTAAACTCATATGATGGCTTTGTCTAAGGAACAGACCATGTCATCGATCACTTGCTGCTAAGTTTGAAGCTTGAATATGTGCAAGTGATATTTGAAAGTTATGGTGGAGTAAATATGTTATGATAATTCTAGATTTTGGGTGAAATATTCCTTTAAGTTTCACAAAACAATTTCGATGCAGTACTCACATAAGAACAGTAACTAGACTCTGTTGGTGAGACTTAAGCAGCACACCATTACACACTCGAGTTGTGCTGCACTGATCACATTGTAATTACAGGGCTAATTAACAGGGCAGAGGGCTGAACAGCTCTCCCTGCAGTTATCTTAGTAGAGGAGAATGGAGAGGAAAGCAGAATAAATTTATTTTCACAGTCCACAGAAGAGATGAGCAGAGACCTTTGAATGAGATGAGAAATAGACACAACATTGTACTGTGTAACTGGAGTATAATGACTGTTAGTAGAGCTATACTGTCCTATGGGGGAAAAACGTAACTACTTCATACACTGAAAAAGGCTTGAAAGTTTTTTTTTATTGAATATTGACTGTATTGATGAGTTGAGCTTAACCCATCTGTCTCATCTGACACACTCAGTTCAGTTCATGTAGCTTTCTAGTAATAAGCTGAGGATCTGAACCCGGTGTCTTAAATAAGGGCAACACTCTCTGGCGGCATCTGAAAACTGGAAAATGCTGCCTTCAGAGGACACATTTCAAGGTAGGAAGGAATCAAGGCACGTCCGAATCCAATGTTAGCTTCACTTCCTGTTTCCTGAGATACCTTCATCTGATCATTTTTTAAGGCAGCATAGATGTATCCTTCGCTGCCTTTGATATCCCACAATCCTGTGCGTTTCATTCTGTGACAGTCGAACTAGAAAAATAAATATGGCATCCGAAAGTTGCGTTTGCTGGTTAGTTTGTGTGTAAATGTACGTTTTTGACCAACATTTTCCACTCCTGATGTCATTTCTAGTGAGAAATTACTACTGTAGAAACAGAAGTCTGTCAAAAATCAGTTTCGTGAGGTGCCTTCATGCAAAAACGCTGCCTTACAAGTCATAACCTGATAAGGCAGCGAGGCAACAAGTTAGCTGTCTAGGTTTTCGGATGCAGCCTCTGTGTTTGGGATTGACCCACATTTACTTAATAGGCTTTAGGGGTGTCCTTGACTACGGATTTACATAGTCGAATCCGATTCGAATCAGATTGGCTATATTCGACTGATAGTCGAATCATAAAGGGGGGGGGGGGGGGGTTGTCTTGAAAAACAACAGTCCACTAGAGAGTGCGCACGGACTTTGAAAGGTTCGCGCGCTGAACCATGCACGAGATGGAGCAGGACACGGAAGATGAAGTAAGGCCTGGCTAGTCTACGCGCGGCTTAAGACAACTTTTATTTTCTTTCACACACAGCACAGAGAAACATCTTATAAACCAACCAAACTGCCTGTCAAGTGATAGACGAAACTGACAATGATTTTATATATATATATATATATATATATATATATATATATATATATATATATATATATATATATATTAATAACTGCAGAAAGGCCACACTGCAGATAGATAGATATTTCATATGTCGGCAAATCAAATTACATCAGCTAAATTGTCTGTGTGAGCAAGCTTTAACTAATCTACAGCGCAACATTGAAACAAACAAACAAAAAAATTAATTTAATAAAAAAAAAAATAGCCTATAATTTTTTTTTTTATCAAACATTAATTTACAGAATTGAATTAGAACAGAATATACCGTTCTAATAAATGAAAATAGCCTAATTAAAAAATGCCTGAAATGCAGGGGAACATATATTCAAAACAGTGATCAATAAATAAATTAAAATTAAAGAAATTATTAAAACAACGAAAGTATAGCTAGAATTGTCAACTTGTCTTTTTAACTGCAGAGGCAATAAACGCTAAACTGGAGTGGCAGTCTTTTTAGCCAAACATTAACAGCATCCAAAAATCAAATTACAAGCGGTTGAAATAGTTTGAAATCACTTGTAGCTACCCTACCTGACTGAGAGAGAAAAATCCAGTCTTTCACGCAATCTGCCTGTGTCCGTTTGAGTCTTTTCAAATAGCGCGCTATAGTCAGCTCGTTGGCCGGCAGAAGCGCGGCGCAGTGTTTGTCGTTGTTGAGTTCTAGGACATGAGCTGTTGGCACAACTTGCATACGTTTTTTTGATCATCTTTTACCATTTCAAAGTGCATCCAACTGTAGGCTACACTTTATCCCAGACATTGTTGAAGATTTAATCCCTGCCGTGAAGATGATCATCTGCCGGTCACGGATCATGGAAGTGAAACTTAAATCGGTCACAGGTTGTATTTATTCACGCACATTAAAAATATTTATTAAAAGCTTATTTCTTTTTACATTTTTATTTATAGTATTAACATAATAGGCTGTATATTAACCTACTGGGAAAGAACCGGTATGTCTTTGTAAAATCAGATATTGAGCGCCCCCATATCCTGTCTCATAACACCTCTGCGACGATTCGACTGTGAGATTGGTAGTCGAATCAGGCTCCTCCTATCGAAGATTCGAATCGTCGACTATTCAGGGTCACCCCTAATAGGCTTGAATGTAGAAATGTCAGAGTTGGATTTAAACCAGCATTAACCAGCATGGAAGGCGCTAAATATTGTAGCCTATAGCATCAGCTGCTAGTGCACCTCTTGAGGGCAGGTGAGTGTGGTTTACCTGCACAGCTCTTCCTAGCTTGCATCCGTTACACTCTCCTCCCTAAACTTCACTCCCATTCAGGATATGACACAAATGTAACTGATCCTACACACACTGTTCAGAGCAGGATTCAAACAAGCATCAAGCAGCATGGGAAGCAAACACTAACAAGGATGCTAAAGACCGCAGCTTATAGCATCTAGAGCACCTCTTGAGGGCAGGGGACAATTAGTTGCTCTGTATGGTTCCATTCACACAGCTGGGTTTTGCTGAAAATATGGTTCTGATTTATGGGTGTTAGTTTGGTTATAGAATGTGGTTGTTACATGTGTAAACATAGCTGTATTAAGCTTTCAAATACAGGACTGACAACCGTATTCTGCTGCTGTGTGAATGTGGCCAAGGTGCAGTGCTGTAGGTCTCCAGAACCAGTACTTTTACAATGCACTAAAAGTATACACTTCACTTGGCTGGTCTTGGTAATCTGAGCTCTTTGTTGGGTGTCTTAGCTTGCTAAGACTATACCTGAATGACTAGATCCACAATAATCCTGCTGACAGCTGCTTAAAAGTACAGTCAGGAAGCTTGGAAGCATTAAAGGAATCATAGGCTTGTTTTCAGTGAGAGTAAATAGGCAGAGCATGAGTGTTTTAGGCAAAGGGTGAGCACTCAAGAGCGGTACTGAGAGCAGCGGGTGGGCGAGGATTTTGGACGAGGGGTGTCAGCTAATTAGCAGGGCGGTCTCAGGGGCAGCGACTGCACTGTATAATATGGTGCGTCTGATGGCAGAGACACTGTGAGGGTCACACACTTACACTCTGAAGAGATGTGTAATTACAGAACAGACAGAGAAAGCAGTTGTTGTTCAACTACAGGCTTTCTGTCATTTAAAGTCAAGAAAGACACTGCTTACTGCATACTGTGAAGTACATACTGTGTGAGTGAATCTCACAAAACCCATCAAAAACATGTAGGGGGTGAAAATTGGGCCCATGTAAGAAAAAAATATTTTGCTTAAAGAAAATACACCTATTTTAGGACCATTAGGATTTTTTGCATTGTGACATTATTTTCATGGTTATTACAAATATTTTAAAACTAATATGTAACATGTAAACAGCAAAAGTCTAAACTTTTACTTTTTTTACTAAACTTTTCTAAACTTGTTTTTTACTAGGTCTAAATAGAATTAGATAATATTTATACTTGGCAGATACTATGTGTACCTTGTAGTGCATTATAAGACAAAGTGCTATAATAGCATAACAACAACATATTGTCACTGTTGGGTGGAAACCTCTCCATATTTCTTCATTTTTTTTTCACCCTTTAAATCTGTCTGAGGGTTTTGCAAGTATTTAACCAATGAGCATGTGACTAAACCTCGTTTTTAACCTCCATTGGATCCTCAAACTGTCAGTATAACCTCATAACTCCACCCTGCCTCAATCTTTAAAAAAAGTGCTGCATACATTTTAGAACATCTTTGCTTGTTTGCAAATGCAAGGGTAAACAAAGAACTGGTTCTGTAAATAAGTGTTTCTCAAAAAAAAAGGCTAATGTTTTATGCATTTGAGGAGCGGAGAAGAGTGTCTTAGTCTAGCGTTTGTCATTGAGTCATAGCCAATACTGTCTTAAATAGCCTATGTATAGCACTTCTTCTATTGTAACATGAGATTTTGGCCAAATGACAGAAAAAACTGTGCATCTACATTGCTACAATAAACTTTGCAACCTGTGGGCCCTATTTTAACAATCTAAGCACATGGTCTAAAGAACATGGTGCAAGTGCACTTTGGGCGTGTCCGAATCCACTTTTGCTAGTTTAAGGACAGGAAAAATGGTCCGTGTGCCCGGCACATGGTCTAAAAGGGTTGTCCCTATTCTTTTAATAAGTAATGGGTGTGTTTTGGGCATAAAGTGCAGTAAACCAATCAGAGTCTCATCTCTCATTCCCTTTAAAATCCATGGCAGATTCACTATTAACATGGAGGAATTTTGGCGTGTGTTGTGCACCCGCATATTACTAACGTGCTCTTTAAATAACAAAAAAATATTGCACCATTGACTTCAGACCGGGTTTCAGTTGGTCAATGGCGCAATTTTTTTTTTTTTTTTTGTTATTTAAAGAGCGCGTTAGTAATATCTAGCAGTCTATTTCATTTGCCTCAAAATAGTAACACGCCAACAATGTGCCTGAACACCTTGTTTTCAGACCAGCATGCCCATGGGCGCACAAATGGGCGCGAATGCATTTGCTTTTTAAAAAACGTGGCGCAGGATGGGAAAATGATAACTGCGTTGGACTGAAACTAGCAAAAAACACTTGTGTTGCGCCTGGCGCTGCATTGCGCTGGATGTATGATAGGGCCCTGTAAGTTGATGAACGCAATGTATTGCGGCCGTTCTAATGGACAAAACACTTACTGTATGTCCAAAATTCTCCAAAATTCGCTGGTCAAAAACCTTGTAACTCCATTTGAGCTTGATTTTGGTTAAATGTTATAAGTATAATGACATGCAAGTGTCTGGCCATTTATAAACACAGTGTTTAATTATTTAAAAATACAGTGTTTATATATATATATATATATATATATATATATATATTTGCAGTTCTGTCAAAAAATGAGTCAAGAAGGGCCGTGTTTAACATGGAAGGTCAAGTTGTGCATGTTGCATAGTGAGAAACTGCACATCAGAAAATGTACATAATTTGAACAGCGTACAAACTTTTCCTTTTAGAAATAATAGGCAGGCCATTCTAATGGTGCATTTGGAATTGAGTACTCTGAACCGTGTTGTTTATAACTTGTGTAAATTCCAAAGCCCAGTACAGACACCCCCCCCCCCCCCCCCCCCATCAAGATTGTTGCTTTTACACCATCCAAATCACACGAATAAGCGGGTTGACTCAAGGAAGCCCTTGTTGTCATGGCGCCAGAAAGCATCCCCCAGGGGCCCTCTGCCCTTGCCATGTAAAGGGTTGCCACGGTGATCTCCAGGGAGGCGGGTGTTGATGGATGTGTGGTGTTAAATGGAGGGGGCGAGTGAACGCTGAGAAGGTCGAGAGGACAAAAGCAGCATGAGAATGTACACAGAGAGACAGAGGCTACTGCGCTGTGACCCCATCACCTCCCCCAAGATCTGTCAGATCCTAAATCTACTTCCATCTGACAGCACTGACTGAGAGAGGGGCCTCACAGACTACACACACACGCACACACACTCCATCTCATTACATCTCTCACACAGACCTATTTTCTGCTGCAGTTTCAACCTACAAATAGAAAGATAGACAAAGAATGTTCTCAGATAGTTTGTTCCTGGGTAAAATGTTTCTTGAATATTATATTCTGATAAGGGGGCAGGCAGCATGGAGCTCCACCATTCAGGTAACTGAAGATGTGCAAGGGCACAAGAGCTTACCTTCAAAACACCACTGAACTATTTTTTTTTTTTTTTTTTTAGGATCAGCAGCCATAAAATGTCCTTACTATCATTGAAATCATGTCTTGATAAATCACACTTGTCTATATGACAGTATCAGCATCAAAACATTTAGGGTGCTGACCCTGACATGTCCATGGAGGGCAAGGATTTGGAGAGAGAGCATTAGTGTTGCAAGCTAGTAAAATGGCTGAAACCATTAATAGTGAGAGAGAAGAATGTGTCTGTGTGTCCAGCATCCATTACTTCGTTAGTACAGCTGCTGTCCATTGGCTGGTTGATCCATATACAGTAGTACAGTGAAGCAACAGATAGTAAACACCATGATACTTTGATATACTGTACATACCATGGTACTGAATAATTACCATATTGATATAGTTTGGTATTTACATGGCATTCCAAAATATTTCAATGACTACCCTGCTACATGTCCAAAAAAACAAAAACATAAAACATGATAGTACCATGGTCCTTTATTGTTACCATAGGATTAGGTTTTAAATGTCCTTATTTAGGGGTATTTTGTGCAGAGGTATCTAGGTTGAAAAACACGAGTCTCATTTTACAGTCTGAGCTACTAGAAATTATGTAAAGGGTCTTTACATGAACATGCTGCAGCATAGCTCCTTTACTACAAAAGATATTCAAGAACTTATAAGGTCTAGGTATACATGGAATCCCATGAGAACTCTATTGGGTTCATGTACAGTGCTCTAAACACTGGCAGCTCACTCCTAACAGATCCCACTCATTTGAGTTATCTGGATCCAGCACTGCGTTCTGCATTTAGGGGGCTTGGACAATGAGGAATGAGAACACAGAGGCAGAGCTGCTATAATTGGATTTCAGCAGAACAAAAGCACAAGCTCTCTTATTGTGGAGTCGGAACGGTGAGACGTCTGATCCGCGGCTGTGTTCGCAGGTTTACGCTTGCTCACAGACACTTCCTCTATCCCCACAACAGCACAGACTCAAAGCACAGTGTGTGTCTGTAGCTGTCACAAATCTCTACAGCATGCTGAGAAACACAACACAATCTGTCTCTCATCTGCACACACAGAGGCTTGCGTTAGAGGGGATCACAAAAACAAAGAAAGTCAACGTGAAATCAAATTGACCCTCTTAATATATAATTCTTGTCTTATTGTGAGAAATAAGACCATGAGCATGTATTAATCTAAAATTATTAATTACTTTTGGCTGCCATTGTACAATCCCTCTTATTTTTAAAATCGGTCTCTTCAACAATCTGTCACATAGTGACTACCATCCAATCAATTTCAAATGGATTCCTAATTCCAAAAGTCCTGCCCAGTGTTATTATCCTTTAAATAAATCATGTCTCTATCAATCAAATCATTGCCTAAAATAAAAAAATAATAAAAAAATAGCCGTGAAGTTTCTATTTTTTGTTTCTGACAGTGTGGTTTACTATATATATCGAAAGTTTATTAAAGTTTCATGGAACATGAAAATGCCACTAGATGCTGATAACACTATATATGGCCCAGAGACACTTTTCTTCCCATGAGAGAAAAAAAAAAAAATTACAAACCATCATTTGATAATTAACTTATCTAAATTGGAATGACAAATTGAAACTTAAATTGAAAACAATAAAAACTTTTGTATTGTTCTCCTTTTTTTTAACCAGCAATATACTGTTTCAAAATGTTGCAGATTTATTGCATTCTTATGTCATTTTGACATTAAAAGACAGCAAGAAGATAAAACAGGAGCCTCATACATCAATACTTCAATGGCCTTCTAACACTTTAAACTGCTGCAGTCTTCAGGTCACTGTGTTTGGGTGGTGTGAGGTTAAGAGGTTTAGAAGACTGACTCTGCGGTCAGGAGGAGGTCACAGGTCAGCCTTAAGCCTATAAAAACTATGAAACCCAGCCAACGTAATTAGACAGAAACTTTCTTTAATATTCTGTCACCTCTGACCTCCAGAAACACAAATACCCATGTCAACAAGAGGAACGCACATGCTCCTGCTTTTATTTCTTTCCTTCACTCTTCTCCTGTGGAGTTAAAATCCTATTTATAATGTATTCATATGTATAACCTATGTGAATGGCAATTTTAATGGTTATTAATAATTATAATTTCAAAGAAAAATATTAAATGGCTGAACGAGCGCAGTTTTCTTTGCTGTGTTGACATATTTACCACTGAAATAGAAAGATGAGGCGGGGCACATCAAAGGGCTTTTTTAATTGCAAATAGTTTTTAATCAGCTGTGAACTCTTAATTTAAAATTTATTTAAAAACTCACAATAATTGCTTGATAAAATAATATTTTAATGAAAATCAATGTCTTCTATATTTTATTTTATTATTATTATACTATTACAATATATATTATACTATTTCCTTGATGGTTTAATATATAATATGCACTCATTGCCATGCTGTATGATTAATAATGACTATATTCCCAATATAAAACAGCCAAATGTACCTTATTGCTTTATTTCAATCTTAAATTTCAGTTTCAGCTAAATTGTTATTTTTCATCATAATAGCCATCAATGTTTTTTCTTAACTGAAATCCAGAAATGACTATGCTTTAAAGGTCCCGTTTTTCGTGGTTTTTTGA
Source organism: Ancherythroculter nigrocauda (assembly GCA_036281575.1). Lineage (NCBI taxonomy): Eukaryota > Metazoa > Chordata > Actinopteri > Cypriniformes > Xenocyprididae > Ancherythroculter > Ancherythroculter nigrocauda. The sequence goes on from VTFQ01000005.1 coordinate 35,032,782, forward strand.
AGCTTTGATTGTGTTTATAGTGTGCAATATAACATGTGTTCATGTTTCGCGTGTAAAAAAACACAGTATTTTTCACATAATTTACTTATCTGTATACCGCTGTTTCCACTGTCATAAAAACGGGCTGATGACTTCCTTGTTCTATGAAGTCCCTCCTTCAGAAATACGTAACGAGTTCTGATTGTGCCAGCGGTTCCTGTGTTGTGATTCGACAGCTCTGAGCGCACCGTGCCCGGAAAAGTCACGCCTCTTACCATAACATGGAGATGCACGTGCTCAGTGTTATTGTAACCATGTCTTTAATTTTACCCTATCAATTTGAGCCGGAATCAGACCCAGTGATTGGAACTGCGGGATGAAAATAACAGCGTTTCGATGACATGGCGACAAACACACTCTACAAACTCAACTCTTGTGTATTCCTGTGGGCGGAGGTTAGTCAAAAAACTGTTTTAGTGACGTCATTAAAGAAGGAAGTAGAGGGATGTAGTCCAAACTGGCCGTTCGATGTAGGCGACTTCTGTTAAATAAAATATCTCGCTTGGCATTGAACTTTGAGCTTTAAAATTTTACAGATTTTATTTATACTCTAACAACAACATTACACACTAACTAAAGTTTGAAACATGTGATCACGAAGAACAGGGACCTTTAAAGAGATTTGTTGCTACTGATTATCATCACACAATATCAACAAACCATAAATATCAATAATTTATAAGCTTTACTGTATGTGGTTAGTAACGTGGTTAGGAACGCTTCTTGTCCCCCATCTATGCGATCTGCCCTTTTTCACATCCACTCTAACTGAGCACTGACCCAAATCTAATTTCCTCTGCTTATGTGAATGACATGTGTTGTTGGTCAGAGACAGGCTCCTCCATTATTGAATCGGACTCACTCTAGAGACACACACGCAGCGCTGAATAATTGAGCAGGTGCTTGTTAACACAATGACGAGCTGACAAGAACTACATGCTTTGACTTTTTTCCCCCTTTATTACAAAAGGCAGTCATCATCCCTTCCTAACACACAAATCCCCATTAGACACAGACAATTTGGGCATATACTAACACATCCTGTGTCTGATAGTGTACTAGAACTGATGTGACTTAAATAGAAAAAGAAATCATGTGGTCATAATAAAGAAATCATGTGGGCATACCATACAGGGAAATGTAGAATATGTGTTTGCTTTCAGGCAGACAGAGCAACAACAACAACAAAAATAATGTTGAGACTCATTCATAAGAAATCTCTAGTTCTAGTTAAAACACAGCAGTGTTTCCTCTCTGAACCAGCACTGATCTCCTGTGAGAGGGTCTCGTCCTGCTGTGGAGGGCAGTGCCCAGCGCCAGCTCTTTGTTCTTGGGCTGCTTTAGCAGATTCCTCCTCCTCTCTCTCCTCAGTGAGCTCTGCCACACGCCTTCACAGCAAAGACAGGTGGCCTGATCAAGACGGGCGCGCTGTTCTAAGCGAGCGGCCTGCCAATGGGGCACGGTGCCAGCTGGCAAGCCGTGCAGCTGACTTTCCAAGCAGTGGGACGCTCTCACACATATGCGGTACCAAACACGCTCACACACATACAAGCGCACACAAACACTGACACTCCCACAACATGTTCACAACACCCAGCGATGTGCAGTTCATTCTGACGCACGCACATATGTGCAAACGCACACGCGGTGCCTTAAAAAAAGCATGCGGCATTTGTCAACAGATGAAATGTTTGCAGAATGCACACAGCCATGTTACCATATGTTAGCTCAGATATGAGATTCAATATCCTGGCTGACGGCACTCCAACGCGAATTAAAAATAAAAAGACAGAACAGACCTGTTAAAGGATGCCATTACACTCACAGCAGGTAAACATACACACGGAGCCTTGAGGATCATGAGTAATCTGATGAATAAGGATCTTAACACCATCAGGGCTCTTTTCCTTTTTAGACATTGTTATTTCCGTAGATTTGGAATGAAAAAGAGCAGTGTATATAAAATTGCTCCTTTTGTGTTCAATGCAAGAAAAAAATGTCATATAGGTTTGGAATGACATGGCAGTGAGTAAATGATAACATCATTTTCATTTTTGGGGCTCATATCTGAAATAAAGCTCTCCTATCATACTAAAAAGAAAAGCCTGTAAAACCTAAGAGCTGAGCAAAGAGCCCTAAAAGCAGCCCCCTCTAACACCAACAATCTTTAGTTTCAGACCAGCACTGCTGAATTAAACCAAATCACAATCAACCAAATCAAAAACAGCTAGTGAAAATCCATATTTAGACATTTGGGTACTGAAACAGAATAAGACAGAGATCTTTGGGGCTGTCAAATGCTGTGAATATCTTCCATTTGATCTCTGTTCTACATTGAGAAACTGCAGGGTGTCCGTTTAAGCATTAAACTATGAGACTTATTCCGCCATATTGCGTGTTGCACTTTCTCCCATTCAAAACAATACGATTGATGCATCTTGTGTTATTCTATAGTCTTTGGAAGTAAGTTCCGGAACTTTAGGGGGTGGGACTTGGGCGCTGAATATGCTGATTGGTTGAGTTCATGCAGCATTTTGATTGGTTGACTCCACGAAGCATGTTATTTCAAGCAGTAAGAGATGTTTGCAATTTGAATCAACAATGGAGTTTAAAATATGATCGATGGACTGACGATGAGGTTCAGGCTTTATTAAGCTTAGGAGGCGAAATTCTGCGGGAACTGGAAAGTCACGCGCAGTCCTATGTCACCGGACTATCTTCACAGTACTTAAAGGGTTAGTTCACCCAAAAATGAAAATTCTGTCATTTATTACTTACCCTTATGCCGTTCCACACCCGTAAGACCTTAGTTCATCTTCAGAACACAAATTAAGATATTTTAGTTGAAATCCGATGGCTCCGTGAGGCCTCCATAGGGAGCAATGACACTTCCTCTCTCAAGATCCATAAAGGTACTAAAAACATATTTAAATCGGTTCATGTGAGTACAGTGGCTCAATATTAATATTATAAAGCGACGAGAATATTTTTGGTGTGCCAAAAAAAACTAAATAATGACTTATTTAGTGATGGCTGATTTCAAAACAATGCTTCAGGAAACATCGGATCATAAATGAATCAGTGTATCGAATCAACTGTTCGGAGCGCCAAAGTCACGTGATTTCAGCCGTTGGCAGTTTGACACACGATCTGAATCATGATTCGATACACTGATTCATTTGTGCTCCGAATCTTCCTTAAGCATTGTTTTGAAATCGGCCATCACTAAATAAGTCGTTATTTTGTTTTTAGTGCGCACCAAAAATATTCTCGTCGCTTTGTAATATTAATATTGAACCACTGTACTCACATGAACCGATTTAAATATGTTTTTAGTACCTTTATGGAGCTTGAGAGAGGAAGTGTCATTGCTCCCTATGGAGGCCTCAAAGAGCCATCGGATTTCAACTAAAATATCTTAATTTGTGTTCTGAAGATGAACGAAGGTCTTAGGGGTGTGGAACGGCATGAGGGTAAGTAATAAATGACAGAATTTTCATTTTTGGGTGAACTAACCCTTTAAGACCGCTATGGAAACACAGCTAGCAATAGGTCTTGGGGAAAAAAAGTTCCTGGGAAAAGAGCTCCTGGGACAAATTGTTCCAGGTAATTTCGGTGGAAACGCGGCTAAACATGACATCCAATGGAAGCATAACACTTTATCCTTCACTTTCTCTTAATAAGCTTTGAAACAAAATATAGAACTTTTTTTTTTATCTTGATTTTTATCTGTTTTATTAACATTTGAAATCCCTTTTTTTTGTTTGTTTTCTTTGTGAGTGTGTCATGATGCTTTGGTAAGATTGTATGCAAAACATCATAAAAGTACTTCTGTGTTAAACAAAAACTCTACAACATGTACTGTAGACTGCACACACACACACACACACACACACACACACACACACACACACACACACACACACACATGTTTGTTTTTGTGAATTGTGGGGACTTTCCATAGACTTCAATGCATTTTACACTGAACAAACTGTACATTCTATCCCCCTACCCTGCCCCTAACACACACACACACACACACACACACACACACACACAATCTTCATCTGCCTCTGTTTCAGTCTGTCAAACTGTTCTTTCCACATGATTGCTCATTTGAACTCGCTCTCTCGGCAATGTCTTCATCTCATTCCTTGCACATCCTTTCACGTTTCATCAGAATTAAGGTCACAAATAGCTGGAGATAGAGTTTATAGCTATACAAAAAAATCAACTAACACAGAGACAGTTTTTCTTTTATGGTGGTGGCTTCCTGTTAAAATCTTCTGTTTTTATTGTTTTGTTTTTTTCTACCCCTAAACTTAACCTGGACACAAAGCTTTATGCACTTTAATTTTTCATTAAGACATTACTTAGTATGTTTTACTAGCCACACACAAACACATAACACTGAACAGATAACTGTTACAACATCAACATCGCCTCAGTGTTTGATGTGTGTGTGTATTGCACTCCTCAATAATGTGTGTCTCCTCCCAATCCTTATGTACAGTACAGTTGTGTTTGACCTTTGACCGGTGGTCACTAATTACTGCAGCCATGTGGCAGTTCGAGTGCTTTGCCTGCAGCTCGCTTGAGCATATCATCTAATTGGTTCCTTGTTCAGCTAGCAGCAGCACACACATCTCCTCCCCCACATTCATTCTCTCTCTCTCTTTGTTCACTCTCCCCTCCTCTCTCGTTCTTTTATTATCTATAAGTGTATCTACTCCAATTCTCTCTTTCATGCTGAATTCTTCAGCGGTGTGCTCTGCCAGCTATAACAACCTCCCTGACTACAACTTGAGTCTCTGGATTCCTGCCCGATCGGTTCGCTCCCCCTATCCATTCATCATAAAGACCCCTGCCCTCGACCCCTCACCGCAGAGTGCTCTCAGAGGGTCATCTAAAGCAGCTCATTCGCCCTGCACAGGGTTACAGGGCGCTCTTTAAATAACACATCAGAGTCAATACTCGATACTCCCCACTTCTCCTGTCTCCTGACACACAGGAAACTAGACTGCAACTAATAGGAAACGTTCCAAAGCTAATGTTATGTAAAGGTTATGTAAATGGAACATCCTAATGTTTTTATTAGTATTTGAAAAGTTCTCACAATGTTAAAGATGCTGTAAGCTTTTTTTATGGAATAGCCAGGGGCACCACAAAAGTGTTAAGGCCCCCTGGCAGCATATTCTTGATTGCGATCATTGCCACTCCCTCGGTTGGTTTGTCGAGCAAGAACTCACATGAAAGGTGTGTTAAGTGCTTGGCCGTGCAGCATGTGCAAGGCACACTTGATGGAACCTGTGATAACTTCAAAGTAAAAGTGCTTCGCTCACGGCTTACCTTCTTTTCAGGGAAGATAGGTAAATCGTCCATTCTAGTTCTGATTCTGTATTGTTATAGCTGTGTTCTAGGGATCCGATGTTAAGCTCAAGGCTATGAGTAAGCAGACAGAGTCTCTTTTGGGCTTGAGGACGTTTTACAGTATATACGGCTGCAAGGAGTTTGGCAGTGGGTAGGCCGACACCCTTCCCCCACGTTGCTTTTACTGAGCTGTCGGATGTTGTTTTAGTGTGCTGTTGAGAAGCTGAAGCTGGACTGGTTTGATTAAGCTCAATGTGAAGCAGTCTAAATTAGTTGAGCATTCCTTGGCCAGCTGTAACACACTTCTGCTTTGCAGGTCACTGCCATTCTTTCAGGGCCTCCATTAGGAGATTTAAAGGTGCCCTAGAATCAAAAATTGAATTTACCTTGGCATAGTTGAATAACAAGAGTTCAGTACATGGAAAAGACATACATTGAGTTTCAAACTCCATTGCTTCCTCCTTCTTATGTAAATCTCATTTGTTTAAAAGACCTCCGAAAAACAAGCGAATCTCAACATAACACCGACTGTTACGTAACAGTCGGGATCATTAATATGTACGCCCCCAATATTTGCATATGCCAGCCCATGTTCAAGGCATTACACAAGGGCAGCCAGTATTAACGTCTGGATGTGCACAGCTGAATCATCAGACTAGGTAAGCAAGCAAGAACAATAGCGAAAAATGGCAGATGGAGCAATAATAACTGACATGATCCATGATTACATGATATTTTTAGTGATATTTGTGAATTGTCTTTCTAAATGTTTCGTTGGCATGTTGCTAATGTACTGTTAAATGTGGTTAAAGTTACCATCGTTTCTTACTGTATTCACGGAGACAAGAGAGCTGTCGCTATTTTCATTTTTAAACACTTGCAGTCTGTATAATGCACAAACACAACTTCATTCTTTATAAATCTCTCCAACAGTGTGTAATGTTAGCTTTAGCCATGGAGCACTATCAAACTCATTCAGAATTAAATGTAAACATCCAAATAAATACTATACTCACATGATCCGACGCATGCATGCAGTATGCATGATGAACATCTTGTAAAGATCCATTTGAGGGTTATATTAGCTGTGTGAACTTTGTAAATGCACTGTATTATAGTCGAAAGCTCGGGGGGCAGGGAGCGCGCGATTATAGGGGCCGTGCGCTGAATCGGTGCATAGGTAATGATGCCCCAAAATAGGCAGTTAAAAAAATTAATAAAAAAAAATATATGGGGTATTTTGAGCTGAAACTTCACAGACACATTCAGGGGACACCTTAGATTTATATTACATCTTGTAAAAACTGGTTCTAGGGCACCTTTAAAGGTTTGGAAGTAGCCAAGTAGCGTGTCACTAACCCCACTACTTCTGACTTCTAAGATCATTTTGTGTCTAGTGGAGCAGGAGTATTCAGGGAAGTCAGTAGCCGTGAATAAGTTTGGGGTCCGTGGCCTTGCTTGATGGCACATCAGTGTCCCCATAGGTTTTTAAGAAAAAGATTTCAGTGATTAAGTTTTCCCTGACCCTTAAGTCATCTGACCTGTCCCTGACAGGCCCCACACAGAGAATTGTGTTGAACCACTAAAGTGTATTTGCCTCTCTCCTCACTGCTCTTTATAAGCTGTTCTATCATTTCTGCCACATACTGCACCTCAGATGACAAGATTATCCATGTGTTTTGCTCAGCAACCTACTCACTCTTGCTCTTTCAGATCTCAGTCGTTGTCCAGCTCCAGAATGCCAGTCATTTCAGAACTCGTTTGTGATATCTTTTTAATAAAAGTTATCCGCCAAATGACCACTTGCTTGGTGCTTCATTACAGCATGGAGAGGTGGGTGGTGTTAGCTTTTGACCAAGACCGAATGAAGTTCAAATTCGCCTTTGTCCAAAATCTTTTTTCTCCCTTTTTCCATCGCATATCAGCTTGGAGAGGCATTAGTTTTAAATAAAAATAAAGTTAATATTCAAAAACTTTTGTAGTATATTCCAAACTTTAGCCTGGTTGAGGCTGATTTTTCCCAAGATTTTCTGTTTGGGTTCCTTGCCACTGTCGCCTTTGGCTTGCTTAGATGTTTACATTTAATATTCAGCAATAATATTGATTTGACTGCACTGGCAAAATTGGACGAGAGAAAACTTGAACTAAACTGAGCTAGATGATGACATCACTGTTTTCTGCAGAGCTACTTTATAGCTGAATAGAATTTATTTCATAATTGACAGGATAGACTCAGCCAGGACTCAAATCAGGGACTTTCTTGCTGTGAGGAGACAGGGCTACCCATTGAGCCAGTTTGCCATCCAATTTGGATAATGTGTTCAATAAAAATAGTCTGAAAACCTAACGGACAACATTTTACATCAAATAGGCAACACTCCCATCACACATACAGTAATGGAAAGTTTATTAATATTGTATTTGTAAACATTGTTAATGAGCTGTTAGTGAATTTACATTTCTAAAAGTTTTTTTTTTTTTTTTTTAAATGTCTGTGAATGGATAGTTTAGGAATGGATAGAAGCTTATGGATAGTTTTACTGAACACATACTTACTTTTTTCTGTGCATACTTAAAAGGCAAAAATATAAAAATATAAATAGTATAAATAAAAAAATAAAAATATATAAATAGTAAATATAAAAAACTATAAAAAAAAACTTATTGTCAGGATTATTCAGTTATGTGTTTGTTTAGTTGCATTTTCATGTACTATGGATTAAATGGGTTAGAAGTATACAGTTAACTAATAGTATACATGTTTACTTGTACTCAAAGTTTAAACAAAGTATATTTTTATATATTTTAATTAAGTAGGCCAACTTTTAAGAAGTACTGAAAAAAGTACACACACAAGTACACTACTAGTTCATTGATATTAGTACACTTACTACATAAAGCATACTTTACTTAATAAATTTTACTTTGTAAGATAAGCTATGCCACCCCAAAGCTGACATGTTACAAAAAACTTTGTATGATAGTAAAAACATGTACAAGACAACTACAAGATATTTACAAAAAAAGTACAATATATACTTAGACCAAATATACTTATATCGCTGTATATCTCTGATTAGTACAAAAAAAGTAGCCTGAAAGTCTATTTGTAGTTTAAAAGGAGTATACTAATAGCACACTTGAATAAATTTATTTTTTGTAAGGGAAGCTATACCAACCCAGAGTCAAAGATAAAGACATACTCATAAAGATCACGCGTGAGTTTGAAGATGTGCGCTTGTGACGAGGATTTACAAAAAACAATGACAAGCCTGTAATTGCTCACGTGTAGCGAGTTCAAAGTAAGAGAATTTTGAGATCAGGAGACATAGACAGAGAGAGCGACAGTCAGACAGGAAAGCCAGGGGTCAGCTGGTTTATGAGTGTCTTCGGGACTATGCAGATCTGTGGCTGATCTTTGACCTTTGTGTGCCTAAGGCTTCACCTTTACTGCAGAGAGCAGGTGGTCAGGTTAGAAGTCAAAAGATTGAGCTAAAATTAAATGCTCATGCTTTTCCAATAGATTACATCACATTTAGTGCTGTTTTGGATTGTTTGTTTGAATGCATTTGCTTACAGGATAATTGAACTAAAAACTTTCCCAGAGTTTAGCGACTTAAAATGATCTGATCACAAACAGAGAAGCAAAATCAGGTTAAGGGGTTAGAATAGAAATTTCCGCCTACCAGGGTTACAGGTGCTTGCGCCATTGTAGATGCTCAGTGTAATGGACTCCCAACTGACAAATTATCTAACTGCGTGACTTAAATTATGTTAATGATGCAGTATCGCATGCTTCATTAATTTATTTGTGTTTAATCATTTTAACGTGTTAAGGTTTTTGAATTAATTGCATGCGTTAATGCATTAACGTTAACTCAAATATTTTCAAATATTTTTTTTGAGTTATCATTTTTCTCAATTCAATCTTGAATTATTTTTTTACTGATCTAGTCACCTTATCCATGATCACCATATCCATAAAGCATTTATGTCTTAATATTTGCTTAATATTTTATTATGTATTATTTTAATTATTCTATTATGGAAACTTCATTTTAAAACAACTTTCAAGTCAGTACGCAGTTCACTAGGTTTTTGAAACAGAGCTACACTGTAAAGTGGTAAAAAAGGAATGCTGGGTAAATCAACTAGAAGAATTACAAAAACAAAGAGAGATATTAAAAGAGTGCACACACTCTATGGTGTTCTATTCAGTGTAAAATAGCAGCAGACACCTCCAGTGAGTGTGTGTTTTATGGCTGTGAGAGTGAGAAATGACCCTGTCATCATAGAGAGAGATCCGCACAGCCGAGTGGGGTCAGAGGTCAGCCATTACCCACTCCAGCGGTCACATTCCTGGGCTTAATGCCTAGAGAGGCATCTGCTGCCATTCACACACTCAGGGTGCAGTGGAGCAGTAGTTTCTGCAGAGTCTAAATGCATGCTTTACAATGTGTGCACTGCTGGCATTGTGTGTGTGTGTGTGTGTGTGTGTGTGTGTGCGCGTGCCTGCGTGTGTGTGTGTGTGTGTGTGTGTGTGTGTGTGTGTGTGTGTGTGTGTGTGTGTGTGTGTGTGTGTGTGTGTGTGAAAGGTCAAAGACATTTTTGCTCGTCTCCACTCCAATTTTCTCTGTATTAAGTTTGCTGTGGCTGCCACCCATAAACACAAAAATAGACCGTATAAGGAGTGCATCTGGAAGAAGAAAGGAAGAGAGAGGGAAATCTATCAATAGCGCTCACACTGACCTTTTTTTATTTCACCAAAAAAAGAAAACTCTGTCATCACTTTCTTACCTTCATGTTATTCTTATTTTAAACCTGTTATCTTTTCAGTGAAACACAATAGGAAGTTTTTGAAGAATCTTTGGGCTTTCTACTGCTCTTTTTATTATTTATTGCATTTCTTTCTATTACTTAAAGTATTACCTGCCACCAGGAAGAAGTTCTTTGCTAGTTACATGTATTGTGTTTATACAGTAGTGCAGAACTGTTGCAACCTATTGTACAAAAATCAATCGGTATTCAAAATGGTCCACACTAGAGAGACTGCCTTGCTGTCAGTCACCAAAGCCCTGTGACTTGTGAAAGCTGATTTCAAATCAGTTCCCATTCTGCTCTCTATCTGCAGCTTTTGACACTATTTACCACCAGATGCTCTTTTCCACCCTTTGTCGCTGGGCATCACATGAACTCCACTTCGATGATTTAAAACTTACAGGTAGGTCTTTCAAGGTCCAAAGTATATAATCTGATCACAGGGGTACCTCAAAGGCAGTGCTCAATTCTGTCTACTTCTTCATATATACTATATTGCTGGGACATTTTATACAGGCACATGGTTTCTCTTACATGTTACGCCAACACGCAGCTAAACTCATTTAACAAGGCGATCCCATGGTACCTCAGCCTGCCTGGCAGACATCTCAGCAAATATGAATATACTCCACCTTCAACTCAACCTAGCAAAGATGAAACTTATTGTCTTCCCAGCCACTCCAAAAGTACAAAACAATTTCACATTCTATCTTGGATCTTCAAAATGTAGAAAAATGGCAAAGACAGCACAGTCATGCAGGTTTGCACTGCATAGCATCAGAAAGATCAGGCCCCTCCTAACTGAGCATGCAGCAGAACTTGTCGTCCAAGCGTTGCAACTTCTAGACTGGACCACCGTATTGCTCTTCTGACTGGACTTCCAGCATTTGCAATCAGACCTTAACAAATGATACAGAATGCAGCAGCACAACCCTTTAATGAGCCTAAGAGAGCCAACATTACATTGATGCTTATGTAGACCTAACAGACCTAAACGAGTAACCCGGAGAAACCCAGTACTGAGAGGAAGTTTGGAGCAGTATGATGCTGTTTTAAACACCATCTGAGCATCCAATGGCCACTGACAGCCAGAACAACAGCTTGATCTCTGATTACTTGGAAAAAAAAAGAAGCTGATTATTACTATTTTCAGAGTTACTCAGAATCCAGATATATGGAGACAAATTGTTTTAAAGTGCAACAGGGAAAGCACAACTTTATGTTTTCTGTTTTACTTTTTTGGTGCCAGCTTATATTTTCTTGTATTTATTTATATATTTGTAATTGTTTACTTTAACAACTCAGTTTATGTTCTCATTTCTTCCAAATTAAAAGTGATGTGACAACTCCAAGTTACAGACTATAAAGCACAAATTCAAATAAACAGTCATACCTATGTCTGCTCATTAGGAAATATTCAGCCTCTATTTTGAAAGGTGCATGTATTGGAGGAGATCAAATATTGCTTAGATGTTTGTTAAAAATGTTGAATGCAGGTTTTTGGACATGCTAATATCATGGTAGCATGGCAGCATCTGATATCATCACTTTACCGCCAGGTAATCTGTCCCTTAAATGCTTGTACTGAAGTCTTCAGCACTAAAACCATTACGAGACTGCTCATGCATACACATGCACCACTTTGGCAGCAGATCCATTTGTAGCAGTCTGCTCTGCATCTCACACAACTGGGTCCAGGGATGACTGCTGCCCCCTAGTGGACTCATTTTCTTTCTTTCTTTCTTTCTTTCTTTCTTTCTTTCTTTCTTTCTTTCTTTCTTTCTTTCTTTCTTTCTCCATATGTCAGATGCATGAGACGTGACACACACAAAATGGAGGAAGGTCAGTGAAGGTCCTTATAAAAAAGAGGAACCTTTAACCTGTGTGTTTCTCTGTACGCTACCCATCTCTGCTCAAACACACGCTAATCTGACTGACCCTTAACCTGACCCAGTGAGTCCTTTAAACCCGCTTTACTTCCCTGACCTCTGACTCAACCTCATAGCCCACAGAGTGGTGTCACAATGATAAATCAGCAGAGACTGCCGCCCAGCTAATAAGTGTTGTCTACATTCAGAGAGAGGGTAAAGGTCAGCTTCACCTCCCATCCCCCAACACTCAAATCTTCACTGAGCTATAAACACCAAATACTGCACTGAGGAACACAAAACACACGATGCAGTATTACACACAGTTCAGGCAGTATGTCATTTAGCACATTACTGTCTGTAATATATCAGGATGGCAAAGGACACTTATTTCTCAATACACAATGTTTTCTTTTTTTCTAAGTGTTTGGGCTCCCAGACGCAATGTCTGACATCAGGTCAGCTTTATAGCACCACAAAGCTGACACATTGCTTTAATATAAATGTGAATGTCATGAACACAGTGAAGAACATGCTTAGGTTATATTTCAAATCCTAAAAACAAAAGAAAGAAATATGCAAGTACTTTTGAGCCTATTTCAAGTTTTTTTTGTTGTTGTTGTGATTTACTTACATAGACTTTTAAGACTGCATTAGGTAAGTTTTTGGTGATTTCCTTAAATAGAGAAAGTCTTCCCTTAAAGCTAATAAAATTACTAAAATCCCAACTCAAAATCAAATCTTTTAAAAAATATATATTAATTGAAGTAATATTTAACATTATTTATTTATTTATTTATTTATTTATTTATTTATTTATTTTTTAATTAAAGAAGTCCCTGGATGTCCTCAAAGCAAGGGTCTGCCATTAAAGATTTTATTTGTTTGATATTATTCCTTCTTTACATTGAGACAGTGGTGGATGGTGTTTGAGCAAGTGACTGGTGGATGTATTTTGTGTAGCACCTCCTGCAGGTTACACAGGGTTCTGCACTCAGTGAGAAAACATTCAGGCCTTTATACACCTGCAAATCACATTTGCCAGGTGATTTGGTCAAAAGAAGTCAAACAAGTCATATCGCTATGTGCACCATGAGCTTTTATGAGTCTCAAATGCATTGTGACCACTTGTTTTGTGATCAAATATCAAGGGGAGGGTTTTTGATTATGTGACTACATACATCACTTACTACATCAGTTCGTTACTGTACATTTCTATAGTGCAAAATAATAGACAAAAACAAAACAAAGGCTGGATATCATGGTTGAGAGTGTCAGTGTTTACCTGGGAGAATGAGGGTTTGAAACAAAAACCTTGAGTAAAAACTCCAAGACACACTGAAACATCTTCTCTCGAGTGCATTAGCAAAGGAATATTTGATTTTATTGCATAAATATTTCAAAAGAAACAAACTGACTCAATTGTTCTTCTCCTACAAAAGCTGATGATGTGCCATTTGTGCATTAAAGTGTTAGTTCACCCAAAAATTAAAATTATGTAATTTATTACTCACCCTCATGTCGTTCCACACCAGTAAGATCATCTTCGGAACACAAATTAAGATATTTTTCATTAAAATCTGATGGCTCAGTGAGGTCTGCATTGCCAGCAAGATCATTTCCTTTTTCAATGCCCATTAAAGCATATTTAAAACAGTTCATGTGAGTACAGTGGTTCAACTTTAATATTATAAAGCGATGAGAAAACTTTTTGTGCGCCAAAAAAATAAAATAAAAAAAATAACGACTTCATTCAACAATATTTAGTAATGCGCGATTTACAAATCTTTCGTTTCGAATCAGTGGTTCAGAGTGCCAAAATCATGTGATTTCAGTAAACAAGGCTTCGTTACGTCATAAGTGTTTCGAAATTTCAATAGTTCACACGACTTTGGCAGTTTGATACGCGCTCCGAACCACTGATTCGAAACAAAAGATTCGTAAAGCTTCGACGCTTCATGAAGCAGTGTTTTGAAATCGCCATCACTAGATATTGTTGAATAAAGTCGCTATTTTGTTTTTTGTTTTTGGCGTACAAAAAGTATTCTTGTCGCTTTATGATATTAAGGAACCACTGTACTCACATGAACTATTTTAAATATGTTTTTAGCACCTTTCTGGGCATTGAAAAATGAAATTATCTTGCTGGCAATGCAGGCATCAGTGAGCCATCGGATTTTATCAAAAAATATCTTAATTTGTGTTCCGAAGATGAACGAATGTCTTACAGGTGTGGAACAACATGAGGGTGAATAATAAATGACATAATTTTCATTTTTGGGTGAACTAACCATTTTTAAACAGAGACAATTCAAGCAAATGTTAGCTAGGTACTGTACTTTTATCAAACACGAGCTGGTGAGCTAGCCAATGATGGTAAATATGGGGTGTTTTCAGAAAATATAAAGACATCAAAACACAGACTGTGTCAATTACATGCAGCAAAAAAAAAAAAAAAAAGAAAGAAAAAAGAGAAAAAGAAAGTTTTGTCTAATAACATTTAACAATTAACATTTAACAACATTTAACAATAACAAATAACAAGTGCATCCATTGACACAGTCCAGCATAGGCTGTCTTTATCTTTCAAAAGCCAAATAATGAAAATGAGGACAGGCCTAGTCACTGTTCTAGAAAGTGAATTAAGTCATGGTGTATTAAAATAAAATCTAGAGGACCTATAACACCAAGGGCTGCATGTACTTGTTATTGAATTTGTTCGTCTTCTGGATATGAGCTGTTTTTATCTCTTTCACATTCACTTGTTTTAATCAGCAGTATGCTCATCTCAGAAATGAGTTCAAATTCACAGGCGGCGCCATTCTTGTATTGACCTGTGCTCTGTTGTTTTACCATTAGCTCAAATTTACATAGAAGAGACCCCTTGATTTGAGTTCAGAAAAATGAACAACTCTGAGATGTGCCCCATGACCCCCTGCTAGAGTATTAGGCAAACACACACTGCTCTGCTCTGATTGATAAAGGTCAATTAGCAATTTTGCTTTCCAAATTTAATCAGCCCCCTGAGCCTGTACTCTCCCTCTGTCTCTCTCTTATTTTGTCACGTTTCTTCCTGTGGAGACTCATACTGACATGCTAAAAGGAGAATAAATCTTTTAAATATGAAGCCGTAAACACACACACTAGTACACAGGCTGTGGTAGCCCTCTGACAGCCGCTGTCCCTCATTAATCAGAAAGTGTCTGCTGCGTGCTGCATTCTTCCACGGGCTTTCAACTCCACTGCTAATTGCAATTAATCACCAGGAGAAGCAGATGCTTGCAACAAAGACTGCTGGGAGAAGTGTGTATGTGCGCGTGCGCATGATGAAGCCGTCACAGAGGCTGCTGGATGTCTGTGGTCTGAAGGCGGTCGCTATGACCCTCTCATCAGGAATACAAGCGTCTGTCAGATGTGCCGTGACACTGAGTGATCATGAAACCCAGAGTGGATCCAAGACAAGGTTCATCTGACTAAATCACGTCCTGCTATCTGACCGGCCGCTGTACCCAGTCTTTTCAGCCTGATGATTTCCACTACAAGAAACACAAATACAGCACAGCGCTCCTCATGGATGCACTTGATGATGACATATACATAATAACTAACAACATTTCCAACTCTTTCAGTTTACTTAGATTTAAATTTGTTATTCCAGTTTTATTTTATGTTGCTTTGTCTTCCTCTCCATTGGGCTGTCTGTCTCTCTCATTTTCCTCATCTTTGTCTCTCTCCTTCACAATGTCTGACTCTGTTTTGACAGTCTGTATTACAGCTCATGACAGCCATTTAGCACATACACTTCCTCACTTCCTCTGTCATTCTCTTGGTCAAGATAAACACTAAATAGTGTAAAGAAACACTATCACACACCTTCATATATATATATATATATATATATATGAACACAGCCTCTCTGTGAGCACAGACATCCAACACGCTTACTGGTGTGGTTTTCTTTCAACTTCTCTTTCACACTTGAATGGACAAAAACCACACAAAATTATGTCAAAATGCCCATTTTTGGCGAGTGCCCTTGTAAAAAAAGTGTTAAATGAGTTAAAAAGTCTTAAATGACTGTAAAGAGTTGGGAGAATCGGATGTATATCAGATCTGCGTCATGCGCATCAGGTCTTAAAGTGTTAGTTTACCAAAAAATTTAAATTCTATCATTTATTCACCCTCATGTCATTCTAAACCTGCAAGACTTTCGTTAATCTTCAGAACACAATGAAAATATTTTTAATGAAATCTGAGAAATTTCTGTCCCTCCATTGACAGTCTACGCAACTACCACTTTGAAGCTTGAAAAAGTTCATAAAGAGATTGTAAAACTAATCCATATGAATTGAGCAGTTTAGTCAAAATTTTATGAAGAGACACGATAGCTGTATATGATGAACAAATTAAATTTAGGCTTTTATTCACATATAAACATTGATCAGCTAACACAAACAGAAGTCCAACTGTACTTGATGAGAACAAACCTCATTGGTTCTTGCAGAAGCTTGAAAGTGCTGTGCAACACATGAGAATGAACCTCATTGGTTCTCATACGTCAAGCACATTAATAGGTGAATAAAATCCTAAATTAAAATGTTAAAATCATCAGACAGTTTTGTGTATGTATGAAATACATATAACGTTATACACTAGCGTTCAAAAGTTTGGGGTCAGTACGAATTTTCTAGTTTCTAGTGTTCTGGGTGATTACTTAATTTAAAAAGTCAACCCCCAAATCTTTGTAACATTCTGGTTAGGGGTCAAGTGATAATTGGTGCCAATGTTAAACGGTTAGTTACAAACAGTAGTGGACTGTTTTAAATATGTCTTTAGTAACTTTCTGGGCATCTGAAAGTGTTAATTATCTTGCTAGCAATGGATGCCTCACTGAGCCATCGGATTTTATCAAAAATATCGTAATTTGTGTTCCAAAGGTGAACGATCTTCCGGGTGTGGAACGACATGAGAATTAGTAATTAATGACAGAATTTTCATTTTTGGGTGAACTAACCCTTTAAGCATTTTTTATGGTTATTGGTATCGGTCATTTTCAAAACCGATTTGCCGATAAGATAATTTAATTTTGAAATGCTCTATTTGGCTCTGATGCAATCACCTCT
This sequence comes from Ancherythroculter nigrocauda, assembly GCA_036281575.1. Taxonomy (NCBI): domain Eukaryota; kingdom Metazoa; phylum Chordata; class Actinopteri; order Cypriniformes; family Xenocyprididae; genus Ancherythroculter; species Ancherythroculter nigrocauda. The sequence goes on from VTFQ01000005.1 coordinate 35,050,000, forward strand.
GTCAGAACTCACTACTCTGTGGCCTAGAGCAATGTCTGCCCACCGCCCATCTGATTTTGTTGGGAGTCACAAGTCCGGCCAATTAACGCGGAAGGCTGAAGGCACTGAAAGTTTTGCACTCTCACACTGAAAGCACTTGCTGACTGGAGCTGCTTCAGTGATCACGCATCAGTTTTCTCTCAAAGGTAAAGCAGCAGCAGATGTTGCTGAAGTTGCAATAAATCACAATCCACTACACTGAAGTTGCAAAACACCCCAATATAATCAGGGCCTGAATTTCGGTGCGGGATTGCAGGTATTGCGCATAATTCAACACATTCCTTCCTGCAGGTTTCGCTATTATTAAGTGGGAAATTCCCAAAAATATTTTTATGCACTACAGTATGTAGATTGAATCCAAAAATATTATCAGACCATATCAGTTATTTTAAAACTTTCTGTGAGACGAAGTTTCACAAACAGTTTGAGTGATTCAGAGGTACAAAGTCTCCCTCTCTCTCAAAATGCACAAATGGCTTCACATCCATAGTATCCACATTAAGTTTATTCTGCAAGCCAGCAGCACACTGCAATACAATAATTTAGCACTTGTTTCAGACAGTTGATGGAATTGGCAATTGCACATCATTTTAAGTCATGCATAGCATAAAGTACTAGCGTGCTCTCAAGAGACGTTCTTCGGTCAGTGCGCTCTCAGCCAACGCATGCGCACACAGGACACAGCCGCCTCTCAAACTGCTCGAAACAAGTGTCAGATTGAGTTATTTTTCGTGACTTATTACACATAAACGTTCAGATACACACACACGGTTATGTTAAGATGCCCGTCCTGGCGAGTATACGCATAAGCACAATCGGTTGTCTTCAGGGAATGTGAACAGCATGTGTAACAGCATATTGCTTTAGGTCTTAAAGAGACAGCAGCCTTTAAACCTGCTACTGTCTACTATTGGCTGTCTGTCAATAATGACAATCAAACAACAATAGAAAATCTTTAATAAGGATTAATCTATATTTAATTTATACAGTTATAGCTATGTAGAGTTATTTTATATTGGATTATTCAATTTCTGTGGTAAATCTAACTACTGTTAGACCTACCTGAAAATTATACTGCACTGGTTAATTTGTATTTTTATTGTATTTATTTATGCTACTCCTTGTAATCTGTTTATTCATAATTTTTGAATTGCTTCTCTAATTTTGACATTAATTTTCATTTTTACACCAGACATATATCAGTTTAAATTATCAGTTATTGGTCTATTTGATCTGTAATAATTGGTATCGGCCCAGAAAAACACATATCGGTCGACCCTTAATTCTGGTCTGACTCAGGTCCTTCCTTTATTTTACCTCTATTGGATTCTTCCACACATTTTTTCTTCCACCTGGTAAAAATTGGAAGTCAGATCACTGGGAAAAAAAAAGGAACAGCACACCCCTAACACATTAAATGGTGTGGGTTAGTGCTTTGTTCAAATAACTCTCCCTAAGTGTGAGGCAATAGTAATCATGATGCTTGACACCGTTAATTACTTTCTGCTTAAAGTGTCTCCTCCCTCGCCTCTGACACACAGAAACCTGTCTCACTGATCTGATGTCTGCAGCAGTGAAAGTTCTACTGTCAGGCTGAAGGATGGAAAGACTATTGAGAAAGGGAGCAGAAGTCATGAATAACTGAGAGAACAGCAGGAGAGACGAGAGGTGAGACGAGAGGGTGTGTCACACACTCTCCACCACCTTCCTATCAAACATTCATGCAACACACCAACAGCACATACGCACACACACACACACACACACACACGTTTTATGGGGACTTTCCATGTTTTATGGGGACTTTCCATACTGTACAAACTGCATATTCTATTCTCAAAACCTAAACCTATCCCTAAACACAACAAAACATTTTTCAAAAAACATAATTTTGTATGATTTATGCAACGTGATCTTATGAGAATACGTGTATTTTTACATAAAGTGTGGTTCTACCACACGTACATTTACTTACGTTTTCATACAACAACCGTACAATATTGACGTACTTATAGCACTAAAATGTAAAAAAAATGTACGTATTAACAGCAATAAAATGTAAATCATTTACGTATCCAAGTGTGAATGTGTATGAATTCCCATATATTAATATTAAAATCGTGGCATTAATGTTTTAAATCTGTTGTATTCAATTGTCATATCAATACATGTTTTAGTCAAATTTATTGAATGCAGTTTACTCATCTACTGTTTGTGACTCTGTTTGTGACTGCAAACTTGTTTCGGAGGATTACATAATGTTAAACAAGACTACACTTTGAAACCTTAAAATGAATAAGATTTCTGTAATTGTTTAACCATTTTGTAATATTTAGTTTGTTTTCTGTATGACACAGAAGGCGTTTTCTCCTATGCAGCGACTGACAGTACAACCATAAGTTACACCAAAGCACAACATAAATTCACAAATCACATTAATTTTATTTGTTCGCTGTACTCCAAATCTTCAGAATCCATATGTTTGTAAGGAACAGATCCAAATTTAGCCCTTTATCTGCCGATATTTATCTTCATTCTCAGCAGCAACCGTCACAGTCAAAGCCCTCGCTCGTTATGATTCAAATTTGAAAGTTGCACCCTCAAGGAGCGTTACGATACGGTTTACGGCACTGATATCGAACACTCATTGGTTCTCACCTGCTTCGTCACAGATTGCGACATGCCTTGTTTCAGTGGATTGACATTTGAAATGAGTGCGCGCCTTCAAGGAGAGAAGCCGGATTCATATTTTCATGGATTAATAAATTCAATTCTGCTCTGTACCCTATAAAAAACTATTACTGCCAGAGAGGACTGCGTCTGCAACTCGTCATCATTTGAACTACTTTTGGTACGACTTTTGACATTTTTGCAATAAATCAATTATTGTGATTACACAGTATAATCACAAACAGTATAGTTTTAAGAAATGTTTATGGGTAGGTTTAGGGGTAGGTGCAGGATTAGTGGCTCAAAATATTGTTTAAATGTTATATTTTTACTAAAACTGTCATTTTCCTACACATTTCTGTCTATTATGTTTTACTCCATAGATATTCTCTATAAAATGGGTATACATATATCTTTATGACATGAAAGATTCGTAAATATTTGACATTTTTTCGCTGTAAAAAGTAAGAATTTTTATATTTTACTGCTATAAATACATCAATATTGTCAGTTTCAGCACCTTCCTAAACGCACAAAAATTTACGTTTTGTGTCTTTGAAAGTTATGTATTAATTCCTACATATTAACAATGAGACCAGGCTGATTTATAAGCTGTTTTCTTCAACAGGGACCACTGTCCCCACAAGGTCAAAGATTTCTGGTATTGCCATCCTTGTAAGCAATGTGGTACATGAATATGGTAATCTTCCACTACCATACACAATTAAAGAATTTTATGTTACTATGGTACTCTTTCTTTCTTTCTTTCTTTCTTTCTTTCTTTCTTTCATATTTGGAATTAGTAGCAGTGAATGTACTTGTTTTGCCTGATCTTTTTTTTTAAACTTTCAATTTAATGTCTTTGAACAGTCAAACATAGCATGAGGTGTTTTGTTTTGTTTTTTGAGAGTCATCTCTATGCTGAATGCTTTTCCCTGTATCACAAGTATTCTGTTTCAGAGATTAGCTCTTGTGCACCTGCTGACATGATCTTTGGTGCCCTTTGACCATGGACAACTGCACAAGTCAGAGGTCACGACAAAATAACCCTCTTAGGTCTGCTAAAATGTTGCTTTTTATATTAAACTTACCCACATTCAAGTGTTGATAAAAAAAATAATGCATTTAGCTAGAATAAAAAAGGTTTTGTTGTTGTTGTTGTTGTTGTTGTTGTTTTAAAGCAGGCTTTAAAAAAGGCTCTGTTCTTTATGTTGATATATTGCATGTTTAGATATTCCTACAACAAAATATTCTGGGGGACATGAAATTTTGGTGAAAATGATCAAAAATGCTGGTGCTGGCTGGCAACTGTATAAAAAAAATAAATAAAAAAAAAAAATGCTGGTGGGGAAAGAGTTAAGAGGGATCTTTGTGGGTCCCCTCAGACTCTGGGCCCCCAGGAATTAGCCCTACTTTTCTACCCTCTGGCGACAAGGTGATAAATGCATCCGTGACAGATGTCAGCTTAAAGTCCAAGATCACTGTTGTTGAGCTCAACTTTAAAGTATGTTTTTTGATGATTGTTACATGATGCTTTTTTATTTGTCTTCCCAGTTGTCTACTGTACAAGGCAACTGCACAATGGATGTGCACTGGAGCAAGTATTTGACAAATGCTCTTGACATCAATGAGACATATGAGCTCATCGCTTCATTGAAACATAGCCGGCAATCCTAGTCTTTTTCTGACAGCATGTGTGTGTGTTCAGAAATACTGCATTAGAACAGCTTATGGCAACATCCATACAACCCTCTAAACACTTATGTCTTACCGGAAGGACGTTTAGAGGGAAAGAATATCAACTAACCAACTCTTTTGTTGTGTCAGGCTAAGATGAAGTGTTATTGTGAAAGAAAGAAAGTAAATAAGCAGGAAAAGTCCTCGACAGGCTGCCTGCTCCACAGCTGTGAGCTTCATCTTTTATTCATGTGCGGGAGGTAACGTGTGCCACTCCTGAAACCAGCCACTTAACCCATTAAGAGCACAACTTTGAACTGGTTGATAAATTATTAACATTAGCATTTATTAGTCTGGCTGACAGAAGAGATGGCAAATATCCAAAAACAAAAAAAAAAGAAAAAAAAAAAAAAAGGGAGAGATGAACATTGAGTATTAAAAAAAAAAGAAAAGCACAAGAATGGGATGGGATGTTTTTATAGAGCCATCACCACAGCACCAAACTAACAATGAGCCTCCAGAATCCAAATACCAAACATGTTTGCCTAGTACAACAAATTCAGTTCATTTAATTCAAGTGTATTCTTATGACACTTTTCACAATACAAATCATTTAGTTTAACTTTTAACAGTGCTTACAACCCCTTTTATTTCCATGATGTTTCAGTTTTAAAAAATGCAGCATTTTAGATCATTTAAATCATTAGGATTTGATTGTACAGTGAAAAGCAGTCTCCATATGACAGGGGAGAGTCTGAAAAATAGGAAGGCATTGATGTCAGCCAAATAGGAAAGTTGTTTTAAGGTAAAGCAAGTGATAACATTCTGATGAAAAATTATAAAAATGTTTTCCCTTTGAAAAGAAGCAGCTAATGACACACCTCTGCAGCAAGCACTTAACCACCACACACCCTTAAAAACAATGTACTTACACACTCTCTCTCTCTCTCTCTCTCTCACACACACACTTCAGTTTTGTCTCTGCATTTCTCCTCTAGCATGCTTCCTAATCTTGTTGTCTAATAAACCTGCTTTTGTTTATTACGAGTAATGTTGGCCCTTTGACAAATTTCATTTATTTTTCTTTTGTAAGTCGCTTTGGATAAATTGTTAAATGCATAAAATTAAATGTGCATTGATTTTGGTTTAATATTTTGAATTTAACATATGAATTGGGCCCTTATTTAGGGGTGAGTGTTTACAATTTGATCTCATGTTGGTAAAATGTAAGGGTTTTTTCCTGCTGTGACTTCCACAGCTCAGACAGTGCATTTCCTGTCAGTCCTCTCTCCATAATGAGATCCGGACAGAATCTGTTTTGATCTCCATGGTGACATGCAACAATAACCAGAGACAGATCACAGGATGATGCTATAATATCATTAAATCATCTCTAATGCTCTCAAACACACACACACACACACACACACACACGTTTGTTTTGCTATCAAAGTGAGGACATTCCATAGGCGTAATGGTTTTTATACTGTACAAACTGTACATTCTATCCCCCTACACTACCCCTACCCCTAAACCTACCCATCACCGAAAACATTCTGCATTTTTTGCATGTTTAATAAAACATTGTTTAGTATGTTTTTAAAGCTATTTTAAAAAAGAGGATTCATGAAATGTCCTCATATTTCATGTTTACGTCGTAATACCAGTGTAATACCCATGTCACGCACACACACACACACACACACACAGGAGACTGAATGTGATTCAAGGCCCCGATATACTCACAGCAAAGTTCTTTTTCGTCCTTCGCTTAGTAGTAAAAAGAAGTTGGAAATACCTTTGCCGATATACTGTTAACAAACATTCAGATGACATTCACGCTGCTGAGAGTGACGTTTAGATAAATATATATGTGCTGCATGCTTTCCTCTCAAAAACAAAATAAACAACAAAAATGACAGCATTTAGAAAACAGCAGTAAAGAAAGCATCTGATCATGTGAATATGTCAGCTCTGCAATTCACTGGCATCATGTCAACAGATGAGGTATTAAAATTATACTGTTATGATAGTTGGATTATAAAGTATATTTGAGACTATAGACTGGCTATGTTAAGCCCGGAACACGCCAACGCCGACGAACTAGTGGTGACGAAAGCAGACTGCGGGGTTGGCTCACGTCAGCAGGCAAATTATTACATATAGCCTCTTTAAGTAAACAGAAATGTGCTCTAATTCAGAGATCAAGTCTCATGATGACTCTTGCAATCTCTCACAATTATGCAAATCAGCATCTTTGAATATTCACATTCAGATCTAAGAGTTTAATACATTAATTAATCCATTAAAACTAGTGGTTTAACTGCAGTTATTGTAAATATATGAGTGTGAATGTTATTTTATCTTCCTCATCTTATTCCCATGTGATTTGGCCTTCTCCTCATGCTGTTCACATGTGTGTGTGTACACTTTGACATCTCCTGGAACATGGATCACTTTGGCTCTAAAAAGTGTGTTTACACTCACCCTGGTAACCTGGTAATACCCCATAAGCAAAATAATAGTTGAAGGTGAAGAGAGTCGCAGAGCATGTTTTGTCATTTATTTCCTCTGAAATGAAATGAAAATGAAATGTCAGAGTGCTCTGATGCACAGAAAACAGGCGAGGAGAAGAAATTGTTGGCCTCTTTGCAGTAAATGCAGGCCATGTTCTGTGACATCGCCAAGCTGAGTATAATACTGTCAAACCATCAGTGCCGATCTATGGGGGCCATGTGAGCTCAGAGCAAACCTCCATGAAACATTAAAGGGTTAGTTCACCCAAAAATGAAAATTGTGTCATTTATTACTTACCCTCATGCCGTTCCACACCCGTAAGACCTTCATTAATCTTCGGAACACAAATTAAGATATTTTAGTTGAAATCTGATGGCTCCGTGAGGCCTCCATAGGAAGCAATGGACACTTCCTCTCTCAAGATCCATAAAGGTACTAAAAACATATTTAAATCGGTTCATGTGAGTACAGTGGTTCAATATTAATATTATAAAACAACAAAAATATTTTGGAGCGCCAAAAAAAACTAAATAATGACTTATTTAGTGATGGCCAATTTCAAAACAATGCTTCAGGAAGCATCGGAGCCCAGATGAATAAGTGTGTTGAATCTAAAGTCACTTGATTTCAGCCGTTGGCAGTTTGACACGCGATCTGAATCATGATTCGATACACTGATTCATTTATGCTCTGATGCTTCATGAAGCAGTGTTTTGAAATCGGCCATCACTAAATAAGTCGTTATTTTGTTTTTTTTTTGGCGCTCCAAAAATATTCTCGTCGCTTTATAATATTAATATTGAACCACTGTACTCACATGAACCGATTTAAATATGTTTTTAGTACCTTTATGGATCTTGAGAGAGGAAGTGTCATTGCTCCCTATGGAGGCCTCACGGAGCCATCGGATTTCAACTAAAATATCTTAATTTGTGTTCCGAAGATTAACGAAGGTTTTACGGAACGGCATGAGGGTGAGTAATAAATGACAGAATTTTCATTTTTGGGTGAACTAACCCTTTAACTTTCATGTATATTGTCTACTTTGAGGATGTACTCCAGCATACAGTATGTTTTACATAGTATCTTGTAAACTTACATGTTCAAATTTATAGTAAGTCATCTTTGGGGTGAAATAGCTTCCCTTTAAAAGGTGCGGTATGTAGGAATGGCATATAGTGGTCGAAATAGGTACTGCAGTCCAAATTCAAAATATTGTTTGCCCCGCCCCCTCCTTCTCAGATGCGGGTTGCCAGCTTGAGGACACGCAACAAGAGCAAGTGCAATTGACAATGAAAGCCAAGGAGACTTGGGTACACACTGTAAGCTGATGAGTTGATTTATCTGTTTTAATATGCTGTAGTTCATAGAGATTTTTAGATAAATGCAGAGGCTTTTTAGGTCGGTTAGAATCTGCGATTCTCTGACCCAGTTTGTTTGCCGGTTTCCATGGCTGCAATATGCATTTTTTTCCGGCTAACTGGCAACCTGTGATGTCGAAATACTATTGGATAAACTGGCAGCAAGCGGTTTCGCACAGACCAGAACAATGACAGACATTCTGACACGGAACGCACATTTCAAAGTAGAATATCTGGCTGTAGCATTGTTTTTCTGAGAAACAAGTAGGTGAACTTAGCATGTTTCCTAAATATCTGCAAACATATTGGGGTATTTTTATTATTATTTTATTAAAATGAAAATCTTACATACAGCACCTTTAAGTTAACTTTATTATTTAAACTTATGTTCAAGTATACTTTCAAAATCAGAGTGTCTATTTATACCAAGTGCAAACAGCCAGCCTTGTTGATAGGGGCTATTTACACCAATTCCACCCACCATTGTCTCATTAAGCCATGCAAAAATACAAAAGAAATCCATCTAATTATAGAAGCAGGGGTGTGGAAAGTAAGGTGGGTGACGTTAGTTTTTGCTGTTACCGACCTGACTTCGAATCTGCCTTTTTCTAAACCCATTTGTTTCCCTTTTCCTATCGCATATTAGCTTAGAGAGCCATTTATTTTAAATACAAATGAAGTAAATATTCGAAAGTGGAAATAGTCTCAAAGTCTCAAAGTGGGTATTTAAGTGGGAATAAAGTGCTGAACAGGTATTTAGTAGAGTTATAATTAAAATTGGATGTGGTGTCGTTGCATTGATTAAATAGTCTGGCACATTGACTGTGATGCATGCAGCTCATATTACCATGCTCAAAACCATGGCACCCTTCCTGGACCTTCGTGTACATCTTTACTGATTCGCAGGTTCAATATGGTTAAGGGTAGGGCTAGGTGTAGGGGAGGGTTTTAGGGATAAGGACAAGTGATAACACTTTACAATAAGGTTCATTAGTTAACATTAGTGAACTACATTAGTTAACATGAACTAATAATGAACTGCATTTATACAGCATTTATTAATCTTTGTTAATGTTAATTTCAATATTTACTAATACATTATTAAATTCTTGTTAACATTAGTCAATGCACAGTGAACTAACATGAACAAACAATGAACAACTGTATTTTTATTAACTAACATTAACAAAGATAATACAGTACATACAGTAACAAATGTATTGCTCATGGTTAGTTCATGTTAGTTGATTCATTAACTAATGTTTAACTAATGAACCTTATTGTAAAGTGTTACTGGACAAGTAATGTCCCAACAAGGCAACATCCATTTATGATTTTAAAAAATATAATCATGTTGTTATAAAATATAATGCAATGTTAGTATTATTGCATAGTGTTTAATAATATACTACAATATACTAAGGTACAAAAAGTATCTGCCACTATTAGTATAAATAACATTCAACAATTCCACTGAAATTACCCAGAACAATTTATCCCATGAACTTTTTTTCCCAGAAACTTTTTTCCCTCAGACCTGTTGCTGTCTGCGTTTCCATCATGGTCTAAAGTACCGTGAAGATTTGGCAAATTAGTCTGGTGACATAGGACTACGCGTGACTTTCCAGTTTCCGCTGTTTTTCGTCCTCTGCATATAAGCTTAATAAAGCCTGAACCTCATTGTCGGTCCATATTTCATATTTAACTCCACTGTTGATTCAAATAGCAAACAGCTCTTACAGCATGAACCGCAAAAGACTTTTAAAAATGGTAGTTGAAATAAAAGGCTGCATGGAGTAAACCAATCAAAATGCTCCATGAACTCAACCAATCAACATGCTCAGCACCCATGTCCCACCCCTGAAAGTTCCTGAACTTTGAAAAAGTACTACCTCGCAAGCAGGGACTTTCTGAGGGGGGAATTTTTACCCAGAACTTAATTTAGACCTTGGTTCCTGCTGTCGAAATATACCACCCCAAAGTCCCTAGTTCCTGGGGAAGTTCTTGCGGTGGAAACATGGCTTATTTTAACAGTAAAACAGGGCACAAAATAATTAAAATAGAACAAACTCAAATGTATAATATATATATATGAAGACTTCAGATACAAAAGCCTCTAAGTGCCAGAAGAATCACCTAAGGGGGGAATTCCCTCATATTTTCCAAAATGAAATTCAAGCTCTGACTTCCTATGTCCAATTAAAGAAGAAGAAGAAGAAGAAGAAGAAGAAGAAAAAAACAACTAAAACATTAACTTAACATTGTTTACAACAAATATTTTTGACAAATTGCTTGTAAACCTCCTCAATAAAAGCTCAGAAAAATATTGAAGGAGAAATAAGAGGGTAGTTTAGGACAAAAACAAAACAAAACAAAACAAAACAAAAAACACACACCATAATCTTCTCTGTATGACTCCATCCTCTGTCTCTCTGTATGAGGGCATAAAGGGAATTCATTTCAAATCAGTTGATAAAAGTGAAAAGTATTATTATTATCAGCACCTCTCTCTCAGGGTAATTATTCAAAAAACAGTTGTAATTATTTAAACAGAACAGTCACATTACCACAGCAACTGAACCCCAACTAATTAAAAGAAGAAAAAAAAAGGTGATGTCACCATCATGACAATCCTGATTGCAGGGGCATATGAAGATGGGAGAGCATGGGAGAGGTAATAACTCAGTGGTGAACATTACACCACTGCTAACCTGATAGCATCAGACTTGAACTAAACAAAGAGCATTTTTATAGCTTAATGACTAGAAGGGCATTGAGTCAGAGTGGGAGAGACTAAATAAGAGTTAGATGGGTCTAGCCAATCACACAACTATTTTACAATTGTGCAGTTTCAGTTTTCTGTGGTTTCAGGCTTTGGAGGGATGCATGTGTATGCAAAGACTACAAAATCGTATCATTTGACAAACTGTAAAATATAACAAGTTGAGAGAGCCTTCTGCTATGAACAATAAAATGCTAATCAAAATCATTCTATAGATGCATGGTATTGTGAAAGCTACATCTGATGACAATAAAATATTTCTGTAGGCCTGTGCCTTCCCTGTGTCAGTATCAGAGTGATGCTACCATTAAAGGACAGAATATAAATACAAAATACAGTGCTCGACATTAAGCCTGGTTTTGTGCTTGTCCTTTGGACAACTAAATTGGTCATTTACTTGTCAGAGTAAAAAAGTAGCTTGTCTGGAAAAAAAAATAATAATATTATTCAAATCTTTTATCTTTTATTTCATATTCTTACATTTGATAAATTAAAATAGTAAGACACTATAGGGCTGTTACCAAATTAAATAATTTACACTGAAAAAGTACAATTGCGTTCAATAATGTTATGAGTTTCTTTAAATATTTTATAAACAAATAGCCTAAGAAATGCTGGTGGGAAATTTATACTTTTAAACATGAAATTAAACCGCCAGTAGATGGCGGCAAGTGACCGTCTTAATGAGTGAGCCACTGAGTCATTTATTCAAACGATTCACTCTGAATCAAGAATGAAGCAGTTGTTTATGAATGGGCGATTGAATCTTCACTCAACCGATTCGTTCAAAACGCTGAATCATTCAAAACGGCTGAGCGCAGCTGCGAGATGTGCTGCTACTGCTTTGTTTGGAACTATTTTCGCTGCTACAATAGAACAAAAAAAGGCATATTGCATCTAAAACGTAAGTGATTGATATTAACTACTTGTTTATTGAACTGTTGTATGAAATTAGTGTCAATTTCAATCGAGGTGATATTCAGGAATTCAGCACTTTCTGTCGTGTGATGCTTAACTTAATAGTAAATAGCAAGCTAAACCCCATTGAATTTTTATTGCAACATTATAACTGAGTTTCTTTGTGTGAGCAGAGCTCATTTGTTTTGAATTCTCCTCAAGAGGTTACGTGATCCTCAACAGCGCAATATCACCGCCAGTACATCAACTATCAGTCGCCACTTAAGCTAGATTAATCATTCTCGCGTTTTGGTTGTTATTGACATTTTAATCAAGCTACTTATCTGGTCAGGCAAGTAAAATTCTCTTTCACTTCAAAAAATCCGAGCCCTCGTAAGCCTATGTGCCGGGGCTCAGCCCCGGACGGCCCGGTGTTACAATATATTCGGTTCCTGAAATATTCTGTTCCACTGGGTGGCGCTTACGCGAATATTCATGATATCCTCCTGTTGTGGGCGTGTCCTGAGACAACGCGCAAGCGAATGGAACTGAAAATATTAGTAGACGCTTCTCAAATCGCATCGGTTTAATGAATTATTTCGAAAAGGTAATAAACTATTCAATGTTAGTCAACAGTTCACATGTTTAAAGCAATGCAGTTTGTGTAATATGATAAATCGTCTGAGCTATTTTGCCTGATTGAGTACAGGCATTCAGATAAACAGAAGGATACAGCAGAGCAAACATGAGCGAATAACTTTGTTTTACACCGATGTGTTTTCTGTTTAGCGTTTTTATTCGTGAGGCTTTAAAAAGTTTTTGAATAGTTTGATAGTTTGCTTCCTTCGTTGTCATTCTGTGACTATAGGCTACTGCATAGTGTTGACAACTTGAAATAAACCTCTACAAATCTATCTGTGACCTAATAAAAAGTATATAAGCTATAGCCTGGTGTGAATATACTGTGTCATCCTTAATTTCTTGATTATTTGGATATTTTCAGTGTTTATCACCACAGTAAGGCTACCCTTATCAACTCTAAACTACAAATATTTCCCATTTTCTCATATTTTACTGGATATCATGACAAATTATCATTAAAGTCAAACAAGTAAATGCACACTTGATGTTATTTGTCACATATTTTTGTTGCAAAGCAACAACAAAATTTTTCAAAAAATTTGAATTTTTCACTTTCAGCATTTTTTTTTCCCCAGCAAATTTCTTAAAGTATTTGTACAAACAAAAAGATTCAACAACTGAGACATAAACTGAACAAATTTCACAGACATTTGATGGACAGAGTATTTGAAAGTCTGAAGTGGCACCAGCTGCTTTAGAGCATCTCATCCTCAGCACCAGATTTGCAGCTCTTGCTGTGAGATGTTACTCCAATCTTCCACCAAGACATTTCACATTCTCAAACATGTCTGGGGGGACTTACGGTTACATGTGGTTTGGCACTGGAAGGACAATCAGCTGTCCTTCTGTCTCCCTTTACCACTGTCTCAGGCATCTTACATTACGGACATTGCAGTTTATTGCTCTGTTCACATCTGCAGGAATAAGGCATGTTCACACAGGTGATCAGAGACCCTGGGCTTCTTTATTCTGGTGTTTTTCAGAGTAAGTAGAAAGGTCTCTTTAGTGTCCTATGTTATTGTAACTGACCTTGATTGACCTATAGATGCATGTGCAATAATTGAAAAACATGACAGACATTGTTAAAACCCTTTCTAAAGATCTGTAAAGCTCATTTGGATTGTACAAAATTATCTTTAAAATATTATCCTTAAAATTGACTTTTCTTTTTTGGTGTTTTTTTAAACAAATCATATAAATACTAATTTCATTAAATGTTATAACAAGTACAGTATTAATTGCTATGAATGTAACTCAAATTGAAAAGACATTCAAAACAATGTGTGAAAAGAAGAAATGCTAAATGTGAGGTTCTGAGGTAAATATTAAAACAGGGCCTTGGCACTCAGGAACAGCCTTTATTATGTCTGGATCACACACTGCCAGAGCTACCCAATTGTTTATTTATACTGTTTATTTTTTCTGTGCATTTGTGCTGTATTACCTCACAGAAATAAATGATATTATAATTATTATCAGAATTATTTTATTTGACTGCTTTTTAAATTGTTTTAAATTAGGTAGGCCTACATAAGGTTGTTTGAGTAGCCTATGTGTTATATTTGACACATTTCAGGGTGCTGCAATATCCTGCCTTGTCAAACTTTAAATATAATGAAACTAAACTATAATTTTCTATCATAATTATAATATTTTGAACAAAAATAACATTCTTTAAGTAGCTGCTGGCATGAAGACTGTCATCAAAACAAAGTTCCAAAGGTATATTCCAAAGGAATATTTTATTACCTTTTCGAAATAATCCATTAAACCGATGCGATTTGAGAAGCGTCTACTAATATTTTCAGTTCCATTCGCTTGCGCGTTGTCTCAGGACACGCCCACAACAGGAGGATATCATGAATATTCGCGTAAGCGCCACCCAGTGGAACAGAATATTTCAGGAACCGAATATATTGTAACACCGGCCCAATTTAACCCCTGAATATAGGTAATAGTGCTGGTGGATGAAGGGCCCCCTCAAGAGGTAAAGCCCAGGGGCCCCTTGTAGTCTTAATGCGGCCCTGCACGTAACTAAAATAATGTATATAATAATGAAATGACTAAGAAGATACATCATTATTTCAAGTTTTTCACCCTATAGAGTAAAGGGAACCATTAACCAAGGTTTGTACTGTCGCAATTGTACAGTCTTGTACTGTTAAAATTAAAGTTGCTGAAGTCCGTGAGCTAAATGGAGGTAGCACAGTAGATTGATGACTGAAACTGAAGAAAGAAAAGAGAGAGAGGTGTGACAGAGAGAACGAGCTGCTAGTGCTGTGCGTAATCTTGCTCTTCCAGCTGGTCCCCATTAGCCAGGCTGGAGCCGGCAGACCCTTAGGGAGAGAGAGTCACGGCCAGACCACGTCACTCCTAATGCCAATGATGCTCTGCAGGGCACCAGTGCCGGGGGAACTTACTGACAAATTTTAGTGACAAGGGAAAAGTAAACAAATTACATTAATATACCAAAATCTTCAATGCATGTAGAACTGCACTTAGACAGAGGGTCATAATGCCCATTCCTTATGGTGATGCCTTAAGAGATTCATACATACCAACTGGAGAAATTATATTAATATTGCTGTTCATGGTTTTCCTGTTGTGTCTCTGCTATTGTACAGTATCGTTCATTTAGCAAGCTGTCTGGAGTTGTGAACTGTTCATACGTGGGTTTGATCCTGCCGTCTCACTGGGAACAACTCGATTATGGTTGGGAGAGTTTTTGATGAGAGGTCTGTCAGAGGTCTGTTACCCACCGATTAAAAAGGGCAGAGGGCTGTCAGAATAAACAGCTGCCTGATTTTTTTCTTAGACTCTTGATCACATAATCCTCACTCAAAATAAGAGCAGAAGCACCTAACGGAATTAATTAGGATGCAATTCATGAAGTAGCTTTACATTTTTAATGTATGTGTATTTCTTATAGAAAGGATATGTCTGTGAAAAATGCTTTAATGAGAAAAAAATGTGTGATACTTCATTAAGCATAAAAATTAAGTTATAAATTAAGTATATCTAAAATCAAAGATAATTATTTTGGGTGATTTTTTTTTTTTTTTTTTTTTTTTTCATTAAAAATTGCAATGTATTCTGGAATTGCCTTCTTCAGGAAGGATACATGTGATGTTGCCTTAGGAATTGCAACAGTGGAATGCCTAAAGTGAAAGACTGTAAATTAAGAAGAACCATGATGAGGTATAGTAACACTGACTATAGACAGGGGCAGATACTGAGAGAACGGGCTACCTAAAGTGAGCTGGATCTGTCCATACTGTAGCCTAGGAGATATAGAAATACAACACTTCCTCGCCCCATTTTAATTATGATGAAATTCTACCCAAAATTTGAAATAATTTGCCCTGACTTTAAATAAATAAATAAATAATACACACTTAAATATTAGGTGCAGAAAGAGATTGTCTCTTGCTAACAGCACAATACATCTATGCCTGTCACAAAAAGAGGGAGGAATTGACCAATCATTAATGTGCTTCTCACACACACACACACACACACACACACACACACACACACACACACACACACACACATAATTACATACTGTACAAACTGTATATTCTATCCCCTAACCCTACCACTAAACGCAAAAACACCATCATTTAGTATGATTTATAAGCTGGGGACCTCATGGGGAAATCTATCCTTGTGGGGATTTTGTATTTCCCATAATGTAGGGAATACCTGAAACATGTTTGAAAAGTTAAAGAGAGCATTCCTGTCAGACTGCAGCATACCTCTACCACAGCTACTTTTTTTTTTTTTTTGGTCTGTATGTCAGAATAAATAGCTACAAAACTGATGTGTGGGGGGAAGGGTGTACCTTTTAACTGTGTAATAAAAGATGCTGTTGGCAAGGAAACCAGCATCTGTGACCCACAAAGAGAGTGTGTGTAAATGTGTGTGTGGAGTATGTGTGTGAAGGCAGGGGAGATACAGGGCACATGCCAAGAGGATGAGGAAGACATGCTTTTTAAAATTCCCACTAGGAATAATACAAGGAAAGCTACTTAACAGAACTCAAAGAGGAGAGAATCATGAACTGGCTAGGTTGTCAGCTGTCTGGTGGCTCTGCCTCATACAGAATATAAAGACTGGGTCTAAAATAGGTACAAAACAGGATAATGAATTTCCATCAATTACCACTACTGCTGTGAGCTAAGCATACCTTTCCTGACTTGAAGTTACATGAGTTTTATAAGCCTGGAAATCACAATTTTATGATTGTCTCAATACTGTATTTAAATTCTTTCTTTCTTTTTTTCTTTCTTTCTTTCTTTCTTTCTTTCTTTCTTTCTTTCTTTCTTTCTTTCTTTCTTTCTTTCTTTCTTTCTTTCTTTCTTTCTTTCAGCAACCGATCATTATCAGCCGCTAATTGTTTCATATAGTTTGATCAGTGGTCTCTATAAAGGCTGATCTGAAGAGCCAATCAGATGATGCAAATCTCGAGAGACAATTTTTCTATGCACAGCTAAAATTGCTTCACTACATTCAATGGGCTGGCAGTTCTACCAGGTGTCTGAAAAAGACAATACATTTTCAATGTCATTGCAGAGACACTGCAACGACAGCAACCCAACAGCAATGACAGCAAAAAAAAAAACAGGGCTGTGCGATTTTAGGGCTTTTCTTTCCGTCATAGCAATGCACTTTCATCTAAAATTTTGGGGTCTCTACAATTTATGGTCTCTGATGCCCATACACTTAGGGCCCTATTTTAATGATCTAAGCACATGTTCTAAAGTGCATGGCGCAAGTGCACTTAGGGAATATCTGAATCCACTTTTGGTAGTTTAGCGATTGGAAAATGGTCGGCACGCCCGGCGCATGGTCTAAAAGGCTTGTCCCTATTCTCTTAATGTAATGGGTGTGTTTTGGGCATAACGTGCAATAAACCAATCACAGTCTCATTTCCCTTTCCCTTTAAAAGACAGTTGCATTCGCGCCATGACGGATTCGTTATTTACATGGCGGAATTTGCAAGCGGAAAAAATTAACGCTTCTCTAGCGAGGAAACGGATCTGCTTGTGCACGAGGTTTAATCACGCAAGCAGACCATCTACGGAGCTAGCCAGATTCCACCAAGACATTTTTATCATTATGCACACAATAATAATCTTTTACATTGTAGTCCTTTTATTTTTAATATTTGGCATGTTTGTGTGCTGCTGCACGTCCCTGTGTGTACAATAAGCAGAGTGTACATGCGTTGTGCACCCGCCTATAGGCACATATTACTAACGCGCTCTTTAAATTGACTTTATACCAGGTTTCAATTAGTCAATGGCACAGTCCATTTCAGTTGCCTCAAAATAGCAACACGCCAACAATGCGCCTGAACATACCTCGTTTTCAGACCAGCACGCCCATGGGCACGCAAATGCATTTGTTGTTTAAACAACGTAGAGCAGGACGTTAAAATGATAACTGCGTTGGGCTGAAACTAGCAAAAAAACTGCTGCATTGCGCTAGGTGTATGATAGGGCCCTTGGTGTTTTAAAAAAAGTTATGGGTCCTAATAATCAAATTCTGAGAACTCTACCATAAATATGATGGCAGCTGAGAGTGGCAAAGGTTAGTAACACTTTAAAGGTTTGCAGTGTTCAGTGAAAATCACAGGCATATTGGTCTCTAAAAATAAAGACAAATGGAGAGACAAACAAGAGAGACAGACACAGAGAGAGATGGATAGATCCATCATTCTAAAGAAAGGCTTAATCTGTCCAGTCAGCAATATGATAACGATGTATGGTTAGACATTTCTCAATGATTATACACGACTTCACTACTTAAACTACAATCTCTCTCTCTCTTTGCCAAAACAAATTACTGTTGGCTGCAGAGTGAAAAACCACAAAATTCTCCAGAAATCATACAAACTTTGAAAAAAATCAACCCCTTTCCCCAAATTGCTGTGGCTCCTTTGGAAGCACCCCCACTGAGCAATTCTTTCATCTTCACTTGCTTAAAACACCTCCATAAAATCACATGCCAACTCACAGTAAAAGAAAACAAGGCCAATTGAAATGTTCTCACTCATATCCAGCATCACTGACTGGAGTTTGTTACCATAGATGGCCGAGATCCAATCAACATATGGCGATAAGTAGATTGAGTCCAAACATGGTCCCTTTAGAAGCCACTGAGCTTCCACAAAGCAGACGTGTGGCTCAATAGTTCTGCTTACACAGTTTGTATCAAATACAGAAACACACAGCCCTGGAGAAACTAATAACACTGGAGTTTGGCCCAAGCCACTGTCTCCAGCTTAATTCCTCTATCCTCCGGCCATGGCGTACCCCAATCCGCACACTCTTTCCCTCTCCTCTTCAGTTAACTCTATTCCATAACTCTGTGGAAAAAGAGGGCCGTCATTTGGCATTCTACCAGCCGAGGCACTGCCAAGAGACTCAAAGAGTACCCACAACTCCAGCAGAATTTTTATCACACACATGTGCAGAGAAACGTTTGCAGAGAAAAGTACTAATCTCTTGCAAACCTACAAAAAATTTATTTTCACATAATCATGTAAACTCAGCTTTAAATATTGATGTAAACCTCATGTAAACTTGTCTTTATATAGTTTATTACTTCACAACTACAATTAGACAATCTCTCTTATCGTTATTTATTTTTTTATTTTTTCCTTAAATTCCTATTAATCAATGTTCAAGACATGGTTATGGCCTTAATTTGAACTCTGTAATTATAATGATGTTTTATTAACAAAGTTTGGGAGGAGCAACGTTCAAATGATCTACCCAATCAGCAAGAGGAGGCCTATAAATATGTAGCTGACTCACCAATGTTCCTCTGCAGTTTTTTCTGCATCCCTCCACCACCCCGTCTCCTCACACTCACCTATCCTATCCTGTTACTATCCTAACCAAAGATATGGGGAGAGTACTCTGGGTTTGGGCCAAATATCGAGCTCAGAGCCCTCTCCTCGGACAGCACGCCAAATACGCATTCTTTTATTCTGTCTGATTATTTGTAAGTGTGAACTCGTGAATAGACCTGTGCCCTTCTGCACAAAGCTCTGAGGTTGAGAGTAGGATTAGAACTGACAAAACTCTAAAACTCAAAACTGAGATTAATTTATCTAAAGACTAAAGCTCAAAGTATACTTTGTTTTTTTATGCATAAAGTTGTACACATTGCCTTTCAAAATATACTCCATACTTTGATGTGTATGCCTACACAGGTGGTCGACGCATGCACATTTGGCTGGTTGCAGTAGTCGGTGTTACCGGTGTTACACTGTGTTCAGCCAGACACCGATTACATTACTTGCCTACCGCAACACTGTCCCTGTCGTTTTGCTTTTTTATAAAAACAAAAAAATTAGTACAGACAACAGACGCTACAATTATAAACTGAAAGTGTCTTCTCTGTTCTAGACAGCATGAGCTGCAAAGTCACAGCGCAGTGCAGGAGGAGTCAGTGCCGTCATGTGACAAGAGTAAGGAGAGATGACTGACAAGACGATGGCGGAGGAATATTTTATCTTGTAAAATATGTGGTCAGTACTGCCACTCCCTATACACAGAGTATGCATGATCACAAACTTGAAAGTGATTCAATACCCCGCATATTGATAGCGGATATACAATCCCCCATCCCACCTTTCACGTAGCCATCCATTGTTGTTGTAGCTTGCCTGTACATGTGTGACCCTTTAGGTACATCAGGGCACATCAGTATATTTTTTTGTTACATTGCGGTTAGCGCACACAGTATGCTCGTACTGTGCTGATGACAAAATCTGCATCACACGCACTGCACGCAGACCTTAGTGTGTGTAAAAAGTGAAGTATACTTTGAGAACTTATCATGAATATAAACACATTACAAGGAAAAAAGAAACACCACTCCTGTTGAAAAATCCAGCATAAACCAGCATGAATTCCATGTTGGTCCAGGCTGGTTTATGCTGTTAGAGCTGGTAGTGCTGATCTAGCTGGTCCATCAGAGAAAACCAGCAACCAGCATGCCATGCAGGTCCTAGCATGCAAAACATTATTTCTGAAGCTCATCAGAAATGCTGGATTTTTCAGCAGGGATTGCTGCAATGAATGTTGCTCTGGAGCAGGTTAGCCATGTAATGTAAGTTACCAGGATGAACACCCTTAAAAACAAAAACTGAACTCAAACCTGGGTAGCCACTGAAGCTTTGTGCAACAGGCCACTGTACATATTTTCTATCATTAGTGCTGTGCTAATATTTCACATATCGAAGCTCTAAAGTAAAGCACCTCTCAGTAACCACTTGATCGAGTTTGTGTTGTTTATGAGTGGGTTCTTCCATTTCAGTGGTCTTAAATAAACATTAAAAAGAATTTTACACCCACTCTCATGCTGATTGTTGATTTTGATGGCTGCCTCTGTAGTTTAATATTACTTTGAGCAATGCCACATAGCAGTGATAACGCACACACATACACAGAGAGATAGGCAATATTTTAATTAAATGTATTTAAAATACATATTAATTACTTTTGAGTATTTTGTAATTTGTATTTTCCTTAACAAAAAAACAAAAACAAACAAACAATCAAATGTAATTTGTTATTAAATACTTTGAGAGACTATTTTAATTCAAATACTTAAAATACTTATTCAAATATAATTTTATTCTCACATACAATAACTTTCATCACCAGGCTTAAAGATAGGGTAGGTCATTTTTGAACAGGCTAGCAATACCGAGCTAGTTTTGAAAGCATAAGATCCCACCCTCCCTACAGGGCGTCTCCAAAGCCACGCCTCCTACAAAACACATGAACGCACACAGCAGGGAGCAAAAGCATCACAAGAAATGGAAATAAACTACCTCATGTCTCAAAGCAGATAACATTACAATAATAATGAATGTAAAAAAATTTAAGAGCACTGACCTCTATCACCTAACTGCTTCAGATTCATTTTGGCGTTAATAGTTTTCCCATTGAAACACATAAATTCAAATCACAAACTGCAGGCAGGACATTGTATCATTGCGTTCGGACAGAAGGATGTTAAGAGACTTTCAACCGGCATAACAAAAAATTGTTTCTGGAACAAATCACCAACCCTAATAACAGGACTACCAGATAGACTTTTGGCTAGATGCACGCAATTCAGGTAACACATTTTGTTGGATCGATTCCAGTACGCTCATTGTGAACAAGGTCAGAAGCAAGTAAAGGAGCTGCTTTTGTGGTCAATCAAACTGTTTTAAGGTAAAGTATCTAGTAAAATAAACTGAGATATTATTCAATGAATGTCATGTAGGACAGAAGATTAGCGCAAATAGCTAGAACTTGTGAATTGACTTTCTTGCTAAAGAGAGACGTGCGCTATCTAGTGATGCACGGATCGCAGTTATATCCGCGGGAGCTGTGCAATGGGTCAAGGTAATAAAAATAACATTCTGATTAATTGAGGGTAAAAACACAGTCGGTCGTTTCTTAAATTAATGTAACCGTTTGGTTGAAAACTAGATGTGTGAAAGTATATTTAGTCTGTACGTTTATTCTTGAAGTGACAGCAGTCTAATAAACTTGCTGCTGTCTGTCTGTTAAACAAGCAACAAAAGAAAAAAAAGAAAATCACTCACTGCTCCTGATTGAATAACTTTAGTATCTTTATAAGGATCATCAATAAATATTTAATTCATACAGTGAGGACTATGCAGTGTTTTTACATTTGATTATTCAATTTCTCTATTATTTCTTACTTGCTACTGTTAAATAGTTGTTAGTGCTTTTCAAATGCTTTGCATATTACATAGCAACTGAGAGCAACTCTCTCTTACATGTATATAACTCCTGTTACTCTCACATTTTAAATAATTGCATGTAAATTTTGTTTGTATTTTTGTATTTTCAAATTACAAATGACTCACAGCAGTATTTTGTATTTTATTTAAATACATTTGATGAGTATTTGTAATTTGTAACTAAATACTTTTTGATGTAGTTGTACCCATCTCTGCACACACACGCATACATGCACTATAATCTAACCCTAACAGAAAATTCTGCAATTTTACAAATAATAAAAAAATACAAAAAATTACTATTATTTTTTTATAACATTTTCGCAAATGTGTTGTCGTATTTAGCTTACTTCTGGGTACAAATTTGGGGTCATATGATGCTTTTTAATGTTTTCCTTTTACTTTGATGTGTAATATATCTGTTTGTGCATATAAGATCTGCAAAATTATAAAGCTCATATTCCCCCACTAAGGGATATTCTATCTAAAGACCCCGATATACTCATGATGAAGCTCTTTTTCGCTCTTTGCTTTGAGGTAAAAAGAAGTTCAAAATACCTGAGCAGTGGTATACTGTTGCCACCCACGCTTATTAGTAGGGCAACAACTAATGGTTATTTTGATAATCGATTAGTTGGCTGATTATTTCTTTAATTAATCAATTAATCTGCTAAAAAGTCCAATATTCTTTTTTTTATTTCATTGACAAAACACACTAATCCACATTCTGCCCAATGCTGTTCAAACAAGCGTGCCAACTGAATGCTATGAAAACATATAGTATAGTGAATATAACTATATCTATGCTATATGCAAAAGAGCTATAAAGTAAAAAGACTAAAAAAATGTAAATCCCTATATTAAAAATGAAGATAATAATAAAGATAATAAAGAAAAACAAAAACAAACTCAGTGTTAACAGATAAGAGGAATGTTCTGCAGGAACACACACATTCACTCAGTAACCTATTACTGTCATTCTTTATCCTGTAAATGTAAGAAACATCTTACATTTATATGTTCAATTGCATGTCCTTTACACATTACCATTCTCATAAAATACTCGAATTGCATGTTGATTTTTAAACCTAAATTTTACGTCCAACAACAGATATTTTAGAAAAATTTATATTTTTTCTCTGATTTTGTTTGAAATGATGCGACACCAGTTCGATCTTTGATTTAGCTTTAAGTATATCAGGGCCTTAACAGAGAAAACTGCTCCAGACCTGGCTAAAATGCAGTGTTGGGGAAGCTACCCTAAAACTGTAGTTTGACAAAATACAATCTACTCTTAAGTTATAGTTAAGATACAGTCAAGCTACCCTTCTGAAAGAGTAGTTGGCTGCCCTACAAGTTACTATCAAAAACTACCTAGCTACTGTCACGAATTCAACCTCACCTGAGTATTGACCTTTCACCTGCACCTCATTACCTGGACTATTTCAGCTGCACACACACTTTCATTCATTACGAAGTCTTGTTTTGCCCCAGCAGACATTACTGAGCGTTCATTGTTTTGCCTTGCCAGTGTTTTGACCTCAGACTTTTTTCCCTGTTTTGATTTTTGCTGCCTGCTTCGACTCTGTGCCTGTGTTTTTTACTACATCTTTGTCTGGCCTTGGATGTTATGATTGCTGGTGATTCACCACTGCCTGTTTGTACTGCTGCATTTTCTTTTAAAAAATAAAGCCGCACATGGATCCTAACTAAGCTGACGATTCCTTACAGCTACACTGAAACTACTTTTTTTCTTTTTTTACAATGGCATTGTATATTACAAATATGAATAATTGTTAATGAAGAATGTTTTAAGTAATTAAGATTTGGTGTTTAAAACAACATAATGCAATACAATTATGATTTCAAAGAGTAGCCTATTATTTTATTTTGTAAACTATCCAAAGATACACACAATACTCAATGGACTGTCAAAGTGCCATCGGGTCATCATTTTAATTAAGGGAATTTGATATAAAGTGTGATAAAGTAATGAATCAATTTAAAAAGGCTATAAATCACCTGTATGTGCTTTAAATCTTTGATGCAGACAACTTTTTTTTTTCTTTTGTTTGCATAAATACAAGTGGATTTATGTGAAATAATCAACCCACTCCTGTACATCCTTTACATAAATCATCAGACGATCTCTTCTCAATGAACTTTAAAGTCGCAAGATGCATGATGAAACAATAGATGGTGGTAATGCACAATTTTAGTTTGTGATCTAATAAGAATAAGATGTTGAGCTGCTTCAATGCATCACAGGCGCGTCAAAACACAAAACATAATGTAGCTTTTGTTCGCGCTACACCGCTACTTGCTGGAAAATGTATTTAGCTACTAGAAAAGCTACATTGTTTTAAAAGCAACTGAGATAATGTTAGTCAAGCTACTGAAAAATGTAGATAGTAGCGTTGCTACTTGTAGTTATCTACTCCCCAAAACAGCTAAAATGGCTCAATTGAAGTCCAGATATTTCTTCCAGGAATGACACAATGTTGCATACTAGCATAATGCCCAAACAAAGGCATATGATTATGGTCGGGCCGTTACTTTTCCGACACACGCTTGAGGTTTTTGGCCAATCATAAAGCACTGATCATAACGGCCAATCAGAGCACTCTTCAGAAGGAGGGGCTTTGTAGAAATCAAAGCTTTTCAGACAGACTAGGAATACTGCAATAATGTGCATGAGTATGTGAAAAAATATATATATATATTTTTTTACATTAAAGCATGTTCGCCTATTCTATTATACCCAATAAACAAAATAATGAACTTTTAAAATAGCATCATATGACCCCTTTAAATAGGCACACACACATAGAAACACTTGAACAAAGTGCATTTGAAATGGCTGCTTTAGTTAAAGTTATCATTCCCAAAATGAAGTGTTTGCCTGCTGCTTACCTGCCAGATTGTTGCCTATTATAGAATGGCAACCAGTTAAATACAGCACATAACACATGTCAAACATACCGCATTTTCCCTACTAATAAAATTCTAGAAGACTGTAAAAGTATTTGGCCAGAGTCTTACCATAGAGTTGGCACTTCCTGTCCGTCATGTGTCTCTCCTTCAGAATGTTTCTACCTGTGGGCCTGTTTAACATTCAGAGACACCTAGATTGTCTTTTCTCTCTTCACTGGGTGTATCCAATGAAAGCAGCAATGTTATGTTCTATATGTTGTTTGTGTCACTATAATATAGTTTGTTTAGAAAACACCATCAGTCTGTGGTCACAGCCAGTACGATCAGATCTGACACAATAGGACAGTTTGTGTGTGTGCTGATTCACAGGATTGTGGTCAAACACATCTTAGACACACACTCATTCTTCCCCCTCCCTCTCTACTTCCTGTGTGAAACTGGCCTCCTCATCTCCTGCAGTATGCTTTCAAACTGCAGCATAAGCTGCAAAGCACATGATCTGTTCCAGAGCCTTTATGCCAGACATCAAACTCCTAAAACCCACTGTCCACATTTCTGGACCCCTCTGTCTGAGTCATGTGTGTGTGTAAAGTACAGTACATGATCATCAGATGAGGGTTATGACCAGTCATTTGCTTTCTGTTTAAACACACACATACAGCATTGTAACCACACACTTCCGGACGTTTAAACTTGATCAAATGAGACTCTACATAAAGCAAGTTTCCTTGTAATATCTCTTTGGTGCGGTAATAGCGTCATAATCTAAAAATAGCATGTTACTGATCTATTGATTTGCCTTCACTGAAAGGAAAATGTCAAGCACACATTTTTTGCCTAAGCATACAAAGAGAATACTGTCTATTTAAACCTAGAATTAGAAAAAAAGTAAAGCAAAATGAAGAACTTCATTTTTAAGATTGTTTTTGCATCACTTATCAAATGTAAGTGAATTAGTGACACTGAGCATGTGAACTTTTTACAGACTGTCATGTTCTTGCTTCGCTTGACGTAGATCATCAGGTTTTGTCCATGCCAACTTTCATTAAAGCAAATGAGGATGTACCAAATGGGCACAGACATTGACAAATTAACATACATTTTCAATTCAGTGTTTAACTTAAATTGTTATGCTGATAACATCCAAAGTGTAAAGAAAAAAAAAAACACTGCTCCCTTCTTCTTGAAGATTCGCTGCACTTCTTCATTCCACCACCAGAAATTTTTGTCGATGAACTTCGTCCCTGGTATTGACCGTCCCTGGATCTGGCTAGTCACATGTCCCATGCTGCGTCCAATGGTTGGTCGGGATCCATGTCAACTCGATCTACAGCAGTCCTGAGCCGGCCCGGTGGTCCTTGCTCATCGATAGTAACTAGGGGTGTAACGGTACACGTATTTGTACCGAACCGTTTCGGTACAGGGCTTTCGGTACGGTGCACGTGTGTACCGAAGCATTACATTGCAACCAATATTCACCACCAATAACCGCAATAAGCTCTGCGTTTTGTTACTTTCGATAAGAAACAAAGTGTCATCCTTCAAATTCTGTCCACGAAATCATGAAGTTTAAACAGAAAATGCCATTTTGACGTGCTTTGATGTGGGGTGACAGATCACTGTACAGGCGCCTCAGTTCAACCGGCAGCGCGAGCGCGGAGCGCAAGTGAATGTGTTCATCTCTTCCTCCTTAATACTAGTTACAGAATAAACATGAAAGAACATCTGAAGGTATGTTGCAAGATTCAGTACAACTTACTGAAACCGTCATATCTCATGTAATCGCTCATTCAGTGTTTCAACGGTGGAAAGACATTGTCCCGTATTCAACAATATGTCATGATGCATGATGCATTTTTATCCTTAAGAAACTTTTAGTTTTAATTTAATTTAATATATTTAAAGACAAAAACACAATTTGTTCAGTAAACCTCTGTTTAATAATAAAAAAAAGCAATTTTATGTTTAGTTTTCTCTCCACCTGCTGTACCGAAAACTGTACCGAACCGTGACTTCAAAACCGAGGTACGTACCGAACCGTGAGTTTTGTGTACCGTTACACCCCTAATAGTAACTAGCTTTAGGTCTAATCTTCTTAATAGCCAGTAGTCAATTTGGGTGGTGTGATCAGGTATGAGTGTTGGCCATGATCAGGTCAAAGGGCACCAAGCAGTCCAAGACTCGGCAGCCTTCTGAGTGCAATACTCCAGCCTGCCATGCTGGTGTTTATATTTGTCCCGTGAGGAACCGACATGTCAAATGGTTAAGACATGCTTTTTTGGGGCATTAAGTAATGGAGCAAATACCAGTTAATTGACTACTGCAAACATTAGTAAATAACATTGCAGGATTTATTTAAATACTCTCCTCCCATAAATTTTGCATCTGAAAGGTAAACTACAAATGCATATGCAACAAGGTCAGCTGCAAAAATAACTGTGTCCACTCCTTTTCACTACATGTCTTCAATAATCCTGACCAGTGTTGGGGTAAGCGCATTACAAGTAAAATGAGTTACAGTACATATTCAGATTACTTTTTCAAGTAATTAGTAAAGTAATGCATTACATTTAAATTTACACAAAAAAATATCTTGCTTAGTATCTTACTTGTATCTTGCTAAATATTCTTTTTTAAATAAGTAAGGGAAGTTACTTTGTTTCCCCATTAATTTATTGACTGACACCTCTTCTGTCCCTATGAGAGAAATCAGGAGTACGGTGCAGTGGTGTTGTGTAAACATGATGCTTATTGTAGTTCTAGACTAAATGTGAGCATGCATTTACTCATCTCACTTGCACAAAAACATTTAGTTTTCCTCAAAAAAAAAAAAAAAAAAAAAAATACAAATTACATAAATATACTTTATATTTAATCTCATTTTATTAACAAATGTCTTTGCCGCCCTCTACTGTACAGGCGTGAACTTGCATTTCCTTCAGCCTGAGGCTTAATCATTTCACTTTTGGTGTAAAAGTGCCTTTACATTTGCCAAAAACAGATTTTTATTTATTTATTTTTTTTAACAAACAAGCAAGCCCAGGCCAGATGAGAAGTAATGCAATTAGTTATTTTTTAGGGAGTAACACAATATTGTAATGCATTACATTTAAAAGAAACTCGCCCCTATACTGATCCTGATAGTAGATTTTTAACATTAAAAGAACGTTTGTGCTAGTGCATGCTGTTAGTAGATCTAGCCCTAAGTCCACAAAAATATGGTCCAATGTGCCATGTTAAAGGGTTAGTTCACCCAAAAATGAAAATGTTGTCATTAATTACTCACCCTCATCTCGTTCCACACCTGTAAGACCTTCGTTCATCTTCAGAACACAAATTAAGATATTTTTGATAAAACCCGACGGCTAAGTGAGGCATGCATTGACAGCAAGTTAATTTACACTTTCAAACACCCAGATGGGTACTAAAGACATTTAAAACAGTTCATGTGACTACAGTGGTTCAACCTTAATATTCTGAAGTGACGAGAATTCTTTTTGTGTGCCAAAAAAACAAAATAACGTCTTTATTCAACAATATTTAGTGATGGACGATTTCAAAACACTGCTTCATGAAGCTTCAAAGCTTTACAAATCGTTTGTTTTGAATCAGTGGTTTGGAGTGTGAAAGTCACGTGATTTCAGCAAAAAAGTATCATCATAAGTGTTTTGAAATTTCAATGGTTCACTTGATTTTGGCAGTTTGATACACGTTCTGAACCACTGATTCGAAACAAAAGATTTGTAAAGCTTCAAAGCTCCATGAAGCAGTGTTTTGAAATCGCCTATTACTAGATATTATTGAATAAAGTCGTTATTTTGTTTTTTTGGCGCACAAAAAGTATTCTTGTCACTTCATAACATTAAGGTTGAACTACTGAAGTCACATGAACTGTTTTAAATATGTCTTTAGAACCTTTCTGGGCATTTGAAAGTGTAAATTAACTTGTCAATGGAGGCCTCATGGAGCCATTGTATTTTATCAAAAATATCTTAATTTGTCTTCTGAATATGAACGAAGGTCTTACAGGTGTGGAACAACATAAGGATGAGTAATTAATGACAGAATTTTAATTTTTGGATGAACTAACCCTTTAATATGAAGGAATTTTCTAGGGGTGGGAGAAAAAAAATCTCTTGAATGATTCTGGATCGATTCTGAGAATTTCAGAATCGATTCTGAGCTTATTTTTAACTGCAGTTGTGAGATGATGCTACGTGTGCTTACGGTGCGTGTCTACCAGCGCGGAGCAGAGCGAGCGTTTTCAATTCATCCATATGGAAGTTGGGCTTCACTCTGGCGATCCTGAAGATGCTCAACTTCCATAGGAATAAATTGAATACGCTCGCTCCGCGCCAGTGGACATGCACCGTCAGAAACAACCGTATTGTGCTTGTTTCCATTTCCTCTCATACACACACCACTTGAACCTTCTATAAAATAATCTTTCTTACAGTTTGGAAAAGTTACATGCGCGCCCATTGCGCGGACCTTCGCGATGGTTCATCATTGCACAGAATATGCGCTGTGAGAAAAACGCGCTTGCAGCTTGCGCTCTTGCCCGCCGGTAGGCCCATTTTCCTTACAAATGCTCTACGAAGGCATTGTTTATGTTGTTTGAAGTGCTGTGGGCTTATATTTTATAAATATGAAACTCACTGACAGAATGCTGCTTTCAATTTCCACGTGCGCTTTGTGAAGGCGCTCGCGCAAGTGGCTGTGTGCGCGACTCCGTTTAAATGTTTAAATGTAGCCTACTTGCATCTCAAAATGCTTTTATGATGCGAAATTAATATAAACACAGTCAGTTAGATGTCTTAAGGGATTAAACAGACAGGACAAAAACATCTTATATTTAAAAAGAGATCTGTGCATTATTGTGAATGAAGCTTATTCTTAAGCTGTCTATGATGACATCGGTAATAATCAAACAACCGTAAAGCTGAGACAAAGAAAAATCCCTCAGCTTTTGAATGGAAAAAGTTCAGATACTCTTAAATACTGAAAGCACTCTTTGTTTATTGCTTGTAATGTTTCATTGTTCCTCTTTATTATTATTTATTAGACTACTTGCTTTTATGTTTTGAAGCTGTTTATAGCCTATATTTAAAAATCTTAACATAATCTTAACATTTAAAAATTACTTATAATTACATAGACTAGGTATTAAATAAAAAAATAAAAAATAAGTTTACAAAACTAATTAATTAATAAGAAAAAAAGTGGATCTAGATTTAAATAAAACATGCTCTTCATGTATTGTTGAGAGTGGACAAGGGTATAGATGCTCGGGGGCAGATGGTGGCACAATTTCCTGCCGACCCACAGAGGGCAGAATCTCAACCAACTAAATTCCAGAATGTGTCAGACCCAATACTCAAACACAAGTCAATGACAGAACAGATGGACTAAGAAGAGCTGGAGGCAAATGCAAATGAATAGAGAAAGACAACTAGAGAAAGAGATAGATTATGCATGAATGTGATGAGATGAGAAGAGACAAGAGATATTTCTGTATAAACACATTTGATCAGCTTATCTCTGCTCTGACTGGTTCACCCTTAGGACACTTAAGCATCATAGGAGCCAGAAAAGACTTAAAAACTACAAATACTTGCTCATCAATGCTCATCAAATTGATCAAAAATAAGATACAAAATACTGGTGAGAGAAATATATTTGAAATACAAGTAATTTTATATTATCTGTAACACAATTGTCCTTAAGTGCAGTGTGTCTGAGAAATTAGAGTGTCTGTGTGGAAAGATTGTTAACTCTGCATGTGTCCTCTGTCCTACACATAAACGAGTGAGCATGTGTGATCTAAAACAACATATATATATTCAAACTGATTTTATTGTCAAAATTTAAAATTAGTCATAGTCTAAGGTGAGGGCTATTTTCACTCACTATTACAAGCAGGTATTGTTTGTTACCATGGCAATTGCTTCAAGGGTTAGCTGCATACATTATGTCATCTTTACTGTAACCAACAGTAATGTTCAGTAATCTCTGCCCTTCTAGGTGTAGATAATGTTACAACTAACAGGTGTAAATCGACTATGTTTAAAATGGTATTGGATCTGAGAGATTGAAGTGGTGTATTTAAATGGGGCCGTACCGATACATCAGCCGATGGTACCTTGTTTTCCTAGTCTTCCAGATCCAAAAGTGTTGTTTTTTATTTGTTTTTGTTTGTTTTTTGATACTCTTTACTTCATTCCTCCTATAAAGATACATGAGGAAATTTAACCTAAACCCCCAAACTATTTAGTCAATAAACTAAAAATTCCTTCTAAGCATCTACAATACAAAAACAAATATTTGACTGTCTCTTCTTGACCACTGAACCCACACTCTCCCCAAACTGCTGGATTAAGCATCATGCCTGTTTGTGGCTATTGCTCCATAAATCTCTATTATAGAATTGCTGTTCGCTTCTCTACTTGAGACTTATAAAGGAACCTCCACTGGTCTTTAAGGGTAAAATTTTATCCAAACTATCATGCCTGACTCATCTGTCATTGTTCTTTCAGTGCTTCCTCATAAACAGTTTAAACACGTACATTGTGCAAAACATTTTTAGCCATTTCTCAAGTATTCATGACTCGGAGTTCCCAGAAACCTCTAAGTAAGTCTTCTTGCATATTTTTTTCAAGATCTTAAGCATAAACGATTTTTGATAACATCAGTATGTTATCACTTTCCTGTAATTTCTTAGCAGTGTACTTCCACTAAATGTGCTTCTCTGATGACAATTAGGCATTAAGGTATTAATAACATCAGGAATTTCTGTAAAGCTGCTTTGAAAAAAGGTTATTTGTGAAAAGTGTTACACAAATAAAAATTGACTTAACATGACTAAAATTCTGTTGCAAGATCCAGAGGCCGTAGTCAAGTTAAGTTTGTTATATTCTCCACAGACTTATAAACTATCATGGTTCACCAGATCCTTAAAGTCGTCATGAAATCAAAATTGACCCTATTTACTTTGTTAGCGCATATTACTAGTCTTGTGGTGGTGAACAATTAATTTGGGCAAGTGTCGTGATAATCTTTAATCAAAATCTGAAAAGTTACTTCCGGTCTGAAATGGTGTTCCTTCTCTGATGACGTCAGAGAAGGAACACTTGGGATTGGGTTGAAAACGCTTAAAGGGGTAGTTCACCCAAAAATGAAAATTCTGTCATTAATTACTCACCCTCATGCCGTTCCACACCCGTAAGACCTTCGTTAATCTTCGGAACATAAGAACGCTGATTCACAATGCTCCGAAGCTTCCTGAAGCAGTGTTTTGAAATCGGCCATCACTAAATAAGCCATTATTTTGTTTTTTTGGCGCACCAAAAATATTCTCGTCGCTTTATAATATTAATATTGAACCACTGTACTCACATGAACTGATTTAAATATGTTTTTAATACCTTTAGGGATCTGGAGAGAGGAAATGTCATTGCTGGCTATGGAGGCCTCGCTGAGCCATCGGATTTCAACAAAAATATCTTAATTTGTGTTCCGAAGATTAACGAAGGTCTTATGGGTGTGGAACAGAATGAGGGTGAGTAATAAATGACATTATTTTCATTTTTGGGTGAACTAACCCTTTAAAACCAATCCCCTCCAACCGTTAGTCTGCTATGAGCAAAGATGGAGAGGAGGAGTGCTAAAGTAAAACCCTGCCCTCTATTCAATATTCCGTTTCACTTGGAAATACGTCACAACCCTGGAGAATAGTTGTTTGCAACTTCCAGTACATGGGGACTTTGAGCTTTGTGCAGTTGTGCCTAATATAAAAACAAATAAACTGTCCAACAACTCATACTTCCTGTTCTAACATAAACCATGAAAAACTTACCTTCATCCCAGACCTGAAATGAGACATAGTGTTGTTTCCTTCAAAAACATGAAAACTAATTGTTCATCGTTAAGAAAACTAACACTGCTTTACTCATCCTCAATGCTTCTGTTATGTTTTCGCAAACAATTTGTTCCCCCTCTGCCAGCATCACATCCTTCACTGAAAGACCCAACAAGCTTTGGCACACACCTGACTCCGATAAAGAGGCAAGAAACAAGTATAACCAAACAATATATAAAATTTTTTCTTCACAACCACAGCCTCCACCACATCTATATCTTGCAAGAAGTGAAGGCAGTCATTAAATATGAGAGAAAGACTCAGGAAAGAAGAGTTTGGACTCATGAATACTCACTGGTCACTGAGCTATCTGCTTTTTCCACTTTCAGGCTGCACAGGGGCGAAGTGACAGAGGTCATTCTGGGTTCGAATGAAGTAGTGTGATCTTGCTCTGCCATCTCTGCCACAGTGACTATTGATGGTCTGGTCCCTGCATCCTTACTGCTGCTGGCTGTCTCCTCCACCAACAAACCCTGCAATGAATATTTTGAATTAACACTCGAGAACTTCAAAGAAACAGTATTTCTTTTTAAAAGGCCAATTCTAAACCTTGGTAGCACTTATAATATTAATCAATGTTTCTTGCTCACAGTCAGTTTTTCATACAAATTTTAATCCTGTTTCTGACCCCTATGGTACATGTTGTACAGGTCCAGTTGTCCTCTCTTTTTGGTGCACTGAAAATGATTTGGGGTAGGATTTACTTTAAAACAATTTTTAAAAATTTCACAAATACTTACTAAGAAATGGCATGTAACACATTGAATTAAAAGTGAAATCTTGAAGTAGAAAGACTAAAATAGTATTTTATTGTAAAACATACTTCAAAAATCTAAGAAAATGTAAATTGCACATGTGCTCATTTATAAAATTATTTTGGCTCATTTATTAATTTGATAATTTTAGCTACAAAAAAAGTAAAATAGCTTTCAGCTCCATTTAACACATTATACCTCGTTAAAGTCAATAACAGATTTTCCCCAATATTTCAGACATTTCAGCAGATTCCATATGGGCCTGCATGTACAGTAAAGATCAATGCCATGATGAAGGAGCATGTTCAACATGCCTCTAATCTAATTACTGTCTAATTATATAAGACTGCTATTTAAATTCTCAAACATTGTGTTGATAGCCTCACATGATGAAACAACTCCACATGATGACTACACACACTGCCAGAACTAATGGGCCCTGTCAGCCATTCCACTGTTTTTAGCAGCAGTCTTTACTTTAATTTCTGTGGAACAATGAAAGTCTCATCTTTCAAGTGACAGAGACCAGATATGTGACAGAATTCTCCATAAGAACAAGAGAGACAGAGGAAGAGGAGATATTAAACAACACCAGTATGTGAGCGCTGATGAGACGCTGTCTGACCATGAAAGGAAGGTAAGATGCTGAAAGACAAGACACGGAAGGAACAAGCATGGAATTTAGCAGAAGCTTCTGGTAGATGAGACAGACAAATTTTAAACCATATAACCATGATAATGATGAGTCCAGACCTGGACAAAAATCTTCATTAGATCCTCCTGGTCTGAAGCCAAATTTAATAATACACTGAAAAATTAAAGATACATTTTTACAGGCTATAAAATAAAGACATCGACACCCATGGTGTGCTTGCACTAAACCAGTTGACCATACACCAGATCTCTGAATGACATCACGGTAAAGAATAGCCACCCTTTGCCATTGATGTCTTCAGCATTCGAACTCTTGCAGGGAGCAACTATCTTTACGAAGTTGGACTTACGCAATGCTTACCACCTAGTTCGGATTAGGAAGGGGGACGAGTGGAATACCCCTACAGGTCACTTTGAATATTTGGTCATGCCCTTTGGACTCTTAAACTCCCAGGCGGTCTTCCAGGCCCTCGTCAATGACGTGCTCAGAGACATGGTCGACCGGTTTGTATTTGTTTACCTCGACGACATCCTGATCTTCTCCCAGAACGAGCGCGACCATGTTCAGCACGTCAGGCGAGTGTTACAGCGGCTACTCGAGAATCGTTTATTCGCTAAGGTGGAGAAGTGCGCGTTTCACGCACGGTCGGTTCCGTTCCTGGGTTTCGTTCTGTCGCCTGAAGGCATCCGGATGGATCCCGGGAAGGTAAAGGCAGTTGCTGATTGGCCTACCCCAGAGAATCGTAAGGCAGTCCAGCGAATTCTGGGGTTCGCCAATTTTTACCGACGATTCATTCGGAACTTTAGCCAGGTAGCCCTACCACTGACGAATCTCACTTCCACACGAATTCGTTTCTGTTGGTCAACGCAGGCTCAAAAGGCGTTTGAAAAACTAAAGAGCCGCTTTGTTTCGGCCCCAATTCTCACTAACCCCGACCCGTCTCGTCAATTCATTGTGGAGGTGGATGCGTCAGAGGTAGGAGTGGGAGCAATTTTGTCTCAGAAGTCACCTTCGAACAACAGAGTACACCCATGCGCATTCTTTTCTCATCGTCTTACTCCTTCGGAACGGAATTATGACATCGGGAATAGAGAGTTACTGGCTGTTAAGTTGGCATTGGAGGAGTGGCGTCACTGGTTAGAGGGCGCGGGGGTTCCATTCTTAGTTTGGACTGACCACAAGAACTTAGAATATATTCGATCCGCGAAAAGGCTAAATTCTCGGCAGGCTCGCTGGGCATTATTCTTCGGCCGGTTTAGGTTTAACATCTCCTATCGACCTGGTAGTAAGAACGGTAAGCCCGATGCGCTCTCACAGATTTTTGAGGCTGAGGCTAGTCCCACTTCCCCGGTGACCATCGTGGCCCCCAGCCAGGTGGTCACGGCGGTTACTTGGGGAGTGGAGTCTAGAGTCAGTGAGGCGTTACACAATGTCACGATTCCCGCGGGGTGCCCAGTGGGTCTGCTGTTCGTGCCGGAGTCGGTCCGAACTGCCATTCTTCAGTGGGGTCACTCATCCAGTCTAGCTTGCCACCCGGGAGCGTCTCAAACATGTGCGTTAATCAAGCAGCGGTTCTGGTGGCCCTCGCTGGCGCAGGATACTCTGGAGTTCGTATCGGCCTGTCCGGCGTGTGCGGTGGGTAAGGGCTCTAATCGACCTTCGGCAGGGCTACTCCGACCGCTGTCAATCCCTTCGAGACCCTGGTCACATATTGCCATGGACTTTGTCACAGGTCTACCCCCGTCTAGTGGCAATACCGTGGTTCTTACCGTGGTGGACAGGTTCTCGAAGGCGGTTCATTTTATTCCCCTCCCCAAATTACCTTCAGCGAGGGAGACAGCGGTCATTGTCTTAGATCACGTTTTTCGCATTCATGGCCTCCCGTTAGACGTGGTTTCTGACAGGGGTCCCCAGTTTGTGTCAAGGTTTTGGACAGAATTCTGTCGACAGCTGGGGGCGACGGCGAGCCTATCCTCCGGTTATCACCCGCAGACGAACGGTCAGGCTGAGCGAGCCAACCAGGACTTAGAGAGAGTCCTGCGCTGTGTGGCGTCGGCAGAGCCGTCAACTTGGAGTTCCAGGTTAACCATGGTCGAGTATGCTCACAACTCACTCCCGGTCTCATCTATGGGATTATCACCCTTCCAGTGCTGTTTAGGCTACCAGCCTCCATTATTTCCCTCCCAAGAATCCGACGCCATTGTTCCGTCTGCGCATTTGTTCATTCAGAGGTGCCTTCGTACGTGGAGGCTCGCCAGAGAAGCCCTTTCCCGGACTGGTGAGAGGAACAAGGCGTCGGCGGACCGTCACCGTTCTAAGCCCCCGCTTTACGTGTGTGGTCAAAAGGTTTGGCTGTCTGCCCAGGACATTCCCCTCAAACTTCCCGCACGTAAACTAGGACCCAAATTCATTGGACCGTACATCATAACCAAGGTGCTTAACCCGGTGACGGTCCGACTTAAATTACCCCCCCAATTTAAGAGAATTCATCCGGTGTTTCATGTTTCCAAGATCAAACCCGTTATTCGCTCCCCACTTCAGCCCCAGACCTCTGCTCCGCCACCCCCCAGACTCATCGAGGGGTTGCTGCCTACACGGTACGGCGACTTCTTGATGTGAGGAGGAGGGGCAGAGGTCATCAATATCTGGTAGACTGGGAGGGTTATGGTCTGGAGGAGAGATGCTGGATTCCGGCTCGGGACGTGCTGGACCGCGCTCTCATTGACCAATTCCATCGGCATCATGGTGAGTCCTCTGGGGACGCCAGGAGGCGTCCCTGAGGGGGGGGTTTCAGGGTGTGACACCGGCTCTTTCTGTTGTCTGTCTTGTCCTGTCATTTTTCGGCAGCTGATTTCCCACACCTGTCGCTCGTTCCCTCTACCCTTTATATGTCCAGCTGTGTCTACCCCTTGTTGTCAGTTTATCACTTCATGTCGCGTGGATGTTTCATGTCTACATTGTGTTTCTGTTCTGTGTCTCACCTGTTTTAATCTTGTGTTCAGGAATCTTAGACGGGAACCTGCTTTCTCGGTGGTCTCTCCAGCCACTGTCTGCTGTGTGTGCACAGTTTATACGAGAGCCAACAGTTTCCTCAAACTGTCACCTGTTTATTTTGACTGTCTTTTGTGTGTCAGGCTTCATCCTGAATAAACATTTTGTTCACCGCAACTTGAGTCCTCCTTTCATCCACCTTACGACAGCCAGAGCCTGTTTTCAGACAGGCAAACTGGAGCCTGTTGCGTAACCCTGATGTAATTTTGCTACATGTTGTTTACCTGACTATAACCAGTATAAACTGCGCGTCCCTGCTTGTGCAGGCAGTGCAGCGCTTCCGTAGTGTTCCGTAGTGGCAGTGTTCCCCCTCCTAACTACCAACAGACACTGAAGCTGTGGCTGAAATCGGTCACTTGTTCACACAGATTTACTAGTTTCTACATGGTAAATGACACTTAGTGCACTGTATAGAGAACAGGGAACGATTCAGACAGTGTAAATATGCTTTCCATTGATGCGAATGAAGTCCGTTTTTGCGTTAGTATAACGTGAACCGCCGCAGCGCAAGCACAGTCTGCTCTGGCCCAGGGACACGAGAGCACAGAGAGGATCATATCCGCAAGTCTGTAGTTTTATTGGTAATTTTTTAAAAAAAGGGCGGGGCTGTTCGATATATCACCCTGACTTACTGTTTCAGTTGAAATTATGTCAACACACTGAATAATGCTGCGCGTTCCAAGACACTTCAGCGGGCCTTAAGGTTAGGGAATAATAATATACAGTTTGTACAGTATAAAAATCATTGTCTATGGAAAGTCCCCATAAAACCTGGAAATCCAAAGTTTGTGTGTGTGTGTGTGCGCCCGTTTTTGTGACATATCAGGACACAAATTTGTATAATGACATGGGTATGATATAGGTATTACAAGGAGAGGGTGAATTATGAGGACATTACCCCATGTCCCCATTTTTCAAAAGGCTTATCAATCATACAGAATTAGTTTTTTTGAGAAAGTAAAAATGAGCAGTTTCCTGTGATGGGTAGGTTTAGGTGTAGGGGTAATGTAGGGGGATAGAAAATATGGTTTGTACAGTATAAAAACCATTCCGCCTATGGAATGTCCCCACAATTCACAAAAACAAACGTGTGTGTGTGTGTGTGTGTGTGTGTGTGTGTGTGTGTGTGTGTGTGGATCAGGTCATGAGGACGTCCGTTCAGCTTCAGGCTATTTATTTAAGGGGAGGTGATGATGATTCAGTGGCAGTTGATTCACACTGCACCACCTAACAAATACCACCAACCACAGCAAACACACTTCTGTCTGTCACACCCAAACCTCCCTTTAATTTTTGCTCTAGCTAAGCAAAACCTGTTTCTACCACTTAGACCATTCAGCCAACTAAGCAGAAACCATATACCAACCTTCTTTAAAAATAATAATAATAATAATAATAATAATAATAATAATAATGCAGACTTATTATTAGGCCATTTCTCACATTTTAGTAGAGCCCTTTGTAGAGCCCATTTTATACAGTAACTAAAACCATTTTATTAGTATTTATGCTAACTGTGGATGAGATGGGTTGATACTGTAGTTGTTTAAAGTTGCACTCAGTAATTTTTGTGGTGGCAAATATGTCAGCATTTTGACTTGTCAACAGTGCAAAACTTGCATATGCAACCACATTTTGTGCTAAACAACTAAAAATGTCTGTCATTAGCTACTGGCTAAATTGTTAGATTTCACTCGGCAGTGATTGAGTTGGAGGCTAAGTTTAATATATTTGCAATACATCTTGTATCCAGGAGCTCTATAAGACCTGAAGAGAGAGGCTCTGTTAGTATCCTCATTCATTTAAATGGCATCTGCTCAGCTAGCACAGGTTCCCCAAAAGTGAGCAATCTAGAGGCTCTCAGAGTACTATGTGCAGAGACTGTGTGTCACATGCGGGGCAGAGTTTGTGGTTTGGGGGGTAAAAAATCATGAAAATACATCGAATTTGACCACACACTTGTATTTTCCTTGCCAATCCTTACAATGCACCACTGATATCAATAGATTCAGAGTGTTTTCTGATGCACTCTCTTTAGATGCCCTTAAAGGTGCCCTAGAATCAAAATTTGAATTTACCTCGGCATAGTTAAATTACAAGAGTTCAGTACATGGAAAAGACATACATTGAGTTTCAAACCCCATTGCTTCCTCCTCCTTATGTAAATCTCATTTGCTTAAAAGACTTCCGGAAAACACGTGGATCTCAACATAACACCGACTGTTACGTAACAGTCGGGATCATTAATATGTATGACCCCAATATTTGCATATATGCCAGCCCATGTTCAAGGCATTAGACAAGGAAAGGCAGTATTAATAATTGATATTTGTAAATTGTCTTTATAAATGTTTCGTTAGCATGTTGCTAATGTACTGTTAAATGTGGTTAAAGTTACCATCGTTTCTTACTGTATTCACAGAGACAAGAGCCGTCGCTATTTTCATTTTTAAACATGTGCAGTCTGTATAATTCATAAACACAACTTCATTCTTTATAAATCTCTCCAACAGTGTAACATTAGCCGTTAGCCACAGAGCATAGCCTCAAACTCATATCTATCAAACATATACATCAAAATAAATACTTTACTCACATAATTCGAAGCATGCATACAGCATGCATGACGAACATCTTGTAAAGATCCATTTGAGGGTTCTATTAGCTGTGTGAACTTTGTAAATGCACTGTAATATAGCTCGTGTGGCAGGGAGCAGGCGAATTAAAGGGGCGGCGCGCTGCCAAAATCAGTGTATAGTTAATGATGCCCCAAAATAGGCAGTTAAAAAAAATAATTAAAAAAAATCTATGGGGAATTTTGAGCTGAAACTTCACAGACACATTCATGAGACACCTTAGACTTATATTACATCTTGTGAAAAAGCATCCTTGGGCACCTTTAAGCTCAAAGTATTCAACATTTCATCATCAGCACAATCTGCACACACCATCCACTTGCTGCCTGATTTTTGCATCCAAGCAGATTTGTGCATGTGAGAGTGATTATACGTTCATAGAAGAGACTACTAGATGTACGCATGCACAGAACACATCCATCCGTGCTCGTGAGACAGAGCGGAATGTGGAAAACAAAGTATACACAGAAAGAGAAAGTAAGAAAGGCTTACATACAGTACAGTACTGTGCAAAATGCTAGATGTAAAAAAAAATTGTAAAAATGACGGAGATGTAAAATACAGCCTTCGTGACTACATGGAAGCCTTCAGCACTGGGTAAAACTAATGCACAAGCAGCAATCACAATGGCTAGCACTCACCAATCACAGTCTGCATGTTGATTTCAGCAAATCAGTTCAGGTAAATGCAGACAATGTGATTAATATTTATGAGCCCAGCAGCTTG
The DNA here is from genome assembly GCA_036281575.1 of Ancherythroculter nigrocauda. Classification (NCBI taxonomy): domain Eukaryota; kingdom Metazoa; phylum Chordata; class Actinopteri; order Cypriniformes; family Xenocyprididae; genus Ancherythroculter; species Ancherythroculter nigrocauda. Next base: position 35,091,041 of record VTFQ01000005.1, read on the forward strand.
TCAGGCATTAGACCTCAGTCAGGGAAGACAACATATTGAATTTTGCAAAGGTGAAAATGAGGCTGTGAGAAAAGGTATGCACTGCATAACATTCCTAGATCACATGTAGTTTTCATAACTCTTTTATGGAGTTTTTCAAAAATGTTTTATGGAGTTTTTGTCTACTGATGTTTGTCTCTGTTTTATGTAAAGATTTTTTTTTTCAGCTGTTGTTCAACAGTTCAGTTGTCAGGAACTGGGTTTGATCTCTCTCTCTGCTCTCATTTTTGTTTTTGTTTCTTTCAATCGGCACATGTAGTCATGCTCATCTGATTGCGGTCTGCAGTCAGCATGGCTGCTTATTTGCTGCATGACTGTCTCTCCTTTTCTCTAATTTGTTCTGCTTTTTAGTCTCCTGTTTCTCTATTTTGTCAGAGTATTTTCTAATGTCTATCCACACTAGTAACTCTAGTCAGTTTCGGTCTAGACTAGTCTAGTCATAGGTTCTGTTCTGCTCTATCTTGATCTTTGCTCAGTTTACCTGTTCCTGCAGCACCTTTCTCTCTCTGTCCTGGACTGTCTGACTGGTTTTGGATGCATGCCTATCTACTGGTCTTTGTGCTCACCTCTGCCCTCTGCATTTGTTGCATTACTGTAGTGTGGCTTCCAACCCTGCTTCTCTGTCTGTCTGTCTGCCACATTCTCCAATCCAGAGTCTGCCTTGTCAGGAAGTGACCTGCTGGACTGCCTTAGTTTGCTTATTATTATTACTTATTTATTTATTTTTAAATCAATAAACATTATGAACAGCCTGAGCTCTTGGGTCCTCCACCTATTTCCTGACAAATCTACCTCAGCTTTTGGAAAACGAAAGTTATTCCCCTGATGTTTTTTTTTTTTTTTTTTAAGTTTAGTTGTTATGCTCTAAGATATATATATATATATATCAGGGGCGTTTCCTCCGAGTAGGCAAGGGAGGCAGTGCCTCCTCAAAAAAAATAGGATGAGAAAATAATCCATATTACATATAAAACACAAATATTACAAATTATGACTTTAAAAAGAGCGCAAGTCACGCGTATTTCTTAAGGAACACTGCCCAACAGCGACACCCGTAGGTAAAGTTACACAGAGGAGTCATGCCTCCCTTTCCTCTCATAGGAATCCATAGAAAATCATCAGAACCCCGGCGTGCGGTGGGTTTTGTGGGGGGTAATTGAGAATGAATGGGGGAAAGTCACGTGAGAGGAGGCAATGTCTCCATCGCGCTATGATTGGATGTAATTGGTTATGATTGGATATGATTGGTTTGTGCGATAAATCCTGCCTCTCGTTGACGTGCGCTTTCCGTGCGCGTAGGTTTGACTGAACAAATAATGGCGTCAATCGGAAGACTAATCAAAAAGTAAGTAAACAGATCACCCAGTTAGATATCACCGCTTTATGTCACGTCAAAATCAAACTTGAAATGGACTGAAAGCATGATGACTGCGGGGTTTTTCAGTGCAATCAGCTTGGTGAAATTAAAAATGCAATTCGTGTCTGTGACAGACGGTGTTAATGGAGCATGACTGATGATCCAAAATATTCTAGGTTGACAATTAAAAAGAAAAACCGCAATAAACAAATAAAATATATTGTTTAAATTATTATTGCCTTTAGTTATTATTTTGGAATGAATGTAGAAATGCTTAAAACACTTGATGCTTGATGAGATTGACTTGGTTTTGGTTTTAATGTAAAATTACAAAATAGAATTGTCTTTGGTTTCTTTTTTTCTTTTTTGATGTACTGTAAAGTAATGTTCATTTAACAAGGAAGATGTGTCAACTTTAAGAGTAATGCACATGAATTTACAATGATTCATAAAAAAAAAAATGTGCCTCCTCATTTCAGAACACCATATATATATATATATATATCAGTGGCTTGCGGTCCATATTAGCTTACCGAAGCTATTCGTGGACTCTGCAATTAATATTAACACTATGAATTACTTTTAAATCTTTTGTTTGAGGTGTACTATAAAGCCTACATGATAAAATGTTGGTAATGAGTATGTAACTGTCCATAATTTTCAGTTATGGACAGACTTCCGGGTAAGCTGATCTACAGCAGCTCTTGCGCCTTCGCCGTGGGTGGGGGAAACTATTTTCATAGTATTTCATTTTCTCCATAGGGAAATTAATTTTTTTTACGAAAATTTATAAATTAAGACCAACTATCAGAGGATGTTAATCGATAGTCTGTGCGTTTGTTAAAGTCATCAGTTTGCATATTTTTTTTTAAAGAATACTGATATTTGTATTTATTATAGCCTACTTATATGTATTATAATTACACTTTATATTTATAATAGGCTATACGAATTATGCACAAATATAGCATATTCTGCAAATGCACCTTTCGCATGTCGCCCCTCCCTTGACTTAAACATCACAAAAGCTCTTACAGTTGCTTGTGAAAACACGTCTCAAAAGGTAAATATGGGCTACTCTCAATAAAAGGTCCAACATATTAGAAATACTTTTCGCTGTGTTGCTATGTGTCATGAGTAAGCAACTGAGAGAGAACGCAAGTGTCTCGTTTATTAGCAATAAACCCATTCAACATAACTGCATTGGCCAAATTGTTTTTGTCCCTTAAGTCACTGCTCGCCACTGATATATATCTGTGTGTGTGTGTGTGTGTGTGTGTGTGTGTGTGTGTGTGTGTGTGTGTGTGTGTATCTACACACACACACAGGGTCATGAAACCCCAAAACACTTTTTTTTGAGCTGTGAACAGATATGTATAAGCTGCACATCATTGAAAACACTAAAGGTACTCATTAATGTTATTCATAAGTGAAAATAGTTATTTTTGCATTTTTCAGAGCGATTTCTGTCTTCCTGTTTGAAAAGCTGAGTCAGAGCAACGTCACAAAATCTGACGTCATCGTGTACTTTCGAACATGCTGACGTAGATTCTCGACATATATATTCATGACCTAAAGCTCATTTAATCCAATCACTGCGCTGTAGTATACATACGATTATAATTGCAGTATTATGCATGAGGAAGTATCACTTCTCTCGCCTCAGTCTCTTGTCATTCAGAGACATATCGTTGGTGTTTGTTTCCTCAGTGCTACAACACAATGTGTTTTTCTGAGACGTGACCAGAGCAGAGGTTTGTGTGCATGTGGATTGTTTTGCTGTAATCTACCAGCACAAATGGAAAATATGTTCGCGTGAGATTGCATTACAGATGAGAATTCAAATGTCACAAAAGTGCTGTTCATTCACCTCTGCCTGCTCTAGCTGCCTTCAAACGCGCGAGCCGTATAGGATATGTTTCCTTCAGCACAGCAGCACGTGTTTTTTGTATTTTGCTCGCGATGCGGTCAGAACTGGAGTTTGAATACGAACACATGAAAAATACGATTGTTATTTTGACATACACGCGGAGCGCGCATATGCTCGGTTTCAGCGCGGAGCTCCGTGATGAGTTTAATAACACTAGCAAGGGCGTAGATTTGGTTTCAACATTGGGGGGGGTGAGCGTTGGTATGCTGCCTGTTATTTATTTTTTTTCAATTTAAAAAAAATCTGTTTTATGTGTAGCGTTATTGGATAATTTATTTCTTCTCTATCTATCAATCAATCAATCAATCAATCAATCAATCTATCTATCTATCTATCTATCTATCTATCTATCTATCTATCTATCTATCTATCTATCTATCTATCTATCTATCTATCTATCTATCTATCTATCTATCTATCATAACTTTATGGAATTTATGTATAACCATTCATCAAATTCTAACATAACGGAGTGATTCTAAAAAGAAATAAATTATGTTAAATATTGAAACCGCCAATAGGTGGCAGCGATTCGACGTTTTAATGAGTGAGCTACTTAAATCGTTCATTCAGCCAATTCGTTCAAAAGTCAGATTAATTAAGGAAGAAAACAAACACCGATTTTAATACTTTTGTCATTGATAAGACGCTATTGAAAAATGAAGTAACAAAATAGATGGCTGTTTTAGTAATTGGTTACAGTTACACTGATAGTTATGGCTAAATTGCAATGGATTAGTTAGCTAAAATATATGTGGAGTGTACTTAGCTATTACAATGTTTTCATACCTCCTTCTCAGTACATGCTTTATTCTTTTTAACATCCCACTTTGAACAGAAGTTTAATATAGTCGGCTGGGCAGCGGTTCTCTTCATTTTTGGTGCAACCCGCTCTCTTTCATTCAAACAGTAGAGCTCCACTCGCGTTTTGTTGGTGAAAGTGCGATGCGCATTGGTTGGGCGTTACCAATCAGTTCAATGGAGGGGGGGTATTTTTTTGACTAATTTATTATGACAAACACATATTCGATTATAAACAAAATTATTGTTACAAAATAAACGAATTATACATATTTTAGTATAGATCTACTGTGATTTTCATGTTGAAATATTGGGGGGGTTGTAAGTGATGGATTTGAATATTGGGGGGTTACCCCCCCCCCCCCATCCCCCCACAAACTACGCCCCTGAACACTAGCCACGTGACACATAGCTCATACAGAATAAAGTATCATGTTTAAAGTTTTTATTTCACACATTCTCCTGCACCAAACATTAACCAGCATGGTGTAGTTATGCACACATATTTCATCAAGTCTTCTTCAAATGAATTATATGTGCAAACTGGACACTGATACAGTGGTGTAGCTGTATAGCTGATCGCGATGACACGATTATTCTAAAAGACTGATTTTGAGACTGCAGTGCTCGTAAACGTAATTAAAGTAGCCTATTATTAGCCCTATTAAATATTTTTTCGCATTTCTCCCTTGTGCTTGGGAGTTTGTTGTCATTCTCTCTGTGCTCATATATTAATATTCATTATTCTGTATAATAATGAGGTAAAGTTACACAGACTAGTTACACCAACACTCCCACTTTTCCAGAGCTTTACACGCCCATTTTCACAGACTTTTTGAAACTCAGAGGTGTGAACGACCAGGGTAAAACAGGGGGGTTTCATGACCCTTTAAATATTGAAACTTTAGCGATACAACTGATTCAAAACGTGAGCGCCAGTGATTGAACGTCAAAGCGCGATTTGAACGCCCCGCCCCCCAGCTGAACTGGAAGTTGTGATTGGTTCATCACCTGAGTCAGACCTGCCTGTTATTGGCTGAAGCGGAGAGGTCCACCGCAGTGGGTTCAGAGCAGATTGAGAAGAATGCTAGCTCACCCTTCGGCACCTTTGTAAAAGTACTTTGTACTTTTGGTGAAAAATAAATGTAGCGAAGTTGAATACTTTATTTTTATTCAACTCAAGTAATAGTAAAAGTACCAGAATTTCATTGTACTCAAGAAAGTATAAAAATTGAAAAATATACTCAAGTAGCCTACTGTAACAAAAGTATTTGTAATTAGGTACTTTCCACCTCTGGTAATTACACTGTATAACAAGGACACATTACAATAAAGTGTGGCCACTACAACCATGTTTGTTTGGTTGGTTCAGTTGGTTGACATTCCTTAGAGTAGCATGTCAAATCATGAGATCATTAATGAGATCATGCTTTTCTAAAGTCTGATAAAATTTAATATGACTCTTATATTTTATATAACTCGATTACCTCAGACATTGTAGCCCTACATACAATGTTTATTTCATATGTTTTATACAATATTCATTTCCAGTTGCATTTATTTGAGTAATGTAATCACAGAGCTCAAGCCACTGTGTTCAATTGCCTTCCCAGCATGCATCTCTCTGTTGCCAACAGCCACACCACAGACAAGACCTGTTTCTCTATTATTAACATCCCGCTGTTTCTCTGACACATTTAAAATGGAGGAACATATCAAAAGGCAGAAAGAGAGAAAGATGAAGACACTGATATTCCAGAAGAAAGAACATCCAGTGATTTTAACTGAGTAGGATCGAAGCAATAAACAGTGCAAAGGACCAGAAACCCTAGAGAGGTTTGGTACTAAGGTTCGTTCAAGAGTGGTGCAGGGATGACACCAGGGGCATCACTATTGACCCCTTTTTAGGGGGGCTAAATTTCTACCCAGCCCCCCAAAAATTTGTGATTAGCTCTGTAATCTGTACACAAAATTGTAATTTCCTCATTCCACTGTATAGCTCATATGAAAAGGGTGTCAGTCTTTGGTCCTCCCCAACTTTTAGTCTGAGTTATTCAGTGTCTTTTTCAATCCACAGCAGCGCGGCGCCAACAATTATAGTAATTTTAGGAAACTATATTCATAATGAATATTACAGGGGTTGTGAATTGCATTTTTTATTATTTTATAATGTTTCCTGAGGTGCACTTATAATGTTAATATGATTTTTACATAAAAAATTGTCATAATTTAGAAATAAATGGCCATTTTCTACTCTGATTTTAGCCCTCTGATTTGAACGCTCTGTTTGAAGGGGCGTTTCTGCTGTGAGAGTTCAATGTTAATACCTACTGCTGTGATTGGCTAACATCTTTGCATATGAAAAAAGTATTACTTGTGGAACCCTTTTGAATACTTTTACTACGTTTTTACTTTTACAGCTGTCAAGATTAATGAATCGTGAAAAGTGTTGTTTATTGCATTATATGAAGAGTTTGGTTCCAAAACGCAATAACTCCATTTTGATTAATTTGAGTAAAAAGGTGTTTTCTTTACCAAGAAAGTGGCAAGATGAAAACCACTATTTTCTGTTTCAAACTTTCACATTGCATCTTTTGAATTGTTAATGTTTTTATAACCAAATCTACATTTTGATTTTAAAAAGTTTATTATAAAAACCTATTATTTTTTTCACCAAAATGCAATAAATCTATGACACTTTTTTTCCCAAAATGCAATTAATTCATCAATATAAAAGTTATTTTTCAAATTGAAAATACACAACAAAGTAAGTTGATTCACATACATGACAGTCTAAACTTTGCCAATATTTATCTTATATACAGGCATTATACTAAAAATACATTCAGCCGTCGCTCCCAAAATGAATTCAATGGGTGATCTTGTTAATGTTATAAATTATTTGTCATTACCGATTAAAGCTGCAGTAGGTAACTTTTGTAAAAATGTATTTTTTACATATTTGTTAAACCTGTCATTATGTCCTGACAGTAGAATATGAGACAGATAATCTGTGAAAAAATTAAGCTCCTCTGGCTCCTCCCAGTGGTCCTATTGCCATTTGCAGAAATACACCGCTCCCGGTAAGAAACAACCAATCAGAGCCAGGAGGAGTGTCTTAGCAGTGTCAATCAAGCTCGCGTGCGCGCTGATCTCACCCCTCTCATGCACAGCGCCAGCGCATACAGGCGTTCAAATTCAAGATTACCGGTGTGCTGCAGCTTTGCTTATGGCGGAAAAACAATCCAAACTGCCAATTCCTTGAGTGGCACCTGCTCATAAAATAAAGACGGGTAAACAGAAAAAGACAGATGACGATGATAAAAAAGCCAAAAAGAAAGAATTAGATAGAGCCCGAAATAAAACGAGGATAAATATCGGAGCGGCTTTTCCGAGGTGGAGGGAGCTAAGTTACGTGTCCTGAAAGGATTAAAAACCGATGCAGAGTCAGCTACATTTCTGCTTGACAAGTAAGTATCCCTGCTTGATTTGTTTCATTTTTTAAGAACTACACAACTAAGATAATTTCAAAACAGGCCTGCCCGTCCCCTGCCTGATGCTTCCTCTTCTCCCCGCCCGTTGACTCCTCGAAGTCGCTGTGGGTGTGGATTCCTCGTCGGAGCCCATTGACTCGGTGTCAAAACTCTAGCCGCATAACAGATAAAATGTCACGCACTGTGCAAAGCAACTATTGAAACCTACTAATTCACTGGCTTGTCATGTTGCTGAAATAATGTACTAGCAAACCTTATTTACCATTACATATCGATAGAATAATTACTTGCATACTGTAATGTTAGTTACCGTTATATTATCATACTATAGAAATAGTGCAACGTCATATAGTTACATTACATGTATTGCAAAATACGTAATGTTTTGAGGACCAAGTTTGTAGTCAAAGTATGGGCAGGCCATAGTCAATCATATTGTTGATGTTTCGTCTGTACCAGTGAATGTGCCATAACTGTTTATCCGCCTTACTAGCCTGCGCGTTCACGGCAGGCTCCGCTGTGATGGGGGAGGAGCTGTGGAGGGAGGGCTGTAGCGCAGCATAGAGCAGGTGGGAGTGACCTGTGAGTTGTGCTTGTTCAAATTTTCAGGCTAAGTCAACGTTTTCTAAAAACTCCCCTCCCTACAGCAGCTTTAAAGAGTATCTGGTGCCACCTCATGGTTAAATAAACACATTGGCCGAGTACATTGGTATTAAAAACAGCTTTTTAAAAAAGCCTTCAATGTTTACAGTGGGTGGAATGGAGCGCTGTGATTGGTTGAGCAGATATATCATGTTCTGCAGAAAAAGGAGACTGGCGTTTGTCGCGTTTTGGAAAGAAAGGGAGAAAACATGACAAAATAACACGACAGATATAACATTTTGCGCAAAATTAATAAAATGACTTTTCAATACCGACCAGATACAATACTGATTTTAGCGGAAACTCAATTTTTTTTTAAATGGTGTTTATCGCGTTTTGGAACCAAACTCTTCATATGTATATCTATTCCCATCACATGAAAGGTTGCATCGGTGAGCATTGTAGCCGATGACAGTCAGTCTGAGTGATCTCATCATTGCAACACGATTTCTGCATTCTCACAAATGCTTTTACCATAACTAACAATGCAAACATGATGTAAATACAAGTTCATTGTGTAGTGTAAACAGTCACTGATTACAAGGCAGTCTATGACTATGTGGTCACTATTTCTTTGTCTGTTATTACAGATAGTTTGATATGTACTGAGTATTTATGTGTTTTTAAATTGTGATTAAATTATATACAGGTTGGGTTGACTTGATAGGTAGGGTACTGTACTGTACTGTATGTGTTGTTCCTGCCTGAGTATACAAACAAAATATTATTATTATTTTTTTTTTTAAATCATACCCTCATTGGGGGCTGAGCCCCCTTAATATTAAAATCATAGAATTACCTTTGGATGATGCCAAAACCCAAGTCTAAATCATGTTAACCACCACGCAAACCATGCAAATTTGTAGGGCCCCGCAGGTTTGGAGAGCCCCCTGCTGGCCAAGAGCAGTTAACTTAATTGATAACTCCTATTGACATCATTTATTACCGGGTGGTTCGGAAAAGTAGAAAGAAACAATTATTAATAACACATATCCACGTGGCATTCCAAAAATAAAGAAAAACTATAGAGAAGAAATCCAATATGAATGCTATTGTAACCCAAAGCTTACAATTTCTTTCCATCAAAATGATACATCTGATAAGGCGGAAGACTCAGCGCGGTCGCACACTGAACAAGCTGCTGCATTTGCTGTTAACTGGTTTGTGAATCGAAAATTTGATTACGATTCTAGAATTAAAGGTACAGTATGTAAGAATTCTGTCCGCTAGAGGTTGCTAGAAGCCTATTCAAAACAAAGGTGTAGCTTGATGACGGCAAGTTTGAGAGCGGAATCTTGGGACATGTGGTCTCCACCTCAACCTCAATTGCAAAAGAATAGGGATAGGACTCGGGAAGAAATCATGTTTATGGATGCAATTATTAATGTTACTGTAGTATGAAGCAGAGCAGGACCGAGTTTTGTGGGAGCTGAACGCAACACACGCCTCACGAGCAGCGAAACTTTTATTATGACACAGTCGCCGGAGTCGTAACGCAGCTCTGTTTATCATATTAGATACATTTGAAAAACCGGAAACCGAGGGTAACACGGGTATGACGCAATTGACAAAAGTCCCGGAGACTAGGTTAAAATTGCAATTTTCTCACGATTTACAAATAGTTGGAAACCTTTGGGATATTATAAGTACTCAAGTGAACAAAATATATAACACTGGTCTAGTGGTTTTTGGATATTTTACTGCAAAAATATTACATATTGCACATTTAATGTCAGGAATCGGATACTTAAAGGGGTGGTTCATTATGATTTCATATTTGTAACTTTAGTAGTGTGTTATGTTGCTGTTAGAGCACAAACAACATCTGCAAAGTTACGACGCTCAAAGTTCAAAGCAAAGGGAGATATTATCTTTTAAAGAATTCTCTCTTTAAGGACTACAACAAACAGCTGGTAGGGACTACAACGAGCTTCTTCCGGGTTGGTGACATCACTAACCCTAAAATTGATATAAATCCTGCCCCCGAGAACATGCAACAAAGGGGTGAGGCCATGTTATTGCAATACAGTACATAACACAAATGCAATAGCATGTCATAAAAGCAAGATGCCAACATAAGTTATAACCGTAATTAAACTAAATTATACCTGTTCTATCTTCATGCAGCATACATTCTCTGGCTCTGTAGGCATCTTACAACAGTTCCCACACAAGCGATTTATAGATTATCATGACAGAATATGCTAATCAACTACTTTAAGATATCCCACATCAGCTACATAAATTAAGAAACTAACCATTCAGAAACGTCCTGTTGCATTCTACATGTTGTCACTTCTTCTTGAGTCTCTCCATCATTGTCCGACTCCGGTTTGAACATAAAAGGCTGAAAAGTTTCTGACATTTTCAGTGAGTCTAACACTATGTATTAACACTAGCTCTTGAAACCCCACCCTCTACTTAGGAGCAGAAGCTCATTTGCATTTAAAGGGACACACAAAAACGGAGCATTTTTGCTCACCCCCAAAAAGTGACTAATTTAACATGCTATAAAAAATTATCTGTAGGGTATTTTGAGCTAAAACTTTACATACACACACTGGGGACATCAGAGACTTATTTTACATCTTGTAAAACTACAAGATACTGATCTTGACTGAATAACTTTTGTAACTTTAATAAGGATCAATCTAGGAAACATTTTATTTATAAAAAGAAAAGTATGCTGTGTTATTTTACATTTGATTAGGCCTATTTGATTTCTTGAACTTTGTTTAGTTGTATTTATTTGTGGTTTTGCTAATTTTGCTAATTTGTTCTTATTTTATTACTAACTGTTTACTTGTCTTTAACAATGTTTGATATTTAAATGTTTATTTAAGTTGACGATACTTGTATATTTTCTACAATATAAATTACACACACTCACACCCCAAACGTTTGAATCAAGTTACTTATTAGAAACATTTTTTTTTTAAAATAAACTTCAAAACAGCTTCAAAATTTGCGTCATTGATATGGGTGTGTGTAATTTATGTTAACAAGTATCATCAACTTATGTTTACCACAGACCTTATTTTACTCATAAATTGAAAACCCTCATTATAAAAATCCAGTGGAAAATATCCAGGGAACAACTGGCGAAATAGTCTTCCGGGTTTTGATGTCATCCCTACATTCTACCTACTCATATATGAAGTAACGATTCAGTACCCAAATCAACTCACTCTGAACTCAAAAAAAAATAATAATAATAAAAAAAAAATAATAATTTGCAGTACAAAAAACACATTGCATAAAACTTTACATAAAAACCATACTACAACAACTAAATCATACAGTACTACCCAGTATAACAAAATGTGTTCATATGCCAATGAAAACACATGTCTTCGTCTGCTTTTAAAAACATCAATAGAGTCAGTTCATTTAATCCTCGAAGGCAAACCATTCCACAGTCTTGGCTTGGGGCTGCAACAGCAAAGACATGGTCAACCTTACTGTTCCTTTATTTCGCCTGAAGTGAAAAACAGAGCTAGTTTTAAGAGATTTTATGACGTGACACATTGCATTACTGATTGACACTTTGATCTACTTATTCTTTATTGTTATTGTTAGTCATCAAAACTATTATATAAGACAAATAGAAATATGGAAATGAATCCATTAACAGTAATGTTAGCCTACAGTTTAATGTTTATGAATCTATCAAACTGTAAACAATCAGCGATTACAATTAAAAAAAATTGGGTACACAAGAAAAAGAAGAAGAAAACAAATGCTTGCAGGAACATTTTTACCCATTTTTCATATGCTATTCATGGGCAGACCAGAACTAATCCAAAAATTTCAGATAAGGAGGAGTTGTTATACCTAGCTTGTGTATACACTCCTAAAAAAAATCCGTAAAAATAGGGCACAATGCACTATATTAATTTAACAGAATTTATTTTTTAAAGGTGATTTACTTGTATTTAGAATTTTGCACTTCATTGAAATGTCCGTAAAATTACTGGATAATGTCCACGTAATGTGCTGCCAGTACTACTTTTTCCGTTAGTTTACAGATTTATTTTTTACAGTGTATGTATCAACTGCATGTTATGTTAACCAAAAATGTTGAGTGTGGGTTTTCAGCACTGAGAAACGATCAGTGTGTGATGAAGCACAGACAGTGGTTAGTTCACCTCATCCTGTTGTGTGTCAGGGTTAATTATCAGAACAGATTTTTAGTAATGCACTCTGATTTATACACACATATTTGTCAGAGTTGGTTTGGTATGATTTTGGTGGTCTCTTATGTCACTTCCCCTTTAAACCTGCCCACACCACAGGCAGTAAGGTATAAGACAAAACAATAAAAACAGACATTGTCACCCTTCAACGGCTTTAAAGTCTCTTATCGAATGCATGATTTTGGGAATACAGAATATTGACGTGTCAGAAAGGCACAGCACCAGATAAACACTTTACCTGAGTGCATAGTTTAAAGCTGTTGTTTTAGCAATAAACAATAAATAAAACTTCAACATAAAATAAACATTTATTAAAAAAGGCGTTCCGAGCAAGTTGCAGGTTAAGTTTGTAGTATTAATAAAAGTACAGACACTTGATGTGTTAAGGTTAAGTAATGGTTTACCTAACATATTCAATAATTATCACAACAACAACAAAAAAGTAGGATTTGTGCCTATAATGCATAAAAAAGTATCAAGACACTATATAGTGTATCCTATTCATGGAAAATGCCAAAACAAACCTTTAATTCTGCCACCTCTTTTGTTATCTGTCTCACTTTCCTTCCTGTTTAACTGTTGGGTAACTGCAGACATACATGCTGCATATGTTCTGTGTGAGATAAGAACCTTACATCCCTCAGGGAAGACCACAAAACACACACACACAGAGAGAGAGAGAGAGAGCTGACCATCTGTTGGCAGTTACGCTGTGAGAAAACACTCACAGCCACACAATGGGCAACACTGACAGGCCAGGATTTGTGTGTGTTCTTTTGTCTATGTGTTATTGTGTAATTTGTGTGTTTGTCGCCCTAAAATTGTAAATTAAAGAAGCAAAAATTATCTGACAGTGACAGAGAGTTCTGAAGTGGACAGTAAAAGGGTGCTGATTTTTCAAAGTGTTTTACATGAGCAGGAGCAGCTTGAGAGAGTGTTTGAATGGTGAGTTTTTCATACATTTACATTAGTGACTCAGCTCAACATCACTGTTTTGCCATTAAAAAAAAATAAATAAATAACAGAAAAGACCTGTCTGCCCTGGGGTCAGCCATGATGGCACTGACATGCTTTACCAGACCCTAAACAGAGTGTGTTCTGTTTAGAAACAGATGGACAGACAGTGCTTGCCTTAGCTAAAAAGCACATAGAATGCAAATAATGCTCCCTAATTCTATAAAGAAAGAGATATAACATGTACTGAGTGAAAACAATATGGCTCAATACTGCCATCTGTCTTTCAGAGGCTACTGATATTCAGACAGCCTGATAATCAGCTGTTAGCAGAGACATACCTCTGATGTAATAAAGTCCCACTGTATATCTCTAACTCTAACTTGAGGCACAGTTCACAGGGATTAGGGTTAGTTTACAAATCTTTCAAGTAAACAAAGTAAATAAAATAAAAACTTACTTTTACTAATTGTTTGTAAAATTGTTTGCAATGATTACCTCAAGAAAGACGCACAGACCTCAAGAAAGACGCATTGCATCAAAATGGCCTCACATGCAAGGAGATTGCTACAAAGAATATAGGTCTGAGGAGAGAGTTTCAACTGCAGTGAAGAAGGCTTCAAGATGTTCCAGAGTGCCCCCTTCTGATGGTTTGGGACATCTGGAAATTTGATTATCCGGAAAAGAAAAGTGAGTCCTGTGTCGTGCCAACAGTGAAGCATCCTGAGACCATTCATGGGTTAGGTTGCTTTTCATCCAAGGGAGTAGGCTCTCTCACAAGACCAAAAACACTGCCATGAATAAAGGATGGTTTCAAAACAGGAAAGAGCACCTTCTCTCAGTGATCCAGGAGCAAATTGGTGGTGATCTGTGCATTTTTTCTAATATGATGGAGCTCCATGTCACAAGGCAAGATTGATAATAATGTGGCTCTGAAATTGATCACCTGTCAATCCTCAAAAGGGGAGTGGACAATCAACTCTGAACACTAATAAGGCATGAATGGATCACTATCAGTCAGGATTTGGCCCAGAAGCTGATATCCAGCATGCCAGAGCGAATTGCAGAGGTTATGAAGAAGGGTTAACACTGTAAATATTGACTCTTTGTTTATATATTGAATGTTTTCGCCAATAAAGCCTTAAAACATATGAAATGCTTATCATTGTTTTCAAGTATACCATAGAAACGTGAAAAATAATCTACAAATACTGAAGCAGTTAACTTTTGGCCACGGATGTACACCTGGTCAGAGTCTCAATGGCCACAGGACTTCACATCAGGACCTAGATGGTTGACACATCCCACAAGGACAACAGTAGCTCCATGCAGACACAATGGAGGAACTAGTGTATGCTGGAACCAAGCTCTTCCATTCTATTGCTGCAAGCCCCCAGATAAAAAGGCGGTGGGCCCAGCTCTCCCTTGTATGAATAGTTTTTGAATCACTTCTATGTAAAGCATTTAAACTATCATTGTGTAAGTGTATGTTAATTGCAAATACATTTGTAATAACACACTTGTGACAATGAGGCTGCAATTTAGTACATTTGAAATATATAAATTTCAAATGTAATATCAACAAACACTACAGTTAACATTCTAATCAAGTACATGTGCTTTAGTTTGTTAGTCAACACATGAAAATAAGTGCTTCTTTAAAGCACAACAAAAGATTCTTAAAACATACTGATTTAAAGTGTAGTAAAACTTTTATTTTGGAATTATTTCAAAGTGTGTAAAGAAAATGTTAAATTAAGTGCACTTCTTTTTCACAAAAGTAGTGTGATATAAAAGTTATATAATAAAAACATATTTTATCTGTCATATGGCATATTCTTAATGAGCAAGATAAGAATGTGATCAGAGCAATAATAAAAGAAAAAAACATGTAGAAAGCAGAAACAAACAGTGGCAATCAAAGTCTCCATTACTTCAACACCTTCACTGATCGCTACACTAACCATATGCTCTGTGTGTGTTTGTTTTTTCTCAAATGTTCCTGTGGTGTGCTGTGTGTAGCTCACGGTGAGAGGTTTGAAAAGCATCCAGTACTCCTGTCTTCCTGGAAGCATGTCTCCTAGCAACATGCTCCTAGTCCGAACACCAGCTGCTGCAGAGGATATCAGGTGTGATGAGATCCATTTATGATCACACACACAGTCCCCAAGATCAGATATTTGAGTGGTTAAAATGTTTGGTCACACTGTATCTTATGTATCTTTAATGCTGCTTTCATGTGCTGTCGGAATGATCCTACTTCCCAGTTCTGATGATATGATATCTTTTTCAAAAGCTTTGCTGTTGGAGATAATAGACCAGTCCCAATGTTAACAAACATGCACCAATGTATCAGCTGATTTTTGATCAATTTAAAACCATCAGCATATCGGCTATAGCATGAAAAAGGCAGGTATAACAAGCCGATGGTTTATTAATTAACTGTGTTAAGGTACTGAGTTGTATAATGTCTGTTGCATAATCCATCGTTTTTCTCTGGGTAAAATAATTAAACGCTTGTTAAAACAAAATGAAATCTGTATGAAATACAGCAGGGCTCGACAATAAAGACTGTCTGGTGGCCAGCGTGAACAATGCTCGGGACTATTGACGGAATTTTCACTACCCCGATCAGGCCAGCGCTGTATCTTCACAAACGTTTATCCTTTGCACGTGTTTTCAAGCCTTGAAATGTTAAAAATTCAAGCGCAAGCGCAAAGAGAACCCGATTCTACTCACTGTGTGAGAAGTTTTGTGCGCACACATCCAATGTGTGTGCCCAGAAAGCCGCATTTTAGACACTGCGCAAATACTGAATTGAGTTCTCTTTCACTCCTTCAAATTCATTAAAAATTATATCTTGGCAAGTATCCTTGTAAACATAGTCATTTATGTCTTAAATGAACATAAACAGTTTAGAAATAAAACACTTGTGTACCAGTATATTGGATCCGTGCATCTCTTAAAGTGACAGCAGCCTAATAGTATATTGTTTGATGTAAATATATTGTTTGATGTTAATCAAACAAAAGAGAAAAAAAATCACTCACTACTCTTGACTAAATAACTTTTGTAACTGTAATAAGGATTAAAGTATATTTAATTTATACAATAAATAATATATTTTACATTTGATTACTGTATTTCTGTTCCTGAAAACTACTGTCTGACCTACCTAAAAAAAAGCACTGTTTATTTCAAATGCATCATTGTTCTTTTGTATTTATCAATTTATGTTGACCTGTTGAATGTTAAATGGATCCAATCCATGTTCAATAGTTCAACAGAAATTATTTGATGATGCAGCAATAAACTAGCTAGTATACCTTCATGTGTTTTTTTGAAATTAGCTAATTTAAAACATGATCAAAACACTAATCTATTTTAATGAGAGAGCAAGTGATAAATATCTGGCTGTTTAAAAAACAAAAAAATGACCAAAAAAAAAAAAAAAAAAATCATATTATGCATCCCTTATTGCAGCATATGCCAACTACAGTACGTGGTGACAGAAAGCCGTTTTTTTTCGCTGTTTTCTGTGTTCAAACACTGCACATTTTATGTCTCCCTATAATCCCTTATGTGACATATCCATTTTAAGTTTTGGAGTCTCTACTAAACAGCAGAGTTTTGATTAGGGAGACATCTAAAATGTGCAGGGCTGAGCAGTCACTCACACACAACGGCGAGAACCATATTCTGCCTGCAACTGTGGAATATGCTTTGTGTGGTTTAAAAAAAAAAAAGTTCTGTCATGTTACAAAATCTCCTACCAGACTAACAGATGTAAATTAGGGGTACTCCACAACCATGATATCCCCTAACCAGCAAGGTCTACTGAGTGAGAGAAACGAGGGCTTGAGAGAGACACATTTTTTAGATGTTGCAATGTTAAGCTCTCTCTTGAATCATGACTTGGTGAGAATGCTGCAAGGTAAGCTTCCAAAAATGTTGGCTGTCACCTTGATGTGTTAGCTTGTCATAACAAAGCTTAATAAAATGCAGGGAATAGATGCTTAGTTACAAGCAGAGAAGGAGCTGCTTGCTGAAAATAAATTATATCTCACTGAAACACACACATCACCCAAAATACAGCATTGCAACCTTTTACTTGACCACCCAGTGAGAGAATCAATACTTGGAAATGTTACCCTAACCCTAGGAACATAGGACCCTTTGTCATGTGTTTATTATGGGCCATATACAAATCTGGGGAACACAGAACCCTAGGGATGACTCCAAAACTAACACAGTTAGGGTCTGAGACATTTCTGTCAAAGCTCACAGTTACTTCAATCAATATTTCTATCCCAGTCTTCACCCACTGAAGAGTTTTTAATTGAAAGTGAAACACAGCCAGTGTTCAGAGTGATTCCAGTTAATAACATTATAAGTTCTTAATTACTGTGGTGTAATAGCAATTCCTCATAGAGTCATTGTACAGACTAAATGTGTAACAGCTCGATAAGAGATCAGAAGAGTTACAACGATTACTATCACTCTCTGTCACAATGGTTGTCATCATTGTCATGTTTCCTGTTAGTGGTGAATGGGGTTTTTACAATGAAAACATCTGTGCTGTCATTTCTGTGAAGAGATTACAGTGAACCCCGCCATCACCATCAAAAGACATGCTAGGTGTTCAGTAAGTGAACGATATGAAATGTCACAACAGCCATATGGAAATGCTGGATATAACAACAACTTTACACACACACACACCATCAGCAGCAGGAAAACACTCAGTCCTGTCTATTTGGATTTGGATCAGGCTGTGAGAAGAGGATTATCTGGTTTTATCTCCTCAAACCTGTTTTACAGCGGCATGGTTGCTCAATGGGTTGCACTTTTGTCTCAAAGCAAGAAGGTCCTGACTGAGCTAGGAGGACATTCTGTGTGGATTTTGAATGTTCTTCGGATGCATTCCATAATCCACAGACATGTAGCACCGGTGAAATGGAGACAATAAATTGTTATTTGCTGTTAGATTGAGAGTGTGTATGTGTATGTGTATGTCTATGTGTGTTAGCCCTGAGATGGCAAGTTGGAGCTAAACTCTGCAGGACAGTGGCCCTCCAGTACCGAGTTTGGACACCCCTGCCCTATATCAGAATTAAAGGTGCTCCGATCAGGATTTTTGGGGCCGATCACCAATCACTGAAAGCAGTATCGGCCGATACCGAAATATAAAAAAATAAAAAAATAAATGACCACATAATGTAAAACAATCTTTACTGTTTATTGGCTTTATCAACAGAATTTAAAACAACATGCATACATTGCGTCTTCACTGTATAAATTAAATATATAATAATCCTACTAAATCACTAAAGAGCACTAATTTTACCCTTTGTCTTTAAAATATTTTTTGGGATAATTCACCCAAAAATGAAAATTCTGTCATTGTTTATTTACCCTCATGTTAAAGTGTCAAAGTGGTAGTTGCATAGCTGTCAATGGAGGGACAGAAATAGCTCAGATTTTATTAAAAATATCTTAATTTTTGTTCTAAAGATGAATGAAAGTCTTACAGGTTTGGAATTTTCATTTTTGGGTGTACTAACCCTTTAAAGACACAAACAGGTATATTAGGCTGCTGTCACTTTAAGACCGAATGCACGGATCCAATATACTGTTACACATGTGATTTATTTCCCAACATTTCACTTTGATTGCCTGTAATCCACTCTGTCTCAGAGTGCGTGCACAGAAAGCTGCTTGGAGAACAGTATCTCTTTCATGGCTTAATGCAGTTTTTAGTACCTACTCTTTTTATTATCAAGCATGTGCTGCAGTTTCTTTAGTCGAAAAGAAATTATTGTTTTTGAGGAAAACATTCCAGGATTTTTCTCCATATAGTGGACTTTAACGGATACCAATGGGTTGAAGGTCCAGATTGCAGTTTCAATGCAGCTTCAAAGGGTTCTACACGATCCCAGATGAGGAAAACAATCGGTCATTTTCTAAAAAAAAATACACATTTATATACTTTTTAACCACAAATGCTCGACTTGCACTAGCTCTGCGATGCGCCACGCATTACGGAATTATGTTGGAAAGGTCACACGTGACGTAGGCGGAAGTACCGCGGTAGTTTGAAAAACTCCATCTCATTTTCTCCTCCAACTTTAAAACCGTCCGACATTGTTGTTTTACATTTGATTTTGTAAAGGCCGTTTGGCTTAGTTTTTGCATGTTTGCTTTATCAACACTTGCTCGGTACTTCCGTCTATGTCATGCATGACCAGACACCGGTCTCGTATCTCTCAGGAGCTCGGAAGCATAAAAGGGGGAGCGACAACAGTGAACGAGGAGAGAGGACCAGTCCTGGACTATTTATGTTTTGTTTATGTGTGTGCGGCAGTCGTCCGTGAGGGGCTGCCACTTTTGCTTTAGTTTTGTGTTTGTTTATTATGATTATTAAAGTTACGTTAAACGTTCGCCGGTGCCTGTCTCCTTCTTCCCCGAACAACAAACGGTGTTACAGACTGTCTGTGATTTGACTGGACTAAGAGCAATATTTACTGATATTTAATTATTTACTAATACAATATTTTTGTTACACCTATAATAATGATTTTTGCAAAACACCTTGAGGTTTGCACTCTAGCTTTGTTGTATAATGTGTGCACTGACAGTAAATTCTGAGTAAAGTCTGATTCTGAAAAAAAAAAACAGTGTTAAAACAAATCTTGGATGCAACATGAGCAAATCTAAATGTAATTCCGCAAACAATAATTTACATTAATTTTCAAGCTTCACTTTAATTGCGACAGTCATAATAGATTTAACTTAATTGTGCAAGGGCAAATTCTGCCCCCTTATCTTGAATTTGTGGGGCAAATTCAAGATATTTTGCCCCAAGCACCCTCATAACCTGTTTAGAACTCTCAGAACAATTACGAAATTTTTGGTCAGTTTTGACCATCCAGTTTAGAAAATCATAAGTCCGATCAGTTAGAAGAAATATAACATCACAAGTCAGAGCTGTCAGAAGGCCTGTCTTGTCTTGTGGGTGTAGCTCAAATGCTCTAAGAGAAATTAGAGTCAGAAAAAGATGCTTTTTGAACTATATGGTGTAGCTTGCACCAGCAAAAGCTAATTCGGACAATGTACAACAAACTTCAGTATTCTGTAAACAGACTGCATCGCTTTTGGTTCAGGTCTTTTGTACATGCTACTGTATGTTAAATATGGACCTGTTTTATTCAAGATACCCTAAAAGCAGCTACCAAAGATGAGCATGTCCATTGCATATGCAGGTTGGCATAAAACTTTTTTCTTCTAATCACTAACATTTGGATATTAAAATAAAATAAACCGGAACAATAAAAAGAACTAGTTAGGTTAGCTGATTATCTTAAAAGTACATAGCTATCGCCATCAGTTCATACTGCTTGTAACACATTCTCCGACAAGTGGATGCGATGAAACCAGTTTTCATGTGACTTTCAGCATAAAGCCTTTGGCTTGGCTGTAACACAGAAATGCATCAGAGGCTCCATTTTAGACCAATCCTGGTCCTGGGGACCCACCGCTCAGTTCAGTTCATGGATCTCTCTCCTAACAAGCTGATGATCTGAATCAGGTGTGTTTAATAGTATACAAAATGTGCAGAGCAGTGGGTCCCCAAGACCAGGATTAAAATCCACTGCTATAGACTCTACAAGAAACAGTCATTCTCAATAGAGCACTGCTGCCACCTATTGGATATGGTTTACTCTTCTGTTCAAATAATAAATTGAAAAAAATATATGAATGGTGTTGTGTTAATATGGCATAGTAATATAAATTGAGTGTGTTAATATGAATATGGTAACCACCCAGAATCATTTTATATTTAATGGTATCATGAGTGAACCTATTGTTTGCGATGTATGGGCCTACAGAACTGAGAGAAAAGAAAAAAAAAAAGAAAGAAAAAAAATCTTTGTTTGTGTTCTGGAGAAAAAAAATCATATACATCTGGGGTGGCAAGATGAGTAAATGATGGAAGAAATTTTGTTACTGGACTGCATTTATAATTCTAAAAGAACTGTGAAAAATCATTAAAACATTTATGTGAACACATCTTTCAAAATTTGTTTTAAATTTGTTTTCCCATCTTTTGATAATAAATGAAATAGAGCCTGATTGCTGGAAGCTTGTAAAGAAGTCTGATTACATACAGAGAAGCTTATTTGTTTGTTTATCCATTTGACAAAAAATAATATAATTCATAATTCAATTAATTTAAACAAGAATTCCACAAAATGTTTATAAAACCTAGTTGCAACAAAAAAGGTTGTCTTTTTGTCAACATTGCTGCCTGATCTCCACCAATGTATACAAAGACAAAAATATCTTCCACTTATGTATTTCTACCATAGTTGACACCACCTACAAGCATTTTGGCTGTGTACTTGCAGAACACCAATGCAGAAGACATGGATTAAACCACTGGAGTGGTATGAATTATTTTAATGCTGCCTTTATATGCTTTTTAGAACTTCAAAGTTGTGTTCATCATTTGTTTGCATTGGCCTTCAGAGCTGAGATTTATTATTTATTTATTTATTTTGTTAAAAAATCATTGTGTTCAGCAGAAAAAAAGTCATACATACCTGGGGTGGCATGAGGGTGAGTAAATGATGAGAGAATTACTGGACTTCATTATAACTCTAAAAACTCTGTGAAAAACCATTCAAATGTTTATGTAAACATCTTTTGCAAAAAAAATGGTTTTAAATTAGTGTTCCCATCCTTTGGGAATGAATGTAATAGAGCCTGACTACTGGAAGTTTATGATGAAAGTGGTGTGGTTGATTATACACAGTAAATTAATAAGACATAAATTAATCTAGAGATCCAAAAACATCCATAATATATTTATCCATATAAGAATAATATAATTGAAAGATAGATCCATATAAGAATAATAACATAATAGATTTTAAACAAGAATTCCACGAAATGTTTATAAAATTTAGTTGCAACAAAACATTGTTGCTTTTTCTCCAGTGATGTGTACAAAGATATACTGTAAATGTCTTCCACTTATGCATTTCTCCTGTTGATGACACCACCTATTATTTTTTGGGTTATAATTGTAGAACAACAATGCAGATTGCAGACATAAACAATAAAGCTATTAAAAAGATATCATAATGTGTAGCATAATAGAAGACCCAAATGGTCTGTGCACTTTATTTCCACTGACTTTGCACGTATCGCAATGCACTGGATTTAATATGTACTGTATTGATATATGAGATATAATATATAGGAGAGATACACAAACATTCAGCCATCTACCGCTAACACAATACTGTTTTCATTTAAAAAAAAGAGGTGCAGTTACAGTAGAGGATGAGAAAGAAGTGTGTGAGTGCACAGCACACTGCAGAGTGGTTGAAATCCTGACAAGGTCTTAAAATCGCTGTTGCCGCCACAGTGACGCTGCTCAACTGGAGGGCAGGGGGCTGTGGGTAGTGAGAGCGTGTGTGGTGAGGAGAGCTTGAGTCACAGCATGCTAATCAGAGCCATGTGTGGCCGCCTGAGGGGCTTCTCTCAGAACAGCTGCCACACACAAACAGACAGCTTCACATGAGGCGAAAGGAATCTTTAAATATGATTGTGTATTTGTGCAATATATATATATATTTAAGAAAGAGAGAAAGAGACTTTACATACACTAAAGACACACACAGTTTTTAAGTGTGTCAGTTCAGCTACTTGTAGTGACACACTGGAAGTGAAGGAATGTGAGGAATCTTCAGGGAGTACACTCACTCAGTCACTGACCCCACATATTTATTTAACAACAGTAATATACACATATGAAGCTTTACAATTCTTTTGTTTCGAATGAGTGGTTCGGAGCGTGTATCAAACTGCCAAAATCACGCGATTTCAGTAAACGAGGCTTCGTTACGTCTTAAGTGTTTCGAAATTTCAATGGTTCACCAATGTGACTTTGGCAGTTTGACACACGCTCCAAACCACTGATTCGAAACAAAAGATTCGTAAAGCTTCAAAGCTTCATGAAGCAGTGTTTTTGAAATCGCCCATCAAATATTGTTGAACAAAGTTGTTATTTTGTTTTTTTTGGCGCACAAAAAGTATTCTTGTCACTTCATAACATTAAGGTTGAACCACTGTATTCACATGAACTGTTTTAAATATGTCTTTTCTGGGTATCTGAATGTGTTAATTATCTTGCTGGAAATGGAAGCCTCACTGATCCATCAGATCTTATCAAAAATATCTTAATCTTAAAACATTTACTTTCCTTGTGTTATTGAATACTGCACGACTCAGTTTTAAAGTGAGTCACTGTAACCGAGATCTTGTATGGATCGTGGAAGAGGGGCCCGGCAATAACTGCTGCGAGTTAACAAATGAGACTGTCATTCATTTCAACAGTCCAACCCTTACAGAAACTACAGTGACAGTACTGAAAGTTACAGAATGTGGACAATGTCCACATGTTGTGGACAAAAACTTTACCACATGTCCAAAAACATAGCATTCCCATAGTACCAGGCTCAAAACAACAAGGTATTATCCTAGTATCACAGCCAAAAACATGGTAAAAATATGGTATCATGTCCAAAAACATGGACAGGCAGTGCCAGCATTCACAGCTAAAAATAACAAGCAAAGCTGTACCAGGCAACTGGTGCTAATAAAACATCTACACAAGGATAATTGTATCAACACAGCAAACTGGAAAAGAGGGAGGTGGAAGAGAGGGTAGAGGTGGGGGAGTGGTGGGACGGGGGGTTGGTGGAGAGGAAGAAAAACAGGTCCCACAGAGCTACCGTACAGGCGCCAGTTAAGACAGCCAGCACAGAGAGAGGAGAAGAGAGGAAAGACAGAGTGAGTGAGGGGGCAAGAAACTCTCAACAGATGCGTGAAGCCCTCGTCAGCATTCCTGCTAGGTAACGCAAGGTCAGGAGCCGCAGGAAGACAATATGAGGACTATTTAGGCTCCCTCTGCGCCAGATGTGTTTTAATAAGACGGCTGCCCTCCCAGCTAATAAGGTCAGCCTCTGGCTCCAGCGAGACGAGCAAACAAGTCGATTCTTGGCA
Organism: Ancherythroculter nigrocauda; assembly: GCA_036281575.1. Taxonomy (NCBI): domain Eukaryota; kingdom Metazoa; phylum Chordata; class Actinopteri; order Cypriniformes; family Xenocyprididae; genus Ancherythroculter; species Ancherythroculter nigrocauda. Next base: position 35,115,527 of record VTFQ01000005.1, read on the forward strand.
GGAATTCAGCTCAGGCTTGGCACAGTCTCCGGCTCGGCTTCCTGCACTCTGAATGAGGCAGAGAGAGCTTCAGTCATCTCTTTACACGAGCAGCTTTTTATTAGATACTTCCTTTTTACACACAGGGGAAAAAAAAGCATACGAAAGAAGGGGGACAGAAAAAGAAGAAAACAGAGAGAATGAGCATAAATTGGGGGGGGGGGGGGGGGGGTAATAATATAGCTATTTTTCTCACTTATTCTCAACCCTCATTTTTCCTGTCCATTCACTGGATCAATGGGCTCAAATGTCTGCACATGGACTTCAGTCTTGATTCTGCAAAAAGAATTATAAAAAAAAAAAAACAGCCCTTGGGAGACAATGGACCAATCATGGGTAGAGAGAACAACACAAACAGAAGAACCACTGGAGATCTGGCACACTTCAAGATCCCAGTGTTATTAGACTGTTTGAGAGATTATGCTCCATTAAGTTATCTTTAATCATGCAATAATTATGCCTTGACAAATCAAAATGTTACCAAATTATAGGTGGGAGTCATGGCTGGCATTATTTGCTTTATTTTAAAAGGTCCATCACAGTGTAGATGCACTATAAACAGTAAAAAAAAAAAAAAAAAAAAAAAAAAAGAAAAGAAAAGCAAAAATGTATTTCTGTCATTCAAAGCAGACACCCTAACACATCCTGTCCTGACAGCTGGCCCATTCATAATAAAAGACAATTAATTTCCTCACTCTCTCTTTTTCTCTCTGAATTTATGGCACTTTCAAAACATTGCTTTGTTTGTTTGAGTGCTGCAACATGTTAAATTTTGGCTCAACCAATTGAGTTTCGGCGAGATTATTTTGATAAATGGCAGACAGGCGGCAGAGCGGAAAGGGTGGTAAGATTGTTTAGGAAGTCTGATTGGAAAGAGTCATCATTTTTGCTATTCCATTTGGTGCCACCAGTGGTGCAACATCAACACAAAAAAGCACCAATGTGGAGAGTCCTCCAGTAAACTGCACAGGGCACAGTAAGCAAACAACAACAAGCAGAATTCTGACCTGCCATTGTTTAATCAAACTGTATTTTTACTTATTATACATAACACATTACAGTTAAAATGAGTGCATGGCAGGGTCAGTTTTTACATAACTGTAATGTGTCAATTTGGCAATTTAGGATACCATCATCTAATTGTTTGTCAAGTGTGGTGAGAGTTTCACAGGCTTCTGGACACAAAGTTGGCAAGTTCCCATGGGAAGGTTTGTTTACAAAAATGGCTTTTATCATAGAAAAGGAAATATTTACACATATATTTACATTAGGTGCTCAGAATCAACAAAGAGACAACTTTACCATTTTACAGTGGCACAATCAACAACACTGTAAAAAAAGGAAACCCTAAAACTCTAGATGCACACCAGCGACACCCCGTGTCTGATAACGACGCCCCAGATACACTGGGAACCACAGGAGGTGGAGGAAATACCAGAGATGAATGAGAAGAAAGCAACCAATGTATGTGACTGTTCTAAACCAGGAATAACAATAATAGACCAGAAAATGTACACTGTCTTTTTTTAGATTAATGTTAATGCAAAATGGCTGTCCATTCTGGCAGTTTGCTAGGATACCAGTAAATTACTGTTTGATGGATGTGTGAACAAAGACAAAATATTACCAGTGCATGCACAAGGTCAGGATGCACTTTTGTTTTGATGGAGATTACACAATTACTCTCATGCTGTGCCTACTCATGTGACTCAGGAGTAAAAGAAAGAAAGAAAGAAAGAAAGAAAGAAAGAAAGAAAGAAAGAAAGAAAGAAAGAAAGAAAGAAAGAAAGAAAGAAAGAAAGAAAGAAAGAAAGAAGTCAAACTGGACAGATAGTGAAACTATGTGTTTCTGTTACAGCAGATGAAGATGCTGCAGTGTTTAAATTAATTTTTAAATGTAATGATTGACATCATAGACATTACGGGTAATCATGAAACTCGCAGTGTCAGAGTGCCAGTCTGTCAGTCAAGTCCAAAGCAAGACGCAACCCATAGCAACGATGTCTCAGAAAGTCTGATGGCAGATAAAAATAAACAAATGAATTTCGAATGATTCGTTACAAAAGTGTGCATCAAATATGCTAAACACGGAAGCTTGAAATTGCATGTGTGATGAGCTAGAACAGACCTCATTGGTTTTCGTGAGACAAAGTACAAAGTGAAAATCTAATAACAAATCTAATCAATTTTCACCCTACTCCTACCTCCCACTGCCTGTAGCACTGACCCTGCTTATTACTTGGTGTTTGGACCATGCATTAGGGGTGGGGCAACCTGGTCATGACACCTCCCCTATTTTTGCACGTCATTCACACTTCAGATTTGAAAAAGGCTGTAGAAAGGTTTAAACTCACTCACTCTGGTCCAGATTCACTCTGTGAGTGAAGTGTTGTTGAATTTACCATATTGTGTTCCATGGAGAAAATATGGGTTTCTGAGTATTCTGCCGCGTTCAGCCAGCACAGCAACTGGATTACATTTTATGAATAATGTGAACAATCTAATGATGTTTAAGCATAAGTCACAGCTCTTAGAACCAATCGCAATTCAGATTTTACAATAATGTATATTTTGTGATGTTGTTTCATTACCCTTTAAATAAGATACATGAATTGGTATTTACCAAATCAGACAGAATGTTTGGTATGGAACATGAACCTGACCTGGTGAATGAGCACTAGCTATGATGCATGTCAGGGGGTGGGGTTGGGGGCTATTTCCCCTGGAAGGAAACTGGTCTACATGCCCCCGCTGCTAACCCTAGCTCTCTGAGACACTCATAAATCAGACTACTGCTTTTCCTTTGTACTTTCCCTAGAGCTACAAACACATCACTTCTGATTAGGGGTGGCCAGTATACTAGTTTTAAAAAAAGCACAAAAAATGTTGTTCTTCAGTACAAAATTTATATTCTGTTCATACTGGTTTGTATTGTAGTTAACGTGACGGTCATAAAATGCAATCTATACTGTTGTTAAACTGCAGGTCATGCTTGATAAAAAGAGTTACTAAAAGTACATTAAGCCACAAAATGGATTCAACTTGATACTCACATGATTTAGGTACATCCCTTTTTTGTATCATACTTTTTAAACAGCACTATAGTAAAAATACTATGGCAACAACCTTCTTACCTGACAGCGTTTTGCTTCAGGGGGCTGAGCAGACGGTGTTTCCCGTTCCTTTTCTTCCTAATTAACTGATGGAACAGCATTTTCTTTCAGTATTTTTCCCACCTAAACCCCTTCGTAGTCATCTGGTTTGAAATTGAGACATGGAGATTTTTCAGATTTTCTGTAGTGGTGTTCTCTCCAAATTTATGATTCTTTGCAGCCTTTAGCCACTGCCTACAATGGATTCTACACTGGAAACCAAAAATAACTCACACTAAACATTTATTCTTTGAAGTCTTGCACCCAAACAATATAAGTTGACACCATTATGGCAAAGTTTGCAATACAAGTCAACACCATTGTGACTAAAAGTTTGCTAAGAAGTATTTCCTATTCAAGCAAGTCTTTGTATTAGACTCTGATCAAGCCTATCCAATAGGAGCAGATCAGGGGTGTGACGCAACAAATTACAAATACTTAGATTACTGTAATTAAGTACTGTACGTTTTTATCAGAAATTTAGCTTAAGTAGTTTAAAAAATGTGTACCTTTAATTTTACTTGAGGACATTTTAAGTGAGGTAACTGTACTTTCACTCTGCTATTTTCCCTCTGTTTGTGGTCGTTACATGCTCGTTTAATTTTATTTTTATGCATTAACTTGATTGGCTAGGGAGAGAGTAATAGGTCTTGTGACTCCCATCAAATCAAATTAAATGATCAAATCAATCAAGATGTCAGCATTTAATTCTTCCTCTAATTTGAAGAAACATGTAATTTTATTTTTAAATTTAGGATTTCTGCTTACTAGATGATCTGTATATACACAAGGCCTTAAATTTGACACAAGGTTGTGGGTATTGCTTACAGTGTTAATATCTCGTGCAAGTTCCACGTTCATAATACGGGAATTCCCCATCTCATTTATTTACTTGAACATATAGAGAGACGAGTGATCTGCACTTCCATGTCTCTCTCTCGTTGACTCTTGATGATGAGAATACTTTTTGTATGCAAAAACATAACAAAAATAATGACTTTATTCACTTTATGCATCAACTGCGTAAGGATACTGACAGGGAAGAGAAGAGATTGTTGAATAAAGTTGTTATTTTTGTTTTGATTTTGCGCACGAAAAGTATTCTCTTCACTTCATAAAATTGAGGTTGAACCACCGTAGACACGTTGACTATTTTAATGATGTCTTTAGTACCTTTCTGGACCTTGAAAGTGGCAATTAAATTGCTGTCTATTGAGGAGTCAGAGAGCTCTCGGATTTCATCAAAATGTCTTAATTTGTGTTCCGCAGATGAACTAAGGTCTTGCGGGTTTGGAACGACATGAGGGTGAGTAAATAATTTTTCATTTTTGGGTGAACTAACCCTTTAATGTACTGAAATTGGAGGACCAAATGATATTGATGACCCATTCGTGTTATACTGCATCTCTGTCAGCGCACGATGCAATAAAACTATGGCTCGTTAATAACTTTTTTTTTTGATCCATTGCATACATAATTCTGAACATTTATATTTTATGTGCAACAATAGCTCGCTCAGTGTTCATTAAGGCCTTACAACTGATTTTATTTTTTATTTTTTTATACGAGTGTACTGAAAGTAACTTTTTCATCTTTTCATGTCTGTAATAGTATTTCCCTGTTGTTTTGGAAGTAGATACATTTTATCACTGATAAGTGATGTATTTTAAAAAGTCAAAATTAAAATGGTTGGAGGATACAGATTTTTTTTCTGAGCAAAAGAGAATATGAATTATAGCATGTACAGTGTTTTCTACATTTTTAAAACCGTTTATTATAATGGTGTAGAATCCGCAGCTCAGTACTCACTACTCATGAGTATTTTAAAGAGTTAGTTCACCCAAAAAATTTAAATCCTGTCATTATTTACACACCCGTAAGACCTTCGTTCATCTTTGGAACACAAATTAAGATATTTTTGATGAAATCTGAGAGGTTTTTTTTTTTTAATCCCACCACTTTCAAGGTCCAGAAAGGTACTAAAGACATTGTTAAAATAGTTCAAGTGACTGCAGTGGTTCAACCTTAATTTTATGAAGTGACGAGAATATCTGTTGTTGGGCATTAAATTTAGGTTTAAAAGTCAACAAGTAATTCAAGTATTTTATGAGAGTGATAACTGTAAAGGGATAACTGTGTGTAACTGAATATAAATGCAAGACTTTACTTACTTCCTCGATTGCACCCTATGACGTCATTTTCCGTCATGAAATTTTTTAATTTTCTGAAAAATCTACTTTTTTTTAAACTCCTCCAAGGCCGTTACTCCGATTTTCATGAAAATTGAACCAGATTATCTTCAGACCATGCAGACTAGAAGTTGGAATTCAAGTCAATTTCCAAACCATTTTCGAAAAACGTATGAACAAATTTTGAATTTTGTGCTAAAATGCTGTATTTTATGAGCGCATTAGCGTATCGTTACAAAACTCGGTATGGGTCTTTGGCACCATGCCCTGACAGTACGAAAAAAGTTCTGGGGCAATGCCACCTTGTGGTCAAACGTTTGTTTACAAAAAATCTAATAAATTTTGACAATATTAACATATTGTAATGGTCTCAGTAGAGTCCATAGATACCAAATTTGCCATAGTCGGCTGAACTTCCTGTCCGCCGTATTGTTTTTCTTTAAAAACTTACTTTTTCAAACTCCTCCTAGATCGTTGATCCGATTTTCACCAAAATCGAATCGTATCATCTTCAGACCATGCAGACATGAAGTTATGGATTTCAAGTGGATATGTCTAGTCAAGTCGATATACAACGAAGTTGAGGCATGATGCAAAACCGACTCTTGAACCTGTATCTCTGCAATTCTGTGGCATATTGACACCAAACTTTGTCACTGTCACCTTACTTTGACCATACCACAACAATTTGGTCACAGCGCCACCTATTGGTTGAAAGTGATGAATCATTAAATCATTATTATTGAAGGTATTTAGGATTTTTTGGTAATTTTGCCAAAATATGTGTTTAATTGCTCATTGTTGCAGTAAGTCTGATGCTCCCAGCTGTACTGGGATGACTTGTTGTGTCTTCTTTGTGCTTGGTCCCGATAATTGCTGCTTGCAGCTATATTTTGCTTTAGCTCTTTTGCATAGAGCATAGATATATCTTTAAATTCACTATATATATTTTCATAGCATTCAGTTGGCACTTTTGTTTGAAAATTGGTCTTTTTATCTGATTAATCAAAGAAATAATTGGCCAATTAATTGATTATCAAAATAATCATTAGTTGCAGCCCTAATAATTATCATGACAGAAGCGAAGGTTAAGTCTTTACTTAAAGTTTTAAGACTCCAGCATCGATATTTGACCAATGATTACAATAAAAATGTTACAGTGCCAGTAATTTTTAAATTTGTGTTAGGAGAGTCGAAAATAATTCTGCATCAAACTGGTAGTTCTCATTATCTCACATAAAAAGACGAAATTCCACAAAATTATGCAATCTGAGGAGGTTTGAGCGATCTCTCCCATCTCACCTAGCCAAAGCAACAGATGGGAGCTCATGGACAAAAAACAGGTTGAGTTAACCGGAGTATAGGCCCTATATGTAATTTATGACATAATGCGGATGCATTAGTCTGGTATCAAAGCTTTCAGCATTGCATATAAATATATTTCTACTTCATACGCTGACCAGAATCCCTGTTGGATTGCAATCAGAAGTTACTTCAAACACTCACTGGTGTCTGAAAGTGAGTTTTGAGCTGAAAATTGTTTTAAATGTCTTAAATGTTTAGGTTAGCTGGTAACCTAATATGATAACATGGGAAATGAGCAGAGGTGTTGACCCTCTCCTGACTCAGATAAACTTCGCCTTTGTTCATGACCACTTCTCAAGCCCCAGTTGGCCCGCTTTGGATCAAGCCCCGGAAGTGACAGTGGAAACACAACATGGCTTTGACACAAACTAGCATGCTTGCTTTTGGCCCGACAGTGGAATCCAGGGGTGTAATGATTCAAATTCACTATTCGGTTTGTATCACGGTTTCAGGGTCACAGTTTCGGTACGGTTCGGTATATGCTATGTTCAGGGGAAAAAGGACTACTGTCAAATAAAAATAAAGAAAATAAGAAAAAAAAAATCAAACTACATGCGATGACACAAATAGATACAATAGAGCAAAGATACAAATAAAATAAACAGTGCTTTTCATGTTATTTAGGTATCTAACAGTAGTTTTCAGGTACAGAAATTGAATAAAGTAATGAAATGTAAAATAACATTGCATATAATCTTCACTGTAAAAATGAAATAAAGATTAATAATTATTAAAGTTACAAAAGCTATTCAGTTCAGAGCAGTGAGTGATTTCCTTGTCTTTTGTTCGATTAACATTAAAGGGGTGGTTCAATGCGATTTCACTTTTTTAACTTTAGTTAGTGTGTAATGTTGCTGCTTGAGTTACTGCGCTTAAAGTTAAATGCAAACGGAGATATTGTCTTGTAAAGTTAAGGCATTTTAATGCCTACACAAACGACCGGTTTGGACTACAACGAGCTTCTTCCCAGGTTGGTGACATCATAAACCCTGCAGAACACACCCCCAGGAACATGCAACAAAATGGGCAAGGCCATGTCGCGCAGCATGTGGAAGCGGAAGAGTTGTGTACACCGGACGCGAGCGGCGCGTCAAAAGATAATAGAACCCATTATAATCTGTGACATTTTCTACACTGGATGCGGTGCTGAAGACAGCTTCCAGAATCTACACGAGTTCAATGATGGATGGCTATTACTGAATGCACAAAGGCTATTACTGAAAGAAGCAGTTCTCACTTTAAAAGCAGAAGCTGCTGTTTATCGCCCCCAAACTGTAAGTATGTTTTATTGTTTGTACATGTCTTTTAAATGAATAGTTCTGTTGCTATTTTTTGGTTGCATCAAGGATGTAGACAAAGACCAACGCGTTTTTGCTTCGCTAGCCAGTTAGCTAAATTCTAGTGCATACTTCTCCAACAAACGCCAACAAACTTCGATGTTCATAGACAAACAGTTGTTTATTATATAAATTAAACGCTACGGTCCCACTTTACTGTATATTAAGTGGCCTTAAATACAAAGTTCTGGCATGAAACTCTAGATGGCGCAGGCTAATAGGTCCTTTAACACACCTGCTAATCATCACATCATTATCTATAGGTCACAGATGATTGGTTCCTCCTGTTTTAGTAGCCAATGAGCTGCGTGCTTAATCTTTAAATACATGAGTTAGCATTGCTTAGTAGCGCAGCGTGCTTCAGAATCATCTAAGATAAGTACATGGGTTTTACACTATATCACTGCATTTTGCGTAGTCTGCTTTACCAATTCTATGTCATATCAACAGTCTGTTAATGCTTTGAGAGAATTACTAAGCATTTTAGCAGCTAGCGCATATGCATGTGTATAATGATACAGAGACAAGCTTGCTGAACTTAAACGGAAACAGGTTTCGCCTTGTATCACATTCTAACGAAACTACAGCAAGTATTTTGTACAGCAGCAGCAGCAGCAGTAGTATGGATAACAATTCAGATAGCAATGGAGCGGATATCAACAACATAACATAGAACGCAGCAGACGTTGCGGTGCGTGCAGGGCTAAAGTAACCTGTTGCTATGAGTTTGAGATGAGTTTGTGTCAGCTAATGAGTGATCATGCAATGTGAATATATCATGATTAAAATGCAAACAATGTTTTCATCTTATTTACATACTAAGTACATGAGCAGCGTATTCGGATTTTATTGGGCATATACTTTTCATACTACAGGACGAACAGCGATTTTTCAAGGTCGGTAAGTCATTTAATTAATGGATTTCACGTATAATGATATTTATCATTTCTGCTTACTCTAGAGCGTGCCAAGGCAGTTCTCCAACGAGGCAAGAGCGCCTCAGTATGCTTAATGTGTATTTTGTGTTATAATCTGTATAGTATAAACATGTTGCGCTCTGGATAACATTAGGCGTTTTCTATGCAGCGTGTTGCAGCGGCTGGAAGTGTAGCCGAATTATGGACGCGCTTTGTTGATCTGAGCGGTGGCTGCATGACTGTCAGAAATCTCTCTTTGCTTAAAATGCCGAGGTATTCATTAACAGGAGCGTAAATAAAAGACACTTTGTAGTGTGGTGGTCAGCCATTGACGTAGCCGAACTTGAGTTCGCTACTGAGATAAGTGAACATTTTACACGCTCGCGGCCATACGTTTCATTCGTGTTTATATGTGAGGACCGACAGCCGGTTGCACGCTGAGAAATGATGTTATAGGATTCACTGTCAAATTGCATCAACCGACATAACCATTTTATATGGGACAAAGATATAATAGAAATGCATTAGAATGCAACTTAGACAAAATAGAATATTAATTAAAAATATTTAGTTTTATTAATCTCATTCATATTATGACTGTAAATCTAAATGTTTCATAGTATTGCTCAACTCAACAACTCTTCAAGGCTGATGTTTCGTGTACCTACGTGTTCGGGCTGGGTCAGCTGAGGCATGTTGGAGTCATGCTCATTAATTTTCCGTTCATCCAAATGAGTTACTTTTAGGAGTATACAGGGTCCAATGACATTTTCAAACGATGCTACGTCATTATACAATTATTTGCTCAGGTGGTTGTGGAGGGTTTCTCATCTCTATTAGCCTGCAACGTTTTACCATTTGTTAAAGCCACACATAATGCGCGTTCTAATTGGTATGTTTGAGCTTTGGCTCAGACACACATAGACATAGGCCACTAGAGCTAAGCCATTCGGCATGGTAGCCCAGGCACACATAGTCTAATAGACCACTAGAGTTAAGCCATTCGGCGTGGTAGCCCAGGCACACATAGTCTAATAGACCACTAGAGTTAAGCCATTCGGCGTGGTAGCCCAGGCACACATAGTCTAATAGACCACTAGAGTTAAGCCATTCGGCGTGGTAGCCCAGGCACACATAGTCTAATAGACCACTAGAGCCAAGCCTTACAGCCCACTGTCGTGGCAAAAAATGGGCCGGGCACACATAGATAGTATACACACGGTTCCTATGGCTCTTCGGAGCAGCAGCAGTACATATGTTTTGGCGGTAGATCTGCTGGGGGGTTAGGGTGAATCATCATCTTGCCTTCTGCTTTGATGGGGGATCTCTGACATACAATACACCGGCTTGTATTGTCCAATATCATGTCACCTGCTTTGTTGGGGGGTTATTCATGTACGCTATATCGTACAGCAGCAGCATGTCTTACTTGCTCACAGCAGCAGGTCGTGTATGTATTGGCAGTAGCAAGTCCCGTACTTGCTCTGCAGCAGCAGCAGCAATAATCAACAGCAGCAGCAGCAGCAATAATCAACAGCAGCAGCAGCAATTAAGCAGCAGCAGCAGCGTAGCAGATCTATTCCGCCAAGACCAAAAATATCTACATTGTCATATCCATTACCATACCAAACACTCCGAGAGTTGTCATGACAGAAATACAAAGTTCTGGCATGAAACTCTAGATGGCGCAGGCTAATAGGTCCTTTAACACACCTGCTAATCATCACATCATTATCTATAGGTCACAGATGATTGGTTCCTCCTGTTTTAGTAGCCAATGAGCTGCGTGCTTAATCTTTAAATACATGAGTTAGCATTGCTTAGTAGCGCAGCGTGCTTCAGAAACTCTCCACCTTCCCCAGCTCCACCTGTATAGATCTGATACGGTTATTCATGTACGCTATATCGTACAGCAGCAGCATGTCTTACTTGCTCACAGCAGCGGGTCGTGTATGTATTGGCAGTAGCAAGTCCCGTACTGCAGCAGCAGCAGCAATAATCAACAGCAGCAGCAGCAGCAATAATCAACAGCAGCAGCAGCAATTAAGCAGCAGCAGCAGCGTAGCAGATCTATTCCGCCAAGACCAAAAATATCTACATTGTCATATCCATTACCATACCAAACACTCCGAGAGTTGTCATGACAGAACTACTATGTACTTACATTTAAATTAATGATTTGATACAATGCACTTATCGTGTACATACATGTTTTTACATTGTACTTATATTTGAAAAACACCTGCATGTAATTACATCTGTAATTAATTTCTGTAATTACATTTATAATTACACTGTTGACCCATCCCTTACACCTAACCCCTACCCTTAAACCTACCCATACCACCAAAGCTTTCCCTAACCTTACCCGTATCCCAATTCAATAGCAGAAAAAGTGTTTTGCAATTCAATATGAACCCAATAAGTACATTGTACTTATTTTTTGATGTAAGTACATAGTAGTTAAGGCCACTTAATATAAAGTGGGACCAACGCTACCTTTACAAAAATGCTACTACTCAGTCATGTATTCGGCTACAGTAAAGCTTTAATCAGGATAAAACTGTATATTGAAAGCTAACAAACAGCAGTGACAGCATATCTAAACACTTTGACACAAATACAAAATGAAATACAATTCATAAACGTCCTTTAAAAGCAGCGATTGCGGAGGTTCTGCTTGACCCTCCTCATCTGGATCTGATTCGGGCTCAATTTAATACAGCAATATAGACGCCAATATTTACATTTCCACCAAAGCCCACATAACCGGTAACCACTAATGGTAAGGGGCGTGGCGTTTCCGGATGCTTCAGCGAATCACGATGGCTTTGGATACATTGGGCCAGCTAACCAATCTGAGCACACTGCGTATTTCGGAGGGAGTGACTTCATAGAACCAGGAAGTCAAACAAGCCGATCATATGATATTGGAAACAGGTGTGAAATAAAGGTAAAAGATATGAAAAATACTGCTTTTTAAAAGAAAATTAAGCATTAAGACATGTTAAACTGCGCTCCAAAAACACAATCAAGCCTAGAAAAAAACCCCCACTGAACTACCCCTTTAAAAACACAGACAGTAGGAATATTAGGCTGCTGCCACTTTAAAACATAATAAACAGATCCAAAATACTGACACTCATACAAATGTATTGTCTTTCTTGAATGGTTACGTTCACTTAAGACATAACCCCCTTTATTTGCTAGGATACCCAACAAGATGGGCATGTTGACAAATTTTGTATGAATTCTGTCCATCCAATGTGGCTTTCCGTCTGCGTGCTTTGGATAAGTGCACACACAAATGTTCTCACATCACACGCACATGAGAATTCTCTTTCTCATCATGCTCTTGAATGTTTAAATTGGCAAGGTTTAAATGAGTTTAGTTTAAACACAGATAGCAATGTGTGCTTCGTTCAGGTTATGGAAGTCGTCGGCAGTGCTGCACAGGATTTGCTCGAGAAAGATATGTCATTTTGTTTTTAGACCATGAAATCAACAATGCCACCAAAGAAGTGTTTTTGGTTGAGAGGGAAAGATAAACTTGTTCAGCTTCCCAAAGAACCCAGCGTTTAGGGGACAGTGGATGCAGCTTGTTTTTCCGGGGCAGCAACTGAGTTGTGCAAGTGTGTTTGTTTGTTCCTGGCATTTGGGTGATGAATGTTTTATAAACAAGGCCCAGTTTGACGCTGGATCTGACTCATGACCAGAACCGCAGGTGGTAAGTAAAACTGCATCAAATTTCTGTTGTGTTGGCAGTTGGCGCGTAAGTGCATATAATGTAAACATGAACGTATAGTGAATCAAAAGTTATCCAGGGATAATGTGATGATGTATTGCTCATGACTCTTTAGCTCTGCCCACAGCACGCCTGCAGGAGCTTGACTGTTTTTGGAAAGAAGCGGTACAGCTGTATCTGTCTTTTAAAGATCTGACAAAACCAAAGACTCTGAAGATATGAAGGATGCAATACTACTCTATAGGTACTCAAGATTAACATGAGATTGGCAGAAACTGTGTGTGCTATGTCTCCTTTAAGATCTCAGTTTAAAGACTGTGAAAACTCTTCAATTCATTATAGTTTCATAAAGTTTATTAAAAAAGTTTAATTTTAATGATATTGACAACATATTTGTCAAGTTGCCAGACATGAGTACGTCCAATCGAATATATTTTAATATAGTACATATAATAATATTTCCATAAAGAGACACTTAAAGACACATATTTTATTTGAAAAGAGACGTCATATAAAAACAATATTGATTCGCAAAAATAAAAAGTGGGAGGATCTAAGGCACAAACATCTGAAACAAGCCAATGAGAGCTCAGCCTCAAGTCACATGCATTTCAAAAGATTACAGACCTACATAGACTCCAATTTGTCCGAGGCCAACCACAAAATGAACAAAATACAATTTTGATTTTTTGATTTTTAATAGGTGCTAACATGACTACTAATAGTATGACTAAATAATGTTATTTCATAATTATTTTGCAATGTATATTTAACTTATTTTTAATATGTTAAAGTAGCCTTCTTCTCTGGCTAACTTGACCGGCCACCACTGGGTGCAAGTGCGTGACAAACTGTGGGTGGAGAACCGTATGGTTCGATTTTTTTTTATAGGTGTGTAAAAAAACAACTTTTTAAACCTTTCTAGCTGTTAAACTGCTTATCGCCAACTGTTGCATGCACGTTCACAAAAGGGTTGAGTTTAAGCTTCAAGTAAATGTAAGCACAATGTGCGTTCATGCAGGAAATGACACAAACATTTTAGGGTGGACTATCCCTTTAATGTCATTCAAACAACAAAAGAAAAAGATAAAATCACTCGCTACTCTTGACTGAATAACTTGTACAGCTTTAATAAGAATCAACATAAACTTAATTCATACAGTAAGACAACAGTTTTATTTTACATTTGTTTGCTTATTCAATTTTTTGTAGTATTTCTTACCTTAATAAATCTATTGGACAGACCTACATCAAAAAACTAAGGGCACATTTTATTTCATTTGCATCTTTGTTCTATTGTTTTATGTGTTCCATTGCTTCTTTGTTTTTATTTTGGTATTGAGAATTATAACAGTTTGGTATTGTAACAACCTCATACACCGCCCGGCCAAAAAAAAAAAAAATTGGATTTAAATAGGCATAGGGGGGTATCACACACAGTTTCTGCCAATCTCATGTTAATCTTGAGTACATATAGAGTAACAATGCATCCTTTATATTTCCGAAAAGTCTTTAGTTTTATCATATTTATAAAAGATAGATATGCTAAACCAAGTCTTTCCAAAAAAAGCAGAGCTCCTGGAGGCGTGCCTGCTGTCAGTGCCGTGGACGGAGCTAAAGAGTCACGAGCGCACGCAGCTTCTACGTAGAGATCACAGGCTAGCTGTGACATCATTATAAATAAAAAGGGAACAAAAACATTTGTGTTGTTTACATTATATGCACTTGCGCGCCGATTGCCAGCAAAACACAGACATCTGATGCACCTTTACTCACCACCCACGATCTGCAAATCCAGCACCGAACTGGGACTTGTATTCATCACCGAAATCCCGGGAACAAACAAACATGCACAACTCCGTTGCTGCCCGGGAAAAACAAACTTCATCCACTGTTCCCTTGACGCTGGGTTCTTTGGCAAGCTGAAAAAGGCAATCTTTCCCTCACAACCAAAAACACACTCCTTCGGTGACAGGAGCTGGGTCTCATTTCGGAGGCTGCGTCATTTGGAGATCGCATTTGAAGGCTGAATACTTCATCAAGGATGTCATATTTTAGAAAAGTAACCGTAATAAAATTGGCTGATATTCATTGTGAGGTGTAAAATACTCTAATTTCTTTCTTACGTTGCAATCTAAAGGTTATTTTCCTTAAATGAGACTGCTTCGATGATGTATACAGGCTTCAAAGGGTGCAGCTCTTGAATTGGGACACAGCCATTGTTGAAAAATCTCTCGGCTTCTGTATCCCGAACAAAGCGCGTTGATGGGTGTGATCTTGCTCTTGCTCTGGGTGATGTGTGTGTGCGCGCTTCTCAGGGAGAAGTGCCTATACAAGGAATTCCACTCTCTTTTGACGTCATACAGGCCATACTAGAAAAAACTCTCTGAAACCCGCTCCGAAACCGGAAGTAGTTTATTTAGCACAGAAATACTCTGTCATATGTCCAACTCGTGTTTTGAAAGTTCAGCCATGTTAAGCAAGAGAATGCAACTCTTTAACAGTGTTAACAAGTCAGAATGCATGAAATAGCATTACACCCCCCCTTTAAGAGTCTATGACTGGATCATTATTGCAGTGATTATTATGTTTCTAGCATGTTATATGTTTGGCAACAGTTCTTTTAACCCTAATTGGTGGAGTGTGTAGCTTTTCATTTCTTAAACAACCATGTAATTAGACGTATCATGGCCAAATTCCAAGATGACAAAGCCAAGATTCATCAAATTGTGAAAGAATGGTTCAGAGAGCATGAAGAATCATTTTCACACATGAATTGGCACCTCTGAGTCCAGACCTTAAATTCATTGAAAGTTTTTGGATATGCTGAAGTAGACTTTACAGAGTGCTCACCTCTTGCATTGTCAATACAAGATCTTGACCAAAAATCAATGCACCTCTTGATGGGAATAAATGTTGTGATGCTATTTCCATCGAGAGATGGAAAGATCAGTTTATGGTCAAGTAGCTTTTTACTGGAAAAGCTTGTGTTGAAAGTAGAGCTCTTCAAAGCTATTTAGTGTTTGGAGAGTTACCGTCATAATGGTGTGCGGGAAGGACACAATACTGAACCTTAAAGCTCGAATTTATTTAAAGGTGCCCTCGAATGAAAAATTGAATTTATCTTGGCATAGTCAAATAACAAGAGTTCACTACATGGAAATGACATACAGTGAGTCTCAAACTCCATTGTTTCCACCTTCTTATATAAATCTCATTTGTTTAAAAGACCTCCGAAGAACAGGCGAATCTCAACATAACACCGACTGTTACGTAACAGTCGGGGTGTACGCCCCCAATATTTGCATATGCCAGCCCATGTTCCCAACATTATAAAAGGCATTAGACAAGGGCAGCCAGTAGCATCTGGATCTGCACAGGTGAATCATCAGACTAGGTAAGCAAGCAAGAACAACAGCGAAAAATGGCAGATGGAGCAATAATAACTGACATGATCCATGATATCATGATATTTTTTGTGATATTTGTAAATTGTCTTTCTAAATGTTTCGTTAGCATGTTGCTAAATGTGGTTAAAGTTACCATCGTTTCTTACTGTATTCACGGAGACAAGAGCATTACTATTTTCATTTTTAAACACTTGCAGTCTGTATAATTCATAAACACAACTTCATTCTTTATAAATCTCTCCAACAGTGTAGCATTAGCCATTAGCCACGGAGCATAGCCTCAAATTCATTCTGAATCAAATGTAAACAATATAACAGTATACAATACTCACATAATCCGACGCATGCATGACGAACACTTTGTAAAGATCCATTTGAGAGTTATATTAGCTGTGTAAACTTTGTTTATGCACTGTCCAAGGCAAGCGCGAGCTCCGTGGGCGTGGAGCAGGAGAATTAAAGGGCCAATAGCCCTGAATCGGCTCATTTATAATGATACCCCAAAATAGGCAGTTAAAAAAAATGAATTAAAAAAAATCTATGGGGTATTTTGAGCTGAAACTTCACAGACACATTCAGGGGACACCTTAGACTTCAGTGTTTCCCATACATTGACTAGACTGTGGCGGCCCGCCACATTCTAATTTGTCCCGCCACAGTCTCAAAATGAAACGGAAATTAGGTTTGTCGCGATATTTAAATTACCGTCTGATAATTGCGCTCTTTTATATGGCAAAAGTGGGAGTCATAGAGCAAAATAAGTAGACTAGCACCAATTAAGTTTTCGTGCACTATATTCAAAGTCACCTGAAGCCATTCCATAGCTTCATGTGAGGGACAGAAGGAGGATATGTACATCGATAAGTTCACGGTCAGAAACTCGTCTTCCCTCTGCTACAGCTGTCAATCATTCAGCACTCAAACAGCACGTCGCGTTCGGTAATGACAGTCAGCACGGTAAAACTCTACAATATGATATATTCCCATTATTATACTTGATATGTAGATAAAGGGCTGTGGATTTGCATAAAACGACTTTATCTTGCTGGAGTTTATTGCTGTTTCTGAACGATGTCATCATGGCTACAGGGTGTCTGTTAGATCGCACAACAAGGACTATGAATTCGCGTCACACGCACGATAACTGGAATTTAAAAAAGTGAGAAGAAACATATGATTAATAAACTGTTAGATGCAGATATACACAGGGATTCTCTTTGTACCGTGAACTTTTCAATGCGCAATGAAACTGCGCGCTCTGACTCGATATTGCTTCAAGCACATCATTCTGCACCCGGGATGCGCATTAGCGGTTTTTTGCTACTGTTCTGAAGCGTTTCATATTATCATGGTTTTCCACACTGAAAGATTATTAATAGCCTATTTTGTTCTGTCGTATCTATCATATATTGTTGCCCCATTAAAAAGCTGCACAATACATTTAAAATAAGCATCTTTTAATCTTACATTAATATAAATACATATAATTATTTACATATAAATCTAATATAAATCATTTTTTAATTTCATAATACAAATAGTAATTTTAAACTTTTTATTAACCTTTGGATTTATAAAATTACTGTGCATATATATATATTTTTCCCCCCAAGAATTAGGCTAGCATACTTTTTGCTGCTGAATTATATACTCACCTAGTTTACCTATTTATTTATTTATTGGTCAGCTTATGATTATATATTTTTATTCATTTGTTATTTTTCTCTATAATGAAGTAGTGTGTTTAGTGCATTCTGGATTGGTTAAATCAAAGAGTGACCATTAGTTCCACAAATACAGATGCAGGCTCCCACTAATAAATTAATTCAACAAAGGTAACCTCTTTTGCTACATATTTTAATGGTTTAAATGTGTACTCTACATGTTTGACCACTTATGAACTATCATTTAAACTACTACATGCTGTGTACGTGACTAATGTGCTCTACCATCACCAATAAATAAATGACTATTAGAGCACAAAATTGTTTACAAGAGAACAAATTTCTTCATTGATCTAGTCACTTAATTTTGCTCTCAGAATGCACCAGATTCATGCATTTAAATTTAAAATTTACAAAATTATCCGCCCACCACAGTCTCACAAAATCCTGTGGGAAACACTGGACTTATATTACATCTTTTTAAAAAAAGTTCTAAGGCACCTTTAATTGTCATCACTTTATTTTGTATAATTTGTTTACACACAGGTGAATATGTTACCGTACAATAAAGTGTTACTGTAGAATAAATAGTCACTGTAAAAATGAAACAAACCGGCACACATAGGCTATTATATGTGCGACTCATGTCACCTGTTAATCACCAGAACCATCTAATTATAAACAAATGTCATTCATCTTCTGTAATCTGTTGTATTTCTGAGTGAAACAAAATATTTACTGGGTAAGACGTAATTATTATACCATCAGGATTTACTTGTTGTTTGTTTTTCAGTACTTTAAAACTGTGAACTCTTTCCTTTGTAATATAATTTGTGGATAATAAAACAGCCAGAAAAAGGGGAAAAAAAAAAAAAAAAAAGTTTCCAGGAGAGCACTACTAGAATTTTCAAAAGATTTTTTCTACAGATAAGTTACGATAAGAAGAAAAAAGTTCATAAGTTTTGATTTCAATAGTAAAATAAGTAACTACATTGTGAGATCAGAGTAAATCAGATATTTCTCTCTATGTATAATGACTTTAAATGAGCTGCAGAATAAAGAAACGGCCATATGGTTCCATTCAGCAGTTTCCCATTTGGGCAGACACCTTTAGCATCTTCACGACCTAATCAAAGTAGATGAGGTGTGTGTGTCACAGTTGTTTGAGCGGAATGTGTTTGTAACAGAGTGGAAACAGACTGATATGAATAAAGCAAAAAAAAGGAGAACAATGGAAGATGTGTGGGAATGTGTGTCTGTAGCAGTTTTGAGGGAGATACATGTGTTGCAGTATTTGTGAAAAATGTGCAGGTCTGAGAAATGTGTGGTTTAGTGTGTGTGTGTGTGTGTGTGTGTGTGTGTGTGTGTGAGGTTGGAAGGGGGTAAGTGGTGTGGTTAGACACCCGGAGTCACTGAACATTCTTCTGGCATGTGTTCAGCTTCCAGCCCCCTCTTCCTCCTCTTGTGTGTGCGAGACTCTGTCCTGGCAGCCAGCCCGGCTATGAAGTGAACTTAAACAAACTTCTGTTGCAGCCATCTGCTGGAGCTGGGGAATAAATCAAACAGCTTCACGGCCGCCAGCGATCGAGTTACCATGAGCAACAGCGCCCGCGCGCCTGCCTGGAGCCACAGCAAACCTCCGCCGGCCAACATGTGGCCACTCTAATCCCTCCCAGAGAGAAGAGAAGAGAAGCGAGAGAGAGAGAGAGTGTGTTGGAATGTTTTGTTTTGATACTCCTTTAAAGTATTTTGTATCATGCATTTTTTTTTCCATTTGCTCACACACGTATTATTATTGACTAATAACCATTCTTGTTCCAAGCATTAAAGGTGCCATAGAACGTGTTTTCAGAAGATGTGATATAAGTCTAAGGTGTCCCCTTAATGTGTCTGTGAAGTTTCAGCTCAAAATACCCCATAGATTTTTTTTTATTCATTTTTTTTAACTCCCTGAGGTCTGAAAATGCGTTGGCGCGTTTTGCAGGATTTTTTTCACATTGCAGCAAAACAGACTTAAAATACTCTGTCATTTCTTGTCATAGAGACATAAGTAATATATCAATTGAAACTATAGAATGTCTTCTTTTATTTGTGTACACTCAGATTAAAAACACAATGTTGTGCTTTTTGTAAAATAAAGAAAACTAACATGATGCGTGATCTCTCGTCTCCCTCTGAACGAAGTCCAATCTGATAGTTCCCAGAAAATGAACTGTAACTTATGAATACTAATGACAAAAAAAATTACACTTATGTCTAAAGAAACATTGAAATGTCAGGTTTTAAATCGTGTAAGTCAAATCGAAAACAAACATTCTGTGTTTATGTAATCTGTATGAAAAGAAAGCCATGTCAGAAGTCTGTGATTCAGCTCATTACCCGCTAATGCGGCCACGCCCACGGAGCCAGCGCTATTCAGACGCAAATTCAGAGGCAATACATGCATACATCGTCTCAATCGTGTATTTATTGTCTTGAAAAGTGTTTATTTGGATGGTAAAGCCATGGTTAGCGATCTCTAGAAGACATGCCGTTAGTTCCTAGTTCCTTTTCTTCTTTATATGAATTTGTGGCCTAAAGGTGTACAGAGAGCACCCTCCAGCTGCAAGTATGAATTAAAAACACCATTCCTGAAATGTCCTCTTCTTCTTTAGAATAATTTGTGGACTAAATGTGCACAGAGAGCGCCCTCCGGCTGCAAGTATGAATTAAAAACACAGTATCCAGCACTCATAGTGATGACAATAAATATTACTTCTCAGTATAGAAAATTGACATAAATATATAAGAATCCATCAATGTTTCTCCAAATGTGCATGCTTTTAAGCTAAAAGCCTATATGAAATGCCACAGAGGTAACATAATTGTTCAGACACTTTGCATCACAGAAATAAATTATATTTTAAAGAATATAATAGAATACAATTATTTTAAATATTCACATTGCTGTTTAATATTTCACATTGCTGTTTATGATGAGCTGAGACATGATTACAGAGATTTTTTTTTTCACAGCCTACCTGACTGAAAGGCCTCATTATATGCAAGTCATTTCAGGTCATTATTATGCAATTATTTTGTCTTCTCAGATGTAAATGGCCCATTATTCATGCAGATTCACGCCTCCACGCATACTGTGTTTCTTGACAAAAAGTGTCTTACAAAATTTAAATCTCTCTATTGTTTTATATGAAAGAGTAGTCAGCATAATTTTTACATAATTCTGAAGCAAAAACTCTAGTCTACAACCTCCAATACCCAAAAGTCTTGTGAACACAGATTTAATATACTTTTTTTGGCCTTATTTCAGTGACTTAAGTTTTTTGTTTTTTCAATAACCACGCATAAACATTATTCCTTCAAAAATACAAACATGTACATACATGTTCCTCACATATTATTGTAGCCTACACTGTAAAAAAAATCCCAGTAAAATTTACGGTAAAAAAACGGCAGCTGTGGTTGCCAGAACTTTACCGTAAAAAATACAGTAGCAACGTAAAAAAATTTTGTTAAATTTACGTAAATAACGTATTTCATTAACTGATATAATGTTAATTTACCAACCTAATGAAGTACTAATATCTGTTTTGTACCTTTATAATACACTGACAGTCACCAAACACAGTGGTGATAAGAGTCACATGATGAATCAAACTTCATCACAAGCAGCTTTTCCACAAGCTGAGAAGGACAACACTAACATATAGAAGGTGCACACAGTGTCATTCACACAAACACTAAACACCATCATGGTAACATGCATGAAATTTTAAAAATGCAATAAACATTAATTTAACAACATTAGATGTAACATAAAACCCTAATGTACATAACTGATTAGAAAAAAATGAGAAAAACTAAGAAACAGAGTTATTTCAACGAAAATATATCAAATGTGAAGTGTCACGCAGGGAATTGTGGGAATGTCAATTTACAGTTTTTCACTGTAAATTTTTACAATGAATTGTTATTTTTCACTTCCAAAAACTTTGAATTTAACGGTATTTTACCATAAAATTACATTAAATGTACCGTTAGATCTATTACAGTTATTCACCGTATATAGTACGGAAACTTTCTGTAAACCAATTGACAGTTTTTCACCACAGCATTTTTACAGTCTTTTACTGTTAAAATTTTTTACAGTGTAGTTTGTGCTGAATACAGTGTAATGACACTTTTGTCATTTATATGTTTATGAACAACTGAAAAAAGCACAAATGTCAGGGCATGTCAAAACTTCTCCAAGCCCCAAATCAGCCTCAGACTCCAGAGGGTTAACTGCCTATTTTGAGGCATCATTAAATATGCACCGATTCAGGCTGCGGCCCCTTTAAATTCTTGTGCTCCCCGCCCCCGAGCTTGCGACTGCCTTAAACAGCATAAACAAAGTTCACACAGCTAATATAACCCTCAAAATGGATCTTTACAAAGTGTTCGTCATGCAGCATGTCTAATTGCGTAAGTATGGTATTTATTTGGATGTTTACATTTGATTCTGAATGAGTTTGATAGTGCTCTGTGGCTAAAGCTAACATTACACACTGTTGGAGAGATTTATAAAGAATGAAGTTGTGTTTATGAATTATACAGACTGCAAGTGTTTAAAAAATGAAAATAATGACAGTCTTGTCTCCGTGAATACAGTAAGAAACGATGGTAACTTTAACCACATTTAACAGTACATTAGCAACATGCTAACGAAACATTTAGAAAGACAATTTACAAATATCTCTAAAAATATCATGTAATCATGGATCATGTCAGTTATTATTGCTCCATCTGCCATTTTTCGCTATTGTCCTTGCTTGCTTACCTAGTCTGATGTAGAGGTCTACAAAGAAGACCCGAGACCCGAGGACCCGGGACCCGTACGGGTTTCGGGACTATATTTTAAATGGTCAGCCGGGTCCGGGTCGGGTCCTAATCTATTACTTCGGTTCCCGGGTCTGATTAACATTGTGGGTATACCCGAGCCGATTTGATTCAGAGATCACCCGGCCATGTTGGGAGTCAGCGCTGTGCGTGTTTTGTAACTTGCAAAGTATGAGCCAGGAAATAAGGTGAAAAAACACAAGTGACCCCAGCCATCAGAAGCAGAGCGGGCGGAGTTAATGCAAGCAAACTGTGATCATCGAGTTTTACTATTCCTATCGTGTGCAACAGTAATGCAAACAAACTTCAAATCTCAAGAACTGCTTGTAGCCTTGCACATTCGCATTTAAATAACATAGCCTATTTCAAATCATTAACAAAATATGAACTATCACACAAATGTTTTCTGTGACACTTAAAGCTTATGTTTCAGGTTGCTCCAGCTAACGTGCATGTCTCATGCGAGCGCACTTTCTTTCTCCTGTTTTTATAATAACATTATGCCACCTTGTTATATCTAAAGTTTTGGTCAGACTCAGCTCAGAAAGCACAGAAATGACCGCAAATAAGTAATGCTAACGTCAGCGTCCATGTCACTGAACAAGCAATCGTTATTATAGATCAAAAGGGCAAACAGTCAAAGTTATTTTATTATGTGAGTTGACTCGAGTCTCGAGATACAATGAAATAATGCAAAACTGCAAAGTCGCATTTGTCATCGTGACAGCGAGTGAACTTTTAAAGCTGGAATAATGAGTGGATTAAGCATTTCAATCGGCAAGAGAGGAATAACGGATGAACTTTCTTGGCAAGTGCATCACAGTCAGGTACAAGGGAGAAAGCTATAGCCTACTAATATTAGGTAAGACAACACGTTTTATTTTCGCAACTTGTTTATTGACTTATTAATAGCAATTTGCTGTGGAATAGACCTATGTGCCGATCGGGTCCAGACGGGTCCGGTCGGGTTCGGGTCCAGCTTAGACGGGTCCGGGTAGTACATTTATGGCATTTCTCGGTTCTGCACGGGTTCGGGTCCAACTTTCAAAATAATAGTCGGGCCGGGTCGGTTCCGTGTAGCACATTTACAGGTCTCTTCGGGTTCGGGTATGAATTTTTGGACCTGTGAAGACCTCTAGTCTGATGATTCAGCTGTGCACATCCAGACGTTAATACTGGCTACCCTTGTGTAATGCCTTGAACATGAGCTGGCATATGCAAATATTGGGGGCGTACATATTAATGATCTTGACTGTTACGTAACAGTCGGTGTTATGTTGAGATTTGCCTGTTCTTCGGAGGTCTTTTAAATAAATGAGATTTATATAAGAAGGAGGAAACAATGGTGTTTGAGACTCACTGTATGTCATTTCCATGTACTGAACTCTTGTTGTTCAACTATGCCAAGGTAAATTTAATTTTTAATTCTAGGGCACCTTTAAGGATGATTACAGTTTATGTTTCTTAAAACCGACCCAAGTCAGACCTGATAAAATGAGACCGAGTCCAAATCGACGGCATTTTTTTTTTTTTTTTCAAAACCCAACTGGATGTAAAAGAGGCAGCATCGTCTGTACATCCCTGCATCCCTGCACATCAGTAGCGGTGACTTTTTCAACTGGGTATGACACAGACCAAAATCAGAGATGACAAATAAGAAACACCATGGCAGTTGGAGATTTAAAGGTAGGAAGCCCCTGGTTTAATTTTTGTTCATTTTAATTTAATTTACATCATCTGCATTTAGGTGGCTTTTTTTCAATCAATATCTGGCAACAGTACCCTTTCATGGGGAAGTCAATGCTGCGTCAGTTGCTGACGCTATGGGGACGCGTCCTGCAGAACCCAGTGTCTGAGGCATATGTGAACTCAAGCCAATCCTATTGGCCGACATCAATTAAACAGACAGGACACAACATCTAGATATCATAAACAGATATCAGAATGTGAATTGGGATGCTTGGTCTGATTCGGTATGGTGTGATTTAATAACAGAAGGTCAACAGCAACTGGTAAATGTGATGAGATTAAGATTATGAGATTAAGTCTTCTTTTTTTATTATTTAATTACTGCAAGTTTTCATAGGGATCAATGCTAATATTTCCCTAATTTGGATTCATTTTAAGGAACATAAAAACACTGAGCACATTTGCATGCACACAGATATGCTGATAACTCCCAAAAATCATCTTATTAAAATAACCTGTTGTCCCATCTTATATGCAAACCAATAAACCGGCAACGCAAGTTAACTATGTTTACAAGACTTTATTAATAAATCAGGTTATTTTCTGGTAGTGACATCAAGACATAATCATTCGTGTATTCAGACTCAAACTATTCTATTTGTTATATCAATTGTGATGTTAAATAAAGCATGTGATATTAAAAATAATGAAGAGCAGAAAACTTATAGACTTATATATTATGCTCTCAAGCAGTTACAGAGTTAGAATTTTGATTGTACTATACTTAGACTGCATAAGATGAGAACACATTTTTATAATTTCTTGGGTCAAGAAAGTCTGAGTTTGCAATATATTTCCTCCTCCCTTACCGCAAAACTGTATGGATGCCCTTAAATCCGCAGTAAGGATGCTTTCCTGTCACATATCACACATGCACACTTTAATAAGCTGACAGTTCATATATATATATATATATATATATATATATATATATATATATATATATATATATATATATATATATATATATATATATATGGACCATTCAACAGAATTGGTGCAAACTGCTGTCACACAAACAAAAAACACATTTAAATATATTTAAGTATTCAACATTATCATTCATCATCAACATCATCATTTATTGGGTACTTTCAATTGGGAGGTGGCTGCCACGAACCCTAACCCCTTAATTTCAATTTGTGAAAATAAAAATATATTTTAACCACACTTCTACAATTTTGATCAGGAAATATTCCTATGTCCCTCTCTCTTATAATCTCTCTTTCATAGTAGATAGGTACCATCATTTTTAGGTAAATGTGTTCAAAAGTCTGAAAATCTGTGTGTAACTTTAAGGAATATCACTACCAAACACCTTTTTTCAGCAATTAAGCACACTTTTTTGGGTGTTATTCCATAAAAAATAGTTTATATGAGTCTATGTGCTATGTGCTGATTATCATTTTTGAGCTAGGCTCAAAAGTATCGAAAATTGTCACTACCAAAACAGTCACGACTGAAACATGTCATCATTGTTTTGGTAGTGACAAAAGGGAACACATAATCATTTATTTGGGGGAAATAAATAAAATTTTAGCACATTAGTATTTTAGCAGTGTTTTAGTATGCGAGTTACAATTCTATATCATGATGTGGTTGCTACCAACACATTACTGTCACTTCCAAAACTGTGCTGTCATGACCAAAAAATGGGGTGTTTTGTCAAAAATAAAGTATATTGAATTATCAGCTAAGATGTTATTATAGTGTTTGTGTCACAAACTCGGTCTCTGTGGCTCCCTCCGATCGCCACCTGAGGGCACCCTCACCTGAGTACTAACCAGTTCTGGACTACATTTCCCATGCCCCGTGCCTGGACTGATTACACACACACCTGATCCATATCATCTGGACTATAAAAGACTCCCATGTCCCACAGTTCATTGCGAAGTCTTGTTTTGCCCTGGCTGACATTTCTGAGTGTTTATCCCTGTGTATTGTTTTCCCGTGAATGATCTTGGACTGCCTTGTACCTCTGTTTACTGCCTGCTGCCTGCCCTGTTATATCTCTGCCTGTTTATTGGATTACCCTGTCTCGTCTACCGCCTGCCCTGAATGTTTGCCTGGTACTGTTACTGATTACGTCTTGCCTCTGACACTGCTATTGCTGGTATTCGACCCCTTCTTGTACGACTATGATTGTTCAATAAAGCTGCAAATGGATCTCCCCGAGTCTGCCGCCTCATTACAGAAGACTTCGCCAGACCACAATCCAGCAGCTATGCATCGTCTGTCTACGGAGCTATTGACTCAGGCCAGTGTGTTAGCTGTCCACCAACAGCAGCTCACCCGTCTTACCTCTGTCACTGAGGAACTTGTCAAGACGCTGCAAGGCATGCGACTCACCCATGCTGACGTAAGTCCGCCATTAACCACGCCACCCACGGCGGCGGTTTCACCCACAAACGCCACAAGCAGCCTGCGCTTAGCCTTCCCAGAGAAATATGACAGATCACCAGCTAGATGCAAGGGGTTTTTGCTACAATGCTCACTGTTTATCTCACAACAACCCGCTCTGTATCCCAGTGACAAGAGTCGCATCGCTTTTGTATGCTCCCTGCTGACGGGTAAAGCATTAGAATGGGTAACGACTGTGTGGAGAAATGGCCAACCCTTGTTTTTATCACTGGAGGAGTTTCTGCAGCGTTTCCATGAGATCTTCGAAAATGCCGAGGGGGGCAAAGAGGCTGGTGAGTTATTGCTGGCGCTTCGCCAAGGGAAACAGACAGCTGCTGAGTACGCACTCACATTTCGCACACTAGCTGCACAAACTACGTGGGTGGATGACACACTGAAATTGCTATTTTGCAAGGGGTTAAAAACCTGAGTCTGAGGCCATGAAAAGTTACATCAAGGAGGAGCTAACCAAGGGCTTCATACAACCATCAACATCTCCTGCATCGGCTGGGTTCTTCTTTGTAAAGAAAAAGGACGGCGACTTAAGACCCTGTGTCCCTGACTATTGTGGGCTCAATGACATTACAATAAAGTTCTGTTATCCACTGCCATTGGTTCCTGCTGCCCTGGAACAGCTACGCACAGCCCGCTTTTTCACCAAGCTTTATCTCCGAAGCGCTTATAACCTCATCCGCGTAAGGGAGGGAGATGAATGGAAGACGGCTTTCTCTACCACCACCGGTCACTATGAATATCGGGTTATGCCCTTCGGCCTTGTCAATAGTCCTTCCATTTTCCAAGCCTTCATTAATGACGTCTTCCGGGACATGCTGAACAAGTGGGTGATTGTGTATATAGACGATATTCTAATTTACTCTGATAACTTCCCCGATCATGTCCGTCAGGTCCGGTCAGTCCTACAGAGACTCATTGATCACCAACTCTATGCAAAGCTGGAGAAATGCGAGTTCCACCAGACTTCAACGTCTTTCCTGGGTTACGTCATCAGTGAAGAGGGGGTCGCTATGGATGACAGCAAGGTCCAGGCGGTGGTAAACTGGCCGTTACCAACCACGATCAAGGAATTACAACGCTTCTTAGGATTCGGTAATTTCTACAGACGCTTTATCCGGAATTTCAGTCTCATCGCTGCTCCACTCACCTCAATGCACAGAAAGGGAAATACCAAGCTAGTTTGGTCAACCACTTCTACAGAGGCTTTTTGCAAATTGAAGGATCTGTTCACGTCTGCCCCAATCTTGGATCACCCAGACCCCGAGCGTGAATTTATTGTGGAGGTGGATGCCTCCAGCACGGGAATCAGAGCAGTTCTCTCCCAGCGTCAGGGCAGTCCCTCCAAACTATACCCGTGTGCTTATTACTCCCGCAAACTTACTCCCCCGGAACAGAACTATGACGTGGGTGACCGCGAGCTTCTGGCCATGAAGGCCGCCTTGGAGCAATGGCGGCATTGGTTGGAGGGGAGCAAACAGCCTTTCACCGTGTTAACCCTCTGGAGTCTGAGGCTGATTTGGGGCTTGGAGAAGTTTTGACATGCTCTGACATTTGTGCTTTTTTTCAGTTGTTCATAAACATATTAATGGAAAAAGTGTCATTACACTGTATTCAGCACAAACTAGGCTACAATAATATGTGAGGAACATGTATGTACATGTTTGTGTTTTTGAAGGAATAATGTTTATGCGTGGTTATTGAAAAAAAAAAAACTTAAGTTACTGAAATAAGGCCAAAAAAAGTATATTAAATCTGTGTTCACAAGACTTCTGGTTATTGGGGGTTGTAGACTAGAGTTTTTGCTTAAGAATTATGTAAAAATTATGCTGACTACTCTTTCATATAAAACAATAGAGAGATTTAAATTTTGTAAGACACTTTTTGTCAAGAAACACAGTATGCGAGGAGGCGTGAATCTGCATAAATAATGGGCCATTTACACCTGTGAAGACAAAAGAATCACATAATAATGACCTGAAATGACTTGCATATTAATGAGGCCTTTCAGCCAGGTAGGCTGTGAAAAAAACCCTCTGTAATCATGTCTCAGCTCATCATAAACATCAATACTGTGAAATATTATTACAATTTAAAATAATGGTATTCTATTATATTCTTTAAAATATAATGTATTTCTGTGATGCAAAGTGTCTGAACGATTATGTTACCTCTGTGGCATTTCATATAGGCTTTTAGCTTAAAGGCATGCACATTTGGAGAAATATTGATGGATTCTTATATATTTATGTCAAATTTCTATACTTAGAAGTAATATTTATTATCATCACTATGAGTGCTGGATACTGTGTTTTTAATTCATACTTGCAGCCGGAGGGCGCTCTCTGTGCACATTTAGTCCACAAATTATTCTAAAGAAGAAGAGGACATTTCAGGAATGGTGTTTTTAATTCATACTTGCAGCCGGAGGGCGCTCTCTGTACACCTTTAGGCCACAAATTCATATAAAGAAGAAAAGGAACCAGGAACTAACGGCATGTCTTCTAGAGATCGCTAACCATTGCTTTACCATCCAAATAAACACTTTTCAAGACAATAAATACATGATTGAGACGATGTATGCATGTATTGCCTCTGAATTTGCGTCTGAATAGCGCTGGCTCCGTGGGCGTGGCCGCATTAGCGGATAATGAGCTGAATCACGGACTTCTGACATGGCTCTCTTTTCATACAGATTACATAAACACAGAATGTTTGTTTTCAATTTGACTTACACGATTTAAAACCTGACATTTCAACGTGTCTTTAGACATAAGTGTCATTTTTTTTGTCATTAGTATTCATAAGTTACAGTTCATTTTCTGAGAACTATCAGATTGGACTTCGTTCAGAGGGAGACGAGAGACCACGCATCATGTTAGTTTTCTTTATTTTACAAAAAGCACAACATTGTGTTTTTACTCTGAGTGTACACAAATAAAAGAAGACATTCTATAGTTTCAATTGATATATTACTTAGGTCTCTATGACAAGAAATGACGGAGTAATTTAAGTCTGTTTTGCTGCAATGTGAAAAAAATCCTACAAAACGCGCCGACGCGTTTTCAGACCTCAGGGAGTTAACAGATCATCGCAACCTGAAATACTTACGCTCTGCTAAACACCGTCAAGCCAGATGGGCTCTGTTCTTCACACGATTCCAATTCACTGTCACCTACCGACCTGGGTCCAAGAACACTAAAGCTGACACCCTCTTACGCCAATTTGAGTCCACCCTGACACCGCCAACCAACGAACCCATCCTACCACCCTCCATAATCCTTGCACCTATTCAATGGGACATTATGACTGAGATCTCGGATGCTCACCAGACAGAACCACCTCCTGCCAACTGCCCGGCAACACACACTTATGTACCTTCCCCTCTCCGTCAAAGGGGAAGGTACAAAGTGACAGACCACCATACTCACCATGGTAGATCGATTTTCGAAGGCCTGCCGGTTCATACCCCTGCCAAAGCTACCTACCGCCCTTGAGACAGCTGAGCAGCTCTGTAATTACGTATTCCGCTTCTATGGCCTTCCCGAGGACATTGTCTCAGATAGAGGTCCCCAATTCACTTCACGTCTCTGGTCAGCCTTCTTCCAGAAGCTTAACGTTAATGTCAGTCTGACGTCTGGCTATCACCCTCAAACCAACGGTCAGGTGGAGAGACTGAACCAAGAGCTCATCCACTGTCTCCGCTCCTACTGCCACCAGAACCAGTCCGACTGGAGTCGGTATCTGTTCTGGGCCGAGTACGCCCAGAACTCGCTTCAGAAACCAGCCACAGGACTCACACCCTTTAAATGTATCCTGGGTTACCAACCTCCTCTGTTCCCATGGTCTGGTGAACCTACTGATCTCCCAGCTGTGGATCAATGGCTTCAGCGGAGTGAGGCGGTCTGGAACGGGGCTCACGTTCACCTGCAAAGGGCGGTCCGATGACAGAAGGAACAAGCTGATCGTATCCGCCGGCCGCATCCTGATTACCACCCGGGTCAATGGGTCTGGTTGTCTACCAGGTATCTCCGTCTTCGACTCCCTTGTAAAAAGCTCAGTCCCAGGTACGTGGGTCCATTCAAAATCATCCATCAAATAACTCCAGTCTCTTACCGTCTGGCTTTACCTCCAGAATACCGTATCTCACCCACTTTCCATGTCTCTCTGCTTAAGCCCGCAGGTGGTCCGAGAGGAGAGGAGAACCTAGAGGAAGCCAGTGACCAGAGACCTCCTCCCCTCATCGTGGAAGGCGAGGAGGCATATGAGGTTCACGAACTCATGGATTCCAGACGCCGGGGGAGACTATTACAATATCTAGTCGACTTGGAGGGGTTTGGCCCGGAGGAACGGTCCTGGGTCAATGCTGACGACATCCTAGACCCAAGTCTCATCACAGAATTCCATAGGACCCATCGGGAGCGTCCTGCCCCTCGTCCTCGTGGAAGACCCTGGCGTCGGCTGCCTCCTCGCTTCAGGAGCCGCTCGTTGTACCTCTTTTTACTGCCTGCTGCCTGCCCTGTTATATCTCTGCCTGTTTATTGGATTACCCTGTCTCGTCTGCTGCCTGCCCTGATTGTTTGCCTGGTACTGTTGCCTCTGACACTGCTATTGCTGGTATTCGACCCCTGCCTGTACGACTACGATTGTTCAATAAAGCTGCAAATGGATCTCCCCGAGTCTGCCGCCTCATTACAGTTTGGTTCAATGTATATTCAAATTGATGAATCCTTAAAGGAACACTCCACTTTTTTTGAAAATAGGCTCATTTTCCAACTCCCCTAGAGTTAAACAGTTAAGTTTTACCGTTTTCGAATCCATTCAGCCGATCTCCGGTTCTGGCGGTACCACTTTTAGCATAGCTTAGCATAGTTCATTGAATCTGATTAGACCGTTAGCATCGCGCTTAAAAATCACCAAAGAGTTTAGATATTTTTCCTATTTAAAACTTGACTCTTCTGTAGTTAAATCGTGTACTAAGACCGACGGAAAATGAAAAGTTGCGATTTTCTAGGCTGATATGGCTAGGAACTATACTCTCATTCCGGCGTAATAATCAAGGAACTTTGCTGCCGTTCCATGGCTGCAGCAGTGCAATGATATTACGCAGCGCCCGTGAGCCCCTGCTTGCACAGGGAACGTGCCTTGCAACCATGGAGACGTTTGTGAGAGACGCTGCGTAATATCATTGCGCCTGCTGCAGCCATGATACGGCAGCAAAGTTCCTTGATTATTACGCCAGAATGAGAGTATAGTTCCTAGCCATATCAGCCTAGAAAATCACAACTTTTTATTTTCCGTCGGTCTTAGTACATGATTTAACTACAGAAGAGTCAAGTTTTAAATAGGAAAAATATCAAAACTCTTTGGTGATTTTTAAGCGCGATGCTAACGGTCTAATCAGATTCAATGAACTATGCTAAGCTATGCTAAAAGTGGTACCGCCAGAACCGGAGATCGGCTGAATGGATTCGAAAACGGTAAAACTCAACTGTTTAACTCTAGGGGAGTTGGAAAATGAGCCTATTTTCAAAAAAAGTGGAGTGTTCCTTTAACTTTGAAATCAGTATGATTAACTTTATGCCTTTTACAAAGAAAAATTTGATTCAAAATACAACAAATCTCATAAATTACACTTGAAATATTGTTAAAATTGTAATTGTTATTGAAAAAAATTGCAAAAACTATATTTACAATGTAGATGTAAACAAAATGTTAATAGGTCAATATAACCCTTCTCATTAAATCATTTATTATTGTGTTTCAGTAGTGACAAAGTTGGGGAGAGGAAAAATATTCCAAATATTTCTGAAAATACAATATGAGAATTAACTGCACAATTACTAGAAATGTGTACCTTGGATATTATACAATTTACATACATACAAAATTTGTGGAAAAAGACTCTTTTCCAAGACGTTTCCAACTCTGACTTTGCACCAATTCAGTAGAATGGCCCACATAATATATATATATATATATATATATATATATACACACACACACACACATGAATATTATATATGTGTTTACATGCTTTATATGTTTTTAGTTTAATTTATTTGCACATAGAAATTAAAAGTGTACTTTTACTCATGCAACTCTGAGGACATTTGTGTCACATATGATGCGAATACCCCACCCAATCTATTGGAAAGAATTCCAGAGATCCTAAGACTATTTGATCCCTTATTCATGACTCCTCGCCCCCCTAACGCTCTTAATAGCACACTGATTCACTCATGCACACACTGTAATCTCTGAGCTGAGTGTTACCTGTAGTAAAGAGACTCGATTGTAGGATCAACCTTTTAGATTATATTTTATTTTCTATGCATTTACAGAACTGAAATTACATTAAAACTAAAATCACAGCAGTACAGCCAAAATCTTTTGAATTAAAAGAGAACTGACAACCAGAGATTAGAGAAAAAGTTGAAATAAAATATTCAGTGGTTGAAAATTGCTAAAACAATTTTTACTATGCCTACAAATGCAAATCTGAACATAGGCTAAAGAATACATGCTTGCCGTCTCTGAACATGAGAATCATAGGCTATAGGAAGAAAGAGAAACATATTGTCCTATCGTGTAGCCTATCATATCATACAAGGTTTACACTCATTCGTGTATCATATCATACAAGGTTTAAAATTACTTAAAAAGATATTTCTATTAGTAGAAATGTGTATGATGTATTATTTTAGTTGATTACTCTTAGCAAGATCTGATTTCTGAGAGACGCGCAGAGATGGCATTGCGGCTATTTGATTTATTTCATTCATAGAGTTTACACTCATTCACTTCACACACTCATTACAGCGTAGTGATTTTAGAGGTGAACCTCACCTGTTATCCAGCAAACATGAGGAGTGAATGGGTCTGCCAAATATTTTTGCTATTATTCGGTAGTATTTCTTTTTTTTTCTTCTTTTTTTTGTGAACACATGGGTAACCTGTGGCCTTGTTGAACAAATGGATCATGACTTGGAATGTGACTTGGTAAAATTACTATGAGATTATCTTCGGCTTTGAAAAATGCAACATCATATACTCTTAACAGAAATTTCTAACATTTCAGATAATTGTACTATTTATTAATAGTTTCATTATTTTTAGATGTGTTGTATAAGGGAGGCTGTTTGAGCCAGTTATGTTACACTGTGTGCTGAATGAACAGAACTGCATGACTGATTCAGCAAAGGTGAGAGAGACTGGAATGAGCCATCACACAAACAGAACAAGAGAAGCAGTAAAGATGGAAAAACCCTCTCATTTCAGCAAGAGAGAGGAAGAATAAAAATAAACAATGACTTCAATCGCTAACCTTTCCCTGTGAGAACACAATCGCAAAAAAAAAAAAAAAAATCACAAATGAGTTATCTGTTTTAACTTAATTGTTTCTCCTAGACTGAAATGGAGAGCAGATGAAGACTTACATTTAAATATCCTGCTTCGAAGACATTTCTAAAAAGACCCCATCTCATGTCTACTCTAGACTAGAGTTTCAGAAGAGAAACTCTTTGAGCAAACTACACAAGCTATGCTATATATTTTACAGCTCTATACTCTTACTGTTTCAACAATATACTGTCTATTTTTATTTCTCTCTAGCAGAAAAATCTGAGAAAAAGTTGTTACTTAAATGAGACAACTGAGTTCTCCATTTGCTGCGCAATGAAAGAAACTGTGTTTTTCACGGGGTACATCTTTCATTCAGCAAGAATGGGACATAGAATACAGAGATTTTCCGGGCGTGCTGCCACTGACATGTTCAGTGGGAGTTTCACACAATTACAACTGGAGCTGGGACAAAAAATCTTAGAGCCTGGTCAGGCAGGGCAGGTTCTGTGTTTAGAGGCCAAGCGGAACCAGTCAAGCTCCTTCATCAAAGAATGGCGAAATGACATAGAACATCTTAATTTCAACACTCAGACCATTTATTAAAACTGCACTGCAAAAAAATAAACAAACAAAAAAACCCAGACTCATTCAGAAATGTTCATGGTTCATATGACCACTCACATTTACAA
This sequence comes from Ancherythroculter nigrocauda, assembly GCA_036281575.1. Taxonomy (NCBI): domain Eukaryota; kingdom Metazoa; phylum Chordata; class Actinopteri; order Cypriniformes; family Xenocyprididae; genus Ancherythroculter; species Ancherythroculter nigrocauda. The sequence goes on from VTFQ01000005.1 coordinate 35,150,417, forward strand.
ATCAACACCTATTCACTATTCAGCAACTTGACCTGCTCTCATTATTGGTAGCAAAAAACTATGCTGTACATTATGGCTGCACATTATATCAAAATAAAAGCATTATCATGATATGGCTTAGTGCAACTGTTAAATCACGCTGGCTGTGATTTGTAAATAAGTAAATATATGTGGTAGTGGTTTCAGAGTGAAGTGCATCATTTACGCGTGTAGTTCATAATACAGTGTTTCAGATGCTCAGAATGGCTTTGTTCATTTACTGTGAATCAAGCGGTTCTGAGACATTGAGCTGCACGCTTGTTAACGAACATAGTGCCCTCTGAAACTGGATGGTGCATTTATTTATTCGCCAGCATCCCATCAAAATAAAAGCTTGGTATACTGTTTAAAAATGATATTCAAATAAAATAATTTTATTACTTACTTTTTTACAGCACAATAGTTTTACAGAATATTTCTTGTTAAAAAATATATATTTAATGATAATCACAATAAAATTATAATAGTAAATATTTTATAGTTACATCGAATGTGGTCTAAAAATTTAAGTAGAAAGAGATTTTTTTTTTCTCAGTTCACTTTATGGTTGGACAAGTTGTAAATGCACAATTAAGGACACATGAAGTAACCTTTAAAAAACATAAATCCATCCAAACTGCTCCGAATATAGAGATGAAACAATATTGATGATAAATTGTATTTCTCAATCATGGCAAAAGTGTGAATGTTTGCTGAATGTTTTATGGAAACATCAAATCATGCCTGTAGTTCAAAGCGTTGAATGCCCATAAAACCTCATAAGCAAGTGGTCAAATTTAGATTCATAAAACTGTAACACTTTACAATAAGGTTCATTAGTTAACATTAGTTAACTACATTAGTTAACATGAACTAATAATGCACTGCACTCATACAGAATTTATATGCTAATTTCAACATTTACTAATACATTATTAAAATCTTGTTAACATTAGTTAATGCACTGTGAACTAATATGAACAAACAATGAACAACTGTATTTTCATTAACTAATTGTCATGAGTCAGGTTTGATTACTCTTGTTTTGGGTATCTTTTACTTCTCTCTTTCATCTTTCATTGGTCTCAGCTGTTTCCCCTTACCTCTGACGCACACACCCTCGTGCACGCACCTGTTCTGTGTCTTCGCGCTAATTGCGCTGCTTATTTCTCCCTGTTCTTTGTCCTTGTCTGTGTCCAGGAATTGATGTTTGTAAGTAGCACTTGCTCCTAGTAATCTCGCTAAATCTCTCTTCGTGTGTGTCTTAGCAGTCTGTTTTCTGAGTCTGAGTTCCAGCCCCGGTCGCAGTCCTAACCCAGACTGGATTCCTGCCGTCGCTCCGCTGAACTGAGAGCCGGTCGTCTGGCGTGGTCATTGCTATCCGTCAGTACGGCACTTTACCAACTGCTCGCGCTTCTCTCCAGTGGGACTACAGACGCGGACTTGTGACTCGGGACACCGCCTTTGTTTCTGTTGATCGCCAGCTGCAACGAACCTGTTTCTCTTCGCCTGGCAGAACTGTTTCTGTTTGTTTTGTGGGAACTCTAATAAACTATTTTCAAGCTTCTTTTCGCTTTCTGGGTCTTCCAGGCTCCCCTGACAGAATTCCCGGAACTAACATGGACCCGGTGAAGGAGGCTCCGATTCGCTCCGCTGTGGAGATGCAGGGAGCAATGCTTGGACGTCATGAGGAGAAGCTCTCTGCAGCCAGACATGCGGTCGAGAACCTCGCTGGACAGGTGACGGATCTGTCTCATCGGTTCCAATTTTTCCAACATGAACTCTCTGATACCCCTTTTCCACCAAGGCAGTTTGAGTGCTGGTTCAGAGCCAGAGCCTAGTTTCAAATCAGTTCTTTGTCTTTCGACACACAAAGCACCAGCTCCGAACCAGAAAAAGTGGTTCGTAAGTAGCACCAAAACATTGCTGGGCTAGAAGTAAGACCCGCTTGCGTCAGGGGCTGGGGGCGGAGTTACCGTGACCAACAAGAAACTTGTGACCGCCATTTTTGAAATAGCAGCTAATCGAGCTAATAGCAGCTCGATCGTAATCTCCGTCTATATACAAATTACGGCGAGCCGTGTTTGGATGCCGATGTAGGTTCGCAAAGCCATGAGCATCAACAGTAGTGAAACATCCGCGATTGTTGATAGAAGGCTTGTTCGAGATGCATCGGAGCAGCGCGGACCGATTCAGCGGGTGCCACGGGTCCGCGGGAGCGTTTGTAGAGCATACGACTCCTTGTACTTTTGGATCGTTCTCGCGGAGCTTTGATGTCATGCGCCGATCGCTTTGCAAGAAGCCGATGCATCTCAAACGAGCCTGGTGTATTTGTGTTTGGCGCTGCGGCACTAGCTTTGCTGTGAAATATGAGACGTATACAGTGACGCAAGACCTGGCTCTGTGGTGGCTCTCTAGCCTGTGGAAAGGCAAACTGGTTCTTAGAAGGCTCGTCAGTTCAACCAACTCCGAACTGGCACTAGCACTAGCTCTGAACTAGCACCTGGTTCGTGCTGGTGGAAAGGGGGTATGATTCTCCGCCTCCCGGTCAAGCCTCTGAACCAAGAGTGAATAATCCGCCAAGATATGCCGGTGAGCCCACAGAGTGTAAAGCCTTTCTAACTCAATGTCAAGTAGTCTTTTCTCTCCAACCCACCACTTATGCGACCGACCGTGCGAAGGTTGCATTTGTTATTTCTCTGCTGACAGGGAGAGCACGGGACTGGGCCACGGCTGTCTGGGAGGCGGAGGCGTTTTGCTGTCAGTCATTTCCTGCGTTCCGGGAGGAGATGGTTAAGGTTTTTGACCGCTCCGTTAGCGGACACGAGGCATCCCGCCAGCTAGCTATCCTGCGTCAGGGAAAGCGTTCAGTCTCCGACTTCTCCATTGAATTCTGTACCCTATCAGCTTCTTGTGAATAGAATGAGCCGGCCTTGATGGCGCGATTTCTCGAAGGTTTGTGTCCTGAAATTAAGGATGAGATTTACGCACGAGAGGTCCCCGCTACCCTCGACCTGCTGGTGGAACTGGCTATTCGCTTGGAGAAGCGCTCTGACCTCCGACGCCGTGCCCGCGGTACCCCGCAAACCCCATCTCCTCCTCGACCTGGACCCGCACCTGTTTCCGTTGAAGCTGCCCAGTCATCTGAACCCATGCAGACGGCGGGTATTCGAATTTCTCCGGCCGAACGTCAGCGTCGTATCACTCTCCATCTCTGTATGTACTGTGGGCGTTCAGGACATCTGGTAGCGGTCTGCCCGCTGAAAGAGGACGCTCGCCAGTAGACCGGGGGATATTGTCGAGCGTAGTTTCCACTTCTCCTCCCGCCAAATCCATGACCACTCTGCCCGTAGTACTCCGGTGGGCAGGAACTACCACTACGTGTAAAGCCTTCATTGACTCTGGGTCGGAGGGAAATTTTATGGACGAGCAGTGGGCTCGTGAACAGAAGATTCCTTTGTTGAGACTCAATGACCCTACACCTGTGTTTGCGTTAGACGGCAGTGAGCTGCCTGGTATTCGTTATGTTTCTGCACCGGTGAGTCTCACCATTTCTGGCAACCATCAAGAGACAATTTCTTTTTCTATTTTTCGTTCTACCTTTGCCCCTGTTGTCTTGGGTCATCCTTGGCTCATTCAACATAATCCACAGATAGACTGGTCTCACGGAACCATTCAGTCTTGGAATTTGTCTTGTCATGTCCAGTGTCTTGTGTCTGCTGTGTCTCCCGTCTCTTCTGTCTCTGTGTTACAGGAGGAGCCTGGTGATTTGTCAGGAGTGCCGGAGGAATATCACGATCTGCGGGCGGTCTTTAGTCGTTCCCGGGCGGCGTCCCTTCCTCCCCATCGTCCGTACGACTGTAGCATTGAACTTCTTCCTGGTACTACTCCTCCCCGTGGCCGGTTATACTCTCTTTCCGCCCCTGAACGTAATGCTCTCAAAAAGTACTTATCTGAGAGTTTAGTTGCCGGTACTATTGTGCCTTCCACCTCACCCGTGGGCGCAGGGTTTTTCTTTGTTAAGAAAAAGGACGGTTCGTTGCGCCCCTGTATTGATTATAGAGGGTTGAATGACATAACGGTCAAGAATCGTTACCCCTTGCCCCTTATGTCATCTGCCTTTGAGTTGCTTCAGGGGGCCCGCGTTTTCACCAAAGTGGACCTCCGTAACGCTTATCACTTGGTGCGTATAAAAGAGGGAGATGAGTGGAAGACGGCGTTTAACACACCACTTGGTCACTTTGAATATCGGGTTCTTCCATTCGGCCTAGTCAACGCACCGGCTGTGTTCCAAGCCCTAATTAATGATATCCTGAGAGACATGCTAAATTTATTTGTTTTTGTTTATTTGGATGACATTCTCATTTTTTCCCCGTCTCTGGCGGTGCATGTTCAGCACATTCGTCGTGTTTTACAGCGTCTACTGGAGAACAAGCTGTTTGTTAAGGCTGAGAAATGCGTCTTCCATGCCCAGTCTGTGTCTTTCTTGGGTTCGATTATCTCTGCTGACGGCATCAGCATGGACCCTGCTAAGGTACGCGCGGTTAAGGAATGGCCCACCCCAGATTCTCGTACTAGTCTCCAGCGTTTTCTGGGGTTCACTAACTTTTATCGCCGTTTTATTGCTAATTTCAGTCTCATTGCCGCCCCTCTAACGGCTCTCACTTCGCCTAAGAAACGATTTGAATGGACCGAAGAAGCTCGGCGCGCTTTCGACAAACTGAAGGAGCTGTTCACTTCAGCACCTGTCCTGATCATGCCTGTCCCTACCGAACAATTTATTGTCGAGGTCGATGCCTCCGATGTTGCCGTGGGCGCTGTTCTTTCCCAGCACTCTTCTGCTGATAATAAAGTTCATCCGTGCGCGTTCCTCTTGCATCATTTCTCGCCGGCCGAACGTAATTATGACATCGGAAACCGTGAGCTTCTCGCCATTCGTTTGGCTCTGGGCGAGTGGCGTCACTGGTTGGAGGGCTCCTCTGTTCCGTTTATTGTGTGGACGGATCATAGGAATCTCGAGTATATCCGGTCTGCTAAGCGGTTGAACGCTCGTCAGGCTTGTTGGGCGCTTTTTTTGGACGTTTTGATTTCACTATTTCCTATAGGCCCGGATCGAAGAATACTAAACCTGACGCCCTTTCTCGGCAGTTTGGTTCCGCTGGTGACGCCTCTTCCACTGAACCTATTTTACCTGAGCGTTGCGTGATAGCTGGCGTTTCCTGGGGAATCAAGAGACAAGTCAAGTCCGCTCTTTCTGGTGTTTCTATTCCGAAACAATGTCCTCCTGATCGATTGTTTGTTCCTCCGACCATGCGGCTCGCCGTCCTCCGATGGGGACATTCCTCTAAACTGGTAATTCATCCAGGGGTTAGAGGAACCCTAGCGTTCATAAGTCAACGATTCTGGTGGCCTTCTAGAACACATGACGTAAGTCGTTTTGTTTCATCGTGTCCCGTATGTGCTCAGACTAAGTTGAACAATTCCCCGCCCGCCGGTCTCCTTAGACCCCTTCCTATTCCGTTTCACCCTTGGTCTAACCTGGCCATGGACTTCGTTACTGGTGTCCCTGCTTCTAACGGCAACACAGTTATCCTCACAATCGTCGATCACTTTTCTAAAGCGGCCCATTTCGTACTGCTTAGTAAGCTCCCATCCGCCAAGGAGACAGCGCAAATTATTGTTGAAAATGTTTTTCGTTTGCACGGACTCCCTACTGACATCGTTTCGGACAGAGGTCCCCTATTTGTGTCACAATTCTGGAAAGAGTTTTGTCGGTTGATTGGAGCCACTGCCAGTTTGTCCTCGGGTTTTCACCCCCAGACAAATGGTCAAACAGAACGTACTAACCAGATTTTAGGACGCATGCTTCGTACTTTAGCTTTTCGTAACCCCACGTCGTGGTGCGAACAACTCCCCTGGGTCGAGTACGCCCATAATTCTCTTCCTTCGTCGGCTACCGGTCTATCTCCGTTTCAGTCTTCTTTGGGGTATCAGCCTCCCCTATTTCCCTCGCAGGAGACTGAGACATCAGTTCCCTCGGTCCAAGCGTTTATCCTCTGTTGTTCTCGCACATGGAGAGCGGTGAGATCCGCCTTATGTCAAAACAGAGAACGTACCCGTCGCTCGGCCAATCGTCGTCCCACTAAAGCGCCTAGATATGTTTGTGGACAGAAGGTGTGGTTATCCACCAAGGATTTACCACTTCGAACCGAGTCACGTAAACTGGCGCCACACTTCATTGGGCCTTTCTCCGTTACCAAGATCGTTAGTCCTGTGGCCGTCAAGCTCAAATTGCCTCCTAACTTGAGGCGCATCCATCCGGTCTTCCATGTCTCTTGTATTAAACCGGTCGTCCGCGCTCCCGCCCGCCCTGCCCACTGTCCCGATTTTGTAGAGGGTTCTCCTATTTACAGGGTCAGGAGGTTGCTGGACATGCGCGCCGGGGTCGGGGTTATCAGTATCTCGTCGATTGGGAGGGCTTTGGTCCTGAGGAGAGGAGTTGGATTCCGGCTCAGGACGTCCTGGACCGCTCGCTCATTGATGATTTCCTTCGCTCTCGCCAGTCCTCTTCCTTGGGAGCCAGGGGGCGCTCCTCGGGGGAGGGGTACTGTCATGAGTCAGGTTTGATTACTCTTGTTTTGGGTATCTTTTCCTTCTCTCTTTCATCTTTCATTGGTCTCAGCTGTTTCCCCTTACCTCTGACGCGTGCACCCTCGTGCACGCACCTGTTCTGTGTCTTCGCGCTAATTGTGCTGCTTATTTCTCCCTGTTCTTTGTCCTTGTCTGCGTCTGGGAATTGATGTTTGTAAGTAGCACTTGCTCCTAGTAATCTCGCTAAATCTCTCTTCGTGTGTGTCTTAGCAGTCTGTTTTCTGAGTCTGAGTTCCAGCCCTGGTCGCAGTCCTAACCCAGACTGGATTCCTGCCGTCGCTCCGCTGAACTGAGAGCCGGTCGTCTGGCGTGGTCATTGCTATCCGTCAGTACGGCACTTTACCAACTGCTCGCGCTTCTCTCCAGTGGGACTACAGACGCGGACTTGTGACTCGGGACGCCGCCTTTGTTTCTGTTGATCGCCAGCTGCAACGAACCTGTTTCTCTTCGCCTGGCAGAACTGTTTCTGTTTGTTTTGTGGGAACTCTAATAAACTATTTTCAAGCTTCTTTTCGCTTCTGGATCTTCCAGGCTCCCCTGACACTAATGTTAATGAAGATAAGTAAATATAGTAACATATGTATTGCTCACGTGGTTATTTCATGTTAGTTAATACATTAACTAATGTTTAACTAATGAACCTTATTGTAAAGTGTTACCCATAAAACATGTTCCACTAATCATTCAATAAATAAAAACAACTTAAAATACTTTAAATATTGGAGAGACTGTATAGATTGCAAGCTGTGGAATAAATCTTTTACAGATAAAATTGATAAAATGGCAAAAGATTGCCAAAACCAGTTCCATTGTATGAAATCACTGCAGTGGCAGGGAGGTCTGTGCTCATCATTTATGTGCAGTATATTAATCACTCTTTGCCCATCTGTATGATTATAAAGTGCACCAAACTTTACTGCAGTTCACAGAGGTGCTGCCTGTTGTGTGGCTAAGTGATTGTGTGTTTCTTATAAAAAAGAAAAACTTTTCTGACACATTATAATCAGAGTGATACATTCTGTACTAAAACTGCATATCTAGTTGACATATTTAAGCTTTATAATGAGACCAATAATCTTCTGGACAGAGTCAAACACACACTGATTTTGCCTTCAAGTGTACAGGTCTGGAAAAATGACACAAGGGCAGTTACAGTAATTTCCACAGCTACTGAAACACACTAGCAGCATTGTGTGTGCGTATTTATGCATAAAGTTTTCCCCTGTTACATGGATTAACTTAGAGAGGAATTAAAGCTCTGGTCTGCTGATGTTAATGAATACTTATCCAAGGACTTTTGAGCCCTTCATTTCCAGGCTTGAGAATGTGGAGTACCTCATCTGTGATGGTGAGCTTGCTGAACTTCAAGCAGATTCAAGCAGATTACATTAAAGAAATATTTCCTGGAATGTGAATTTAAGAGGTTTTGGATAGTCAAAGGCATACTGTCACTGATATGCAGCTTCCAAAAAAATCTATTGCTTCTATTCAAAATGGGCTTCCTTAAAGAGGGTTAAAGTTCAATGTTGCCGCATTGATCTCCACCTGTGTGATCCTTGATCTAGTATGACCTCTCATCTGTTACAAATACCTTCATACCTTATGATACAGGAATAGTAACTCTAGTGTGAACATATTAATTGAGAATCACAATTTTTTTTGTTTGTTTGTTTGTTTCAAATAGAGATCACGATTCAACAATCTTGTTTCCACCACTGAATAAAAAAAGGTGAATTTACATCTTGCAATTTTGAGGGGGTTTTTTTTCTCTCATAATTGAATTGACTTTAAATATAGTCGCAATAGCGTGTTATAAGGTCAGAATTGTGTGATATAAAGTCACAATTGCGAGTTATAAAGTCAGAATTGTGTGATATAAAGTCGCAATAGCGTGTTATAAAGACAATTCCAACCCTCTATGGACACTGAAGCTTGAGTCACCATTGGCTAGTAATTTTTTTTTATTTTACTCGTCAGACTTTTTACATGGAATGCAAGAACAATGCAAATGAAAAAAATCTACATACATATAAAATATAAATTTCAAACACTATTAAAGTCAAGTAAACAGTCTGTAATAAAATAAGCAATAGCACATATAAACACAATAGAAAATATGCCAATTAAATAGTGCTTTTCAGGTTTTTCAGGTAGATCTAACATTAGTTATATGTAGATTAGGTAAAGAAAAATTAATCAATTAATAAAATGTAAAATAGAACTGCATAATATTCATTGTATAAATTAAATATAGATTAATCCTTATTAAAGTTACAAAAGCGGAGTGATTTTTGCAGCGAGTATGTTGTTTGATTAACATTAAAAACAGACAGCAGCAGGAATATTAGGCTGCTGTCACTTTAAGAGCTAATGCAATGATTAACTCTGTTTGTGAAAGAGAGCTCAATTCAGTATTCGCGTGCTGTCAGACAGCTTTCTGGGCGCGAGTTATCTTTTTAGTCTTCTTGTACTTGAATGTTTAAATTGGCAAAGCAAACACATGCAAATGATAAACTTTCATGACGACAGCACTGGTCTGATAGAAACAGTGACAGTTCTGTCAATGAGCCCTGCATGTACTCTCTCTTTCTCTCACTGTGAGTGCGTGTGTGTGAGAGAAAGTGACAGAGGGCGCTCTTAGCCAAGCCACGGTGCATAAAGCTCAGCAGGAGTGCTCCGATTGATCAGCTACCGATCGCTATCGGCCGATAATCGCTTCGGGAGGTTTGATCAACGGTTTATATAAAGGCCGATCTTATAAACCGATCTCATGCTGACGAGGTGTAAAGACACGTGCCTGCCGTGAGAGTTTGGCATGACATGCAGCGACACCGCCTTAATCTCTGTCCAGCACAGGTAAAATAATGCTAAAGGTAAGGTACAATTCATATTTTTTTTATTAAAAAACTTTCTGTGAGAGACGTAATTTCACAAACAGCGAATCAAATGCGCACTCTCTTTCCCTCTCAAAATGAGCAAATGGCTTCACATCGCAACTGTATTATAATTGAGCTGCAAGTTGACACAAATCGAGGCAGTGTCGTATAGTCACTAAAGTTTATAATCTGCATTTCTTTTTAAGTCTTGCCAGTGTTTAAACCACTCAGCACTCATGCACACTCAAAGCGCACACACATAAAGCCGCCTCACAAACAGCTTGCGAGTACCACATTGCACTTAAATGGTCAAATACACACATATGTATGTACAAAATTACTGTCTTGACGAGTATGCACATAAATACAGTCAGTTTTGTAGTAAAGGAATGTACACAGTTGTGTAACGGCATGTGTAATATTGAATCCATTCCATGCATTCTGTCTTAAAGTGACAGCAGCCTAACAATCCTGCTGTTGTCTCTGATTTTTTTCTTATGTTGTTTTTTCTTATGTTTCTTTGTCTTATGTTGTTTGATTAACATTCCTGAATGACTAACTTGTAAAGATTAATCTGTATTTAATTTATTTAGGGAAGACTATCCAGTATTATTTTACATTTGATTCCTTGTTAAATTTCTTTAGTATTTCTTACATCAATACTACCATTAGACCTACCTAAAAAAAATTAAAAAAAATGAACTGCAAATTAAAAAAAAACAAAAAAAAACCCCCACAAATTCAGGCCCTGAATGACTGTCTGTAAAAATCTTGATTAGGAGCATCCCTATTAATAATTCTACATGATAAAAAAGAAGGCTTCAAATAGATCGGTACCGGTGATCGTATCGGCAGATACTGCTTCCTGTGATCAGTGATAGGTGATCGGCTCCAAAAATCCTGACCGGAGCACCCTTTCTCAGCAGGCAATGAAATTATATCTGCGATAAGCTTATTTTTTACCTTCAAGTCAATTACAGATGACTGGATTCGTACTAATAAAATTGGCTAATAAAATAACTTTTTAGTCACCTCTCGTGAAATTTGTTCGCATATGAGACTGATTTACTCGCAATGTAGAGGGTTAAACAACTTTTTTCCTTGCAATTGTGAGTTTATATCTCATAATTCTGAGAAAAGAAATCAGAATTGCAATATATAAACTAGCAATTGTGAGAAAAAAAGGTCAGAATTCCAAGAAGAAAAGTTAAAATTATGATATATAGACTCGCAATTGTAAGAAAAAGTCAGACTTATGATATATAAACTCGCAATTGTGAGACAAAAAGTCAGAATTGTGAGATAAAAAGTGACAATTATCTTTAAAAAAAATTATTCAGTGGCAGAAACATTCTCCCACGATTCTGAACAGACAACTAAACAAAATAACTCGTAATTTACTAGAGATTCTGATATGTTAATTGCTGAAGTCTATTTAAAATGTTTAATTAATTTGAATGAATTATTTTTAAAAATCAGTTTGAATGACAAATACATTTTTAACAGTCCCTTGTTGCCACCTGGTCGCATAACAATGTAATTGATACAGTTGTTTTGTGAAGCAACAAAGGTGATTTTGCTCCATCTTGATCACTTCTGTATACATCAGTGTCTCCGAACTATAAACTTTTATTTCAGTACTTCTGTGATAATTTGAATATTTGTAACACGGAAATAACGATACTGTGTTTGCAAACACAGTTTGTAAAGCTGTTTCATAGATAGTCTAACTGCTTTCTCTGGGATAGCAGCAATGCAAACACAGATTTGAATGTTCTGGTGTGATTTTGTCAAGGGTTTATTAGACACAGGCACAGACACAAAAAAATGTCAGAATTGTGAGTATATATCTAGCAATTCTGACTTTATTTCTAGCAATTGCAAATTTATATCACGCAATTCTGACTTCATAACTCGCAATTTTGATATTATGACTCACAATTGCGAGTTTATATCTTGCCGTTCTGAGGGGGAAAAAAGTCCGATTTAAATGTTTCGGTGTGATTTTGCCAAAGGTTTAATAGACACAGGTGAAACGTTGTCATTTAGGAATGAGACCGTCTGGGTGTTTGAATTGAGATCGCAATTTTTAACAAATGACAGATAACACATCAATACCTATTGGCTTACAGAAATAGTTCATGGGCTGACAGTTTACAAGTAGAAGACATGTGTAGTCATGCCTGTAACATGATAGGATATTGGTGGCATTACATATCAAGAACCAATCAGCATGCACCACATAAGAGTAGTTTTGTGACTGAATTTCAAGTCATTAATTGTATAGAGCCGCCACTCAGTTACTCAGCAGAAACACTACAGTACCTACTTGCAATAGTCTATGGGGGTATGCAAACTTTTCTCAGATCTAAAGTTGTGAAGCTTTATGTTTTGCAGTAAATATTAAAATTGTGCTGCCAAATGGATATACGTGTGTCTGAGGCGACAGGCTTGTTGTCATCTGGATAGCAATATTAGCCCTGCTGCATAACAGACTAAAGCTATTTCTGCTAGGACTCAGTGATGCTGTCTTACGTTGGTATGATGTGTTTCTGATAATATTAGCCAAGAGCTCAGATCTAAACATAGACAAAGTTTGTCACTCCAGCAGCAGGTCCTGAAACAGCTCCCATTACACCAGCGCTATTTTAGACATACCCAGAGACAAACAGCAATTCTGCTTTTTATCTCATCTCACAGACCCACAGGCAGGACCCAGACCCAGAGGAAGAGAAAAGGGTTGGTTAAAAAGAAAATTTCACACTATTAAAGGATTAGCTCACTTTAAAATGAAAATTAGCCCAAGCTTTACTCACCCTCAAGCCATCCTATATGACTTTTTTCTTTCTGATGAACATTCACATTTTTATATGCACATGCACCTGGCCATGCACGTGATGTAAAAGAAAACGTGATTCATCAGACCAGACCACCTTCTTCCATTGCTCCGTGGTCCAGTTCTGATGCTTTCGGCAGTGGACAGGGGTCAGCATGGGCACTCTGACTGGTCTGCGGCTATACAGCCCCCATACGCAACAAACTGTGATGCACTGTATATTCTGACAGCTTTCTATCAGAACCAGCATTAACTTCTTGAGCAATTTGAGCTACAGTAGCTCGTCTGTTGGATCAGACCACACAGGACAGCCTTCGCTCCCCACGTGCATCAGTGAGCCTAGGCCGCCCATGACCCTGTCGCTGGTTCACCACTGTTCAGCAGTACATATCCAAATATATATCCAAATTAGTTTTTTAAAGTATGAGTGATACTGAGTGATATTTTCTTCACAATTTTCAAATTCAACTCCACATTCCACAAACACACAAATCTTAACATTACATCCTGGGCGGGACTAACAGGAACTGACAAATCAAACTTTCATTTTGACAAGCATGTGAAATGCGCTTACAGAGAGAAGGGAAACTATGAAACTGCCTGCAATTGACTATGGAAAACTGCATTTAATCATTCTTTTAACTAAATAAATAAAGTTTTAGTTTGATAATACATTTATTCTAATTATCATCACTTATTACATTATTTCATACATCTTTTTTGGAAAATGACCAATTATTTATTGGGTGGGCCACAATTCAAAGTGGGTGGGCCCAGGCCCACTCGGGCCCACCCGTAACTTTGCCACTGATATAAATCAGCTTCATAAAATAACACAGCCTTTTACATTAAGATACATTCATAAGTGATATGATCTGAAATCAAAACAACTACACTTTTAACATCAGTCAATCAAGCATTTTTTTATGATATAACTTAAGTAATTAGTACTAAAACATGGTAACCATGTATGAATAAAAATGTAAGAATACATATTTGTCATTTTAACAGAAAATTAGTGCTGGTGGTGCTTAGAGACATTGGTCATTCAGTGTTTCTGTAATATTTTTTTTTTAATAAAACTACTAATACTGATAACAGGGATGGGCAAAAATACATCAAAATGTATTTTAAAATAAAATACCAAATACCTCAATTTTAAATGTATCAAAATAAACTACAAAATACAGCAGCCACAAGATGTATCAAAATAAACTACTGTATTTTTGTATTTTGAAAATACTACAAATACTTTTACAAGGGAGCATGAAATTTCTTCGCAAACCTTCCATCAGTTGGCCCATTTGATCTATCCCTTCACCATTACACTGACTTGATTAAGTAAACAATGTTTGATAGCAACAGCTTTTCTCTGCCCGAGTCATGCAATAAATCTGATATATGCAACCAGTTAAAGGTGACCTATTATGCCCTATTTAACAAGATGTAAAATTAGTCTCTGATGTTCCCAGAGTGTGTATGTTAAGTTTTAGCTCAAAATACCCCACAGATAATTTTTTATAGCATGTTAAAATTGCTAGTTTTAGTGGTTGAGCAAAAACGAGCCGTTTCAGTGCGGTCCCTTTAAATGCAAATGAGCTGCTGCGCTCAGCCTAAGAGGGCGGAGCTTCAAGAGCTCGTTCTCTGGTGTCAGGATTCAGTCAGGACGCGCTATAATGTCAGAAACTGCAACTTTGCGAATTAACAGTTACACAGAAACACTCGTTACAACTAACAGTAAACGAATATATAAAGACCTGATGCCTTTCGGTGGTGCTTAATAAACTTTATATCCGTAAATAAGCTCAGATGAACTGTAATAAAGTGCCCTTACCTTCATTACTGCTGTATTTAGTGTCACTCTGGAGACTGTAAGCTGGATCATGAACAGTTTTTACTTGTATATCCTCCTTGAGTAGCACATTTTTAGCAGAGTATCTGTTTTATATTGTCCCTTTGTATTGATATTCGTTCACAAAGCAGTCCGGTGTGAAATGATTCGCGCAGACATACACGAATTTCGGCAGAACTGAGGGAGCATTTTCCTGGAAAACCAAGTTAATCCACCTCGATTTCAGCAGCTCAGATTTAGGGAGTAAATGAAGAGAGTTATGTGGATGAATCTATCCAGCTACAGAACAACCTAAAACGCTTGGGAGACATTCTCATCAGTGCAGCAATGGCGGACTCTCTGTAAACAACTCGCTCAGGGCGGTTCTATGTTCAAACTTAAGTGTCAGTCAACACTGTGGGAGGAGCCTGTGGCTTTTGTGACGTCACACTGCCAGGGATCTGGAAACGGCTTGTTCTGAGACACTGCTTATGATTTATGGGGATTAAAAAAAAGGAGTGGGTGGATTTTTATCACTATAGGGTGGTTGTGTACACACACTGCTAACACACATTTATGTCCAAACACCAGGCAAAAGTGAATTTTGCATAATAGGTCCCCTTTAAAGGCACAAATATGTAGGATTTTTAGATTAAAATATTTAAAAACCACTAAAACAATGTTATATTTTTTGTTGACTTGTGTACTTACATTATCCCAAATGTTTCCAAGAAATTCTAAATCCAGAAAAATAAGCAATTTTAACCAGGACACACACCTTGTCTGTGTGTCGCCTATCAATGACATCATTACCCTTGATTTCCGCAACTGTTTGGATACATGAGTGTATGTATCCAAACAGTTGCGGAAATCGAGGAAATCATGTTATATCGCTTAACACATTAAGGGCCAGATTTACTAAACGGGGCAAATTAGCGCCTATAGGCCAACATAGCTTGGCAAACGATATGTTCGGATAAAGTCTTACTCTGGCATTTCAAAGAAATTAATAATCCTTCCACCACGTGCTCTCTGTTCTCTGCGGTGTCTCCTCCTAACAATTGCAACAATTGCAGCCATGTCACAAATTGGGTTCAGACATGCTTTTTTAGGGCGTTAAATAATGGTGTAAATACCAGTAAATTGACGAGCGCAAACATTAGTAAATCGCATTGGGTGATTCATTTAAATACTTTCCTCCCATAAATTTTGCATTTGAAATGGAAACTCCAAAAAATGCATATGCAATAAGGTCAGCCGCAAACACAACTCAGTCCACGCATTTTCAGCACTAATTTTATACTGCGTGTCTTTAGTAAATCACGACAGTAGTTTTTTAACGCCAAAAGAGGGTTTGCGCTGACACAAGCTGTTAGTAAATCTGGCCCTAAGTCTTTTTGTTTGAATCTTGTTTTCTTGATTTATTGCGAGTACCATGTTTTACCATGACTAATATTGATCTAGCTTACTGCAGTGTGCAACAAGTGTCTCATAGCAGCTGCTGAGCGAATGCACAGGGTAGCACTATACCAACTTTCAACACACAAATGTATCTAATATGATAAGCAGCACTGCTTTACCCTACGTGCACATGACCGAAAGAAGCGAAAGTGGCGACTGTGGCATAATAAAAGATCCGCTGCTGTCGAGGTGTCCCGAGTGTGTCGCACACGTCTCTCATTAGCAATCGCTCCAGTGGACTTGTTACAGCTCTCACAGCACTCGGTCCTGCTCTGCTTCAGACTACAGTAACGTTAATAATCTCTCCATGAACATGATTTCTGCTCGAGTCTCGTCCTGATTCTTTTCCATCAGCTGTAGACTTGAAGACAATACATCCCATGATTCCGTGAAATCAAGGTGTCATCGAGCTACGCCTTTAGAGGCGAAAATTTACATATTGTGGCATCAAATATTCACATATCCCTGTGATCTCCCAGATGAAGGTTAGTTTTAAAGTAACCAACAGTATAATGTTTGCAAATGACTCCTAATTTATGTATCCTAATTTAATGTATCCTAATTTAGTTACTTGGTGTTTGGTAACGAAGGGCCTACTTTGCATCAGCAACACTGACTCAATGACAACAACTCATTTATAAGAAGACATCTGACGGCACCTGTATTCATAGCAACTAGTTTTTAACCAATTAATCATTTGATTGTTAATCATAAATATAGGGGGTTGCTGCTCGATAATGTTTTCAAGAACATTATATAAATTGGTATACTATTTAGCCTACCAAATTGAACACCAAAACTTAACATGAACTGTTAAAAATTATAGTAGTTCATGCTAAAAATTGATGGAAAGCTGGCAGCCTGCACGTTTCTTGACCACCTTCTTCCATATGGATCAATTTTCTGTTCTGATCGCAACAAGTCTCAGCAAACTACTGAGTAAGCACCAATCAGAGGCCGCAATTTTATGATGTCATCATGTAGACTTCTTACAAAGTATTTTATAGTATTTTAAAAATACAAAAATACAAAACACTAAAGTATTTTGATACAAAATACAAAGCCATTTTCATCAACCCTATCAAATACAAATTACAAAATACTATTTTGTATTTGAAATACATATTTGAAATACATGTATCATAAATACTGCCCATCCCTGACTGATAATATAACAATACTAGTACTAATTCTACTACTAATAACAATATAAAACACGCCAAGGTCTGATGAGCCGCTGGGCTAATGAATATTAATCATGTATGTAATATGTATCAAATATGTAAGACACTCTCTCTCTCTCTTTGTGTGTGTGAGAGAAACACAGAGTGCTCTCAGCTGAGTGGCGGCAAGTCGGGCACCTTCACACTACAGTTTACAGTGCGTCAAATAAGATACCATTATCGTCTCCGTGTAAACTAAAAAAACACGAATTTGTAAAAACTGTGACGGCATGCGCATGCGTATTATGTGTACAGTCTATAGATGCATAGTGTTTCTTTACAAAGTGTCATCGCCAACTAGGGCTGCACAATTAATGACAATTAAATCACACGCAGTTTGGCAAAGGCTGCGATTATTTCATGCACAGCTTGTCAGAGCTGTACGGCTCTGTGATCAGTAGTAAATGCTTCTCCATCTGAAAGCCAGAGGGCGCTCTCGTGCAGAAACTGCAAATATGCCCTGCAGTAGAAGTACAGACTCTCACAGAAGTGAGTACACCCCTCACATTTTTGTAAATATTTAATTATATTTTTCATGTGACAACACTCTGAAGAAATTACACTTTGCTACAATGTAAAGTAGTGAATGTACAGCTTGTATAACAGTGTAAATTTGCTGTCCCCTCAAAATAACTCAACACACAGCCATTAATGTCTAAACTGCTGGCCACAAAAGTGAGTACACCCCCAAGTGAAAATGTCCAAATTGGGCCCAATTAGCCATTTTCTCTCCCCGGTGTCATGTGAGTCGTTAGTGATACAAGGTCTCAGGTGTGAATGGGGAGCAGGTGTGTTAAATTTGGTGTTATCGCTCTCACTCTCTCATACTGGTCAGTGGGAGTTCAACATGGCACCTCATGGCAAATAACACTCTGAGGATCTGAAAAAATGAATTGTTGCTCTACAAAAAGATGGCGTAGGCTATAAGAAGATTGCCAAGACCCTGAAACTGAGCTGCAGCACGGTGGCCAAGACCATACAGCGGTTTAACAGGACAGGTTCCACTCAGAACAGGCCTCGCCCTGGTCGACCAAAGAAGTTGAGTGCATGTGCTCAGCGTCATAACCAGAGGTTGTGTTTGGGAAAAAGACGTATGAGTGCTGCCAGCATTGCTGCAGAGGTTGAAGGTTGAAGGGGTGGGGGGTCAGCCTGTCAGTGCTCAGACCAAACGCCGCACACTACAGTCAAGCATGGTGGTGGGAGTGTCATGGTCTGGGGCTGCATGAGTGCTGCCAGCACTG
Source organism: Ancherythroculter nigrocauda (assembly GCA_036281575.1). Taxonomy (NCBI): domain Eukaryota; kingdom Metazoa; phylum Chordata; class Actinopteri; order Cypriniformes; family Xenocyprididae; genus Ancherythroculter; species Ancherythroculter nigrocauda. The sequence goes on from VTFQ01000005.1 coordinate 35,168,554, forward strand.
GGGAGCTACAGTTCATTGAGGGAACCATGAATGAGCAGAGCATGATCCCCTCCCTTCAGAGACTGGGCCGCAGGGCAGAATTCCAATATGATAACGCAAACACACCTCCAAGATGACCACTGCCTTGCTAAAGAAGCTGAGGGTAAAGGTGATGGACTGGTCTCCAGACCTAAACCCTATTGATCATCTGTGGGGCATCCTCAAATGGAAGGTGGAGGTGCGCAAGGTCTCTAACATCCACCAGCTCTGTGATGTCGTCATGGAGGAGTGGAAAAGGACTCCAGTGGCAACCTGTGAAGCTCTGGTGAACTCCATGCCAAAGAGAGTTAAGGCAGTGCTGGAAAATAATAGTGGCCACACAAAATATTGACACTTTGAGCCCAATTTGGACATTTTCACTTAGGGGTGCACTCACTTTTGTGGCCAGCAGTTTAGACATTAATGGCTGTGTGTTGAGTTATTTTGAGGGGACAGCAAATTTACACTGTTATACAAGCTGTACACTCACTACTTTACATTGTAGCAAAGTGTCATTTCTTCAGTGTCGTCACATGAAAAGATATAATAAAATATAATTAGATATAATAAGATATAATTTACAAAAATGTGAGAGGTGTACTCACTTCTGTGAGATACTGTAAATTACACACATCATTCCAGGAAATCCCTATGGGCATCATTCTATCACTGTAGCTGAATAAACAGAAGATTGAAACGCTTTGATTGATTAAACGTGACTAATAACCACATGACTGCCTTATTCTGTGTAAGAAGCCACATCATCTCAGAGAAGGATGCTCAGCTGTCATTATGAAGTGAGTTTGGAGCAAAAACATGTTATTAAATGTTGTATTTTGTTGGACATTATGTTAATAAATGCTTCTCATGTCTGGAAAGATGTCTGACACGTGTTGCTTTTTCAAATGCACATTATAAGCAACTCAAACTCACAGTGCTTTCAGATGGATTAGCATTTGGAGCCAAACTTCATTGACGAGCCGCACATAAAAAAAAAAGTTATTTTTCTAATCGTCTGATTAATCTTGCAGCCCTATCGCCAACTACTGGCCTGGCATGCATAATATAGCATTTTTAGTTGTTTTCGTGGATCTGTGTGAACTGGATCGTTTTGACAACATTGTCATCTACGCAGTAGGGGTGTAACGGTACACGTATTTGTACCGAACCGTTTCGGCACAGGGCTTTCGGTACAGTGCATGTGTTAGGTCTCATTAAGGTCTCCTATTAATCGCAATAAGCTCTGTGTTTTGTTATTTCAATAAGAAACAAAGTGTCATTCTTCAAATTCTGTCCACGAAATCAAGAAATTCAAACAGAAAGTGCTGTTTTGACACGCTTTGATGTGGCGTGACAGATCTCTGTACACAGGCGCCTCAGTTCAACCGGCAGCGCGAGTGCACGAGATCATCTCTTCCTCTTTAATAGCCTACTAATTACAGAATAAATGTTGAAAGATACAGTACAACTTACTGAAACGGTCATATCTCTTGTTATTGCTCAATCAGTGTTTCAATCAGTGTTTCAATGGCGGAAAGACGTCAATAAAACAGCTTGTAAACAATATATCACATATAGCTTTTACCTCAGAAATGCCATTCAGTGTCCACAGCTTGTTAGTTCGCCAGAGAAATTAACTCTTTCGCTTAATATAAGCACTGTTTTAGCCTATATATTCATTATAATTTGCTTAGCCTGTTAGTGATGTCTCGATATGTTTAAACAAATCTGTCGTGAAAATGACAGCCACTGTGTATAAATGATTATATTTCAACAACGAATTGGAGTAAAACTTAATTTTATAATTAGATTTTGAAGTTAACGCAAAAACTGCCTTATGTGCAGCTTACAGGTTTGCATACAATTTGTTATTTGAGTGTTTATTATTATATCTAAAAATAAATAGTGATTGAATTTAGGCTAATAGTTTGGGCTCTGTTGTTAACCTTTAATATTATATTAGCCTAATGTTCAAGTAAGGGCTCCCTACATAGTTTATAGCATTAGCAGAGATAATTTTTTTATCCTTAAGAAACTTTTAGTTATAATTTAATTTAATATAATATATAAAGACAAAAACACTATTTGTTCCGTAAACTACTGTTTAATAAAAAAAAGAAGCAATTTTGTTTAGTTTTCTCCCCACCTGCTGTACCGAACTGTGAGTTTTGTGTACCGTTACACCCCTAGTACGCAGACAATGCAAAGGAAAAACATTTCCATTTTTAGTACATCATTGTTGTGTAAACATACCCTTAGTCACCTAGCATGAAAATTTAGCTGCATATGCAAGTGATTTACTCGCATTGTAGAGGGTTGTCCATAAAAGACATAATTCTGGACTGCAACAGTTCTTTACACTTGCCAGTAAAGACTAGTCATATACCAGAATACTGGCCAATATTTGGCCATTTCGAGATGATCAACATTGGCCGATTAACACACCCAGTTGGCCAATTATAAAACAAGTAGTAGTTTTCCCTTGTTCCAAAAATCTAATCTTGTGAAGCTTAAGAATCCATGTTGTATAAAAGCCAACCCCCTTGCAACTTGCCTAACCTGCTGGCTAAAGCCATCACAACATTTCACACCTTGTTGGTCGTTGGCCGATATACTCACGGCGAAGTTCTTTTTCATTCTTCGCTTAGGGGTAAACAGAAGTTTGAAATACGTGACCGGTATACTCTTAGTGAACATCCCGATGATGCCCACACTACTGAGAGTGGCGATTAAATGAATATGTAAATATGTGCTGTGTGCTTTCCTCTCAATAATAAAATAAACACAACAAAAAGGACAGTGTGAGTAAACAGCTTATGAAAGCATCTAATCATAGCGATGTGGATGTAGAAGATTTCCACATCAAAGAAGGTGGAGACCAATGCAGTACAAAGGTGTTTACCACAGTGTTGCCAACTTAGCAATGAAAATCTAGCGACCTTTTGGACAAACCTTAGCAACTTTTCAATTGTCACTAGTACTGTTCTGCGAGCGCAAGATCTCGCTTTCCTGCTGCAGTCACACCTCTCTCTGTGTCTACTCTGTTCAGTGAGCAGTACATTCCGTTCACTGAACGGTAGCTGACATAAGGCTTGTTTATACTTTGCCGGGCTCTGGACCGCAAGCCTCCGCTGACTGTGCACGCTCCTCCCCAAACTGACGAAACGTGTATACTTGATGTGCTCGCTGTTGGACTATTGCTTACAGCGATAGGGGTTGACCCAGAGTAATTGTCCTCTAAACCATCAGGAAGCAGCAGAAAGAAGAAGTAAAGTACACACGTGACAATGATTGTTTTTATTACACTTCACCAAACACATGCTACATAAGAACCAAAGAATCGTGTAAAACCCAGTAAACCTTGAGATTATTACTTATGACATTAGAACAAAATATATGGAAATGAGAACATGTATAAAATTAAACTATAGAACAATCTCTTAAATATTTTGTAATTTCATTAAACATTTTGATTAAATTTCATAAACATTTTTTATAAAACACGAACCCTTATTTCCATTAAGAAGGCTTATTTCTGCTATTAGGCTCATTTTGTAAATGTAAGAAATAATTTAGACAAGCACAAACTGGGTGCCAGTAAGATGCAGGTAGAGATGTACCTGCTCGGCCAGAATCGCCTCAAAGTCCTGTATCTTCGGAAGTGGAGCCACATTACAAAAAAATGTCCTGCACACCACCATGCAAAATGGGGTCTCATGCACTTAACGTGCACAACCGCCCACACCGCGACAATGTCATTTTCTTCATGCTTGTGCGGACGCAACGAGTATAAACTAGGCTATAGATGTGAATGGGCTGCACATGTGCACACAGTGTTGCCACAGACCAACTACTTATCTGCTGCTTCTTTGTCTGCTACTTCTTTGCTGCTTCTTGCCACTTCAAATCATCAAAGAACTACCGCCGACTAAACCCGAATGGTGTTGTCGGCTTGCATAGCCTGCACTGGGCCAAAAAGTTGCCCTTGAACACTCCGTAATGACTACAACCAATGGCCAACTAGCAGTTAGTCTTAACTTTCTTCATTCCAGACGGCCATGTCGTTATGAAAATATCTGTGTATTGGAATGCTCAGACTGTGTGTGTCCTCTCGACTTCTTCATATGCTTGCTTTTATCATTTTTATTTTTCTTCTTATGCACTGGTTTGCTAAACAGAACGGCCAATCAGAGTGATTTCTCTCACTGACTGCTCGACACTGATTCAACCATCTCAATCAGCCAGCAATTGCCGGCAACCGGTTACAACTAGTGCCAACGGTGTGGAACACACCGAAAAAATTGAATGAGACAGATGCTCAATGACGGTGTGTCTCTGAAAAGTCCTCTTCTAAGTTCAGATGCCTGCTGGTGTGAATTATTCTCAGACATCTGACAGCAGGATCTAACAGCATGTGATGTGAAATCCAATGTGATGTGTGATTATTAAAAGATGCTCTGTAAATTCTACACTAAAGAATGTAGATTGAATCTCTCTCTCAGTCTCGCTTATAATTTTGGCTTGGGACACTGTTTACAAGCGGCTATCTTTGAAATGGTCCTCTCCATCGTACACTTTTACACATGCTCTTTCTCTCTCTCTCATACACACAGATGTTCACCCTGACATTATATCCAGCACTCTAACACCTGCTCAACTATAATCACTACCATACTACCACAACTCAAAAATCTCTCACAGTTCAGATGACCACAGATTCTCCATCTGTTTTTTTTTTTTTTGTTTTTTTTCTTGCAAAACTGCCTTCTGACTATAGGTGACCTTTGTCATTTGAATACTGTACTGACTACTGACTACACAAAATAGGAAATACATTAGAGAAAACATGATGGAATGATCATGGAGCAATCAACAAATAGCAATATGCTAAAGGCCTGTAAAACATAATGCTGCGGCTGCACAAATAATCATACATAAATCCTCTGTAAGCTAAGAAGGAGGGTGTCAGAAAAAGCTCTGATTTGGTTTTCTCTTTGTCATTACCCACTTGCACCTTTTCACTATGCCTGGATCTTTATTCCATGTGTGGACAGCAACAAAATAACAAAATAATTTTTTGGGCTCTATGCACCTGCAGCTTCACTGTTTATAGTTCGATTTTGAATGCAACAATACTCTCTACCTCAAATGAACATGTGTACTGCATATCAGCACAATATATTCAACACAAACAGCAAGTGACTGAGATAGCAATCCTTTTTGCTTCTTAAGTGCCATATTGAAGTTTATCCTTCATCTGCTACTTCCAGCCAGGAATTCTGCAGGTAAATTGATAAATTGATCAATTCATCTAACTAGACTGTGCATGAGAGAAGATTACGGCATTGCTTTCCACCAATGATAAACAGCCACAGAAAACACTCAGCTTAAACATAAAACAATGACAATGGTTGTCAACAAAGAGATGCAACTTTAATTCAACAGAGCTGTGTGCTCATTAATAACAAGCTCACATATCACTTCATGATTCAAGTTCATATTGAAGTTCATATCTGGAAAATTTTGAAAATGCATAATTTTCTTTTGTTTTGGCCACACGTGAAGTTTGGACACTCATCGGAAGGTGAGCCATTGCATCAAAATTGCATCAAAGCAGTTGGTAGCCAAAATGACTGTACTGCCTGGTGAGCTGGCGACAACTGCATTAGCATTTCTGCTAAAAGTGTATGCAATGTGCCATAGCTTTAGACAGAAAAAGAGAGAAAAACAAACGACAGATGTCCAAAGGATATGGTTGAAGAGCAGAGAACAGTATGCTCATCCCATTCTGCAAACTAGTATGTCAGTGTATTTTTATGTGCATGCTACAGTCCACTAAGTGGACATCCATGACATTCTTGTTGCACCAAGAATTAGATGCTTTGTTTCTAGTCAAGACTTGGAGAAACTTGTTCATGCTCTTATCACCAGCAAGGTGGATTATTGTAATGGACTTCTCACTGGCCTTCCCCAAAAGACCATAAGACAGCTGCAGCTCATACAGAATGCTGCTGCCAGGATACTGAGCAGAACTAGAAAATCTTTACACTGGCTTCCAGTTACATTTAGAAGCCAACTTATTACTTGTTTATAAATCACTCAATGGCCTAGGACCTCAGTACATTGCAGATATGCTCACTGAATATAAATCTAACAGATCACTCAGATCATTAGGATCAAGTCAGTTAGAAATTACAAGGGTATTATGCCACCCGTAGCTGGAACCAGCTTCCAGAAGAGATCAGATGTGCTCCAACAGTAGCCACACTGAAATCTAGACTCAAAACACATCGGTTTAACTGTGCATTTACTGAATGTCTGACTGATTCCACTTTATTTTATCTGTGTCCTTTTTTTATTCTTTTAATTGTTTTTCCTATGCACTTTCTGAATTTTTTTATGATTCTTTTTTTATGATTCTGAATTACCATTGTGTATGCTGTATAAATTAACTTGCCTTGCCAGCCTTATGTAGCCCCGCCCCTTTTTACCACTGCGCTCATTGTGTTCTGTCTTCTGGTTTGTATTTCCACAGCATGAAGGTAAGATCTTAAAGATTTATGAATGAACCATTCGTTGTTGGCCAGAGGAGAACTGGCCCCCCAACTGAGCCTGGTTTCTCACAAGGTTTTTTTTCTCTATTTTGTCACCTGTTGGAGTTTGGGTTCCTTGCCGCTGTCACCTTTTGGCTTGCTTAGTTGGAGACACTTGATATTCAACAATGTTTTTTAATGCCTGCATTGACACCATTGTATGTGAACTGAACTAAGCTGGACGATGACATCACTGTTTCCTCCAGAGCCGATGTATAGATGAATTAACTAAATTAATAACTATTGATTTTTACAAAGGAATGAATCAATACTGAATTTACTTAAGCTGAACAATCACACCATTTTCTTCTAGAGCTGCTGTGCAGCCAAAATTATTTGCCACTTATCACTGTAAAGCTGCTTTGACACAATCTGCATTGTAAAAAGCGCTATATAAATAAAGGTTAAAAAAAAAATTACTCTTCACCAGCGATGCCATAGAAATATACAGAGCTACCGCAAAAACTGAAATTCAAACACAAAATTCTAAAGATGGCTACACGCTTGTTTCTCTGGCACATAAGGTCTATAGGGCTGCCCAGCAGTCTAGAATCATCAGTGCTTCTCAAACCTTTTCCAGAAGACCCCTCAACACCATTTTGTACATTTTGTATGTCTCCCTTATCAGTTACACCCACCTCGGGTCTTGCAGTCTCTACTAACTAGCTGATGAGTTGAATCTGGTGAGTTAGATGAGAAAGACATCCAAAATGTGCAGTGGTAAGAGGTCTCCAGGAACAGTTTTTGAGGCAGTTTACAACAACAGATTATTATGCCTTTATTTTGCCAGGTAAACTTGAAATTAAATACTATTTTTAAAAAAAAACCTAGCCAAAATGGCAGAGTAAGACATTAAGTCCACAACATACTGTACATAAAATAACTTACAAAACAATTAAATGGCCAAAGTTGCTAAGTCTTAAAGATATTCATTGCTAAGTCCTAAAGATACAAGTGATTTCATGTATTTTTAAAGAAATATTTCAAGAAAAAAATGAGCTGAAAATCAAAAAAACATTTTACAAACAAGCTCTATTATCATCCTAGGGACTAAAGCACATAATATACCATCAGACATCAGGTTATAGTACAGGTATAAACCAATTAATGCTTTATAAATAAAGATGTACTAATAATAGCCTTTGTATTGTCAGAGAAGGCCATTCAACTTACAATGACTACATTTACATGTGCACCAATAATGCGATTATTTGTCATAATCAGAGTAAGTTCTTAATCGCAGTAAGATGTTTACATGACACGAGCAGAACTCTTCACTTCATTATTGTGATTATTCGCAAATAAATATGGTTATTATACCACACTCTCAGTATGCATGTTACCGGCCACTGTTTTAAACTACTCACATCAAATTCAAAATATATTTTTATAGACATACTAGACATTATAGGGAGTCATGATGAACATTGCAATACCGGGTTTTCCTATGCTGCCGTCATGTTCTTCCCACCATCTGGATGAAGATACTAGTTGTGTTGACATGCACACTTTGGTCAGAGTGGTAATAATGCGATTAAGGTGTTTACTGCGATTAAAATTGGCATACGCCACCTAGTTTAATGTGATTATGGTTACTACGATTATGAGCTTAATCACATTACTTTAATCGACATATTGCATTTACATGAGGTAAGGTTTAATCACAATATTGCCAAAATCCCAGTATAAATCACATTATGAGGGTGCATGTAAACGCACTGATTGAGTATGATTAGTCAAACCACCACAATTTAACACACCATTGTAAACTGTCAAATACCTGTAGTGAGGAAACACTTGAATTCCTGTATAAAAAATAAATAAATAAAAAAGGAGCAAGTTTACATTTAGGCTATGTTCACACTGTGAGCCTTAATGCTCAATTCCGATTTTTGCTCATATCTGATTTTTTTGTATAGCTGTTCACATTTCCTGTGTGAACAGATCATGGTTCTGAACTGACCTGCGTGCACAAAACAACGATACAAATGGGATTGCCAGGTTTTTAACCACAAAACCCACCAAATTTCTTCTCAAAACTAGTCCAAAAATTAGCCCAATCGCATTCTGTGGGGTATCCCACTAAAAATCGCATTCCGGGGGTTAAGTATCGCATTAGTGTGGTCGCTTCAACCCACGGAGTTGCAAAACAACCCACGGCAACAGTGAAAAAGTAACCCAATTCTGCAGGAAAATCACAGACTTGGCAACAACACACACACCGCTGTCATATGGAAGTAAACATGGAGTGGGCGATTACCCTTTTTTTTATAGTGTGATCTGCCGCGGAAGCCAGCGAAATTATGCACAGCCAATATGAAAAATAAAGACAATGTTATGGAGTGACAATGACATAACGAAAGAGAGCAGTTTTGAAACTTTTATGATACGAGCCCTCATGTTTTGCTTTTATTATAGAGCTGTCTCTGTAATACTTACGAGTTCTGACACATCATTGCCCTTCTAATGACTACCTAACTATCTTGATGACGTTGGGTATGTAAAATCTTTGAATAGACTCCCATGAGCGCAGAATCATGATGAATGTTGATCTCTAGTGACGTAAAAATCGCATGAATTCTGATATGACTGTTCACACTGCGGTCACATTACAAAACATCTGACCTGTATCAGATTTAGTATGACACATATGAAAGTGGCACAAATCGGAATTGAAAAGATCAGATTCAGTGTGGTTTGTACTGTTCACACTGTCATGGGGAAAACAGATGTGAATCACATGTGGGTAAAAAAAATCAGATTTGGGCCGCATTTACCTGCAGTGTGAACGTAGCCTTAAAGCACAGTGTTTCCACCTTGTTTTGAACATGAACTATTGTCTTTATACCTGCAAGGTAAATATAAAGTTTTGTTTGTTTGTTTTTCTTTGCTGCTGCTGTTTCTTGCAGATTTATCTGATATTTTGTTTTGCATTGCCATCTATCATTTTCTAAAATAGTGCTACTACATACAGAATGTCAAGTATCTATGTATCTGATTTTAAATCCTGGTCCTGGGGACCCATCGCTCTGCATATTTTGTCTCCCTTATTTAACACTCCTGATTCAGATCATCAGCTCATTAGATGAGAACTCCATGAGTCTGTGCTTCTCAAATGGAAGGCTGCATATCTCAACTACCATCATCAATCACTGCTGAAGGCCATCTCAATTTGAAGGGTCCTTGGAAGGCAGCTTTCCTTTCGCATCCTTCCTTCAACTAATTCTGAAGGATGAATCATCATGAATATGTATATTTTAATGCCATGATGACCGTGGGCCAGAAACATGTGTGACATAGCCATGCTCACTTTCTAGACTGTCTCATTCTAGCATTTAATGCTGAGAAGGACTCTAGCCTATAAGAATCAGAAGGACTGGACTAGGAAGCACACAGCCTCACTAGGATGCAGCTTTCTGTTTGAGAAGCACCTAGTGTGTCAGTTAAGAGAGACATACAAAATATGCAGAATGGTGGGTCCCTAGGGCCAGGATTTAAAAACAGTGTGTTACACTAACTCATTAGTTTGCCCATTTATGCTGCTTTGTGGTCCTGCTTCAATCATGACAGGTAGACTTTTGACATAGACTAGAGTTATGAACCAAGAGCAATGTTGTACTTCTAGATTCACCCCCTATAAAACTCCACATTACAGGAGCTATTAGAACTATTAGAACTCAACAAGCTCACAAAAGGCAAAAGAGATACTGTCTGCCTCGGAAACATTATCCCACTGGTCTCACTGTTAGACAGTTTTACTTTAGAAAATGGTGCTCAGGCCCTATTGTAATTGCTCAGTCAATTCTTCTCCTTCTCCGAAACGAGTCGCATTTTTGAGGGCCTAAACATGCTCGAAAACTCATGAAACTTTGCACACGTGTCAGAAGTGGTGAAAATTTACGTCTGATATGGGTTTCAGAATTAGGTGTGGCAAAGTGGCTCAATAGCGCCATCTTTAAAATTTCAATTAAGCGCCCTTCGCACTACGTTTCACATACAGGTATGAAATTTGGTAGACACATGTAACAGCCTAATACTGTCCTTAGGTGCAAAATCTGAAAACCCAACAGGAAGTGAGATATTTTGAATTCTCTCTGCAAAATTTTTGCAGTTTTTGCCATTTCCAGACGTACTTTAACAAACTCCTACTAGAGATTTGATCAGATCAACATCATATCTGGTCAGTCTAATCTAAAGGCCTTTGTGATGTTGCGAAGATGTTGAGTTTTCGATGAAGGGCGTGTCTGTGTTGGCCTGACAAAATTTAATGTTTCTCCATGAAACAGGAAGTTGTTGTAACTCAGGCATACAATGTCCAAACTTCACATGTTTTATTAGAGTCCTGGCCTGAAGACATCTACATGCCAATATTCAGTTACAGTCATAGTGCCGCCTGTGGGCAACAGAAAATGACATTGAAATTTGGACAGGAAATTTTACACTGTGATTAACTCCTCATAGAGATTTAACCAAATCAACATCATATTTGGTCAGTCTAATCTTAAAAAGTTCTCTAAGCGATCCTGGGTGGAGTAACTTCCTGTTGACGTTCGAAGTGTTGTCAAACAAAACAGAGGCTAGCTAGACCCTCCCTCCTCCTCCTCCTCCTCCTCCTCCTCCTCCTCCTCCATGCTTCCTGAAACAGTCATGAATGCGCATTTAAAATCATTCTTGTCGGTTATTGGCTGGAGCATGTTTATTATGATTCGTGGTCCAGGCTGCACCCGTTTGTTTTTATTGCCGTTTTCGGAGCTTGTGGCGACTACAGAGACCGCATTTTTTTTTTTTTTTTACAGTGTGTTCAGGGGACAGGCAGCTATCGGATAGTGAGGAGATGTTTGCTGTATGTGACAAAAAATGTTTTGGCCTAAAAACGCGTGACATCACTTAGAGCACCTTTAAGGCCTTAGTGATGTTAAATTGTGAAGATCTTGAGTTTTCGCTGAAGGGCGTGTCCATGGTGGCCTAAAAAAATCTGATGTTTCGCCATGAAAGAGGAAGCTGTTGTAACTCAGGCATACAGTGTCCGATTTGCCCCAAACTTCACAAGTGTGATAAGAGCCCTGGCCTGAAGACATCTATATGCCAATATTCAGTTAGTCATAGCGCCACCTGCTGGCAACATGCTTTACACCCAGAAACACATTTAAATATGCCATGAAGTACCAAACATGCTAGAAACACATTAAATCATGCAACACCTGGCTAAGTGCTATGCAGTTAATGCCACAAAACATGAAGTTGTTGTAACGGCATACAATGTCCGATCTGCTCCAAACTTCACGTTTGATAAATAATAGTCCTGGCCTAAAGACATCTACATGGCAATAGTTGGCAGCAGGAAGTGTTGCACGTCGAAATTACTTTGCAATATTTCTCCTGTATTTACTCGCTTACATGCATGTCACCCATTATTCACTGCTTTCCTAAGGCCACTGGGTGGTGGTGGCCCCGGGTGCGAGGGCCCTTTCATCACTGCTTGCAGCTTTAATTTCCTCATTAGATTTTCTTACTGCCCCCTTTGCTATGGACCAGATCTGAACCAGTGAGTGTGTTTTGCTACAGTACTATAGTAATATTAAACAAGAGCCAATGTAAATTTTCCAAATCAAATAATATTTATGCCACTAACAACAGCTGTGGACAAATCTTTAGACATCAAAATTAGGGGGAGAAACAGCAAGGAAATAGCATTATGTCAGTTCATGTGCATGATGACAGTGTCTTTTTTGGTAAAGGAATTTGAATAAAATTCAATAAAGCAAACAAGTCTGTAGAAGGTAATAACATTAAATGCCTTCTGTCATCATTTTCTCATGTCATTTTTTCAACCTGTTTGATTTTCTTTTTTCTGTGGATCAAAGAGGATATTTTGAGAAATGTCTCTTTTTTATGGTTAATGGTAACCAAATTGTTTGGCATATACCCAAATACCTTTTTGTAGTGCCTCGCATACCCTAAGCCTGTTCACAGACACTAAATATGCCTCACTTTTTCGTCAACTGTCTGCTTATCTGTTCTTACATCATCTTTTATACTCTTTTTCAAACTGGGGTACAAACACAGACCTTCTGACCTCTTGGCACATACAATTTTTTTATTTTCCAACTTTACTGTATCTTCTGTTGTTTTTATTGTCCTTTTACATCTTCCTCTTTGAGTAGTTCTTAAAAGAAACAGCCCAACTGTGAGTGTTGCCATCTAGAGGATTCACCAATTAGCAGTCAATTCTACGCATGCTCAGACGCCAAGTTCAGACACGCAAATGTGCGAAAGGCTACAAAATTTGTTCTGCATGCGCACGATTCATGCAAACATCTATTCATTTTGGCAGACCTAGCTGATGGTGAAATTCGCTTAATGTGTGTGTGTGGGTGACAAGTTGACAAACTGAAGCATTTTTTCAGTATCAGCCGTGCCACACAAAAAATCTCCAGTTTTCTTAATATTAGTGGGACATTTTTAAGGATAGTATGATGCTCCTGAAATATTCTTTCAACTTAATTTTTATTAACAACTCAGCATTCTAGGAACATTTATTTATAACATTCCAAGAACATAAAATGTCCAGATTCTTTAATGTTAAAAATTTCATTTAAAGGTTAGTATGATGTCCTGAAATGTTCTTTCAATTTAATTTCTATTAACAACTCAACACTCTACACAGTAAAATCCTCCTAAAAAACATTACTAATCAATCCCATGGAGAACTTGACGAGATGCACAGCAAAATCCTTAGTGTTAAATGAACACCAATGGACACTTCTGGTTAACAAGCAGAATCACAACAAGAACAGAAAAAAGTCAACTGCAAATAAAACAAAACGGCATTACTATATTCACTTACTACAAACCAGATTACCAGATTTTAAAAATGTGATGCTTTGAGCACTGTTGAGCGGATTCGTAAACACCTCTGACTGGCCTTTGTGTTGACGTGCTTATCAGATATGTCTGTAATTGGCTACAATGATCAACGCTTAAAAAACGTTGTAAACAGATATCAGTGACGTTCTTTATATACAGATACACACAGGAGCGTTTGAATAGATGCCTGCTTTCAAACGCTTTCAAACATCATTGTAGCCAATCACAGACATATATAAAGAGTGTGTGAACACAAAGGCCAATCAGAGGTGTTTCCGAATCCTCCCAACAAAGCTCAAGGGGTCACATTTTTTTAATTTCAGTACTGACTTGGTATCGCGGTCGGTACTTTTGACAACACTAAACCTTAATCATCTGCGGTTTGTTATCATTCATTCATTAAGGGGCTGTTTACACTACACCATTTTTAACTAAATATGGAAACTTTTTATGCAGTTTGGCCATTCATTTACACAACAACGGCATTTTGGGGGCCTAAAAACACAAATTTTGTTTTAATATATATATAACTTGTTGTCTTAAAAATGGTTTAAGGTTGGATGCTAAACAGTTTTGTCATTAATGCATTAAACACTGTGTTACCGCCCATTTGTGATACTACAGAGTGTTATCCAACGGTGTTGTGACCATCAGATATTCTGAAAAATAGGCCACGTTCACACAGCAGCAGAATACGGTTGTCAGTCCTGTATTTGAGTCCTTAATACGGTTGCGTTCACACACAGTACGGTTATTTACGGAAGTGACAACTGCATTCTATAACCAAACTCACACCCATAAATTTTCAGGACTCACCGAATTCTCAGAAATTCCGCGCAGTGTGAACGGAACAGGACTGGACAACTAATTGTCTGTCAGGTCATACAGTGCGAGAGAGCCGCTCTTCTAAGGTGTTTTGTGTGTGGTTTCACTTTCTGTACCTTACAGCGACAGAGATATGAGTTGTGCGTCATCTTAAGGTGTTAGATCCAGTCACTGTTCTCCACCGGAAGAACTCCTGTCAGTTTTGTTTCTTTTCGAAATTCAAATGCCGTGTCATGCACGAGACGTCGCAAAGGACGTTAAAGCAGCATCATGTGTTTACATTGATGCTGCTGTTGGTTAATGAAGTTTGAATGGATGAACTCATGGTTCAATTGGTCTCTTGTCATGTCAAAAGTGATGAGACTTACTAGTAAGAGAATACAGGCTTGACTCTCGCTGCACATTCATACATATCCACACACTACAAACCAGTTTGTGTTTATTTCTTTTATATGTGTACAAAAGTTCTTATTGAGAATTAACAGAGGTTTAGCTAGGTAATTTCAATGATTTATTGAGAATAACTTTCATTTGAAGGTGCCATTATGTGTATTAATATAATTTAGTTGGGCACTTGGCCCTTGACTTTTGGTAAATTTCAATCTCTTTCAGCATTAATAAAAAAAAGTTGCGTATGTTCTTAGGAAGCAAAGCATTTCTGTCTGTTTCAGTTTCGGTTTTAATGAAAAGAACACTGAATGTGAAAATAAAATGCATTCTTGATTTTAAACAGAATTATTATGTGCAATAAGCCACGAAAAAGATCTCAATGTGTTACTTGACTGACACACATCCAAAGCACATGCACAGAAAGACGCCTCTGCTTCTCTCAAGTTGCGTCCCAAATGATGCACTATATACTATGCACTTATACACTATGCACTTATGTACTCAACTGTGTAGTTTATTAATTTAATAAAGTTATTTTGTCATTCCAAATTGGAGTCTGATGCCCCTGCTACGTAAAGCTGTGACAGTTGAGTGCATGAAGTATCTAACATTCCACACTTCGATTTTTTTTTTTTTTTTCCAATTAATTAAGTGCATCATCCAGGTTTTTAAAGTGCACTTTTTCTTTTTGGATTTTTCAGTGTGAACACACTATTCACACTATACTACAAAACGGCATAGAATGGGACGTACCTTCAGACATGCAATCCCGAATTCAGTTCTCTTTAGTGGCGTATTGCGCTTGAATTGTCAGATACACATAATTATTTTAAAAAATCTGTCTTGGCAAGTATTCACGTAAACATTGTTGGTTATGTCTTACATGGAACCTGATGTGTAACATTATACTATATTAGATCCATGCATTAGGTCATAATATAATAAACCTGCTGCTGTCTGCCATTAATGTTAATCAAGCAACAAAAGAAAAGAGGGAATCACTTACTGCTCTTGACTAAATAACTTTTGTAGCATTAATAAGAAACAAAATTTATTTGTAATTAATACACTATGCAGTCATTATTTTTTTTTTTTTACATTTGGTTATTCAGTTTCTGTATTGTTTCTTATCTGAATGCTTTTGTTAGATATATGTAAAGTTTTAAAAAAATTAAAGCACTGTAAATAATGTAATTTAATTTGTTTCTTTCTTATATTGTATTTGCATCTTTGTTAAAATATCAAAAAGATAAAAATATCAAAAAGAACTATATTGTTATGATTAATATAGTAATTATTATTAATAAAAGAATCAGAGGAAAAGATGCATCGAGAATCGCTTTATAATCAAAACGTTACTCTTTGAATCATAATCAATCATGTGGCAAGTGAAGATTCACACCTCTATGGCCACGTTCACACTGTCAGTTTTTGGGATTGACAACCTCATTTGCTTACAGATGTGAGTCTCGAAATTTCCAGTTCACACAGCAACTTACAGTAGCGTCTGGAACACTGCTGTTTTAAAGTGTTCTTTTATTTGCAGTTGACTTTTTTTCTGTTCTTGTTCCCAAGTGACTCTGCTTGTTAACAGCAGGTGTCCAGTAGTGTTCATGTAACACTAAGGATTTTGCTGTGTATCATGTTGCTACAAAGTTCTCTGTGGGATTAAAACGTTTTTTGAGGAGGATTTTACTGAACATTTCAGGAACATCATACAAACCTTTAAATTATGTTCTATTAACATCAAGGAAACTGCACATTTTTATGTTCTTGGAATGTTTTCAAAAATGGATTCAAATTGTAAGGACATGGCATTTCTCATCTAATGTGAAACCCTCTTTAGGCTTAGTTTGTTTTGCTAAAGTTGGAAGCTCCTGGTACGAGGATATGATTGATCAACTGCCAAATTATCTAGTGTGTTGATGTTATGGTTGATTTTCATCTGCATTTGGTGGGTCTTAATTTTAGGACCTGATTGCATACCTTCAGAAAGACTATTTCCTAAAGTCCTATTTTGGCACTTGTTATCTATAGAAGTGCATGTATTGTGCATGCATTCTCCATGGGTACCCCAACATTCAATAAATTGAACAAACAAACAAACAAACAAACAAACAAACAAAAATTAAAAATTAAAAAATGGTCATCCTTTATAGTAGCAGCTAGGGTTGTAGTACTCGAGACCGGTCCATTTTTTGAAGATCTTGGTCTTGTCTTGGTCTCGGCCGCATTTGGTCTCGGTCTTGTCTTGGTTGCAGACTAAAAGGACTTGGGATTTTTTTTTCCAAGACCAGTCAAGACCACAACTGTGGGGATATCGCTAAATTGCAGATGCATTGTCTGATTTCTTTGTTAACATCATTAATTTGATTGGATGATTCCTGCTTCAAATGCAGTCAATAACTTACTTCTAATTTCATTTATTTAGTTACTGTTGTGCCGGGTCAAAAATCAACAAGGGATTGTGTCAAAATGTCACCAGAATTAATACAAATGCCCACAAAATTCAAGATATGATTGCAAAAAGTACTTGTATAAGATCTTGATATTATAATATGATATAATTAAGCAATATCACAAGAAAGAGGGCCGTTTTCACAAATAGGAGCACAATTGCAAAAGTGATATTGATTTTTTACAAATGTTAAATTAAAAAAATATATTTTTAAAACATTAATCTCGGCATTATTTATGCATTTGTAATTGTACCAATTCAGATCCATCTTCTGTTCCACCTCTGCAGTGTAAAGATGAATTTTGATGTTACTGATTTCAATTGATTGGTAACAGCTCTATATAATGTCTTATTATTCTAATTGTAATTATTGATTAAAAATAAGACATTTCTCAGGCAGTAAATGTGGATCTTTCAGATGAATTTGAGGAGTGCTAGACTGGTCTCGGTCTCGACTTGCCTTGGTCTTGATCTTGCCTTGGTCTCAACCCCCCAAAGTCTTGGTCTTGTCTTGGTCTCAACACATACTGGTCTTGGTCTCGACTAGGTCTCGGTTTAGGTGGTCTTGACAACAACAAGCAGACTAGCAGGCCTCCAGGCTGTGATTAAATGGTCCATTTAGCTAACTTTTTTGTGGCTAAATTGTTAACAGTAACTCTGGTACCTTTACAAAGTTGGTCAACTCTGTATGACTAAGCTATGCACCATTTCTGTGCATCAAACGTTCAAAAAGTGGAAAGAAACTGCGCTACCTTTTTGAACCATGCAGCACAGACTATTTACCAGCTCAGCCCAGTTTAAACTAATTTAAAACCAGATAAAACAGCCTCAACATTCTCAACAGCACTGACAAAGGAAATAAGTAAAATCATTGAGTCATATACAAAGTTACAAGACATTTCAATACATAAATCACCATCCTTGCAAACATTTAGCATGAATTTACTCTAGTGAACTGTATTAACCATGGCATTTTGGCAGAAATGTGTTATAATCATATTGAATATGTCTGCTATTAATATTGTCATGTATGTTGTATTGAATAAGGGGAGTAAAGGAATATAATTCAATTTTTATTATTAAACTATGGTCGTCTATTTTTTTCATAATATTAGTTTTTCATAATAAATATCAGAGTTATAACCATAATTATAGTTATAGCCATAATTACCTGTAGTTACCATTGTCTAACCTGTTAAAAGTACACTGTAAAAAATTATTTTTGGTTTAACTTAAAAAAGTAAGTTACCTGGTTGCCTTAAAATTTTGAGTTCATTTAAATAAAAAAATTGAGTTAATACAATGAAGGTGATTGGTTTAATAAAGAGAAACTCAAAATATTATGTTATCTGAACCACATTCATTATCTAAGTTGATTTGACAAAAAAAAATGTTGTGATAAATCATGAAAATATTTTTTTTTACAGTGTATGGATACTGTAGAAGAAGGGCAAACCCTAAGTAGAATTAAAATCTGTGTTTTCCTTCCAAATGCGCATTCAGTGAGACAAAATATGTTATACTATTGCTGACTCTAGTTTGTGTGTCGTTCATTATTGGTCCCCCTATCCCACTGGTGCTAGCAATAAAGTGCTATAGCCACCATAGGTAAAACTTGTTGGCACCACTTTCTTTTGTTAGCCCTGCAGGAAAGAAAGCCATAAATACAGGTAGCTTCACACACATGTGTGCACACACACACACACACACACACACACACACACAGAGAGAGAAAGAAAGAGAGACAAAAGAAGAACCACTTTGTTCAAAACACAAAACTAACATCTGCCTTCATATTAAGATCTATAGACAATATGTGAATACAGCCATTTACAGTCTAAAAACCCTCACACAAATTGTCACAATATAATATCTCTCATGATATAGGTGTTTTTTTTTTTTTTTTTTTTTTTTTTTTTGTAACATCCTCAAAAGAGTCTGTTCTGTCTTTCTGAAACATCACACACTTGCACACAATAACTACATGCTCACACCAGGAGACCAACAATAGCTTGAGTTGGCCTCTGTGAAGAATGTTTTTAAACAGAGCTTACAACTACTAGACTGTCTGCAAAATGTTTATTTCTTTAATGCAACAGGCTCCATACTTTATCTACCCCCTGCCTGCTATGGCTGCCCCACTCACTAGAAAGAACAGCAGTCTGCCATAAAACTTTAGTTTCAACACTTGGCTCACTCACTCATCAGTGCATCAGATGAACTTTTGCATGCTGGCCCAGAAACAGCTCCAGCCAAGCTGCCTAATAAACTGTGCTAACTGAGGCCCCAGAAGACTCTGAAAGACCATCTAGTGGTTGCTAGAAAGAAAAAAAAGTAATCTGAGGTTCTAATGATTTTTTAAACATGTGAAACACATGTTTGCAACCAATTGGACTATGAAAGAGTCAAAAGATTATGATGGAAAGCAGTCTGGCCCACAACATTCTTACCTTGTGCTGTGCAACTCCACCGACCGGCTTCATGTTCTGTCCAGCCAGAACCATGGACTTACATTCCACACAGGAGCCGATTGTTAACTGCTTGCCATTGTCAATTACCAGGGTCTGGCTGACCCTTGGAGCATAGAGGAACACAGGCGAGCGTTCAACGCACACCGCTTTCAGCCCAAGAGGTCTCTTCTTCTCTTTCCTGCAGAAGAAGCAGATGAACGTGTTGCAGTTATACTGGCGTGCCCAGGGGCTGCTGGACGGGCCTGATCCTGAGCCCTGACTCTCATGTTGGGTCCATTGGCCCAGCAGGTCATGGTAGCACAGTGCACAGGCAGACACAAGGCCCGTGGCATCAGCAGGGCGGGCACGGGGAGCGGGAGGGTGGACAGTTAGAAAAGGAAAAAAGGGTTCTCGCTCTCCACAACGCCCTGGAGGGTTAACGTGAAGCTGATACTCTGTTCCTCCAGAGAGTTCCTCCCCACACAAGTAACAGATGGAGGTGTGGCTTGAGGTTGTTATGGCAGTCTGAGAAGGGGTCAGCAGAGGTCCTCTGGGGGGGGATACCAAGACTCCTCCTCTTCCCATGGCCAGGTGGTATCTTTCAAGGAACGTGCTGACAGAAGTAATGAGCTCCTCACTAAGACAGAGGCAGTACTCTGCCCAGACCCCCTCCAAGATTCTGTGACATGCGACACAGCAGTGTACCTGTCCATTCCGTACACTCTGAGCATTAGGAGGGCATGGTAGCAGGTTTATGAATGGAAAATACATTGCACTGCGGGCTTTACTTGCACCAGCATGGGTGTATGCCGTCCTGACCTCTCGACCGCAGTCCTGCCCGCATAGGTAGCAGGCCTCCTTGTGGTTCTGTGGCATGGAGGGAAGTGGGTGGATTTTTGGTAATCCATCCACACATTCATTCATGGCAGGTGGAGAAAGAGGGGTTGCAGCACCAGTGTTGAGGGGCACTACATAGAGTCGCTGGAGAACAGGCACATCTGCTAGCTCGAACCCTCGCCACTGCTGCATGAGGGAGGAGTGGCAAGTGGTACAAACCAGAGTATATCCACCCAGGTTGAGTGGCACAGCACCGGGTGGAGGGGTGTGAAGCCACAGAAAAGGAAAGAATGGTTCACCGGACGCTCTCTCCTGCTTCTGCACAAACACTTTGAAGCGGCCTCCTGCTGAAAGCTTGCTTCCACAAATATAACAGACGCATTCGTCAGCAGAAAGACTGGAGTGACATTTGGCAGCTTGACGCCTCTCTACATCAAAGTGCGATGATGCTGCGCGCTCTCTCTCATCATCGCAGGTGATGTTGATCTCGCAGCTGTCAGACGCGTCCAAATCACCGGTGGACGCATGTATCCACTGCTTATTGCACGTAATTATGCCGTTATCCTGCAGGGGTGTGCGCACAGATAGACTGTCATACTGCTGGACAGCCATGGACACCGATGAGTGCGATATGTGATTGATGATTTTAGTCGCACGCCGATCTGATTTAGGTACGTCCTGAGCTGTGTAAACTCTGGTCGGATATCGCGCTGACTCAGGACTGCTCTTAACACTCATTGCGCTCTTTCTACTGCCTTCTCTTGAAGCTTTATTAGACGCACGGAAACTTGTGGCATTATTGCTATTCATTACACACGCTGACAGGTCCAAGTCCTGCTCGGACAAGTCATTATCAGAGAATGAGGAAATGTCCGACTCATTGGCGTCATAATTACTAACGCTCATTCTCCGCTCAAGATCGTAGGTAATGTTCCGTAAATCGCACTGGTATGGTCTTTTGAGCCAGTACATGCGCTTCTCGATGGGCGTCCTGTTGCGCTCGAATGAGTTCCACTGTTCGCGCAGGAAGCAGTGGCACACGGCACACACCAGAGCGTCCCCATCCGGACTGATCTCCGGCGCGCCAGGAGCCGGGTCCTGGCCTTGCAGGAAAGGGAAAAATGGGCTATCCTTTTCTCGTTGGTATTTTACCTGTAAGCTCAGCTCTTTTCCCGGCGTCACTCCGCTTCCACAGATAAAGCAGTGGATGAAGAAAATCCCGTTGCGCTCGGGGATGCACACGCTGCCGGACAGAGCGCTCTCCTCCCCGGGCAAAGACGAAGCCATTCGCTGTAGCGCCTTGGAGGTCGGCGTGAGCTCCGGATCGTTCATAGTTCCATGCGCAACAGAACTTCCGAATCACAAGCAGCGTGATTTCAAATCCACTAACATTCTTTGTGCGTTTTCTCACATATGTAGCGCCATTGATCCCGCGGAAAAAAATCGTTCACTCCGCAAACTCGCTTGGTCCGCCGATTTCTGATTTGTGTGTCAGTGTAACAATCCAGAAAAGCACATTTAAGCCGTCGTCTGGAGTCACATCCTTATGAGGCGGTGTAATCCGTGTGCTGTTAGAGAGTAAAAAGTCTTATTGAAGTTGTCTGGCGAAGTTTCCTCACACTGTGACTGTGAGACGACTGAACTGAACACAGCGCCATCTCTCTCACTCACTCAGTGTCACACACGCACACACACACACAAACACATTTATGTTTGTTTCACTATATAGTTAGGACATCTCATAGACTTCCATTGTTTTTATATTAGGTTAATGATATTTTATATAGCCTAACACGACCACTGCCACCAAACATAACCTGAGACCTGTGCAAAACAGTATTTTTAAATGGCCTATATGATTTGGCCAATTCATAACCCAAGTCCTTTTTAAGTCTGGCTCACTAGCTGCAGTTCAACAGGTTTTACTAGCCTATATTAATGGGGTAATTTTTAATAACTATGACATTTCATAGACTTCTATAGTTTTTATATCGGGTAAATTATATTTTCTCCAGCCTAACCTGACCCCTACCCTACCCCTAAACAAGCAATAGATTTTAATATAAACATGATTTTGGCCACAGTTTTTACAATCACTTGTGTAATCAAGCTAGAGACAGGGTTGGGCAAAAATACATTTAAATGTATTTTAAAATAAAATACCAAATACCTTAATTTTAAATGTATCAAAATAAACTGTATTTTTGTATTTTAAAAAAAAATACTTTTACAAGGGAGCATGAAATTTATTCACAAACCTTCCATCAATTAGCCTTTTTGATCTATCCCTTCACCATTACATTGACTCAGTTGATTAAGTAAACAATGTTTGATAGCAACAGCTTTTCTCTGCCTTAGTCATGGCAGAGTAAGTAAATAAATAAATCTGTACATAAATAAATCTGACACATGCAGCCAGTTAAAGGCACAATATGTTGGAATTTTAGATTAAAATATCCAAAAACCACTAGACCAGTGATATATATTTTGTTGACTTGTGTATTTACATTATCCCAAATGTTTTAAAGAATGTTTAAATCCAAGGAAATAAGCAGTTTTAACCAGGACACGGGCTGTGTCCGTGCGTCGCCTATCAATGACATCATACCCGCATTATCCTCGATTTCTGGTTTTATTTTGTATAAACCATGGAAACACCAAAGACGCTTTAGTATATTATGGGTTTTATTAGACGGGTGAGCAACTGTTTGGATGGAAACATTCATCGACAGAAAACGAATCATGTTATATAGTTCAACACAGTAAGTCTTATTGTTTCAATCTCGTTTTTTTTTTTTGATCTACCGCAAGTACCATTTTTTATCAGGACTAATATCGATCTAGCTTACTGCAGTGTGCAACAAGTGTCTCATAGCAGCCACCGAGTAAATGCACAGAGTAACATTATAACATTTTCAACACACAAATGCATCTAATATGATAAAACAGCACTGTGTTACCCCACATACTCTTGACTGGAAGAAGCGGAAGCACTCATGTGTGGCATAATAAAAGTTCTGCTGCTCTCGAGACGTGTGTCGCGCTCATCTCTCATTAGCAATCGCTCCAGCGGCCTCGTTCCACTCCAACGGCTTTCTGCCACACCCTGATTCATTCTACAGTAACGTTAATAATCTTATCCATGAACATGATTTCTGCCTGAGTCTCGTCCTGATTCTTTTCCACTGGCTGTAAACGTGAAGAAAACACCTCCTACGATTCCGTAAAATCAAGGCATCATCAAGCTATGCATTTGTTTTGAATAAGTGACCTCTAGCAGCGAAAATTTACATTTTGTGGCTTTAAAAGATCAAATTCACATATCACTGTGATCGCCCAGATGAAGGTTAGTTTTGAAGTAACCAATGGTTTATTGTTTAACAGTTTGTGAATGACTCATAATTGTATCCTTTAGTTACTTGGTGTTTGGTAATGAAGGGCCTACTTTGCATCAGCAACACTGACTCAATGGCAAACAAGTCATTCATAAGAAGACAACTGATGGCAGCTGTATTTATAGCAACTAGTTTCTAACTAATTAATCATTTGATTGTTAATCATAAATATAGGGGGCTGCTGCTCGGTATAATAGTTTTCAAGATGTAAATTGGTAAACTATTTAGCCTAGGCTACTAAAACAAACACCAAAACTTAACATGAACTGTTAAAAATTATAGCAATTTATGCAAAAAAAAAAAAAAAAAAAAAAAACTGATGAAAAGCTGGCAGCCTGCACATTTCTTACCTTGACCACCTTCTTCCTTATCGATCAATTTTCTGTTCTGATCTCAACAAGTCTGGGCAAACTACCACCAACAGGCACCAATAAGAGGCTGCATTTTTATGATGTCGTCATGTAGACTTCTTACAAAGTATTTTGCGGTATTTTAAAACTACAAAAATACAAAACACTAAAGTATTTTGATACAAAATACAAAGCCATTTTCATTAACCCCATCAAATACAAATGACAAAATACTATTTTATATTTGAAATACATGTATCATAAATACTGCCCATCACTGGCTAGAGAGATGTAAAACATTTTAAAACTTTTTGGTCAAGCTCCGGTTACAAAATGTAAGCATTTATGAAACAAAATCAATGAAAGGGAGGACCAAAACAAATAGTGCTAGATAGTTTTAAACTGTAAAATTAAAGTTGCTAGATTTATGATTTTTATAACAGTTGAAACATGTTATGACAGTCTGTGAAAAAGACCCATTGTTAACAATCACATAGCGCTGCTTGTTTCACTGCTTTCATTCAGAATCCAGTCTCTGCGTGTAAGGATGACATAGTATTAATTTAATATTATTAAAGGTGCCCTAGAATTAAATATTGAATTTATATTGGCATAGTTGAATAACAAGAGTTCAGTACATGGAAATGACATACACTGAGTTTCAAACTCCATTGTTTCCTCCTTCTTATATAAATCTCATTTGTTTAAAAGACCTCCAAAGAACAGGCGAGTCTCAACATAACACCGACTGTTACGTAACAGTCGGGGTGTACGCCCCCAATATTTGCATATGCCAGCCCATGATCAAGCCATTAGACAAGGGCAGTAGGGGTGTTCGATTCCAGGTTTTTTGGAGTCGACTCCGACTCCCGACTCCCACTGTTGGATTTGATGGAATCGACTCCTCGACTCCATTTACTGTACATCAAAATGGTCATAAATAAGCCAAGATGGCAGTCCTTACACACTTAATTTATTTTTCCCCGACGCAAAGCCTTAAAATCACCTCATTAAAACAACAACGTTTAGCGAGACTGTCTAAATTAGTCCAATTTAGAGATGACTTGATGAGTAGCATATCAACATTGCTAATTGCCGATACCTAATTTTACCGAGAGAAAAGTCACGAAAAACATCTGTGGTCGACTATTATGTCAGAATTAAAAAAACGAGAAAGCAGGGGTTCTTTACTGAATTCATCTCATTATAATGGTCGGGGGATGGCGCTAAACGCACATGATCATTGTCTTAAAAGTGCTTGGACATTAGAGTTAAAGATGCTAAAATTAATACTATACATAAAAAATGCATACAATAATGTACACTTATTAACGAGTTTATTATTGATGTGAGTTTTTTATTATTTTTATGTATGGTTAGTTTAATGAACATGGTTAACTATGGAAAATCAAATCTATAGCCTATTTATTGCAATAATATAAGCTACCATCAATAAGCCTACTAAAGCTGACATGGAGGTATGTATAATTACAAACTCACTATGACTGTTATCTATTTCTAAAGTAAGCTACATAAATGTATCTGACAAAGTTTCTGCGACAGCTTTCTGACGCGATTCGTCAGTGTCCGAATTCCTCGCTTCATTTCGTTCACTCCTTGCTTAGTGCACTTAACAATAGACATTATGCACTTCACTGCCATGCATTATGTAGGCTATGGATTTGAGAATCAGTAAACAAGTGAGCGATTCCGGACACAGCAACAGACTCGACACCGAGAGTCGGTTCCTGTGCTGGAGTCGACCCTGACTCTGGGGCTTTTGGAGTCGACTCCCATCGCTAGGAAGAACGTCTGGATGTGCACAGCTGAATCATCAGAGTAGGTAAGCAAGCAAGAACAATAGCGAAAAATGGCAGATGGAGCAATAATAACTGACATGATCCATGATAACATGATATTTTTAGTGATATTTATGAATTGTCTTTCTAAATGTTTCGTTAGCATGTTGCTAATGTACTGGTAAATGTGGTTAAAGTTACCATCGTTTATTACTGTATTCACGGAGACAAGAGAGTCGTCGCTATTTTCATTTTTAAACACTTGCAGTCTGTATAATGCATAAACACAACTTCATTCTTTATAAATCTCTCCAACAGTGTGTAATGTTAGCTTTAGCCATGCAGCATAGCCTCAAACTCATTCAGAATCAAATGTAATACATCCAAATAAATACTATACTTACATGATCCGATGTATGCAAGCAGCATGCATGACGAACATCTTGTAAAGATCCATTTTGAGGGTTATATTAGCTGTGTAAACTGTGTTTATGCTGTTCAAGGCAAGCGCGAGCTCCGGGGGAGGGGGAGCACGAGAATTAAAGGGGCCGCAACCTATATATCGGTGCATAGTTAATGATGCCCCAAAATAGGCAGTTAAAAAAATGAATAAAAAAAAATCTATGGGGTATTTTGAGCTGAAACTTCACAGACACATTCAGGGGACACCTTAGACTTATATTACATCTTTTAAAAATAAGTTCTAGGGCACCTTTAATTAGAGTAATCTACAGAGCTTACATCTTGGGATTCAGTGTTTTGACAACCATATTCTTAATGAACTGAAAAAAGTTGTGTACAAACTGTTTTGCACAAAATGTTTTAACACCTAATTTAGACACACACAAACATCAACATTCAGCATAAGAATCTCAACAATTGTGACAACAAAGCTCCATGTTACAATGCATGTCGCCATAGTACAAAATGCATCCATGGCTCCCAGTATGCATTGTAGCATGAAATAATTATACATGATTATACATGAAATATATATTACATTTTCTTTGTGTGCTTTTATTTTTGCTGTTGTTTTGATGTGACCTCTTAATAGCTTGTTTTGTGATGTGCAGAGTTGATCTGTTTATCTGAATATGCTAATTGTCACCATTGTTGAGATACACTGTATGCTGATTGTTGATTTTATGTGTGGTCCAGTCCAAAATGGCACATTTCATATGCATTTATGGTCTTGTGAATTTACAATGTACCTTTATGCAGAGTTGAAGTCCATGCTGTCATAGAATGGCCCATTTGTGATTTTAGAAGGGTGCTTATGGTTCACCCAAAAATGAAAATTCTGTCATCATTTATTCACTCTCAAGTTGTTCCAACCCTTTATGAGTTTCTTTCCTCTGCTGAACACAAAAGAAGATATTTTGAAAAATGTCGGTAACCAAACAGTTCATGGTCCCCATTGACTTCCATAGTATTTTTTCCATACTATGGAAGACAATGGAGTCCATCAACCATTTGGTTACCCATAATCTTCAAAATATCTTATTTTGTGTTCAGCAGAAGAAAGAAACTCATAAATGTTTGGAACAACTTGAGAGTGAGTAAATGATGACAGAATTTAATTTTTGGGTGAACTATCACTTTAATGTCTTACGTTATAAATTCACAGAGTTGTTTTAATTACACAAAACACTTATGATCAGTGATTAGACTGATGAGATCAGTGAATTAGGCAACTTTGTAATGATATCATCATAAGTAATCAACATCACCTGATCTTATTTGATTTGGCTTCTTATGACACATAAATGTTTTTTTAAACAGTTTTAAATGCCAGATGTAAAATAACATAAAAAAAATCAACGACAAAGTGTAACGCGGAAAGACGGAGATATCCAAATGCAGTTCTAGAAGTTTATTAACAAAATAACAAAAGTAAATCCAGGCAAAGGCAAAAAACAAAGTGCATCCAAACATGACGAAAGGCAGGCAGAAACAGAACTGAAAACAAGACACAAAGGATACATCCACAAAGGACAACACCATGGGCCAGTTGCATGAAGCTAGTTAAACAAACTCTTGAGTTTCAGAGTAGGTTTAGAGTTGAAAAATTTATTCATATCCAAACTGGTTTAGATCAGGGGCCCATTTCAATAAGGAGGTTCAACCAACTCTAAGTTAAATCTTGAACTCTGAGTTGACTTCTTCCCTGAGTTGGGAAACTCTGAGTTTTCGGTTTCAGAACAGCCTAATTGAGTTAGTTCAATCAACTCTGAGTATGTTGATCAATGGAGCTCCAAAATTACGATTCACTACGGCAACAGAACCCGACAAAAAGACGTCCTCATACTTCGGAGTCAATATGTAAGTTTAATTCTTAATCACTGTTATAATACCAGAGGTGAAAATTGGCAGAATGGTAAGTTATTGAACTAATATTCATTTTCATGGTATCCCACAGGTAAAAAAAAAAAAAAAAAAAAAGAAGAAGAAGAAGAAGAAGAAGAAGAAAAAAGAATGTGCAAATTAAGTATAAAAACATTATTCAATATGGCTTTAAGCATAAAAGTTTCATGGGTGTAGGCTACATTACTTTACAAACATGTTACAAATTAAGTAAATATCATTCAGTGTCTATTTCAATTCAGCTTTTTCCACATAGTCTAATACTCTTTGCACATAATTAAATGTTCTCTAATGCAATATGTTACATTTTTTTTAAATTAGGGTAATGAAATTAACATTTGAATTCTGCTCAGCCAACATCAAGAAGGTAGAGGCTTGCAACATGGGAGGAGGACCTGCACCACCACCACTGACAGATGAAGAGGAGATGGCCACAATACCAAGTAATGGAAGAATATTAAAATCCAGCAGGAAAAAAATAACTGTTGCTTTTGTAGGCCTATTTGTAGGAAATAAAGATGACCAAATAAATTGAATACTTTGTGTCTATTTAACAGGTGTAGTGGTGGTTACAGCATATATCTCGGACTACCATTCCATACAGTAATCCGTTTCATTTTCAGAATGTGCGATGATGGGAATACAGTATGTGTCTCATCAATGCAATCAACCACACTGGAAAACCTAAAGGAAATTCTAATTAAGTTACTTCCAGAGGTCACAGTAAGATGTTTTTTAAGTGAACATCATTTATCAAATGGAGTGTGAATGAATGAAGTAGGCATTTAAAAACTACTTATGCTTTAAAATGGGGGAATAGACTAAAAGAAATTCTGGGTTTACCAAAGAAAACCTGCTCTCGACTAGGTTAGATTCACAGAAGTTACCATGGTAACTGACTCTAAGTATAAGTTACCTCTCTTTCAGAAATGGGCTTGACTTACCCCGCTTTCTCGGGTTTGAGATCCCTCCGATTCTGAAATGGAAAACCCAGAGTTCCCCTCATATCAGGGTTAACAAACTCAGAGTTTTTACTAAACCTCCTTTCTGAAATGGGCCTCAGGTTTAGTGGGCTCACAACGCTCAGAATAAACATTCTTTGTCAACTCAGGGTTTGATACAGAGTTTGTGAACTCTAGAGGGCGTACACCTGAAAGTGTGACATGCAGCAAACAGCCAATCACATGGAACATAGAGAATGTTAGTTTAATTCAGACTTCTTGTGAGAAAGCCGGCACAATTCACTTCTCTTTTGAATATTAAGAGTTAGTTATGAAAAATATCATGAATTTAAATGCATTTACAAGGCAGGAATAAACATTGCTGCTGCAGCAAAAGTCTGAGAAGAATCTGACTATATCAATGCAAGCCAATCAACTGAATTTAATTATACAACAGTTCATTCTGGTTCTTGAATCTGATTGGCTGGTAGGTCTTTCCAGTCATGCGATATTCTACCAGTATCATGATGGTTGTAATCAGGCACGTACCTATTAATAGCCATTTGGACCAATGGGTTCGCTTTAGGGTTACCCGATTTCAGGGGGACTCAATTTGTCACCACACCCTTTCACAGTTTGAATCACTCCACTTTCTGCATTCTCACAGTGAGTGTCATGGCGGACAGCAAATCCACCATATTTTTACAGATACTGCTGTTGTTCCCTTACTAAAATGAACTGCAGTATATTGAAGTACAACTGCAGTGAAACTGCAGTACATAGTATAACTGCAGTGTAATTAAGCACAACCATAGATTGCACGTCCTGATATTGCTGAGTTAGATGCGTTCCTGGGTCAACATATTTTATTGATCCTGGAACAACATTCGAGTCTGAAAATTTAATCTTAACCCTATTCCTACACCTAAACCTAACCCTACCCAAAAATCAGAGGGAAATGATAGATAAATAACACTGATGTAGAAGCACCAATTCATGATTTTAAGCCTGAACTTGACATAATCTGTAAACTTGTCCCTGAAATCTGATTGGTTGATTTGAATGTTGTTCCAGGATCAACAAAAATGTTGACCCAGGAACATGTTGAACTCAGCATGATATAGGTTATGCACCATAGATTTGCAGTAATGAAGTATGATCACAGTACAACTGCAGTACATTGAAGTTCAACAGCAGTAAAACTGCAGTACCTATAAGTATAGCTGCAGTAAATTGAAGTACAACTGAAAGTTTGCAATATAATGAAGTATAAATACAGTATAACTGCAGTTCAGTGATACTGAAATACCTGTATAAACCTACCACTTATACTATATTGCTGCAGCTGCGGTTACAGTAAACCACTACCTGCTAGCTGTGGATCACTACCATGCAACATTAACTCAAATGCTAGTTAAAAAAAAAAAAAAGAAAAAAGAAATTGTCTTAATGTAAATGGCATGAAATTTGGTGATTTTTTGGACACTTGCTGACAATTAAATTTGTCAGATAAAATCACTAAATCAGCCACAACACAGAACACAAGAACACAAAAATGAAGTGGCAACAAAATAACCAATGCATAAAAGATGCAAATGGTGTGTGTGTGTGTGTGTGTGTGTGTGTGTGTGTGTGTGTGTGTGTGTGTGTGTGTGTGTGTACATTTACATGGAGTTCTTACAGTTCATTAAGGGTAAACATACACAATGAAATTTTACTTAATTTGTTCTAAGGATTCAACCATTAAAGTTATTTTCCCAAAGCATCCATTTTCTCCTCCTCACATATTACACTGAGATAAGGTCACAATAATTCTGATCTAGTTCATATGTATTTGGTAAGGGCAAAATGACAAGCCCATATGAGTCATACTGATCAGTGGAGTAGTGTCCACCATCACAAACAAACTCTAAATGGGTGAGTATTTGAGTGCATGTTACTTGAATAGGAGATTGTGGAAGATCAGAGCAGTTTCACAGGAGAATGCTGGAGCACAGGGAAGCATCAAAGTAGATCGCTGGAGCACAGGGAAGCATCAAAGTAGATCGCTGGAGCACAGGGAAGTATCAAAGTAGATCGCGGGAGCACAGGGAAGCATCAAAGTAGATCGCTGGAGCACATGGAAGCATCAAAGTAGATCGCTGGAGCACAGGGAAGCATCAAAGTAGATCGTTGGAGCACAGGGAAGCATCAAAGTAGATCACTGGAGCAAAGGGAAGCATCAAAGTAGATTGTTGGAGCACAGGGAAGCATCAAATAGATAGCTGGAGCACAGGGAAGCACCAAAGTAGATCACTGGAGCACAGGGAAGCATCAAAGTAGATCGCTGGAGCACAGGGAAGCATCAAATAGATAGCTGGAGCACAGGGAAGCATCAAAGTAGATCACTGGAGCAAAGGGAAGCATCAAAGTAGATTGTTGGAGCACAGGGAAGCATCAAATAGATAGCTGGAGCACAGGGAAGCACCAAAGTAGATCACTGGAGCACAGGGAAGCATCAAAGTAGATCGGCTGGAGCACAGGGAAGCATCAAAGTAGATCGGCTGGAGCACAGGGAAGCATCAAAGTAGATCACTGGAGGAGGTATCAAAGTAGATCACTGGAGCACAGGGAAGCATCAAAGTAGATCGCTGGAGCACAGGGAAGTATCAAAGTAGATCGCTGGAGCCCAGGGAAGCATAACAGGAGATTGTTGGAGCACAAGCGTCACAGTTGGAGCACAGGGAAGCATCACAGTTGGAGCACAAGGAAGCATCACAGGAGATCGTTGGAGCACAGGGAAGCATCACAGGAGATCGTTGGAGCACAGGGAAGCATCACAGGAGATTGTTGGAGCACAGGGAAGCATCACAGATGGAGCACAGGGAAGCATCACAGGAGATCGTTGGAGCACAGGGAAGCATCACAGGAGATCGTTGGAGCACAGGGAAGCATCACAGGAGATTGTTGGAGCACAGGGAAGCATCACAGATGGAGCACAGGGAAGCATCACAGGAGATTGTTGGAGCACAAGCGTCACAGTTGGAGCACAGGGAAGCATCACAGTTGGAGCACAGGGAAGCATCACAGGAGATCGTTGGAGCACAGGGAAGCATCACAGGAGATCGCATCACCCTCATGTCATTGCATGCCCGTAAGACCTTCGTTCATCTTCGGAACACAAATTAAGATATTTTTGATGAAATCCAATAGGTATCTGACTCGTCCATAGACATAGTCCATAGCAATTTAGCCACCACTTTCAAGAAAGGTACTAAAGACATCGTTAAAATTGTCCATGTGACTGCAGTGGTTCAACCTTAATTTTATGAAGTGACAAGAATACTTTTTGTGCACAAAAACAAAACAAAAATAACATATTTTTATCAATATCCTCTCTTCTGTGTCATTCTCTTATGCAGTTTACGTTCAGCGCTGCAGGTTCTATATCAGAACGCCGGCTCAGTATTGACTGATGCTGTTCATGTGAGCAGCATGACGCATGCGTGTGATGCTGACGCAGGAGCCGGGCAGCCAATATTGAGTCGGCGTTCAGACGTAAACATGGAAGCTCTGAACTGCATTCACTGCGTCAACTGCGTACGAGACTGACCGAGTCACCTCTTGATGCATTCTTGATAAAAGGGGTGATTTTGATTCACCTCAATGCTGATTGGCTTGGTTCATGGCCTAACGCTTTAAAAACAACTTTTTTTTTTTAAAATCCCTATGGGAGAAATGAATGGAAAAAATACTTCTGGAACCAGTGCCTCTGAAAAATTGGACTATTGGCCTTACCCAGCATGTTTCTCAGCCCTGGCTCGCACTGGCCTGACAGTTGAAACGCAGCTATTTGGGGCAGACCAGTTTGTCAGGACCAAAAGGCCCAAGACTAGATGCTATTTCCACCAATTTTGTGCATTTTCCTGTGGACAAAAAGTGCACCATGCACCCCTGGACCTGTAAACATAGAACACATAACTGCTGATATAGTGTTATACTTATAGGTGACACATAATATGTACTCTTAAAGGGTAAGTTCACCCAAAACTTAAAATTCTATAATTTATTACTCACCCTCACGTTGTTCCACACCTGTAAGCCCTTCGTTCATCTTCAGAACACAAATTAAGATATTTTTGATCAAATCTGATGGCTCAGTGAGGCTTCCATTGACAGCAAGATAATTAACACTTTCAAATGCCCAGAAAGGTACTAAAAACATATTTAAAACAGTTCATATGAGTACAGTGGTTCAACCTTAATGTTATGAATCAACGAGAATACTTTTTTGTGCAGCAAAAAAAATTAAAAAATTAAAAAAATAATGACTTTATTCAATAATATATAGTGATGGGTGAGTTCAAAACACTGCTTCATGAAGCTTCGAAGCTTGACAAATCTTTTGTTTCAAATCAGTGTTTCGGAATGTGTATCAAACTGCCAAAGTCATGTAAATCATTGAAATTTCGAAACATTTATGATGTAACGAAGCCTCGTTTACTGAAATCACATGACTTTCTCGCTCCGAACCACTGATTCGAAACAGAAGATTCGTAAAGCTTCAAAGCTTCACAAAGCAGTGTTTTGAAATTGCCCATCAGTAGATATTGTTAAATAAAGTCGTTATTTTGTTTTATTTGCGCACAAAAAAGTATTCTCGTTTTATAACATTAAGGTTGAACCACTGTAATCACATGAACTGTTTTAAATATGTTTTTATTACCTTTCTGGATGTTTGTAAGTGTAAATTAACTTTAAGTCAATTCAGGCCTCACTGAGCCATCAGATTTTATAAAAAAAAATAACTTAATTTGTGTTCCGAAGATGAACGAAGGTCTTATGGGTGTGGAATGAGATGAGGGTGAGTAATTAATGACAGAATTTTATTTTTTGGGTGAACTAACCCTTTAATAATTGTAGTAATATTTTTTATTTTGAAGTAATGATATATTTTAAGTATTTAAAAATTAGCATAATCATGTTTTCTGTATAACTCATTGAAATTAATGCATTACCCTTAATGTAATTTAAAGAAAGTTTTTACCCACAATTTAAATTTATTTTGTTTTCATTTAAAACTGTTTAGTTGAATTATGTCAAATTAATTTACTCTTGTACGTTTAAATTTTTTATGAATTTACTGAAGATTAAATAATTCAAAGACTGGTGTCAGTATAGTCACTGAGTGAAGCAACTGACCTCACAGCATAACTCTCATATAGCTGGCGACCAGGTACATTGTACAGTAGGTGGCGGTAATGCTCCAAAGCAGAGAGCGGACATTAAACAAGAAGAAGAACATAGCGCATTAGCAAGAGATGAGTGTATGACACATTGATTAACCTGGTGGAAGATAAAGTTGCTGGATCGTCGCTTTTAAATACAACACACATATGTATTTGGCACGTTTAACATGTACGAGTGAACATATTGTCATGCACTGTGTTCGAATTGTGACGGGATATACTTCCATGTTATTGGGAGGCAGGTAAGATCGTGTAAAGATTGTATAAACTGGCGTTTCATTTCATTTAATTTTTTAAAAAATTCATAGTTGCTGTAAGTCACGTTTTCAGTTTTAAGCGATTAGTATCAGATTTCTGCCACCATATGATGTTTATGAAGATGTGCGAATTGTTTCTTGATGTTGTTATTGTTGTTTTTTCTTTTTGTCTATCATTTGACTAGATTGTGATTGTTGATGATGGTTAGCGTTGCTTGTTTACATATTCAGTTATAATATCTAAACATTATAAATTAATGTTTAGATATTATTATCTATATTATCCCCCCCCCCCCAGAAAGCTTCAGTTAGATGACATAGGTAATGCACCTGTATAGGCTAATGCTCTCCGGGATTATAATACAAATTTTAAATAGATGCATAAGAACATTAATTTATTTATTTGCATATCATAATTTCATTATTATATAGACATTTACATATTTAGAATATAAAATTTATGCATATTAATTATTTTATTTTAATACAGGGCAGTGGACTCCAGGACTGGATTTGAAGAACGCTCCAGTAGGATGACTGTAAAATGAGTTTTGTGTAGATTTGCTTTACTTTTTTTTTTTTTTTTTAATTCTTCTGTCCAAGGCCATAGGTTGTGTAAACAATGCTGAAGTGGTTTTCGGCAGAGGAGTCCGGCTCTGCTCATGGAGTGAGTATTAAACATGCTTTTGTTCAAATATCTCATAATGCAGATTATTTTTTGTGAAGCATTCAGTTCCCTCTTCCTATGAAATCAGCCTTATATGTTTAGTGTGGGAATGTCTAGGAGTGAACTGTGTCTTTTATTCAGAAATAATTCTAAATGTGTCACATCAACACATTTATTCATTTGGTGAGATGCCATGTAATAATCAAGTCATTCGGTTATCACCACAAAAATAATAATACAAGATCCCAAACACACACCTTTCACGGTGGGGTCCTGATCACCCTGGATGATATATGATAATAAACTTCTGAGTGTATTTTATCCATTACATATATGTTCATCATCATTAATAGATCCTTTCCTTGTCTCAGGCTCCTGGCTCCCCGTCGGTGGACACAGGCACCGATATAAGATTTTCTGAGATCACTGAGCAGCTGTCGCAAATGCAGGAACTTGTGGCTCATTTAAAAGATTTGATCAGGGAGAGGGATGCAGCACTCGGCAATAAAGATGAACAAGTCAAGGTAACTTTAATTTCTGAAAAATGTTCAGTGGGGTGATGACCATTTTTTTTAATTTATTGAAAAATGCATTAAAGGGATAGTTCACCCAAAAATGAAAATTTGATGTTTAACTGCTTACCCCCAGGGCATCCAAGATGTAGGTGACTTTGTTTCTTCAGTAGAACACAAATTATGATTTTTAACTCCAACTGTTGCTGTCTGTCAGCCGTATAATGCGGGTCAATGGGAACTTCTTTTATAAAAGTAAATAAAACTTGCTTAGACAAATCCAAATTAAACCCTGCGGCTCATGACGACACATTGATGTCCTAAGACACGAAACGATCGGTTTGTGTGAGAAACCGAACAGTATTTATATCATTTTTTACCTCTAATACACCACTATTTCCAACTGCGTTCAGCATTCGTTTAGTGAGGTCTGATCGCGCTGTTTTCTGTTTTCGCTTCTGTAAACATAGAGCACATTTCGCGCTTTTTGCTTCTGATTGATCGTTTTGTGTCTTAGGACATCAATGTGTCGTCACGAGCCGCAGGGTTTAATTTGGATTTGTCTATGCAAGTTTTTTCGACTCTTATTGATTGTGTTCCCATTCACTCCCATTATTTGACTGACAGATGGCAACGGTTGCAGTTAAAAATCATCATTTGTGTTCTACTGAAAAAACTAAGTCACCTACATCTTAGATGCCCTGGGGGTAAGCAGATAAACATCAAATTTTCATTTTTGGGTGAACTATCCCTTTAAGATGCTTTTCAAACATACAATTACTTTATTACATCTTTTATAATAAACATGTTTTTAAGAAGGGCTCTGTCCTGCTTGTTTTGCCCAGCACCCTCAAAACGCAGAGCACGATATATGACAAAACATCTTTGGGAGGAAATAAAATTAAACTTGGCTTAGTTCCGAACTTTTGTGTAATTTGTATTGCTTTCCATGTTCT
The DNA here is from genome assembly GCA_036281575.1 of Ancherythroculter nigrocauda. Classification (NCBI taxonomy): domain Eukaryota; kingdom Metazoa; phylum Chordata; class Actinopteri; order Cypriniformes; family Xenocyprididae; genus Ancherythroculter; species Ancherythroculter nigrocauda. Next base: position 35,205,461 of record VTFQ01000005.1, read on the forward strand.
TGGACTTTTAATGTTTAACTTGCATAGCACTTTCACAATGTATAAACAATAAAAGCTTAACTTGCACAATGTGAATTATAGCCCCCCAAAAAACAAACAAACAAACAAAAAAAGCCTTAAGGAGCCTTCCTTCACGATCGCCATTATTTTCAATGGCATCTGCTTGGCTAGCGCAGTAGTCTGTCAGCTGGATGCTGACAGTATTGCTCATTGTACTTTGTTCAGGGAGTGGGTGTCACATGACACATGATATGGCACTTCATAAAAATGTCTTAATGTACACACAAATATAATATAAATTAAATATAAACCAATATGCCAATGTAGTTTTACTCTAGACCCTTGTGTGCATGGCGTACTGTTAAAAGCTGCATACAACTGCATGTTATGGTTTCAGATGAGAAAATATACATGGTCAAAGAATAACTGCACTTATCAGATGCTCACTGTATTCATTTGTAGGCACGTCTCCTATTTGTTTACACTACTCCTACTATTACTACAACAAAAATAATACTATTCATAATAATAATAAGTAGTAGTATCTTCATTATTATATTGAATAATAATAATTATAAATTATGTTACATCCATACTTGAAAATGAAATTCAATGCAATAAATCTGAATAAATGATTCACATTATACTCAATACCATTTAAAGGGCTCATGGAGTGCATTTTCAAATCTTTGTTTCTGGAGGTTAGATTATGAAGTTAGCAAACGTTTTTGCACCAAAAGTGTTCATATATTTCCAAAAATGAACATTTTCTATCCTCAATTTCACTCTCTGTCAAAAACACTTTGTTTCATGGGCATTTATCTCTTTCAGAAACGCATGTAAACGGCCAATGCTGTGATTGGCGAACTTTACTGCATCATATCCACACAGTATGTGTGATGTGTTTTGATGTGAATGCATGTGGTCAATATCAGTATATTGTATCCATGCATTAATCTTAAAGGCAGGAACACACCAAGTCGACGGTCAGCCGTCGGGCAGTTTTTGTTCGTCGGTCGACAAAGTGTTCTCAGTTTGTTCTGCACCGTTGGCTGAAGTTGGTCCTTGTCGGCTTTTTTTTCGACCGATTCGACATGTTGAATCGGCGTCGGAGTTCATCGGGCCATCTGATCATTCTGATTGGCTGTTCAGCTACTGCCACCTGCTTGTATGGAAAGGCATTTCATCTTACCCAGGCGCAGAACTGATGTGCTACTTGGCCGTCGGCTATTGAGCATCGGTTTGGTGTGTCAGGGCAACTTTGGACCCAGACGCTGCCGACAAGAGCCAACCCCGCAGTCTGCTTTCGGCCCAATCCCAATTCTACCCCTTACCCTTTCCCCTTCCCCTTTGTTTCGCGCGTTCACGTGAAGGGGTAACGTAGGGGTGTCCCAATTCTCATTTGGTTGGAGGGGAAGGGGTAGGGGGAAGGGCCAGGTAGCCCTTCAAACGAAGATTTTTCGGGACCACACTTCAGACGAAGGGGTATGATAAATTTCCAATATTTTATTGAAACCCGCGTTGATTTGACAACATAAATTCAAATCCGGTGGCAGCTAACTTGTCTTTTTGCCGCATGCCTGATTAATGTATTGTTTTGTTGTGGTTACGTCCATAAATACGTGTACGTTACATGATATAAACAAAAAGTGCATTCAGTTTGCGTGCTTATTCATCAGTATTGTATGTTCTGTATCAACCAGGGACTCCTGAAGAAACACGCAGGCTCGTCTCCTTTGTCTTATGCGAAGAACTGAAGACAAATGCAAAAAAATAGCTGTCGCCCAAGCAACAGAGATCACTACAGCTATCGATGGCATCTTAAGGCTTTTTTTAGCGCGACCCTTTTTATTAACGAGACCCTTAAGCATATACAACCATGTAGCTAAACAAGTAAAACGAATTATTAAAAACGAAACTGAAGGTAAACCTGCGTTGCTCTCATGGTTAACGTTACCTCTCTCTTTCGGTGAAGTGGAGCAGCTGCTCTTGCTCAATGGCACGGATTGCACTATGGACTATTGTACCTTTTGTATATTTTATTTTTTTTAACAGTATTTTATTTTTTATAATGAACAAGCTGCTTTGTTGTGTGTGTGTGTGTGTGTGTGTGTGTGAGGCGCGGGCGCGATCAAACAGCTGTCTTTGCAGGGGACTTGCCTCATCGTCATGGCAACGGTTCGTGGCCAGGTCAGATTTCGTCAGAGTTTGTTGCCGTCTGTTGTAAAACTGTTCACACCGCGCAGAAATTCCACGACCCGACAAACGCCGATTAAACATGTTCAGTCGGGTGAAAACCGACTCCGACCAACGCCAACAGGGGTATCACACCGATCCAACAAACTCCAACAGACGAGTTTGTTGGCGTTTGTTGGCTGTTGTCGGTGCGGTGTGAATTGGCCTTTAGAAGTGTGTGATAAACATCGGCGCATCTATGACGTAGGAGCTAGCGATGACTTATGATGACGTGTAACGGTCTAGTAGTGGTGTCCCATTTCTTAGGGGAATATTTTCAGCCCTACCCCTTGACACTCTGTTTCAAGGGGCAAGGGGAAGTGGTAGGCGTATGGGGTAAGGGGAAGGGGAAGGGGTATAAAATAGAATTGGGATTGGGCCTTCGTCGCCACTAGTTCGTCGATGTCGGCTTGGTGTGTTCCTGCCTTAAAGTGACAGCAACTGTTGCTGTCTGCAATTTTAAGGTTAATCAAACAACAGAAGACAAAGAGAAAATAACTTGCTGCTCTTGACTGAATGTTTTTTGTCGCTTTTGGGTGGAAACCTTGTATGTCCTAAACGCTAAATTTCAGGAAATGTAGAAATAAACACTTTTTTATAAAATAATTAAACACTGTGTTGCCAAAGTTGATATTGTGGATTTATATATGGCCACACATGCGCATGGTTCATTATATTATTAATTACGTAATACATTCAAAGTTAGGCTTTTTGACCAGCAAATTTCTGATCATTTTGGACATACATGTTTTTGGGCACATCTGATGCAGTAAGTGCATTTTCATCAACTTACAGGATATAATGTTTATTGTTTATAAAATAACTTTTTATGTAAAATTCACTTTAAAAAAAGACCCACATTTCTAACTTTTATTCATGGAGAGATACATGGACAATGTGCCATGGTTTAATGGAAGATTGCTGCCATCTACTGGAAAACACTTGTAAAATTAAAATAACATGAAATTTCAACTACAGTCACCAGATGGCTGCAGAGCATTACTCAATGGCTCATTTGCCATTTCCACATAGGTATGCATATATTTTCACAAGGTTTAAAAAAAAAAAAAAAGTCTAAATTATGTTTAGACATTAAAATCATTATTAGAACAAAAAATGACATTGTGGATGTGTTGTGGTGTCACCCCTTCATTTTTATGTGCTTTCTGCATTATAATGAAGTGCTGCCACTTCATTTCTGTGTATTTGTTGTTCTGCATTTTGGCCGGCTTGTATTTGGGATTTTATTTGACAATTTTATCACTTTCCCATTCATTTCCAATGTGGGGCCTGAGTTTTATTCACACTAACACACCACCAGATAGCATTACTATTTATAATTATAATAAGCATAATTTTTTATAATAAGCATAATTAATTAATTATTTTATTTATTTCTAGAGCTAGGAAATTCCCGTCATCTAAATGGCATGAGAGGGAATTTTTTTTCCAGCAAAGTTAATTTCTGGTCGCCACAGACCCCAACAGCCAGTATTGGCTATTGCTCGACAACAAATACTAGTCTAAGACACTTTTATTTTTTATAAATGTATGAATAAATATATTCAGACCACCGGTTCTTTATTTACTCTTGTGCTGCAAACAAGCATATCACCCTATAGTTGCTGCTATATCCAATATTAATGTTTAAATAAGTAAATTTCATGCTTTAAAGAGCTTCTAAAAAAATCAGTCCAGGGCTCGACAATAAGGACTGCCAGATGGCCTGGGGACAGTTGACGGAACCCGATCGGTCCAGTGCTGTAGGGGTTTGCATTATATATCGTCTATGATATTGTAATTGTTGATTTAACGATCTGAAATTTTCGAGTATGTCCCTCACTTTACAAAATCTAAAAAAAAAACACCCCACAGTGAGTGTACGCATACCCCACGTGACGTAGTCTATAGGTCTTCAACCCTGCTCCTGGGGACCCACTGTCCTGCAAATTTTATTTCCAACCTGCTTCAGAACACCTGGGCTGTGATCCTGAAGAGCTTGATTAGCTGGTTCAGGTGTGTTTGATTAGGGTTGAAGCTAAACTCTGCAGGAAAGTGGGTCCCCAGGAACAGGGTTGAAGACCTACGGGTTAGACTAGTGCGCATGCATATTTAGAGTGCACGATTTCACTGATTTAGTCTATTAAAATACATTTACAATGCTCCCATAATTCAAAATAAGGGGCAAAAATGTCCCTGTATGTCTTTTATATTTACATAATATAGTTAACCAATATTACATAACAAATATAACAATATTGTATTTTTCTCCAAATATAAGCATGATTACAAATATATTTATTTTTTTATTTTTTTTCATATTTATTTTATACAACGTAACAGTTTAATAAACAAGCAGTTTATGTTAAGTGACTTACATTTTAGACACCCAAAGCGCCTGTTTCGCTCCATTTCGCCAATGATAATAGTTCCAAAGTCCACAGCATTGTTTTGCATCTCTGAGCAACACATTTCCTGAATGAATCAGCCGTATGAATGATTTGAAGTATAATTTTATTTTATAAATTTCAAATAACAATATGTAACGTTTTATATTTTACATTTCAAAACATTATTTGTGCATCTGTAACTGCTCTTGACTGATTAACTTTTATAAAGTTTAATCTATAGTTATATAGTTATACATTAGATTACAATTTCTGTACCTGAAAATCTCCTCTTTAAGCCTACATAGAAAACCTGAAAAGCACAGTTTATTTTATTTATATTTTTTGTTCTGTTGTATTTATTTGGGATATTACTTGCAATTTGATTATTTGTTCCTATTTTATTACTTACTTTTTACTTGTCTAACAATATTTAAAATTCAAGTGAATTAATCTAGTAGCTTTTGGTGTCAGAACCTTTATTTATTAAAGTTACATGTATCAAAAACAACAAAAATAATAACTAGGCTTATTTTATAGGCCCTTTTTCTTTTCTTTTACTTTATGAATTTTTTTGTTGTGGGGCCAGTGAAAATTTGGCAGGGCAAGTAAAAATTTGAACCACTGGCCTGACAGGGCCAATAGAAAAAATCTTTAGTGTTGAGCCCTGCAGTCTCTGAAAAAAAAAAAGAAGGTAGTACTAGAATGCATTGAAATTTAATGCGATTTTCAGTTTTTTTTTATTTCGCGTTTAGTCAGGATTCATGTCTGTATTAATGGGTGTGTTAGGACTGCCGCAGTATGCATGTTAGCAGGAGTCTGATAATCTGTGACTGTAATCTTATTATAATGTGTAGCTTCCTTGATGATCAGTGTCTGTATGTTTTGTGTGCACATAAGGAAATTAAATAGTCAGTCTTCTACACTTTTAAATCTCTGGTGCTCACATTTATCTGATTCCATTTGCTTTTTTTTTTTTATAGGAGCTGACAGAACAAATGCAACACCTGCGGAGCGAGAGAGAAAACTTTCAGTCAAAGCTGGAGGCAGAGCGTCACATTGCTCGGGCTCGGCTCAGAGATCTAATGGAGAAACATGAGGCTGAGCTCCTAAGGGCTGCTGATAAACATGAGGCTGAGTTGTCAGAGAAAGAGCAGGCCTTACGCAGACAGCTTGAGACTCTTCAGCGCTCTATATCACTACCTGCAGATGCATCAGCAAACCAGTCCACCTGCATCACAGCTCAGAAAGTCACAGAGTTGCAAGGTAGTCAATTATGCCACATACTTCCAGAATGTTGTCTGCAGTTTGACCTTTGTTTGTCACCAATAAACATCAATAGACACCAATAAACATCAATAAGGGTGTGTGATAGTGACAAAAAAACTCTAAAATTTCTGGGATTTTGTCGATAATAATGACAATTTGACAGTAAGTGTGTTTTTGTGCTGGTATCTTGGCTGGTTTAAGCCTGTTGTGGACAGCGGACTCTCAAAGCTTTTTGTGTTCTGTGGTCAATTAACAGCAGTTTCCAACCTTTCCACTATGAGGCATTATTTGCCCCCATAACTGTTTATTTTTTTCACCTTTTTTTTTATAAGGGCAATTTTTTTCCTAACCTTATTGGATGAATCAGATAAACACACTAAAACATGCACTACCTGGCTAGTTACTTTTCTAATTTTATTTTGTGGGCCAATTTCAGGATTGCTGTGTCCTGTCACTGCATTGTTGAAACTCTCTTTCTTTCTGTTCTCTTCTGTCCAATTCAGCCCAAGTGAAACTGAAAGAATCTGAGGTCAGTAAAGCAGAGACAAAGTTCTTAAAGATGAAAGCATGGTCCAAGTCTCGGATCAGACAGCTCGAGCAGGAACTCAAAAAAGTTCAGGTAAGGAAGTATATTGTATATTTCATCAGATTTGCTTGTAAACATTCAGCTAAATTTAATTAACTTCTTTCTGTTTTTGACCAGTCTGGAGTATGTCTTGATATGTCCCCTGACATCACTTCCCTACATGGTCGCATTACTGAATTGCAAGAGGAGAGAGAGGAAATGCTCAGCAAACTGGAGCTGTATAAAGATATGAAGGCAAAAAATGGTATAAATAAGTGGATATAAATGGTATATAAAAATGGTATAAATAAGCCAGTGTTTGAGTGGGGGGGGGGGTGCGGGGGGTAGACCAACATTTAAAATATCAGGTATATTATAATTATATGCACTATTTTTAATTATTGGGATATATGCATACTGTATGCGTCAGCCGTTGGTTGGACGTTGTATGTATTCACATATATACACAACCCCCATATCCAGAAAACAGACAGAGACAGAGGACAGAGGCTCTGTGACCACTGTGTCACATCACCTTTCCTTTTAATTGCACTTTTTAATCATAAAGGATAATAATTGTTGCAGTTTTGCAAAGAGGAATTTTTGCATGGAAATAAGACTGCTTGAAATAAGACAGCTGCTCAACTATCCATGGCTATCATTGTCTGATTCTCCTTTTCATGATGGGCCATACATTTTCAATAAGAGACAGATCTGGACTGAAGGCAGGCCATTCAAGCACATCCCTTCTATGGTGTAAAGTGTCTAAGAAATCACTCTGTTGTAGGATATGCAGAGTGAGGCTTGGCATTGTCTTGCTTCCCAGGAAAGATGTCATCTTGATGGCAATATATGTCTCTGTATATGTCCATGCCATTTGCACTGATGCACCTCCATACCATGACAGATGTTTGCTTTTGCACCTGTCACTGATGGTCCCTTTTGTCTTTGGGACAGAACTTATTGTCGGTTTTTCCCAGAACGAGCTGTATGTGGACTCATCTGACCACAGCACACGTTTTCCCTGTCTTTTGGACCATCTGAGATGAGCTTGGGCCCGGAGAACTCTGTGCCATCTCTTGATGTATAGCTTTCTCCTTGCGTAACAGAGATTCATGTTGCATTTCTTGATGCAGCAGCGGACTGTTAAGTGAGAATGGATTTCCAAAGTATTCCTGAGCTCCTGGCTATATTTAACACAGTAGCATGATTCCTCATGCGGTGGCATCTTGAGTGCTCGAAGGTCACGCACATTCAACAGAGGTTTCCTTCCTGCCTGATATTTCTCTGGATTCCCTGAATCTTTTCACAATATTATGTGTTGTAGATGGTGAAAGACTTAAATTCTTTGCAATCTTGCAATTAATGTGATTTTTGAGGAGTTAGACAATTCTCTCATGACATTTGGCACAAAGTGGTGAGCCATGACCCATCTTTGCTTGCCTAGACTGAGCCTTTGGTGGATTCTCCTTTTATACCCAGACATGATAACCTCACCTATTACCAGCTGACCTGCTTATTGCGGACTGTTTCAAAACAGTTTAAGTTAATGTCCCAACTTTTCTGGAAATGGGGTTGTACATATTTATATGTCCAACCGACTCATACAGTATGCATATATCTCAGTAATTAAAAATATTGCATATAATTATAATATACCTGATATTTTAATTGTTGGTGTTTTTTTTAGCACCTATTATATTTTTTATATACTTTAACATAAATGACAGCCAAAATAATAAATGCCATAGATGAATGAGTAGTTTACCATTTCTGTGGCAAAACCATAATAACCTGAGTAAGGTGAGCTCCGTTACACTGAGATTGGTAGGTGTGTACCTAAAATCTGGTGACTTCAGCAATCCTTGTTGCATTATATACTAAAGGTGGGAGTTCAAAAACTGGTAGAGGGAAACAAGATATATTTCTAGTTTCAATATTAATTGTTCTTCAGACATTCCTCTATTAAATAAATAAATATAAATATAAATATATATATATATATTATACTGTATATCAGCTGTGTGCAAAATGACCCACATTTGGTTTTTGACTGATGAAAATGTGTACAATTTATACATGGAACTACAGATTTCCATACTGGTACTGAACTGAAACCATAGACTGTATAAAACAATGGACGTAGAGTCCGTGACGTAACCCATAGGTTTCTAAAGAGCATTTTTGAAGCCCAAAGTGGGTGGAGCTGGCTGTTGGCATCTTGGCAGCATGTCACTCCCGGATAACCGAAAATGGGCAAAGAGGCAGGACGTGGGTGGAGCTGAGACAGCAGACAAACGACTAGTAGTGACAGCAGCGGCAATCCACCTGTCATTCAAGTGGTCATGCCCTTAATTATGTAGAACTTTAAGGCTTAATATAATTTAAACGGGTGAGTTATAAAAACATTCACCCCCCTCACAGTTGTCATGAAGGGCAAAATTAGCTATGTAGACCAGGCTGTAAACACATTTTTTTGGCCAGTTGATGAATTGCAGCTTAAGTCACTTCCGTGTTGGATTCAAGAGAGAGACCGAAAAGGTTGCCTAAACATGAAAAGTGTTTTTTTTTTTTTTCTCTTATGTTTGAACTCTCACCATTGACATAATGTAACATAGATTGGAAAAGTGAACAGGTGTACACTGTACAAAGTGTATTTTCTATTTTCTATCGCCCTACACTACCCATACCCCTAAACCTACCCCTTTTTACTTTCTCAAAAAAACTCATTCTGTATGATTTATAAGCCTTTTGAAAAATGGGGATATGGGGTAATGTCCTCATAAGTCACCCTCTGCCTGTAATACCTATATCATACCCATGTCATTATACAAATTTGTGTCCTGATATGTCACAAACACACACACACACACACACACACACACACACCTACACACACACACACACACCTACACACACACACACACACACACACACCTACACACACACACACACACACATATATTTCTATATTGTCATTTGAATATTGATCCATGGGATTTAATATTTCATCTTTCATCACCGCTTGTTTCTTTCTTTTGAAAAAAAATTAACAAAAATTTTAGCCAGGAAAGTTTCTGAAATTTGGTTGATTTGATATGACCCAAAATTGAGCGTGATGCTCTTTTTTGACCCATTTGTTTGTAGAATTTTTAATTCCATTAAAAAAAGTAATGAAATGCATCAACTGTTTGATTTGACTAATCACTTCCAAGTTTTCGACTATGTGGGTACTTGTGTCCATCCCTTATTTGCATGTTGTCTTATTGTAAGATTTTGTTGGTATATTGACAGATGAACTGCAGAAGCAGCTCATGGAATATAAGGAACAGCAGAGGAAGATGCAGGCTGACCTGGAGCAGGTGACCAACAGAGCAGCATCACAGGCAATGATTTATTTATTTTACTTTTATGACTTTATTATAAAAGCAATGATTAAACTACTGTAACAGACACCTGCTTCCAGTTTTATTTAGCATTTGTCTCTAGACTGTTCAAATGGCACTTTTAAAAGTTAACAATAGCATTTAACCAGCCTCGGTAGTCATATGAAGTGGGTTGAATTGTGAGTACAGTATATGTATATTTCTGATAACAGGTGAGTGAGACAGGCAGCATGGATGATGTGCAGGTGATGGAGTGGCAAGAAATGGTTACCATGGTGACGGAGGCAGAGAGGGTTCAAGATCAGGGTCATGAGAAGAGCGTCATGTCTTTCAGAATGAGCCACGTCGAGGAGGAAAGAGAGGGTGAGGATGCATATGCTATACATTCACAAGTGTTTCAAAAAGAAAGAATCATAAATTCTACCTAAAAAGTAATGACAGCTTTTTGGGAGACAAAGCAGAAAGCATGACTATCAACTGTATGCATAATAGAAGTGCATGTCTACACAGTCAAGTGTTGCATGGTATACCAGTGATGTTTTATTAGCTATGATAATATCGCAGTACTTTTTTAGTAGTAAGACTCAATTTTTTTTTTTATTTTTTTTATTTTTTTTTTTAAGTGTGCCCTCCATTTTTTTTTAGGGGTTAGTTAACTTTATTTATTTAATTTAATTACAAAACAATTGTATATAGCCAAAAACTTCTGTCTGATGGATATGTGCATAGATCAATTTTTTTTTTTTTTTTTTTTTTTTTTTTTTTTTTTTATGTGAACAGCCCTTAATTGCCTGGACAGCCTTTTTTTGTTTTAAGCGAGCCTTACTTCGAGCACCTCAGTGACTATGATGCCTCTCTTGTCTGTTGTTCAGTTCAGTGAACCACTCTGAGACATATGAAACAAGCAAAGAGTGAAAACCCACCAAGTGTCCAATTCCTTGACAGTTTTTGTAAGAAACACAAGCACATTAAAGGGGTGGTTCACCCAAAAATGAAAATTCTGTCATAAATTACTTAACCGTCATGTTGTTCCACATCCGTAAGACCTTCGTTAATCTTCGTAACACAAATTAAGATATTTTTGATAAAATCAGATGACTTAGTGAGGCCTGCATTGCCAGCAAGATAATTAACACTTTCAAATGCCCAGAAAGCTACTAAAAACATATTTAAAACATTTCATGTGACTACAGTGGTTCAACCTTAATGTTATGAAGCGACGAGAATACTTTTAGTGCGCCAAAAAAATCAAAATAACTTTATTCAACAATATCTAGTGATGGGCGATTTCAAAACACTGCTTCATGAAGCTTCGAAGCTTTACGAATCTTTTGTTTCGAATCAGTGGTTCTGAGCGCATATCAAACTGCCAAAGTCACGCCCCCCAGTAGTGAACCATTGAAATTTCAAAACACTTCTGACGTAACAAAGCCTCGTTACGCTCCGAACCACTGATTTGAAACAAAAGATTCGTAAAGCTTTGAAGCTCCATGAAGCAGTGTTTTGAAATCGCCCATCTCTAGATATTGTTGAATAAAGTCGTTATTTTGTTGTTGTTTTTTTGGCGCAAAGAAAGTATTCTCATCGCTTCATAATATTAAGGTTGAACCACTGTAGTCACATGAACTCAGACCTGCCAACATGTACGCATTTTGCGTACCAAGTACGCATTTTGACATCAAAGTACGCTGGTACGATTTGTCATTCTATACTACGCAAAAACCCGGTGACTCCTCTGTGCACGCCTAGTACTCAAATCCAGCAAAAGAGTTCGACCAATCTGAGCGCTGGGTTTATTTCCCTAAATAGCAAGAGGGGATGATTGACAAATGCGTACAGCCTATCAATAAAAAGAGACTGCAAATCGACAGCAATACAAAATCCCGCTCGATCCCTCCTTCCACTCCCGCCGTCTGTGACTGAATTCTCAAGCGAGAACAATACAGCAGTCATGGTACTTCTGACACCTTAAGGTAAACGAGTAAAAAAAGGTACAAGTAATGTTGAACAACAAATCTAAATAAAATTGAAATCGCTGATTATGAAAATGTTGTGATGTGTGACTGACTGACAAGCGCGAGTCTGGAGAAACAGGCGTTTATTTATTTATTCTCAGTGTTGAGAAACATATATAGCCTACATGTGTTGCGTTATTGTGTTAATACTAACTAAAGTAACTAATTATGTTATATAGCCTACTTATTTTGTATGAAAACTAGCACATTAGTTACTTATGCTTTTAACATGACCGTTGTCTAAATGCTGCGCGAGCTCTCTCTCATAAACACAAACGCGTGCGCGCACAGAGAGGTAAAATGAAAATTGCCGTGTTTGGTTTAAAATTTGTTCTTGCTTGTGTCAGAAAAGATTTTTAACTATCCACCCGTGTTTTTAAGATTCTGTAAATGTCGGACGCTTTAGTTATCACAACCCCTCGTTATATGACTAACTTCTTGATATTCTTGAATACTCGATGCGTTTGCTCTTATTGGTCCTTTCTATTCATTGTCAACTGTTTTCTATAAATGTTTGTATTGGCTAACCTTTTATTCAGCGAATGTTTGTCTTGTTTATAATTCAAAGACAGCACGCTACAAATAGAAACCCTTTTTCTGTGGGATTTAGTATCATATTTGGATATTGGAATAATAAATTAAGTATTTTAAATGAATCACATGTAAACTCAATGTTTACTATTTTCTAAGGGTTTCTTAATTGTAGACTAGTTTTCATTACAAAACCTGTATGAACGACTCAACTGTCAGGTTAGTTGTATGTAAATATAGCCTTCTTGAAATTGCAAACAAAAAATTTTGTCCATATTAAATATATGAATGTGATTTACTTGTGGTTTGTATAAGCACACATTATGCAATGCAAGATTAATCATGAATTTAAAAAATGCTTTTGAGCAGGTGTAGTAAAATTTTTAATTGTGTCAAATTAAACTTTTAAACAGTCAAAATTAGATTAAAGAAGATGGGTTTGTGTGCTTTGTGTATTGTATTATCAAAAATGTGAAAAAAATTACCCCCCCCCCCGTCCAGTTATAAATACTCGAAAAAAATTTCCAAGGTTGGCAGGTCTGTGAACTGTATTAAATATGTCTTTAGTACCTTTCTGGGCATTTTAAAGTGTTAATTATCTTGCTGGCAATGGAGGCCTCACTGAGCCATCAGATTTTATCAAAAATATCTTAATTTGTGTTCCGAAGATGAATGGTCTTCCGGGTGTAGTACGACATGAGGATGAGTAATGACAGAATTTTCATTTTTGGGTAAACTAACTCTTTAACACACTGTACTTGCACGTCTAGTGTGAAACGAGCCTTGTTTGTACGGTGAGGAGCATGAGGCCACACATTTAAAAGATGCAGTACTATATTGTGCTGTTTATTATTTGTTATTGCAAACATAACTTTGATTTAAATGTAAGTTTTGGTGGAGCAAAGTGTTCATAAACTTGAAACTGTAATTCATAAATTTTCATGATTTCATATAAATTTGACACCTGATTGCTTATGCTCTGGTTGTCTGTTTTGATGGCACACTTTACCTTGGATACGTGAAATTTGCTTACCATTTGTTTATTCTCAGGTTCAGTTGTCCTTACTTGCTATTAAAGTATTAGTTTACTTTCAAATGAAAATTAGCCCAAGTTTTACTCAGCCTCAAGCCATCCTAGGTGTATATGACTTCTTTCTTTCTGATAAACACAATCTGAGAAATATTAATAAATATGCTGACGCATCCGAGCTTTATAATGGCAGTAAGCATTACCAAACAAGTATGAGCTGAAGATAGTGTCTCCATCCAAATGCATTTCTCATAAACATATTCCACACGGCTCCGGGGGGTTAATAAAGGCCTTCTGAAGCGAAGTGATGTGTTTGTGTAAAAAAAAAATAAAAAAAAAAAAAATCCATATTTAACTAATTATGAAGTAAAATATCTAGCTTCTGCCAGACCGCCTTCCGTATTCTACTTACGAAGAAAGTGTAAAACTCTAGCAGTTCGAAAAGCTTACGCTACTTCCTACGCCTTCCCTATTCAACTTACGGAAAAAGTGTAACTGACGCAACGCCAGTTTACACTTTCTTCGTAACTTGAATACGGAAGGCAGTCTGGCAGAAGCTAGATATTTTACTTCATAACGTGTTTAAATATAAATATTTTTTTTTACACAAACGCATCGCTTCGCTTCAGAAGGAATTTATTAACCCCCCGGAGCCATGTGGAATATGTTTATGATGGATGGATGTGGATGGAGACACTTTCTTCAGCTCATACTCGTTTGGTAATGCTAACTGCCATTATAAAGCTCGGATTCGTCAGGATATTTATTAATATTTCTCTGAATGTGATCATTAGAAAGAAGAAAGTCATATACACCTAGGTTGGCTTGAGGGTGAGTAAAGCTTGGGGTAATTTTCATATGAAAGTGAACTAATCTTTAATTGTGAAAGAGGATAAACCCTTTAGAAAAAATGTCTTGAGATATTTGGGTTTCTTATACCTGTTTCGCACTGGAAGCATAAGCAGAATGCAGAGCCGAAGCAGCATGTGCCCATTGTGCTCTCACACTGGCAGCATTTCTAGCATGCAACTGAACTTTACCTGGTTCTGTAGCCCAATCATGTCAGCCTGTCATGTTCTTTTGTTTACGATCACAGCATACACTGCTGTGATGTGATAGTGTTCCCTCGTCTTACATACTCATGCCATATAACATTATAACATGTTCAATGATATAATTTTATATAAATGTATTATATAAACTGTGTAGTTTTATATGATAAATTTTATTTTTAACATGTTTAAGCTATAATTTAAATTGTTTGAACATGCTTTTATTTACACACTGTTTAAAGTCATATTGGGACTACATGAAATACAATAGACCTCACTTATATTTTTATGTAAAATTATTATTTTTTTCATGTGCATCCATATTAATTTTGACCATGAATAATACACTGTTACTTCAACTGAGCGTGAGCTGAGCAGCACTGCCACTTCTTCTCTGCTCCTGCTACATGGATCTAGTGTGAAATGAGCCTTACTGACATGGTGGCATGCATAATGAGTTTAAAAATGTTTGGTTTGTTTTTTGATTACATTTGTTTTGTAACACTTCTCTCCCACCTATTGGCCCTGAGACCCTCCTCCTCCCCATCTCTGCCTCTGTTCCTGCTCTGCATGATAGGTGCAGCCACTGAGAACAGTTTCCCATCAGTTTTGTGCATGCAGGTTTCATCGCCTCCATTGTTTGCCCCTGTCTGTACTACCAGTAGTTTTCTGCAACTTTTCATCTTCTGAGGAAACTCTGGCAGTACAGACGAGGCTAGCTCATGGGGTCCTGTCCTTCATCTGTCGCTTTGTCTTCTTTTATTTCTCTTCTTCCTATTCCCTGACTTCAATCTTTGCACAAGTCTGTGCTATGAAATTGAACTTTAGCAACTGCTAACATGATGTTTCAGTTATTTATGTCAAGCATTATTACCAATACGTATTGTAGTGTAAAGTACAGGCTTTCACCCATTTAAATTCTGTTCATTTACTCACCCTCATGTCATTCCAAACCTGTATAACTTTCTTTATGTGGACCACAAAATAACACAATTCGGAATAATGTCTTAAGCCACACTCTGTGATGTCTCACTGTATTTTTCCCCTGTAGGGTAAAACATAGTAGGGTCTTCAAAATTTTTGTTAACACTTTTAGAAAAAAAGTAAATCATACAGGTTTGGAACTACATGGAGGTGAGTAAATGATGATAGGTTTTTTTCTCCGGAAATTCAATGGGGTCCAGTCTTGTTGTTTATATTTATTTGTTGTGCCTTTATTTGTGGTCTTTTGGTTTAAAACCTGGTGCTCACTAATCTTTTCCCCTAACTGAAACAGACTCCCCAAATTCTTTATAATTCAAATATATGTTGAATTTTGGAAATATTTAGAGGAAAATTGCAACCTGTGCATTCAGTGGGACCTGATTCTGTAGTCAGACTAGACCTAAATACAGCATTTTGGACAAAAGCACCAGAATTTGGAGAAGTCATGCAGAAAAGTAGTGTTTTCTCTCATAATTGCTCATAGTAGTAGAACAGTTTGGAACAGTTTGAGAAGTTAGGATATTAGGGTATGTTTACACAACAACAATGCACTAAAATCGGAAATGTTTTTACTTTGTTTTGGTTTTTTTGTGTACAGATGACAACGTTGTCAAAATGATCCCCACACGGATCCGCAAAAAAAAAAGTTGTATTATTCATGCCATGCCAGTAGTTGGCATTGTCACTTTGTAAAGAAACACTAAGCGGCTATAGACTGAACATGTAATACACATGCACATGATGTCACCGTTTTCACAAATTTGCGTTTTTGTAGTTCACACAGAGACAATAATGGTATCGTTTTCAAAAACTTGCATTTTAAACCCTATTTTCAAAAGTGTGTGTGTTTTCAGGTGTAAATGAATGGCCAAATGCATGTAAAATGTTTCCATTTTTAGTAGAAAACAGTGTTGTGTAAGGCCCCTTAGATTCTGGGTTTTTCAGAAAACTCTGTAAGCCATAAGAATACAAGATTAGTTACTGTGGCATTCTGCGACAGCTCCAGCTTTCTGAAGCACAGTGTATATGTTAGCCTTTGAATTCTTGGCTTCATTTGGTTCACTCCTTGCTTACATTGCACTCAACTGCCTTGCAATATAGGGTTTAGTAAACAAGCAAGCAAATTCAGACTTAGAAATTGAGTCGACAACGAGAGTCGATACCTTTGCTAGAGTCAATTTACATTTGTTTAGAACTTTTTTTACACAGATACATACAATTCAATTTGTGGTACCAAAAAGGACCACATAGAAATACCAACAGACCACCAAACTTGACAGCATATAGATAGCTACTATAGTAATACATTCAGAATTACTAAACACATTGGACCGATAGCCTCGTGGGCAGAGCTTTGACATATATAGCGCAGCTGCACCTGGCTTGAGGTCCTTTGCCATTCCCCTCTTTCTACCCCATGCTTTCCTGTCTGATCTTTATAATGTCCTATCCAATAAAGGCATAAAAATTCCAAAAGAAAAAAAAAAAGAATTACTAAAAAACATCTGAAGCCGGGGTTGACATCAGTTAAGTTCCTCCATCAGAGTGAGTGCTGTCTTTTGCTTGGAACATCTGATTTCTATACATAACACCTTTGAACAACATATGAAGAGAGAGGAGGAGGAGGAGGAGGAGGAGAGATTATTATCTGTGAATGTCGTTGGTCTGACTTCCAGGGTTTGTGAAGCTGAGAAATGACTGCTGATGGTTGTAGTTTTGTATATGAAGAAATTAGCAAAAAAAAATCATCAAGTGTTAAAGAGATGGTAGGAAGTGGTGGATGGGGGCAGAGGAGAGAATTGAATGTTTTGAAGAGTTTGCATGTCTGTTGTTCTTTTTTGGAAATATGAAGTTTTGGCACTGCGAACCTTGATGGAAAAAGATAAGACCAAAGGCTGATACATACTGTGGTCAGTTGAATCTTTGGATTTACGCCATTTTCTCTCTGCTGCCTTGAGTTTGGTGTTCACAGAGAATATAGGATAACCAGGGGTTGGAGGGAGTAGCACACGTTTTACCCATATTATTATAATATTGTCTAGATAGGATGTTAGACTGGAGAATAAAGTGTATATGGCACTATTCACATCCAGTAAAGGGATATGGGTGTGGGATAAGATAAACACAACAGAGGAAAAGGTGGTAGAGAGAAAGGGAGCATAGGTTTCACTGGAATGAAAAAATAATAAAGAAATTATCAAATTAGGCAGTGGTTTAATAAAAAAAAAATTCTGTGATACAGTTGAGTGTGTAGATGAGGTCAAGCTGGTTGCCTGCTTTTTGAGTACCCGTGGTGGTGAGCCTTTAAAGATCAAATGAGGCTAGGAGAAATTGGAAATCTGCAGCGTAAGGCTTTTCCAGGTGGATGTTTATGTTGCTGAAGAGTAGAAGTGGGCTGCTATCCTCAGGGAATGAGGACAGCAGCACATCCAGCTCCTCTAGAAAGTTACCCAGCTGACCTGGAGGGCAATAAATGACTACAATATGGAGTTTTACTGGAAGTGTGATGGTAACCACATTAAACTCAAAATAATTATTGTTGCACAGAGAAGAGTAGAAGACCAGTACCCCACCCAACCTGACAGGGAGTGTGAGGCAAAGAGAAGTATCACTTCAAGTGATATTATCCACATATTGCTGAGACCGAGATGAATTGTTATATTTTCTTAAAGTAATCTAAAAACCTACTTATCACTGTAGTTTGCACTCTAATTATCATGATGGCTTTGTGTGAACTTCTGGTCCATAGTCATGCCTTGAAAACTGAATTTGCAATTTGTGCTCCTTCCTGCTGCTTTCCGTCCCTTTACCACTCTGATCTGCACTAGAATTACCTGGCTGTCTCTCCTCAACCCTGATTTTGTATTCTGCCCTTCATTGCTTTAAATATATTTGATCCATACCCTTTGTCTTGTGGCACAAAACTGATTGAGGATGACTGGTTGTTTCCTGGCTGCTCCGATCCAGCATTAGCCAATCGGCAACAGGAAGTGGAGGAGGAGTCGTCCCAGGCCCATGGACTCTGCCCACAGAAAAGCAGGAAGCCCAAATATTTCACCCCACACAGCCTGCAGGTATGAACTAAAGTCACTACATAAATTACATACAGACGAGTGACAAATTAAAGGCAAATGTGTCATAGGTTTTAGGCCACCATGTGCTGCCAGATTAGCTGGCATTTGGTATTGATTCTAAAAGTATCCGGATCCCTCCTACTGGAGGGATTGAACACCATTCTTTATTAGTGTTTTGATGACAGTGGTGGTGAGTGCTTTCTAAAATGCCAGTCCGAAATCTCCCATAGTTGTTCAGTTTTGGTTGAGATACTGTTGACTGCAAAGGCATAGCACAGGTTTTGCATTATTTTCATACTCAAGTCATTCAGTGAATGCTCATGTCCTGTGAAGGGGGGCATTGTCATGCTGGAAGAGACCACTCCCATCAGGATAGAAATGTTTTAATATTGGATAAAGGTGAGCACTCAAAACAACTTGGTATTGATTTACATTGACCTGTTCCTCTAAGGCAGTGTTTCTGGAAAAGTCATGTAAATTAATACAATTTTAAAACTCCATGGGCATTTTAATAATGTATTATTTTTTCTAGTTGTCAAGCTTAAAACATTTTATTGTGATGAAATTTGAAAAAAATATTTAAAACAAATCCTTTTTCACTATAAAGGTCATGCAAATTTATTCAAATTTTGTTGTAGACAATGAGGAGCCTTTGAGTCAATAAGGTGGAGAACCACTCCTATAATGGGAAAAGTGCATCCCAAACATGCCAGCAAAATGCCCCCCACAGCCAGAGGCTCCCTCAGATTTTACTTTAATTTGTCACCCATCTGTATTTAGTCCCTTTACATTTTTCTGTGTTGCAAAGTTGAATTAAACAAATAGTTTAGCAAAAAATTTCATTTAAACCACTTACTCGCCCTTATGTCATTTCAAACTTGTATGACTTTACCCCATTAAACATAAAAGTGGGTAATTTGAAGAATATTAATGCTGCTTTTTCCCCATAGACAGTAATATAATCATATAGTTACCAGGTTCTGAAGAGTAAAAAAAAAAAAAAAAGACCATAAAAGTAGTTCGTAATGACTTTTGTGAAATAAGTATCTTCTGACTACATGTGATTTAAGTCTGTATTCAGTGAAACCCTTGCCTTCAGTCACCGTTATCATTTACACGTGTTACATTCAAACATGGTGTGTGAGGATGCGCTGTCAGCATAGTCAGTGTAGCCAAAGGTTATTACTAGGGTGTGCATCAGAGACAGTATCTGTATCTGTAACAAATGCAAAATTTTATTTATACTTAAAAACCAGAAAGTTGGGCAGGACTTTAACTGGAAGTTCATAAAAGTACACAAGAAGTCTGTTTTAAATGTAATTTTGTTCCCTTCATAGTTGTCATTTAACAAATATACCCTGTATAACAAATATATATATATATATATATATATATATATATATATATATATATATATATATATATATATATATATATATATATATATAAAATATAATTTTTTCTTTTTATATATATTATAAATTTTTAAAAATATCTTCTAATCGTTGGAGCTGATAGCCTCGTAGGCAGCGCTCTGACACGTAATGCGGTTGTGCTTTGGGTGACCCGAGTTCGAGTCCCAGCTCTGTAACCTTTCCTGATCCTGATAAATATTTGAATATCTACTAATTAAAATAATAATGTTAAATGTTAAAATATAGCCGCAAGTGGCTTTATTTTATTTATTTTTTATATGCAAATTAGAATGTTGCATATTATTGAACCACTTTAAGTAAGGATTCAGATGAAACAAGATTTTGATTGTATCACACATGGTTGTGGAGTTATTAGCTACAATTTTCAATTTCATGGATCATACAGTTCCATAGTTAAAGTTTTGTAGCGCCCCTTATTGGCAGAATTGAACAAAATTGATGCCCATCCTCAGAATGTCCTGGTGTCTATGTGTTTCAAGTTTCGTTTAGATTGGACATAGCTTTCAGCAGATATAGGTCAACTCATAAAAATGGGCACTGCCTGACCAATTAATTAACTTATATCTTTGCAATTCTTTGACAAATTAAAATTCTTTTGACACATTTTTGGTCATGGGGATCAAGCGGACCAAGTTTCACCTGGGAGGAGTTAAAAAAAATTAGATTTTTGGAAAAATCTATTTTTTTTTTTATGGAAATGAAATGGGTATGCATTTTGTAGAACAACAATCAAGGATTTATTGGAAAAAATAATTTTGAGTCTAGCTCTTGCAGTTCCGAACCATAACCAGTTATGAACCACAACGCAAAGGTGCTTATTGTAGCGCCACCTAGTGTCCAACGGAATAGCTGATTAGAGAACATGGAAGATGAAATATTTAGTCGTTGAAAATTCCTAAAACAAATTTTACCATGCATTCAAATGCATATCTGAGCAAATTATAAAGAACGCATAGGCTAAATGCTACATACACATTTTCTACTTATTTTTCCACATTTTCAAGTAATAGAAAAGGAGTAGAAAATGTGTATGATTTCAATACCTTAGTTGATATTACTCTTGACAGCTCTGATTTCTTAGACTCGCAGAGACTGCAACGTGGCTATTTGTTTTGCGATCGTGCTGATCTCATTTCATTCATAGAGTTTACACTGATTCACTTCACACGCTCATTGCACATTTAATTTATTGGTTTATGTATAATATCGTACACTATACTGTCACAAAGCACCGTCCTTCAGATGAGACGTTTAATCAAGGTCCAGACTCTCTGTGGTCATAAATCCCAAGATGTCCTTGGAAAAGGGTAGGGGTGTAACCCCGGCATCCTGGCCAAATTCACGTATTGGCCTCTGTCCATTATGACCTCTTAATCATCCCCATATACTGATTGGCTTCATCACTCCGTCTCCTCTCCACCAATAAGCTGGCATGTGGTGGGCATTCTGGCACAAAATGGCTGCCGTCACATCATCCAGGTGGATGCTGCACATTGGTGGTGGTTGAGGAGATTCCCCCTTTCATATAAAGAACTTTGAGTACCCAGAAAAGCGCTATATAAATGTAACAAATTATAATTATTAATTTGTCCGCCAAATATTTTTCCTATTATTCAGTAGAATTCATTTTGAAGCCATAATCAGAGCCTTTCCGAATAAGGTACAGGATTTGGTTTCGAGGGCATCCGTAGTTATTTTTTCAAATGTCATGTAGCCGATCTTGAATGTCAGATTTGAAGATGTGGAAGAATGAAAGAAAGCCATACAGGTTTGGAAGGACTTGAGGGTGAGTAAAAGGCACAATTTTCATTTTTTAATTGAACTGTACTGTTAAATTTGTATTTTTTTCTCCACTCATGTAGAAGTAATTAATTGTTAATTATAAAGAAGTGATAATAAAAAATGTATGTTGATGTATAAGTTATCTTCTAATGGGTTTACTATTTTTTTCTACAGGAAGACTTGGAATTTCATAATAGGCAAGACCCGATAGGTCCCACTGATTGCGATGTGAATGGAGAGAATATGGGTGGATGGTGGCCACAGCACAGTGCTGCAGATACAGGTGTGAAACTCACTAGACACTGTCCATGTTCTAAATGTTGGCTCTGTGCAGTTTTTGGTCTTATTTTGGTTACACACCAGTGTGATGACCTTCCTCTTTTAATCTCAGGGCACCAGCGAATGAATTTCACATTAAAATTAGAAGAATGATTGTCCAAGTGGATCTTATTAGAAAATATGCAAATTTGGATGGATTTTACCGTCTGACTTATGTGAAAGATTTTATGATATTCTGAATATAATACTGTTGTATCAACTCAAGGAAGACACATCATAATAAAATGAAATGCGTTAACAAAAGATATAGAAGAAAAATAATGACAAATCAAGAGACCCAAATAAAGCTAGGCTAAAATGGACAATAGAATAAAATGTATAGTATGGAAAATTCAAGTGAAGTTGGATGCAGGTGTGGCAGTAACATTATCTTATGGATAGATAAGCAATTGTGCTTTTTTCATACCAAAAAAATTACTTATTAACTCATATTAGCTATACAATGGCTAATGTAAATTAGAAAATATACACTAACATATTAATTTAGCTGTTATAAGTAAACTGAGGTATCTGGATAGGTATAGAGGGAATGTGTTGTAGTTTTGTGTTCATTTGTATAAGAAAGTATGTGGAGGTTTGTCCTCCTAGTCACTGCTGTTGCATGGCTAGTAAATTACCATGCTGATATATTTGTTTTTGTTTTCACTCATTTAGATGGATTGAGGTCTGTTGTTGAGGAGCTTGAACTGGAGAGGAACCAACTGCAGGAACAGATTTCGGTCCTTGAGAAACAATGCCAAGATCTAGAGGACCGTCTGCAACTTCAGGCTCGCATTGAATTACTACAGGTACACAGAAACTGTTTGGACTGTACGTATTAAGGCACTATCGTTATAAGCCTCAGCAATTACACTGCTTGCCAACTGACCTTTTGCTAAGCCCGCTCCCTCGGTCACTGCTGCTGTAAATCATGCAGAGAGCAAATTTTTGGATTGAATTGCCTTAGGAATCATTAAATAAAGTGGAAATGAATCATGCCTAGTCACTTTATTTAACTTCCTATAATCTGTGCAGAAGCGATATGTCCCATCTGATTTAACTAAAGACAAGTGTAATCGTGATCATTTATTCCAAAAATGGCAAAAAGCAGTATCAAAGTTGTCCAAAAATAGATGTTGCACCCAAAGTGCTCTCTGGTGATATGCAATAGTTTTGAGGTATAATTTAGGACAGTGGTTCCCAAACTTTTTATGAATACTTTATGAATACCTTTTATAAAGTAAACATTGTTTTAAATAGAATGTTTAATAGAAAAATCTGTAATGATGGTAAAAATAAAGTTATACTTTTAAATATCAAACTACAACCACCAGTAGGTGCACAAAAACAAAACAAAAATAACGACTTTATCCAACAATTTCTTCTCTACCCTGTCAGACTCGTACAGTTGACGCAGTGAACGCAGTTCAGCGCTTCCATGTTTACATCCGAACACCTGCTCAGTATTGGCCAGCTCCTGCGTCAGCATCACACGCCTGCGCCTTGGTGCTCACGTGAACAGCGTCGGCCATTAATGAGTCAGCGTTCGGACATAAACACGGAAGCCTGCACTGCGTTCTCTGCGTCAACTGTGTACGAGTCTGACAGTTTAGAAAAGAATTGTTGAATGAAGTTGTTATTTTTGTTTTGTTTTTGCACACAAAAATGATTCTTTTCACCTCATAACATTACGGTTGAACCAGTGTAGTCACGTTGACTACTTTAACGATGTCTTTAATACTTTTCTGGACCTTGAATGATGGTAATTATGTTGCTGTCTATGAGGGATAAAAAAAAAAAAACCTCTTGGATTTTATCAGAAATATCTTAATTTGAGTTCCAAAAATGAACAGGTCTTACAGGTTTGAAATGACATGAGGGTGAGTAATTTGGGCTTATCAAAAGGTCAGTTTCAGCTTTTTTTTCCTAAAAATAAATGGTGAATGAAGCAGATTTTTTTTGCTTGTCAGAAAATAAAGTAATCCAAATTTGTTTTTTACAAAATCTCGTTGAATCTTTCTATGATATATGATGATCTATGGTATAATTTGGTAATAGCCAGTTAATTACCTGTATATTGAGTGAACTATATGCAACACTCCTCTAACACAGGCAACGTTTGGTATAGATGAAGGTGACACCCTGTCCACATCTCAGGTTTGTTTATGTTTGTGTAAGCTTCCAAAAGCACGTCTGATCGTGGAATCTTCTCTTTGTACTTATCACCGTCCTCTTCGCACTGTAAATTGGTGTGCAGTTCACACACAGGGTGTGTAGTGATTTTTAACATTTTGAGTTAAGCTAGGGCTGCACAAATAATCAAAAAATATAGTTGTGATTATATTTTATAAATATAATTATGTTTATGGCTGCCACAATTAGCTAATCATAAACTGTAAAACATAAGCACATATATGTAGTGGCCAGTTTTTTTTTTTTTTTTTTTTTTTTTTTGCGTTTTCTTGAGATTGCATACTTTGCTCACTTTCAATATCTATTTTTTTTCTCAACCTGATAAGAGGACCAATGTGGCCATTTAGTCGTTGTCTTAGGATGTTTTCACACTTGGTGCATTTTAGGGGTCTGAGCATGGTTCGCAAACACTAAATGATCTCAGGTCCTTATAAAGTGAACCAAACCAACACCATCTTGGGAGGTGGTCGGAGTAAGGTTTGCTTTTAGCTAACGTTTTACTAAAACATGCACTGTAGACACAAATCATTCTGGGCTCACTTGTTTTTTCCATTCGCGAATTCCCATTTAGTTTGTTCATCAGATGCCTCCGAACAAATCGGCTATATTGCTTCTGCTGGCAGATCTCTCCAAATTACTAATTAACAACACTTGTCTGTTGTCATTCCAACCGCTTTCAAACTGTTAGAGATGCGGCTGCATGAACATCTTGTTTGTAGTTTCATTTTAAGCATGTGCAATGATATTTAATTATATTATTATTTTAACCAATTAACCAAACTAGTACTTTAAATGTTAAAGAAAATACAAAGCAAAAGTTATAATGCACAAACAAATTCAAAGAAGCTTCCAGAGTGGGAGAGGAGAATGTCTTCGACTGAACTTCCTCAAAGCTTAAATCTGCTTCACCAGTTCGCCACCATTCTGCAGCCTCCGAGTTAATTCAACTCACCTATGCACACTAATATGCGTGGATAAGAGGAACAAGGAAAAGAGAACAAAACAAAACCACATGCACAGCAGAGAGCATTATCAAAACATCACAGACATTTAATAATAAATTACGTTTGTTACAACAACTTAAGCAAAAAAGTTAAGCTTAAGCCCTATTGGGACAATAATTGTTTCTCATAGGGACGTAAGGTATTTTAAACATTTACAGGGACTTTCTTTTTTTTTTACATTTTTTTTTTTTACATTTACAGTGATTTTATTGCTGTCTGAATCCAGAATGTTAGTGTTTTTCTCCCAGCATCCGCGTAAAAATCCCCAGCTGAATTACCTACTGTTTAATTTAATTGCCGTCCGAATCCACATCACTGAGTTTCAAAATTCACCGTTTAAATCCTTTTTGACCACTGCGGAACACTGTATGATTACTGATGCACTTTTATTACTGAAATGGTGGGAAGTAGCCTAATTACAAGAACAATATTTCATCACCACTCCAGCTCAGCAAAAGGAGAAAGAGGAAAAAAGCACGTAAACATTTGAAATAATTTTAAACCGTATTATACAATTATATAGGCCTACATTAAAAATAGCAATCAAGCAGCTTTGTTTACCTCATGTAAATAAGAGGCTGCATTAACTTATTTCCACTAATTTCTATGTTTTTAAAATGACATCCATCATTTTGAGATAAAATGCAAGACGGAAAATTATTTCAGATATAGCCTGTCTATCTTTCTATTTTTAAACAGGATATTATTTTCCTATTATTAAATTTAAATATGAATTTATTCATATTATTACAAGCATATGACATTTTATTTAGCCTACAACAGACAATCATGCGACCACGTGAGTGGCACGTTCCCGAGTTCGTAGGATCACTAAATGAATAATAAACCACCATGAATGAGGTGCCATGCAAATTTATTTTTTACAGATGTCCACATGAGAAACAACATTTTTATCTACAACATTTCTAGCAATGTTGTTTTACAAAGTAATAATAATAAAATAAAAATCAGGGTTACAGTGAAGCACTTTGAACGGTGAGAATGGGCTCGAATTTTGGAAGGTATAGTCATCAGCCATCAACCAGTGTATTGGACTTGGTCCAAAAAGCAACAGTATGAGTCCTCTTTCAGGTACAGGGACAGCATGGACGTAAAGAGAATTGGGTCCTTTTTCACTTGGTTTACCTCTTGGTCCAATTCAAGGATCTTTTTGCAATAACAATGTTCAAGGGCAACAATGAGCAATTCATATTTTTTCATTATCGTGCAGCCCTAGGTTAAGCCCACATTTTTCTATACCAACATGCCAAGCAGTTTTGCAGTGGGGTGCATTTTTGCTGTTTTGCTTGTATTTTTAATGATATGTCGTCTTCTTATCTGTTAGAATGAGTCTGAGCGCCTGCAGGCACAGGTCGCCAGCCTTCGCAGTCAACAGATTAAAGATGCAGAAAAGCATCAGCTGCTCATCACCAGTCTGAACAAACAACTACAAGGGTAATTATTTAAAATAAGCTTCTGGTGCCTGATTACAGAAACATTTCAAGATTCTTATCTGTTTTGTAACATTGTAATTTTAGTTATTGTCTCATTTGTACACAAATGTTGTGTTTAAATACCATAAAAATAATTTAACACATCTGTTGACTCAGACTGAGCAGTACACAGGAGTGTCTGGAGTCCTCGCTCATGGAAAAGGAGCACACGCTTGCCAGAACCTCAGAGAAACTGGAATGTATTGACAGTCTGAGGGAGGCATTAGAGGCAAAAGAAAAACAACACCAAGACACAGCTGATAAATTGCTTCAAACTGAACACAATGTGGGTAAATGTGTACTGTTTTGTAATAATGTGTGTATATTTAACAAAATAACATTATCTATTTTGTGGACTCATCTGTATGATTGGACATTTATTGAGCTCCATTTCAGCAGTCGGTCACATATATTTCAAGTTGACAATAAATGTTTGCAATAATTGCAATCTCGAAAGAAATAATAAAAAATAAAATATAATAAAATAAAATAACACCATATAAATAATTTACTAACTATATTAACATAGGTATGTGATTTTACAAGCATTGTAGAGCTTTTAAAGACATTTTTGCATTCAGCAACCATTTTAGTTTTTTAAACACACTTTTTTTAAACGGTACTGACCCAAGCATGAAAATCAGTGGCACACATTGAAGATATGACATAGGTGATTTTTAAACCACATCTGAGTAATTGAGACTACCTTGTTATGCAGCTGGCTGAAGTTAAAAAAACATGCAGCACCTTTGAGAAGGAAAACTCAGAGATGAAAGCAGCTGTTGCAGAGCTGACACTCAAACTTGGTGTGCTGAAAGACAAGGTAACATCTTACAGACATGATTGTTCACTGACTCCCATGTCTTCAATGTTTTTTTGTGCAACTTTGACAATTATATTTTGACAAAATATATACAACCATACACTGCCCTCCAGAAGTTTGGAAACACCCCTGGCAAAGTTTGGTTTTGGACGATATCAGCATAAATCCTTATCATTTTTTGGTGCAAATACATTAAAGTAACTTGACATTATCATTGATCATAATTTCATTTTGATTACATAATAATGGCAATATATACATGTCAAAGTCAGACATGCCCCTTTGCCAGCTGTGATGCCTGGTTACTGGTCAGCACACCTCAGTAGCTTCAACAATTGATTGCCAATTACGTTTAGAATACAATGAACCAATTAGAACCCAGTTTAGGTCAGACAGCTGCTAATGGTGAATATTTTGATGAATCGAAAATTAAATTTTTTTTCTATGTATAAACTGTTTATGTAATAATATATGTTTTCGTAGTTTGTGTTGTCCCCTATCAGTGCAAAATTATCACAAATTAAAAAGGATTCATCCCAATATTGTCCAAAACCCCACTTTTCTAGGCCGTTTCCAAGCTTTTGGAGGGCAGTGTATATTTTTCATTCAAAGTTCATTAATGTCACTACATTCCATTTTCTTGTTTCAGACGCAGAAACAAGAGGCAACAATAGAATCATTACAGAGTGATCTGGTTCAAACCAATGATGATCTTGACAGACTGAACACAGCTCATCTGGAAGAAAGAGCACAGCTGGTTCATGACTTGCAGAGCTGTGAGCGAGAAATCGATAGACTTCAAGATGTCATCACTGATAAGGACAAAGAAATACTGGCTTTATCATCCAGCACGGCAGAATATTCAGAGCAAATCCATGAATTAAAACAGGAAATGAAGCTCAAAGAGGAAGTGCTGACTAAAGTCGAACAGGATGTTCACATCTTTAGAGACCCACAGCTTTCTGACCAACAGTTCTTTAATGTGTTAATACCTGAGCTGATTGAACAGTTGAAGAGAACTGAAAGTGATTTAAAGGTAGCGAAAAAAGAAGGCGAGTCAAAGAGTAGTGAAATTAAAGACTTCACAAAGCAAACAGAGGAGGATAAGAAAACAATTCAGGATCTCCGCATGGAAATACAGAAGCTGAATATGAATCTCAAAGATGACCTATTGGATAGAGAACAAGTGCATGAAAAAGAATTCCTCAAAGAGGAACGTAATAAGTTGCTTGGTGAAATCAGCAAACATAAAAGTGAGCTTCTGATGTTCTCTAGAAAGCTTGAGGAGCAGGTTGAATGTCAAGAGCAGCTTAAGCAAGATGTCCAAGACAAGTCAAAGATAATATCCTTATTAGAGCAGAAGCTGAAGGCTGTTCAAGAGGAGACAGTTGCTGAGAGGGCTAGATTTAACAAAGAACTCAAGATTCGAGATGAAGCCAAAGAAAACCTTGAGAAAGATTTGTCTGGTAAAATTGAGAGTTTTATATCTGTGAACGATAACAACAAGAAACTTCAAGAATCACTTGAGCAGAATTTGGGGGAGCTTGCAAGACAAAAGCAGGTTCTGGATAATGCTAAGGAGGAAATACAAGCTGTGCAAGATCAGAATTCCAAGTTGCTTTTACAAGTCAAAAGTCTCACTAATGACAATTGTCAATTAAAGAGGGACATTGAGACTAGTGTCCAGTCTCTTTCTGATGTTTCAGAAGAAAAGAAAAGATTGGTAAGCAAAATATCTGAAGTTAAACTGCAGTTGTTAGAAAGTGTTAAAACAATAGAAGGCTTGCAGAAGGATAAGGAAGAGCTAGCTCTCAGAGGAACTGAATTGAGCAAAGAAATTGAACAAAACATGCAATCAATGGCTGAGATTTTGTTAGAAAAAGATGCCATTGTTAGGCTCCGTGAGACTTTGAGTAGCCAAAATCAACAATTACAAGAAATGTTTGGAGAGAAACAAAAGGAAGTGCTTACACTGACACAGGTTGTGTCTGAAATGAATAGCAAGGTCACATTAACTCTCAAAGAAAATGAAGAGCTTGCTTCTAAAATCATCAGTCTTGATGAACAGAACAAGTACCTTCAGAAACAAACGAATGAACAGATGAAGTCACTCACAGAAACAACCAAGGAGAGAGAGACTTTACAAAACAAAATCTTGATTTTTGAAACGCAAGATGCGGAAAACCATAAAATCATAGAAGGTTTACTTAAGCAAAAGGAAGATTTGCTTTTGCAAGTGGAGGAATACAAAGTTATTCAACAGAAACAGCAGTCTGGAGCTGAGACCTTACAGAAAAAGTCTTCAGAATGTGCAGCCCTCTCACAATGTCTCAGGGAGACCAAGGAGGAAGTAGATCATCTTAGAAGAGAACTTGAATCCTCCACTTCTCAAGTCATTCAATACAACCATATTGTCCTTGAAAAAGAAAAGATCTTGACAGACCAAAGTACACAAATAGAAGCTTATCAGCATCAAATCAAGGACTTACAAAATAGTCTATCCATTCTTCAGCAACAAGCTAATGAACATAAATCAGGCCTGACAGAGAAAGTCACGTTGCTGCAGAAAGAATCGAATACATGTCTTTTGCTACAAAAGGAACTTGGTCATGAAAGAGAACTTGTTTTTACCCTTCAGCAAGAGATAAGCTCTCTGAAAGTGGACTTGGAAGTGAAAGAAAGCACTTTAAGAGAGAAAAATCTTGAATGCCACAATCACTCAGAGGAATTGTACAAAAGAAATGAGTCACTCCTTTCACTAACTAGTCAGCTTGGTATTATGAATACAAATATTGTGAAGCTTGAGTCTGATAATGCAAATTTAAAAGACACTTTAGAGAGGCATTTAACAGAAAATGTAAGCCTAAAGGATGAGTTGAGAAAGAAACAAATGGAGCTTGTGGAATATCAGGATAGTGTTCAGGCAATGAATGACCAAAATATAATAATTAAATCTGAACTGAAGAATTCAATGGAAGAAATATTTAGACAACAAGAGATGATCACTTCTCTACAAAATGAATTGGCTAGCAAAAGAGTCGAACTGGCATCTTTGGTAGAACAGTTCAAAACGGAGCACTCTCAACTTGAATCTTTACAACTCGCTCTGCAAGAGAAAGAGGAAGATTTCAGAACGCAGGAGATGTATGTAAATAAGATGCAGGTCAAACTGCTGGAAAGTGAGGACCAAATCACTCAGAAACTAACAGTGATCTCTGAGCTACATGAAGAGACTCAGAATTTGCAGACAGCTTTGCAAGACAAAGATGCTCTGCTGTTAAATAAAGATAAAGAGTTTTCTCAGGTTAAGACAACGTTATTGGCACAATCAGAGGCATGTGAAGCCAGACTGAAATTAGAAATGGGCGTAATTGCTAAATTTCAGGGAGAAATACAGAGCTTACAAGAGAAGAATAACCATCTCATCAGCATCATTAATGAAAAGGATTCTTTATTGACGCAGGAGAAAGAAAAGTATCTGTGCTTACAAGGTAGTGCATCAGAACTGGAAAACACCATTTCACAATTGAACTTTCAAATAGAGCAATTAACCTCAGAGATCACACAACTCAGAGAAAAACATGCTGAGAAGGAACTAATCACATTTGCTGCTCAGTCACAAATGCAGAAACTGGACGAACTATACAAGAAACTTCAAGAGGAATATGATTTGACCAAACAGGAGTTGATTAAAGTTATCAATGAAAAATCATTAAAGGAAGAAGAGGTCTGTAAATTGGTCCTGGAAAAGGAAGAGATCTGCAGAAATTCTAGTTATCAGATTCAGAGAATTCAGGACCAGGTACAACAACAAAAGTGGCAATCCAGCACTATGAACGAAGTGGAGGAAGTTAAGACAATGGAGGGAGAGAAACTCCACACCCTGGTTAGTACTCAATGCCTATTGAATTGAAATTCAAGAATAAGAAAAGTGTTACATTTCTAGTGTCTGAAAATGTTTGATTTACTGTTCTTATCAAACACAAGCTAAGAATACTCTTTATAGGCAACATCTAGATATTAATTACACAAACTGGGAAGTTCAGACTTTGATGTAGGAAATCCTATATTTTGTCTAGCTCAGGAAAAGTTACAGAACAAGGAACTAAATGCTTTAAAAATCAGAGATATTCTAGAAAGGGTATTGGCAAGTGTTCAGGTTCAAGAAAGGAAATTTCAAACGACTTGAGTAGAAAGGTTTAGATAAAGGGGTTTAAGTGATTAATCAATATCTAACCTGATGGAAATTGTATACGAGGATGTTAACTGTGACAGAATGATTCATAGGCAAGTTTATGGTGACAGGATACACATAACTATGCAACAAAGCAATCCGTTAAAGAGGCAATTATGATGGGGTAGTATTTCCCAAAACTTACCTACTCTTCAGCACACTCAAAAGTATGTGCTTTTCCTTCACAAAAAGAGTAAATACTTTTAGAGCATAGTTTAAGTGATGAATTAGGGCGCAGCAATGTTTTTTTTTTTTTCCAGGGAGGTTCTGGCTAATTGGTCCCAGCACTCAAAAAAAAAAAAAAAATGTCTATATATCTGCAGGAGTCCATGGCTTTGCAGGGTAAAGATGGATCTCCAGATCACTGGGTCCAGTTGCAAAGCCATCTGCAGCACTATCAGCTAGAGATCCAGCAAAGAGAATCTAGCCTCCAACATCTCAATATCAAGGTATGCATCCAAATGTTCCATCTGAAAAACAAAATAACGTCTTATATTAGCTGCCAACATGAATTGCTTTCTTAATATCTGTGCATGTGTCCTTGTATATGTACTAGTTGCAGCAGGCAATTGAGGAAAAGGAAGAGGTGTCCACCCAGTTGAGCACAGTTTCCAAGATCCTCAGAGAGACACAGCAGACTGTTAGTGAGCTCCAGAATCGCTGCTATTTGCTAGAGAGACAACTTCAAAACCAGTATTCACCCACCCAGGTGACTAAATGTCTTTTTGTAAATGTGGATCTAAAATACTATTAAAAAAAAAATTTATGTGCCTTCATTATCTTTAATCAAAATAACATCCCCTCCCTCTTGCAACGGCATCTCTTCTCTTGTCTGATAACATGTTCACTGGTGTAAGGGCAGGACAACCTGTCACTCATATGAAATCGCAGCAATCACAAACAACAACAATCTAACGATCCAGTCAATTTTTTATGGACAAAATCAGGTCACGCCCTACATTTTTATTTGTTTGAGAAGCTGTTTCCATAGCTTGAAGATAAGATCTTACAGATTTATGAATGAACCACACCTTCTGACATTTGTTATGACATCCACTTCAAACATTACAATGCTCATGATAACGTTTGTTAGCTCTACAATAAACAAATTCACTTCACCAGCTAATTGCTCTTTGACAGTGATGATGTGGAAATATACATGGCTACCGCTAATACGGAACATTATTTTATTGCAAGTATCAAGTTAGCAATAACAATTCTTGATATATCAGCTGATCAATTAAGTAACCTTTGTCATATAGGGCTACAGGTAGCGTAGTACTACTACTCTTATACTTATACAACATTGTTTTAAAGGGATCATGAACTGAGAAATCAAATTTTCCTTGAGTTTTTGACATATAAGAGGTCATCATCCTATAAGAATATCCTGTAAGTTTCAGAACTGAAAACTTCCTTGTTAGTCCAAAAACAGTTTCTTTTTTGTAACCAAGCCCAGATAACAACTCGTTGTGGAATGGGCCTCTTTATTATGTAGTAGTTTGACAAAAGACTGCCGCTGCAGAAGAAAATCACAGCCTACTTCATCATTGCAACTTTGGAGAGAAGAGCACAGGATCACTCACTGGGCTAAAAATAACATTAACTTCCAAAGGATCCTAATGCTAGGAATGTGTTTATTTTCAAAAATGTGAATGTCTCAGTTGAGCATTATTTATTTGTATCAAAGTGCCTTTAAGACGAGTCATTTCACTCGGTGGCCATCTTTGAAACGCCTCTCGGGCATGCAAATGCAGCTCCTATCTCTTTGAATGGGGAAACATAAAATTCTCCAAAGCTGTTTGCCAATCTTTCGATTAAATTTCATATTTGTAATCACCAATCAAATCTAACAACTGTCTCATAATTTGTTTTCCAAACACTTGAATCATGACAAAAAAAACTATGTTTTTAGGCTGGATCAAGCTAATGCACATGCGCAGACGTAAATGCGTGTCTCCTGTGCCTCATTTCGGAGGTGCGAGTCTGACTGTTTCTATAGAAACCGGTGCTTCTAAAGGCTGCTGCAGTGATGCGATGACTTTACCAGTCGGCGATGGGCTCTTATTTAGAAGGAAAAAGTACATACTTTTGAGTGTGTAGCAGAAGAGTATGCAAGCTTTGGGACATACTACCTCGTCATAATTGCGTCATTAACGGACGTTCTGTCGCTTAGTTAGGCAACCTGTAACTGTTTAAACTACCCTGTCAATCATCTTGTCACAGTTAAAATCCTCCACATTTATTTAAATTTAATTTCCTACCGTTTCGGAGATAAATGTAGTCGCACGTTGATCTGCCAGTCACGGGTCTTTCATGCAATAACTCTCCTCGTCTTTGCATAATGATTTATGCATTTAAATGCACTTTGCATTTAAAAATTAATGACCAAACGCATTGTTATAAAAGTTCACAATGCTGTTGCAGATGAAATATAATGTGGATAACATTTAATAAACATATTTTCGTCAGGTTAGATACTGATTATTAATCATTCAAGCCCCTTTATCTTAACCGCTCTGCTTAACCGTCGTTCTCGCACATCTATCATGTTTGTAGTTTTTTAACACTTTTTACTCGTATTTGTAGTTCTAATCGAATCCTCGTCCACAGCGCAATGTGTTATGGGCAGTATTAGTGGTTAGAAGTGTGCACGGATCTGCACTTCGAATTCTAACCGGAAAAAGTAGACCATCCGGGTATCTTTGGAATACTAATTTCAACATACTACGATTTGGGACATACTAATTCTTTTTTCGAATACTATTTAGGACGGATAGTATGCGAATTGGGACGCAGCATTTGTTTGTTTTCGGTACATTTCACTGTGGATTCTTTGGTAAATCAGTCACAATTTCGATGCAGGCTTTGCAAACAGGCTTTTACGGTATGACTAAATGGTCAACTTCACATGTTTCTCTTAGTAGGATGAAAATAATCTGTTATTTAAAATGTGATTAAATTATATAGAAAGCGATCAAAGAATGCTCCCTTTACAATTGCTGGAGAAGCTGTCAATCAAACAGCTCAAGTTTATCAGTGACTGAGTTCTGGAAAAACTCACATTATAATAAACATATCTCTTATTTACATTGTGTTTGCTCTTGTAGTTATGATGAAAGCATTCGTTAGTGTGCAGAAATCCCCCCACTAAACACCACACCTGCAAACAAAACAAAGCAGAAGAAAAAACACAAGCCCAGAACTCACTGGGACATAAGTTTTTTTTTTTTTTTTTTTTTGTATCTGTAGAAAATTATTTTTCACTGTCACTGAAGTTGACATGTATACTCAGGTCATGGTGCGTATGACGCGTACCAATTTTCACTCTGATAGACCTTTGTGTTGCAGAGATATAGCTTCTTTTATTGGGTAGACATCATTGTAACTTTTCAACAATCAAGCAGTCATCTGAGTCTATTTTGATGAAAATTGTACAAGATATGTAAAAGTTTTACTTTAAAATTGAGAATTGTTCATGTCCACTATGGTAAGTGGGATAGACATAATTCCTCCAGTAAAGGAATAGATACAATGTGGCCTTGAAATAAAATGGGAATTAAGTCTTTTAAAGGTGTAATTTCTGTTAATTTCTCAACAGGGTTCAGTCTATGCAGAAGTTCCACCAGGAGCCCCTCAGGAACCAATCCGTGCCAATTTCAACCCAGATGGATCAGACAGCGGAGACCTCAGGATGAGGTTTGTTTGAGACAGACAA
The DNA here is from genome assembly GCA_036281575.1 of Ancherythroculter nigrocauda. NCBI lineage: Eukaryota > Metazoa > Chordata > Actinopteri > Cypriniformes > Xenocyprididae > Ancherythroculter > Ancherythroculter nigrocauda. The sequence goes on from VTFQ01000005.1 coordinate 35,240,990, forward strand.
TGTTTGGAGTTGGCTCATGCTGTTAGATTTTTTTTGTGATAATTTTTTTAATGTTTTGTCCAGGCTGGCTGAGGCAGAGCTTCATCTGTCTCAGTTAAACTCTAGATTAGAAGAGGAGAGATCAAGGAGAGAGGCCGCAGAGGAAGCCATGCAGTTGACCGAACAGAGAGTTGTGAGGTACAAGAGAAAAGCTCATTATTTTAAATGCATTTGACACTGAAACAGTTTTGAGAATAACAAACTCCATGCATTCAGATTACTTTGTGGAAGTAGAGTGTAAAATTTACATCATAATACCTCTTCGCAATACCACTTTGAGAAAACAAGGATGAGTAGTACTAAGTTATATCTTTTGGTATATAATAATAATAATAACAATTTGTTTTTTGGCCTTTGATGCATGTGGAAATATTCACTTGACTTTAATTAACAGATAAGAACATCTGCAAAATGTTACCATAGTAAAAGGAAATATTATATCCAAATGCAGGACATAAATTCAGTAAACACAGATGTTGTTTGCCACAGAGACACTTTGACTGTTAGGTTAAAAATGTGGCCTGTGCTGTGGTGAATAGCTTGGCCAAGAAGGTCACAGTCTTTTCTTTAGTGGTTTCAGCTGATTCTTGTCCAGTGGGGGTGTGACTTGAGCCATATCTTTCCCATGTGTCTCACTGTGCCATATGTTTCCCCGACTAATCAATATTGAAATTTGAAGACATTTTTGATTATCAGTTTTAATCTATTTTACTTAACAGTCAGTCTTTGCAGCCCTGATATTATAATAAGGGAACATTCTGCAATGACTGTTAAGACCAGAATGCTTGTGGGAAGAAGAATTTATTTGACTGCTCCTGATTTTATCAGTTCATTAATTGCTTCACTGTAAACTTTGGCATTATGCCAGTCCTTTGCCTTTTGCTTCTCTGTACTCAACCTTGGTTAGATGGCTAGAACAGGGGCATCTCTTGTTTCCTCTGTTTTTAATTGGATAACATACTGGGGAATGCTTACCATCTCCTCTCACCTTACACGGAGAGCGCAGGGCCTTGTAGCATCCAAACAAGAAGCATAGCATTCTGGAGCAGCTCAATAGAGGCCTACAAGATTTAAACATTGATCAGCTAATGTACATATATATATATATATATATATATATATATATATATATATATATATATATATATATATAATATATATATATATATATATATATATATATATAACATTAAGAAGCTTGAACATGCTTGACGCATGGCAACCAGTGCGTCATACCAGCACATTTGATCTTTCGCTAGAACAATGAGATTTTTTTATGATTAAGCTTTTTATGTTCTCTGATCAGTGTTTATATGTGAATAAAATCCTGTTCGTCATTTAAAGACATTGTGTCTCTTCAGATGATGGCTCTTTTTATAACTTAGGAAAGTTGTTTTCAGGCTTTTCATACAATATGGGGTATTAAGGGATATTAAGATATGAATATATATAAATATATATATATAATTTTTTTTTTATTATTTATTTATTTATTTTCATATCTTAATACCCCTTAATACCCCATATTGTATGAAAAGTCTGAAAACAACTTTCCTAAGTTATAAAAAGAGCCATCATCAGTGATATCAACATGAAAGAAATATCTGCATAGTTGTCATGAAAGCAGTTGTACCTATTTTATAGGTGGCTTAGCTGTGCTTGTGTTTTATACACCATTTGATATTCATTGTTTTTTTGTGTTTATTTCAGCATGGAGTCAAAACAATCATGGCATTCTCAAAGGGACTTTAGTATCCAGCTGGAGGAGGAACAGTATGAAGAGCTTATTCTACGCCCAAGCCGGCACGCGTTCATGCCTAAGGTACGGAATATCAGTCAAGTCACCTTTTATTTATATAGTGCTTTATACAGTGCAGATTGTATTGTATAAAGCAGCTTCACATTGTAATGATCAGTGATGCAAATTTCATCATATATGAGACAAATTAAAATTCTGCTGTATGGCAGTTCTACATAAAACAATAGTTTCATTGAAAGTTATGAATTTTGGCACACAGATAGAGGACAGTTTTGGAGTCTCTAACTCAATCCCTCTAGTGCCACCAACTTTTCAAAAGTTTATGCTAATAAAGTTTATGCCCCCCCCCCCCCCCCCCCCCATTGAATGTCCATTTCACAAGATGTAATATAAGTCTAAGGTGTCCCCAGAATGTGTCTGTGAAGTTTCAGCTCAAAATACCCCCTATATTTTTTATTACACCATGTTTTAACTGCCTATTTTGGGGTGGGATTAAAAATGCACTGATTTGGTGTGTGTACACCTTTAAATGCTCGTGCTCCCTGCCCCCGAGCTCGCGACTCTACAGAAGTTCACACAGCTAATATAACTCTCAAAATGGATCTTTACAAACTGTTCGTGATGCGGCATATCGGACCACGTAAGTATGGCATGTATTTTGTGGATGTTTGCTAAAATTTGATTCTGAATGAATAACGGGGCTAAAGCTACACATTTTCGGAGAAACTCAATAAGAATGAAGATGCGTTTATGAATTATAAAGACCATGCATTTTAAAAATTAAAATAACAGGTTAAAAAATGAAAATAATGACATGGCTCTGGTCTCCGTGAATACAATAAGAAACGATGGTAACTTAACCCCATTTAACAGTACATTAGCAACATGCTAACGAAACATTTAGAAAGACAATTCACAAATATCACTAAAAAAATATCATGATATCATGGATCATGTCAGTTATTATTGCGCCATCTGCCATTTTCGCTATTGTCCTTGCTTGTTTGCTTGCTTCACAATGCCTGCAGAACTTCTGATGATTCGGCTGTGCAGCTCCACGACATTAATACTGGCTTGCCTTGAACATGGGCTGGTATATGCAAATTTTGGGGGCGTAAATAATAATGATCCCGACTGTTACATAACAATCGGTGTCATGTTGGGTTTCGCCCCTTTTTTCCATGGTGTTTTTCACATACGAGATTTACATATGAAGGAGGAAACAATGGTGTTTGAGGCTCACGGTATGTCATTTCCATGTACAGACCTCTTATTATTGAACTATGCCAAGGTAAATTCAATTTTCAATTCTATGGCACCTTTAAGCCGATTCGATTGCATCCTGATCCTGATGTCATTTTTCATTATGAAAACTTTTCCGTCATTTTCAATTTTCTGAAAAACGTACTTTTTCGAACTCCTCCTAGGCATGTTGCATGTTCACAAAATTTGAACCAGCGCCACCTACTGGTCTAGAGATACAAAAATTGGCTATTTTTGCATGTAACTTCTGAACGGTTCTTCCAAAAATCATAATTCTGGTCTTGTTAGATTCAGGGTGTCATGCCGAATGGTATCCAGTTTTCCCATATTGGTCATTTTGACTGTCGGCCATTTTGAATTTTGTGCTTAAATGCTGTATTTTATGAACGCATTAGCATATCATTACAAAACTCAATATGTGTCTTCAGCACTGTGCCCTGACAGTACTCAAAAAGTTTTGGGGCAGCACCACCTTGTGGTCAAAAGTTATAATGAAATTTACAAAAATGCTAATAACTTTTTTATTATATTAACTTATAACCTATAATGATTATATTAACCTTGATTATATTAACCTAACCTGTAATGAAACTTGTCTTAGTAGATTCCTTGGGTCATGAAATAGACCGTTAGTCCGATTTTCACCAAAATTGAATCGTATCATCTTCAGACCATGCGACAAAAAGTTATGGAATTCAAGTCGATTCTTCAAACAATTTTCGTATACCACAGCAACGAATTAGAGGCTTGATGCCGAAATGACTCTTCAGGCTGTATCTCTGCAATGCTTCGACATATTGACATCAAACTTTGCGAGTGTTATTGTCAACTCACTCTGATCATACCACATTAATTTGGTCACAGCGCCACCTATTGGTTGAAAGTGATAAATCATTAAATCGTTATTATTAACTGTATTTATGATTTTTCAGTCACTAAATTGATCTTAATATGTCTTTAATTGCTCACTGTTGCAGTTGGTCTGATGCTCCCAGCCATGTTGGCATGACTTATTGTGCCTTCTTTGTGCTTGGCCCCGTATTTGCTGCTTGCAGCTATATGGTTTTCCTTGGTTTTGTACCATTAGTGTAGTCAGAAAGTGTTTGTCTATAATTGTATAATTTAGATGAAAATCAGACTACATATTCTGAGTAATCAATGCAGAAATCCAGGTAATTCCAGAGTGTTCACAAACTTTTTGCTGCACTTCTGTACTTCCTGAATCTAAATCTGCACATTTAAAGTGAACTCTCATGCTGTAGTAATGCTCATTATCAGTTTTGAGTGTGCCTAAATCTTGAGCTGTGCTTTGCAATCTGGTGTTTTGTAGATGAAGAGTGGGGTTCACCGGTGCCAGCGTTGGCTCAAAGGAAGGAACATATACTGCTGTTCCAAACTACTGACATCCAGGGGAAAGTCACGCTACATATTCATTGGCTACCTTCTTATGCTTCATGTGCTGGTTTTCGTGTGCCTCAGTTGGTCTCTCTAGAGATTTGTCAAAATCATATCTGCACAAATAGTTGTGAGCAGAGTAAGAGAAGACCCACAATCCAGACTCTTCCACTTTCTGTTATGCATCAAATAAACAGTGTATGAATGTATCTGTAGTTGCTCACTCAAATGGTGTAAATCAGAATAGTTGAAGTGTGGTTTTCATCAACCTTGAACTGAAACTTACTGGTTACATAATAAACTTTAACACCAGCATTTATAATGGAGAGACCTCATGTACATTGGCAGGTACACAGATGGACATTAGAGGTTTATCTGATTATCTGTTATAGCTATGCACTGAATTCTTAAATTTAGTTTAGCAATTATGTTTTACCCATTCTAATTTATTTAGTGTTGTATGTGTGCAGAGAGAATGTTGAGTTAATGTTTTAGTGGTATGCTAAATGTGCATAACTTTTAGTAGCCATTATAAGCAAGGAAACTTACATTGTGAGAAGCTTTACATACATGTTTTACTATGAATCAGAATATTGCGATGCAGAAACACTGGAATTAAAAATAGTTTCTTTTGAGGGTTGATTATTTATGTGAAATTTACTTGTATAAAACTCTCTGATTTGTTTTCTTGTAGAGCCACTGATGTAATATTATTTGGCAAAGCAGTCACACTACCCTGTTGTGCAATACTGTGTATAAATGGAGTGATATAAGAAAAAGAGTGAATATTGTTGAATTAAACTACTGAGACCTTCTATGTTGTCTGGTTTACTCTTATATGCACACATTTTTTTCATTCCTGTACATGAGCATTAAGATTTTTGCTATTAGAAATAGAAATAAAGATTTGAGACAAACATTTAGTGGCATTCAATTAAATTGTATGCAATGTTTATTTTTAAGTCCTGTCATTAATATCAGTACAACTGTCAGAAATTGGGTAGGGCTGACTGAATATGTGTGGAATTTTTTCTTACTGACTCTTCAGTCACTTTTACTCTATACACATCTGTACCATTTGTTTTACAGGACACATGCTTCCGGATGTTATTTATTAACTTTTGTGTTCTAATACATGTCATGACTGCAGCCCTTACTTCAGTACTTAGTTGAAACACCTCTGGTAGCAATTACAGCCCCATATCTTTTTGTATATGGTGCAACAAGTTTTGCGCACCTGGATTTGGAGATTTTATACCCTGCTTCTCTGCAGATCCTCTGTCAAGTTGGGCTAGGACATCCTTTTTCAAGTATCTCCAGAGATGTTTGGGTTCAAATCTGGGATGGCTGGTTACAGGGATGTTGTCTTGCTGCAAGTTTCTCACATCTTGAAACGTGATCTCTGGAGCTCAACCAGAGTGACCATCTGGTTCCTCGTCACCTCTATATATCTAAATAGAGAGTTGTAATATCGCCAGGTCCTACCACTGCAAAGAAATATTTCAATGTATTAATACAGGTAGATACATCAAATTCACACTGTATACAATGAAGTACCTTTAACAATCCTTATCATTGTGACTGACAAAATTGGAATGACTTGTAGCTGTAACGGCTAAGGTTAAAGGATTAGTTCACTTTCAAATAAAATTTTCCTGATAATTTACTCACCCCCATGTCATCCAAGATGTTCATGTCTTTCTTTCTTCAATCGAAAAGAAATTAAGGTTTTTGATGAAAACATTCTAGGATTATTCTCCTTACAGTGGACTTCAATGGCCTCCAAACGGTTGAAGGTCAAAATTACAGTTTCATTGCAGCTTCAAAGGGCTTTAAATGATACCAGACAAGGAATAAGGGTCCTATCTAGTGAAACGATCGGTAATTTTCGAAAAAAATACAACTGTATATGCTTTATAAACACAAATGATCGCCTTGCACGTGCTTCCGCTTTCCGTATTCTTCAAAAAGCTTATGCTGTATGTCCTACGCCTTCCCTATTCTATTTACAGAAAAAACGGAACTGACGGAAGTTGAATAGGGAAGGCGTAGGACATACAGCGTAAGCTTTTCGAAGAATACGGAGAGCGGAAGCACATGCAAGGAGATCATTGACTAGATAAGACCCTTATTCCTCGTCTGGTATCGTTTAAAGCCCTTTGAAGCTGCACTGAAACTGTAATTTTGACCTTCAACCATTTGGAGGCCATTGAAATCCACTATAAGGAGAATAATCCTGGAATGTTTTCATCAAAAACCTTCATTTCTTTTCGACTGAAGAAAGAAAGACATGAACATCTTGGATGACATGGGAGTGAGTAAATTATCAGGAAAATTTTATTTGAAAGTGAACTAATCCTTTAAGTTGATTTTACTGGGTGCACATCCGAATGCTGAACAAATTGGATTTTTTTTTTTTTTAAGATATTAGCAAAATGATATACAATATTAAATTGTCCGTTTCATCTAACTTCATGCTTCTAAAGACATTATCATTGGTAATGTGGTGCCCTCTTCTCTGTGATTGGGTAAGAAGACTACAATCTTAAGAAAAATCAAGCACCAGTAGTAGGGTTACAGATTAAGGTTCTTTGGCTTATAATATTAGAAATCTTTTTATAAGGTTCTATAAAAACCATGCTTTGAAAGTGCTGTGTAGAACCTAATGGTTCTATAAAACCTTTTTAATAATGGCTTGTTTTTATTAATAATTTTATATTATATTTATTAATATTATGTTTTGTTGTATCTATCTGGCTGGTCTCATAGCCTAGGGTTTTACATAAAAAAAAACTGACAGCAAGTCATGTCAATTAGGTACTTTTTTTTTTTTTTTTAATTGACATAACATGCACACACGAGGGGTGGATACATACATAATTGGATTTTTAATACCTGAGGTCAAAAATGAGGTTATTACAAGTTTTGTTAAATTTACCCCTGCATCCCAACTCAAGCTACTGCTACTGTCAGCTCAAGCTATTGTTAAATGTGCATTTCTAAGAGACGAAACATGTAACATTAATATTGCAACCTGCACTGCAAAGTGTGCCAAAGATAGCCTATGCCGTCAAAGTCAGGCAGCACAAACAATATCACCCATTAGAACATGCAGAAACTAAGAAATTAATTTTTCTATTAAGATATTTTAAGGAAAAAATACTGAAAAAGTGTAGTGTAAAACTGTTTTGAATGTTCTACCTCATATTTGTGAAATGTTCACATAGCCACCCAGCCCAGCATGGAAAGCTAAAGATTTTATTCTGTTGCCAATACTCTTAAAATTGTAATTTATTATTTTATCTTTAGTAAAATTCGAAGACAGAGCCCTGGCAGTCCAAGTGAATGATGCTATGAACGTTTTGTAAGTTCTAAAGGGGTTTATGTGACTTAAAATGACCACACTTTACTACAACAGCATTTTATTAGCAAACACAGAGAACTGAGGTGTGTGAGTTTCCCACATCAACACTCAACACAGTGGGTACAGCTGAAAGAACAATGAGGTAAAGTGAAGTTTGATACCTTGCAATTTCTGTACATGCAAGCATAGACATACAATATCACTATTCAAAAGTAAAACAATGTTTAACAACATGACACACTGATACAATATCAAAATGCAAACATTAAGGACAGGTATTGCATAGGTTAAAACAAACAGAATGTAATTTGTGAAACAAGTGCATTTCAGTTTTTTTTCTTCCACAAGGATCAAGTTACCTTTAAACAATAAATAATTACAGTAAATACACATCCTAGGTGTATATGGCTTTGTTCTTTCTGATGAACACAATCAGAGTTATATTTAATAAATATCCTGATGCATCCAAGCTCTATAATGGCAGTGAATGGGACCAACAAGTATGAAGCTCAAGAAAGTGCATTCATCCATTATAAACGTACTCCACACGGCTCCGGGGGGTTAATAAAGTCCGTCTGAAGTGAAGCAATGGGTTGTAAAACATCTAGCTTCCGCTAGTAAAATAGTAAGTAAAATATAGCTTCTGCCAGACCGCCTTCTGTATTCAACTTATGAAAAAAAAACGTAACTGAGTAGGACGTAGCATAAGCGTTTTCAACTGTGGGAGGCATTACACTTTCTTCCAAAAGCCGGGGACACACTTAACGATTGTAAGGCCGATTATGAAAGTAATTTGATACGACTGATCATGCACAAATGCGCCGAGGCAAAGCCAGTTGCGTTCAGTTGGTGTTTACAGTCGGTTTTTAAATTCTGTGTGTATTTCAATCTGCTTCAGTCGAAGGAAACAGTCTTTGTGTGTTGAGCTCAGTCTTAGAATGTTTTAGCTAGTCGTTAAGTGTGTCCCCGGCTTAAGTTGAATAAGGAATGCGGTCTGGCGGAAGCTAGATATTTTACTTTATAACTTATTAATGTGGATTTTTTTTTTACACAAACATATCACTTTGCTTCAGAAAGCCTTTATTAACCCCCTGGAGCCGTGTGGAGTACATTTATGATGGATGCATGCACTTTCTTGAGCTTCATACCCATTGCCCCCGTTCACTCCCATTATAAAGCTTGGATGCATCAGGATATTTATTAATATAACTCTGATTGTGTTCATCAGAAAAAAGAAAATCATGTACACTTAGGATAGCTTTAGGGTGAGTAAAGCTTGGGGTCATTTTCATTCTAAAGTGAACTAATCCTTTAACTTATGCTAAAATGCTTTAAAATATTTTTTTCACATTAATCTGCACTCTATACTCAAAACCAAAAGAACACATTTATTATAACAGCAGATTTCTTATTTCAGGTGCTTCTTATTTCTCTGGATCATCTTTGAAATTATTTAATTTAGCACAAGTCCACAAAAATTAAGGGTTTTGAATCCTTTTTGAATGCACTGTATAACTTTTGGGGCAGATGCTCTATTCATATGTAAAAGGTTCAGCTTTACAATCAATTGTCATTCAGTAATAAACTTCTCAAAGTGCTGCTGAAAACCCAAAAAGCCTTAAAGAAAAGTGCTTAACAATTTTTGACTGATGTCAAAAAGTTTATATAGAGCCAGTGGCGTGCACAGGGCAGGGGGCGTTTGGGCTTGAAACCCTGCCCCTTTGATCATGAAAGTGTCTTTTGCGGTCGCATCGCAGTGCTATAGGCCACTTTATAGGGCACTAATGAAATATGGTGCTTCGAGTGTCATAGCTTTCTATGTTCGACCATCAACTGTAGCAGAGTACAGCAGGATCAGGAAGTTATTTAGTCTACTTGCAATCTTCTATCTCAGCTTCAGTAGCAGTAATTCACAAGCCTACCCTATAGCTAAAAGGAACAGTCTTTGATATAACTGTTTCAGTTTGCTTTTGCCATTGAAATCTATTGGATGACCAAATTTCCAATCTAAGGAATTTCAAATATGGCTTGAAATACTTAACTGATCCTTTACCCATGTTAAGTAACTAAAAAATAATGCTTAGCTCAGACAAGACATACTAGATTACACAATGTGAGGTATATTAAACACTTTCTACTGTTTCAGCGTGAAAGCTTAACTTCAGTGTAACAGCTCATTTTATTAAGGTCTGGGCTTTATAAATGTTATCTATCCCTGAAAATACCTATACTCATTTGGTTTTGTTCCAAAAAAATGTTTCTTCATTATCTTCATCTGATTAAAAAAATAAATCATATCACAGGAAGAGCAAGCTATGATTTAAATATTACAATGTAAAATAAATAGATAATAATAATAATAATAATGCAAGGATGAATCGTTCACAATAAGACCAGTAATGTGCATTAAAGGGACAGTCCACCCCCAAAAATACAGTGATGGGGTATAGTTTTAAAAAGTTAAAAATATAAGTATTTTATATAATATAACCTATCGTTTTGCTTCAGAAGACATTGATTCCTCCACTGGTGTCATATTTAGGCTATCATCCCGATATCTGTGTGCTTTCAAAGTGTTAACATTTGGACACCCAAGACACTCAGAGATGGAATATTTTTATAAAAAATACTTCTGTATTCATCTAAAGAAAGAAATACATATGGGGTGGCATGAGGGTGAGTAGCTAAACGGTGAGAGAATTTCCATTTTTGGGGAACTAAATAGGGTACATTTTGATTTCATGCTGACTTTAATACAAAATCAATAGCCTGTTTGTTTCCTGAGGATGAGAAATTGTTTTTAGCAGTTACCAGTTAGGCCCAACTGCTGCACATGGGTTGCTACAGCAAATATCTTCAAAAAGGTTTGATTTATTATGTCAGAATTTTCCTCACGTTAGATTCGATTTGATGTGAAACAAGCACAGTGATGCTGAAGCACCATGATTTCACTTGAACTGAAGAATAACAGGTGCACTGGGGATTATGTAATAATTACACAATATCCTATTAAAAAACATGCATTGAAGCTAAATGTAAACTGGGTTCATTTAAATGGTCCTGCTCTACGCATGACGGGGTCTTGTCTCCATGACCATCTATGTACTGCAGCTAACAATCAGTTTTACACCGATGGAAATATACCTAATGTTACATTCGTCAATTAGTAGTTAGCTACCTGACATCAATTTAATTTCCCTTTCTCTAACGTTACTTGACATCGATTAAACAACGACAAAAAGCAAATACAAACAACGAACAATGGTCTTCAGTTCACGAATATGTGGTAATATGCTACATACGTTTTTCATGGAAGGTCAGTAGTTCCCTCAATGTACACTGCTGGAGAGATTACTAATCCCACTATGGCGAAGGTTTGGCTCGTGATTATTACTTAGCCAATTCGCCAATGGGAGGCAAGTCACATAATTAATATTCCTGAGCCAAGCTTCGTCATAGCGGAACGGCTGAATCGCGCACTAAATAAAATGGATCCAACCATTTTCCCATTCCCTCGGAGGAGAAATTTTAAATCTGTGGCGTCTTATTCTGTAATTACTCCCATTGTTGTTGTCCCAAAATTCACCTCCTCCGACGCAGTACCTGATGGCAAACTGCAGGGTTCCCCCAAACTCCAGAAAGGTCGGGGTGATGATTTTGAAGCTGAACTTATCCGTCTGCCCGTCATTAGAATGGGGGACATAAGACGCCAGAATATCCACAAATGTCGTCCAGTTATTTAAGGTGTACCTCAAATAGACATTCTTCTCGAAAGCCAAGTTAAGAACGCGCACGATCCCCGAGAGGCTGAACTCATCAACCTGAACAGACTCCAGTAAAACCTTCAATGCAATAACTCTGTCCAGGAAGTCTGGAAGGGATCCTGGATTTGTGAAGAGCAGCTCCATAAACACGGACTGGTTTGATGTGTTGGACTTGTCGAAGTTATTCAAGTGGAGAGCTCTGGCGTTTTTGAATTTGTCAATAATGCGCTCTGGTACCTCAGGCATATCCGTGTCATCAAAGTGTTTGATAGAAATCAGGTCTAGTCCCAGAGAGTCAGCGAATCGTACCTTTTTTTGACTGCTTGGGCTCCGGACTCGTGCGATCTCTAATTTGGCTCTTTCAGCCGGTGTGGGGAGAGACTTGCACCTTCGGCGCAGGGTCGGGCTTTGCGGGGGCTTCAGGAAGGACTCTCTTCCTCTCGGCTTTTCATTCACTACGCTGATTTCTAATAGATCACAGTCTCCATTCCTGTTCTCCTCTTCCTCCATGTCTTCTTCTCCGTCCTCTAGCTTTTGCTCTGATGCTGACAAGCTTCCGAACAGTCCAGCAATACAACTGTAATTTCTAGGGATGCAGTTCTTGGGAGGCAGCATTACCACAGCCTCAGCTTCCATAGAAGAGTCTGCAAAATCGTTTGAAAATATTTCAGTCGAGGTCTGATGTTATGTGTCCGTCCGCATTATAGGCTACTGGAAGCTGCGATCGTTCGTGGTACTGCGGATATCTAAACCAATCTTTCCCGAGATGCTGCTGCCGGCTGAATCCTACTATGGCAAAGCATTAGGTTATGAATATTAATTAGGTCAAACCTCCGGTTTTTGTTAACCTTCAACAATCGAGCCGTCAAGAAACGTAATTAATATTCATAAGCCAAAGTAAGCTTATTTAATTCGCCAGCTGACTGTCACTCATTACCAACGTCTACATTTCAGCCAATTGGACCTACAGGGTGAAGGGTACGTTTCTAATTAATATTCATGAGCCCATCCGTCACAGACACACCCCTTAGCCACACTCAGTCCGTGCGCTCGATCACGTCTCACAGAAGATGAAACACCGCAATAGCACTTCGAAATCAAATATAGACTTTGGTTTTAAAAACGCCTGGGAAACCTATTCATTATGTGCTTGTCTGGCCTCCGGTATTCAATTCTGAAAAGCCTATGCAACAGTTAGCTATAGGCGCAGAGGGATTCATGTGAATGGCCCTATAGCTACCGGTTAGATTTTTAAATGATAATGGTTATGGAATAGACATAATAATTTCAAGGAAATGAAGCGAACAAACAAAAAACAATACAATAAACATTCTGTGTTTATGCACATTAGAAATGCCTCAAATGGAAAGCTCATATTACAAAATTAATGACCAAAACTACAAAACAAGCAATAATTCATTTGGCTTTTTTTTTTTTTTTTTTTTTAAACAAAGTAAGGTTCATACAGACGCCTACATCTTACAAGTGTAACAACGCCGACATGCGCCTCGTCTTTTTTCCACTACGTCATCCTCTCCAACAGTTGTCATGACAACAGAACTCCAAACATCCGTTCACACAGTTTACTTCACACAAATGAAACACCATTGTAGACTTGTTTATTGGCCACTAACAGTATTACTAGTAAAATGTTAGTGTTGTCAAAACAACGTAAGTTGGCAACTTATATTTAGACTATTTTAGACTGCATGTTTTATTAGTATGACGCTTGTACGCATGCATGTATTTGTTGTGTTTCAGTCTTTCTATATTTCATTTGTATGGTAATTCATTAGGAGAGGTAACTCAAGGCTCAAATGATCTTAACAGAAATTGTTGTTGCTGTGTCTATAGGCTGTGATTGAAGGTGTCCGGAATGAATATCACTGAAGCCTGTGCATCAGACGAAACTGATGCTGAGAAACGACATCCGACAATTGACAGCACAAAAAGGAGCACAGAGTCTTCGTGCAGACAGTATGTCAATGAGTTGTTGGATCTCAGTGAAGAGGATTACTGCAGGGAGCACAACATGCATTTGTTTCAGAGCCGCACTGGCTGGGAAGACGCTGTGAGTCAAATTAACACAGTCAGAATTACACACTTATTCTCAGAGTGTTTTCCCTTGATAACTGTCTTTTGGCATTGCAGTGTATCATTTAGGTACAACACTCGCTGTCCCTTTTTGTATCTGCTATCTACTTTGTCGTTAATTGTAAACCATACACCAGCTTAGGAATTAATTGTATAATTCATTGTTTTTTTTTATAGATTCAATTTATTATTAATCTCACTCCAAGTGTGTTGTTGTTGTTGTAAATATTAGCACACCTGTATTTTAGTCATGTTTGCTAGATAAATATTTATTTTATTATTGACAATTTGACATTTTCCCAAAGTTTGGGCAAGGGTGGTGCAGCACAGATGATGACACATCTGCAAGCTTTGGGAAACATTAGGTTGCCAGTAATCTAAGTAGGCTAATATAAGGCATCTTTACACAACAATTTAAGCTGGTTTGCTACAATGTTGCATAAAAGATTACATTTATAAAGGCACTAATATGCACCCTTAGAAACACATGGCTTAAAATAAAATATGGCTTTGGATTCATTAATGAAATACAGTATCAGTACGGCATCTAACTTTGTTGTTTTCTCTTGATAGAGTATATTTTATAATTTCATATTTTTTATTTTTACAAATATTTTCATTCATTCACTGTAAAAAATGAATCATCTGCCTTGTAATTTTTATTTAAAAAATTAGGTGATAATTAAAAATAGTGTGTATATTTAATAAAATTGTGGTTCAGTGTATAGAAAATATTGAGAACATTTCAATAATAAAATCAAGAGATACTTACCTATCTTTTTTTTTTTTTTTAAGGAAACTTAAGCAGTTTTGAGGCTTGAATTGAGGAACCGATTAAAATTAAAGGGTTAGTTCACCCAAAAATGAAAATTCTGTTATTTACATACCCTCATGTCGTTTCACACCCGTAAGACCTTCGTTAATCTTTGGAACACAAATTAAGATATTTTAGTTGAAATCCGACGGCTCCGTGAGGCCTCCATAGAGAGCAATGTCACTTGTCAAGATCCATAAAGGTACTAAAAACATATTTAAATCGGTTCATGCGAATACGAATCATGAATCGGATCGCGGGTCAAACCGCCAAACTGCTGAAATCACGTGACTTTGGCGCTCCGAACTGCAGATTCAACACACAGATTCACAATGCTCCGATGCTTTCTGAAGCATTGTTTTGAAATCGGCCATCACTATATAAGTCGTTATTTTGTTTTTTTGCCGCACCAAAAGTATTCTCGTCGCTTTATAATACTAATATTGAGCCACTGTACTCACATGAACTGATTTAAATATGTTTTTAGTACCTTTATGGATCTTGACAGAGGAAGTGACATTGCTCCCTATGGAGGCCTCACGGAGCCATCGGATTTCGACTAAAATATCTTAATTTGTATTCCGAAGATTAACGAAGGTCTTACGGGTGTGAAACGACATGAGGGTAAGTAATAAATTACAGAATTTTCATTTTTGGGTGAACTAGAAGGCTACCTATTTATTTTATGAGAATTAGTTCAATTATGCGGTTTTATTTAGAGACACCATTGTTAGTTCCCAGCATACTTTGCATATGGCTGGAAATCGAGAGTAAATATTAAAATTGTGTATTTTATGGTTTTTTGTTTTTTTGTTTTTTTGAGTGAAGGGAAATATCTGTTAATGTTTAATGTTCAGTTATGTTTGATATTTGAAAGAGTTTCTGTTATGTTGAAGTTTTGATTGTTACCATTGTGCAGAAGAGTAAAGCTTATGGTTGTGGATATCGGCATGTTCTAACATTATGAAGCATGTTGCATTGTTCAATGAGTAAATAACTTTGCTATTGCCAGTACAGTAACAAGTTTGTTCTTACTTGTAATGTGCTAGCAGCATACAGTCTTTTAATAATATCAAATATATATTGGTCATTTCCATTTACTCTAAATCACACACTTTTGAGAGTCAACTTAAAATAAAAAAGCACATTCAGGGCTCGAGAATAAGGACTGTCCGATGGCCTGGGGCCAGTGTGAACAACACTCGGGATAGACGGAACGGTCACTTGCCCGATCGGGCTAGGGCTGTAGGGTGTGCGTTATATATAGTCTATGATATCGTAATTGTTGATTTAACAATCTGATATTATTGAGTATGTCCCTCACTTCACAAAAACCAAACAAAACACCCATTGAGTGCACGCCATAGACTAGTGTTTCTCAACGGGGGCGTTCAGAGAACATTGGGGGGCGTTGGAAGCAAGATTTTTAAAAGGGGGGCGTTCAGCTGTTCTTGGGGGGCGTTCACGAGTTTACGCCAAAGATCCAGGCACGACAAGATTAAACGTGTAGTTACTTGCAAAAGAATTGCCTTCAACATTCTAAAATCTGCCAGTTTAATGCAACATGTAAGCTAGGCTATGTATCGTTTTTTTTGCAACGATTATTTTTCCAGTCATAGACCAGCGCTCAAACGCTGACATGAATTCACGTGCACAAAAATGTTTCGCACTGACAACAATCCGGTGGTGCCTTGAATCCAGCGCTGAACCACGCAGCGGAGGAATGGAAAGTTGACAAGCCATTAAAAAAGTACTGACTTAACATACTTGCTTAATAAGAACCACTTATATTTTCAAATATTTTCAATAAATCATGTTCCCATTCACTCGGTGACGAATTTTAAAATGAATGAAACTAAATTCTATTTGTAAGGTAAAACCTTTACATTTTTAATGCCTAATGCCAAAATGTTTTCTTTGTCCACAAAGTAATTTACTGGGCATTATTGTTAACTCGCAAGACTGTAAGGAGAAAATGACAATTTGATGGATAATTAATTAAAATATAATCTGTAATCACATTTAGGTAATTTCGCCGTCACATCTGAGTGCAAAACACTGCTTGGATAATTTCAAGATAGGCTAGTTGAAAATAATTAATAATACATTAATAATTTAATAATTGTTCATATGTGTTTATTGTTGTTAGACTATTTGTTTTAATTTAATTAATTAATTTATTTTTTAATTTTAGGCTACTTATTATGGACACAAATTAATCATGACAAACCGAATCAATTTGAATTGAATTAATTATAGGCCTACCATTGATGATAACATTAAGCTGATACCAAGGTATCTAAGCCTATAATTATAACTTTTTTTTTTTATGAAAAATCATGATTGTATATATTTTTTTTTTTCCAAAGTAAGATTAATGTAAGCAGCTTCTTGCAATACTCTCCTAAATGCGTAATAAATCCTAAGTGCACACATTAGCGCTGAAATGACCGTATAGCCGCTGGTCGTTTTTACTGTCCAGAATTATCAAAGAAATTCAATAGGCAGACGCAGATTATCTTGAGTTTTGCGTTAGTTCAAATGCGCGTCAAGGTGATGGAAACCATTGGCATACTCATGGTGTGTAATGACCACTTGTGCGTAAAACACCATGGCATTATGTATTAGGCCCCACAAAGTCTGACAAACAGCCCTCGACATAGAAATCAGATGTTTAAACTCGTAGTTATTTTGTGCGCGAGCGCGTTCATGTGGAGACTGCCAGTGTATGGGCATATACTTGTTTAACCAGTATTTCATCAGTTCTTCTGCGTCTCCTCACAGCATTTTTAAATAAAACGATATCCAACAACACAAATAGCTCTCTCTGTAATCACAAGTTCCCTTCATAATGCAAAGCATGCGACTTGCACGCTTAAGTTTCAGAAAACATCGTCAATATATGTATTCTTTATATCACAGGTTTTCAAACCCTGTGTCACGAGACTTAAAAAATGGGTTGGCATTTTCATAAAAGCATAGTCTAAAATGAATAAACAAAATATATTTGACTTAATTGATTAACAAAGCGAAAGAAAAAACTGCCCAATAGTAGCCTATACTGCTCAGTTTGATTCATTTTTGTGAGGCGCGGCGCTCCACAAACAAGTTCAAGGAAAGGAAACCGAGATGGCAAAAAGCGCATCCTGTTTTCTTTATTTTGCAAAAGCATAATGTTCTGTTTTTAGTGTGAGTGTATAAAAGTAAACTTTGCAGTATCGAATAATGTCTTACTCATATCTGTAAATTACGGTATTTAAGTTGTTTCTGTTGGTAGGAAACCAGTTGAAGTGATCGCGCCGGCGCCTCGCGTGCGCACTCAACATATTCATTGCAAACTTGACATGACAGCCTGTTCATTATCAAAATAAAATACCGTCAGCCACACATATAAAAAATTACACTGCTCATACAGTATCTGTGCCGTTCAACGTGACCACCGCTGAAACTGGTTCTGCCTAACACATTTTTGCTCATTTGAAGAGGATGATTTTTTTCATTGATATTGAAACGGGAGTGAAGTACAAATCCTATTTGACACAAATAAAAGTTCAGCATCCAAATACATTGCTAATATGGAAACATTTGAATTCGTGCCAAACGAGAGAGAACACCGGTTTTTACTTTCAGTTTCGCTTCGTTTGGGCTTGTTTATAGCTACTCACCAGTTTTTATTCTTGTTCTGTATATGTATATTATATATTTTAGTATTCTTATGCTTGACTAGACTTGGTTTTGTCGCGTCAATAAAAAAAAAAATTAAAAAAAAGGTTGTTCATTAAAAAAAAAAAAGTTTGACAGCCACTGCTTTATATTTTGCGTATGTGTTGGAAAACACAAAACCTGGCATGGACCACTTTTTGTGTTATATGAGAGGGGGATCCCCCAAATGAGGTGCCGGATCAGATTTCAGAGGTTCCGGTTCCAGCTTGTCCCGGCTGCCTGCCACTGTTCAGTCAAATCAAATCTTTTATTTGGCTTTCAGTGACATGCTTTTTAATTATGAAAGCCGCAGTCCGTAACTTTTGGAGCTCTAGTGGTAAATAACCAAAATTGCAGGCGTCTTGGTACTGCAGGTAGCCTACTGTAGCCTACTCCACAGCGGTGCCGACTCGAACCAGTCTAATAGTAGCCAATATAAATATAAAATATAGGCTAAACTCTTATTATAGGTGGGTCATAGTGATTCAGGATAAGACAAAAACACGGTTTGGAAAATGGATTCATGATGTAGGCTAATGGTCTTTGGGGGGCGGTAAAGGACCTGGATAATGGATAGGGGGGCGTTGGCCCAAAAAAGGTTGAGAACCACTGCCATAGACTGTAAAAAAAAGGTGATTTAGAGTGCATTTATTTAGTGTTCGCTTTCACTGCGTGATTTAGTCTACTAAATATCAAGTGACTAACATTTTAGACACAAAATCACCTGTTTCGCTCTATTAATAGTTCCAAGTCCGCACAGCATTGTTTTGTATCTCTGAGCAACACTCCCTGAATTAATGAATCGGTTGAATCTCAATGACTCGCTCATTAACAGTGATTCGCTGCCACCTACTGGCGGGTTTAATTTCACGTTTAAAGTGTCTTTTCATTTTTAAAATAATTTAAAATAACAGTATTTAACGTTTTATATTTTCAACATTTCAAAACATTATTTATGCATCTGTAACTGCTCTTGACTGATTAACATTAATAAGTTTAATAGTTATATAGTTAGCTAGATTACAATTTCTGTAGGCTACCTGAAAATCTCCTGTTTAAACCTCCATGAAAAACTTGAAAAGCACCATATGTTTCATTTATATGTTTGTTCTGTTGTTTTTATTTTTGCTATCACTCAATTTGATTATTTGTTACTATTTTATTACTTACTGTTTATTTGTCTAACAATATTTAAAATTTAAGTCAGTTAATCTTTTGGTGTCATAACCCTATTTATTAAGGTTATATGGTTATATGTATCAAAAACAACAAAAACAAAAACTAGGCTTATTTTATAGGTCCATTTTCTTTTCTTTTACTTTATTAATTCTTTTGGCGGGGCAAATAAAAATTTGAACCACTGGCTCGACCGGGCCAGTAGAAAAAAATCCTTAGTGTTGAGCCCTGACATTTCACTAAAAGTATTAAATTAATTGTGTCATAGACTAAATAATTTAGGAGATTTTACATGATTTATTCAGGTAGATTCCATTAAAGAAATCAAGCCTACTAAACTACTAAAATATCAAGTGTAATATTGTTACCATAATTTAAAAGTAAATAACACATAACATTTTTTCTGAAGTTATACTGTCTGTGTGTAAATACAACTAGGCTCTCTCTGTGCAGCATTGAACAATCACTAAAAATGCATTTTGTGCAAAATGTCTGTGTAAACTTTCATGGTATGCATTTCAGATGCAACTTCTGTTGTGTAACCACAGATTAAATATTGCATTTCTTAATAATTTCAAAGTTACAAACTCACAAATTGTATTTTTTTTAACAGGTTGAAGGTTGGGGGAGATTTCCTCATTTTGCTGTATTCCTTCAACAGCAAAGAAAAGGGAAAAACAAAGAAGATATCATAGACTCTCACTGCCTCCTTTGTGCAGACCTTAAACTTTCTGATCTACCCATTTATTGCCCTGCTGGAAATGTTCTGAAAACTTTCAGAAAGACTGCCCCAACTCTTCTGGATCTAGCAAAAGAAACTCAAAATACCTTTTCCTCAACCTCATCAGATGAATTATACTCTTTCAGCCTATCTCTGCAAAATACGCCAGGGCCATTAATTAACAAATTGCTGTCTGGAGATGAACAATGTACACAAAACAAATTACCATCAGTCTGCCATTACCATACAGAACCGTGTCAAATTCTGAAGGAAAAGAGTGTTGCTCATAGCATCAGAAGAGTTAGTGTGTTGCCACCTGTCAGAGAGTCCAGAAACCTGAGGAGCTACAGTCTTTTTAAAAGAGTGCAACCAACAGACTGGCACCAAGCAGAAGTCTCCAAGGCCATGATGCCTGGTGCCACTGATGCTGTCACTGCTGCTGAAAGAGCGAATGTCAATGGTGGTACAAGAAATGTTGTTGAGGTCCTCACAAACTTTATCCCAGAAGAGAACAGCTACAGGTTTAAGGGATATCCTAGCACAAAACATTGGCTATCCCAGGACAGCACTCAACTTCCACCTACTTTTAACATCACCTTTCAAAATAAGTATGAGTTACCTTCCAGCACTATGGCATATACCACAGTGGGCAGAAACCTCAAGCAGGAAGAACTGACAAGGCCTTCCACCAGGAACAACACTAGTTATAGACTGTATTCTGCCCACAAAACAAGAGATGTGAAAAGACCTCAACTAATGCTGATTGGTACTAGAGTTCACATGCCTACGTGAATATTACTAATTTTTTTTTTTTTTAACTCTCTAAAAGTTGTTGTACCATCTTTATGGAGTACAGATAAATAGGTGTTGTGATTCTTTTTTCTTTTTTTAAGCAGCATAAGACTCAGAATACAAGGCTAACACTCCAGTGTACTTGAAGAATTTGTGTTACATGATGATTATGCAACATAAAGAGATTTTCAAGTCTGCTTGGATTTTTTTTTTTTTTTTTTGAGACTGCAGGATCCTTTTACTCAGAACCATGCCATTTTTCTATGCATGTACAGCATGCATAGACAAATTTTGTAAATGTAGAAAATAATATTAAAGGGTTAGTTCACCCAAAAATGAAAATTATGTCATTAATGACTCACCCTCATGTCGTTCCAAACCCGTAAGACCTCCGTTCATCTTCGGAACACAGTTTAAGATATTTTAGATTTAGTCCGAGAGCTTTCTGTCCCTCCATTGAAAATGTATGTACGGTAGACTGTCCATGTCCAGAAAGGTAATAAAAATATCATCAAAGTAGTCCATGTGACATCAGTGGGTTAGTTAGAAGTTTTTGAAGCATCGAAAATACATTTTGGTCCAAAAATAACAAAAACTATGACTTTATTCAGCATTGTATTCTCTTCCGGAATCCTTTCCATTGAATCCTTTCATCTGTCGGTGTTGGTAATGCACTTTTACGTGGTTGTTTTTGGCGATTAGGACATCCGCGACATGCACACTTACACACCATTTTAAAAAATATAGCAATACCAAAATACAAACAATGTAGAATAGCTTGAATACAGCGTGCGTCTCCCTCAGACTGTAAACGAAGCTCGGGCGCACCGGATAACACATCAGCAGCGTCTTAAGTCAGCAGCATCACTGCGGAGTCGTGAACGCTGATTGACAACAGACCCGGAAGAGAATACAATGCTGAATAAAGTCGTAGTTTTTGTTATTTTTGGACCAAAATGTATTTTCGATGCTTCAAAAACTTTTAACTAACCCACTGATGTCACATGGACTACTTTGATGATGTTTTTATTACCTTTCTGGACATGGACAGACACAAACACTTTCAGTGGAGGGACAGAAAGCTCTCGGACTAAATCTAAAATATCTTAAACTGTGTTCCGAAGATGAACGGAGGTCTTACGGGTTTGGAATGACATGAGGGTGAGTCATTAATGACATAATTTTCATTTCATTTTTGGGTGAACTAACCCTTTAACTAAGATTAATAAATTCTATAGAAGTACTGTTCATTCTTAGTTCATTTTAACTATGTATGTAGATTCAAATATTAGGATATAAGATTCCATGACATTTACCACAACTGGGAAATGTCCTATAAATCTGTGACCAGCTGAATGTGCCAAAAATTACTTGATTTACAACAGAATCATTTGTTGACACTAATAATATTTGCTCTCAACAATAATAGTGATTAGTGAATAGAAGAAAATAATAAATCACATTATGGTATCAGTGTAATATAAACAACAGTATTATGCTTGATTCAATTAATGGCCAAAACATTCTTCTCTGCAGTTTATTTTGCAGTTTCATGTGCATCAGCATAGTCTAAACAACAGAACATAGCCATAAAATACACATGACCAGCCTCCAAAGAGCAAAAATAATCATAACTATATCATTATTAATATACATAATTATAAATAATATCTTGTACTAAGTTAAATTAGACACATATCTTGATAATGAACCAAAAGAACAAAAAAACTAAATGTAACACAAAAGTTATTCTTGGCACAAAAGAAATGCATGCACTCTTTACAGAGAAACACAAGCTTAGCTGACTCTTTCAAGTTTTCTATAGCAAGTTTTTACTATGACATCATCATTGCCTAAACAAAATGAACACATATTCATTTGCAGTATTTATTCCAAGATCTAAATAACATTTTAATTAATGTAGTGGCTGAATATGAGAGTCTCTAATGCTTGACATGAAAATACTAAAGCTCTTTTGCAGTGACAATGTTGATAAGCAGCCAATGTAACATCATAAAGGGAACAGACACTGCGTCACATTCTATTTGTGGAATTTCCACTATATACATTAAGTACATTAAGTGTGTATGCGTATGTGTATGTGAGTGTTATATATATATATATATATAAACACATGCACACACAATAAAAATAAAGCTATGGTTGGCTTTCAATGTAGTAAGGCCAAGAAATAGCGAATGAACAAGTGGTTTTACACCACACAGAGATGAAACATTCAAAAGAACAAAATCAAATAAATATACACAAACAAATCTGTAACGAAATAAAGAAAATTTAGCAATTTTGCTTCTCCATTAAGCAGCACTGTGATTTCAGTATCTCTATCAAAAGCATATGAACACTTAAATTAAGGCATCAACAAAAAGGTTTATACGGCAAGTTTAAACTGGTATTTGAAATCATGAAGAGGGACGAACATATTCCATCGAAACTGATACATGCTTTTAAAGAAATATTAAAGGTTTTGTTTTACTGTAAACTTTTGCGATTTGCTTATTTCAATCTACTCACAGTACAGAATGCAAATCACAGTAAACAAGAGCAATGCCATCTCCTCTTTTTAAGGAAATGTGACATCTGAAACATGCATAAGATGCAAATTCATCAGGATTCATTTAGGATGTAAAGATTAAAATGAATATGCCATAACAGTCAGCAAGAAATATTGGCATGAATTCTGTCATGAATCAAGACCAAAATTTACTCACAGTGACTAGTAGATGGGTCTAGAGCATTGCACAAAAATAAATGTAATATAAGTCTGATATATACCACAAAGCAAACAAACAGCCCAAGGTTTAAAACAAAAAATGATAAAGACAATAAGACTCATTCTCAGGTCTCGGGTCATTTTAACATCAGACTAGAAAGTATACCTACGAGACAAGACATTTTATGTGTGGAAGGAATGTTTATCATTTCTGTCTGATTTCTTGACTTGTTTTATACACACACACACACACACACAAAAAAAAAATAACATCAGTACCAACTTAGTTCACATCCCCACGGATGGCTCTGACCTGATCTACTGCAACAAACAAAATACTTTTAGGACTACCGATATATTCTGAACATTAATAATGAGGTAATAAAGTGCTGCAAAGGTATATTCATACATCCTTAAGATTTGGGCAGATGTGTAATACCTTATTGTGGAATTATGTCAAAAATAAGATTCTACAAATATGCATACAAATATTATCTGACAGACTGAGCTCTAGATGATTGTGAGGGACTGTTTTTAAGTTCTGCCACCCTTGCTGAGGAAAGAAAGTAGGAATGACTCCTTAATCAATCAAATCACCTTTGATTGAGCCTTCAGCTTTTGGCTTTCTCATTGTGTCGAAATAGTGAGATGAGCTCCTCACACGTTTGGGTTTCCACCGAGCTAAAGTGAGACTCCATGTTCCAGGCCAAGTCTGCTGAAAGAAAGTCATCCACTGCTGTCTGGGTCTCATTGCTAGTGTGGAAGAGGTGGCCAAGGCTGTGAAAGGAACTGGAGATGGTCTGAGTTTCAGCACTGCTGAGCCTCACCTGGCCATCATGGGAGCAAGGCAGAGAAAGCGGAGCAGGCCTGATGTCAGTCTGTGTTTCTGTGTCCGAGGACTCCGTGCTCATGCTGAAACTAGAGTGTCTGAGAATACTGCCAAGGGGCATGTGCCCACTCGTGTCTAGCAGGAAGTTGAGGTCTGTCTGGGTCTGGGTGTCAAACATCTCAAGCTCCAGATCATTTGGTTGCACCCTTGTTCCAACCTCACTGTTGTGCCCATTACCAAGGTTGTCAAAGAGCAGGAAGTCAGTCTGTGTCTCAATGTCCAGGAGTTCCAAAGTTGTCTCTGTGTTCAGACTGTTCAAGCCACTTTCTTCTGTCTGAGTCTGAATGTGTGTTGCATTAAGGAACTCCTCAAAGTCAAAGTCAATACCAGCGTGATGCGGTTCATGAGCAGGAACTAAACCTGAAGCACAGCTCGAAGCTGCTCCAGTTATGGTGTCAGAAAGTATATTCTCAAGGTCACGGAAGAGTATCATGGTCTGAGTCTGGTTGTCCGCAACTGTGTTTTGTTGTAAAATGTCAGTCTGGGCCCCAAAACACATGGATGCAGCAGTCTTGTCCTCAAAAAGCCCAGCTCCAGCGCTGGTCAGAGGATCTTCTAAAGCACTGGTTCTGAAAGGCGCATCAGCCGTTGCGGTCTGAGTGGAGACACTGAGTGTATCAGTATCAAAAATATTTGTGCACATTTCTTGGTCCATCTGGCTTTCATGCACCGGGGTTGCAGAATGAGCCGTTTGTGTTTCTCGGGTCACGTTAAAGGACGAGAAACTGAAAACATCAGTCTGTGCCCCAATGGATAAAGTGGCTTTGATTCGTGAGGGTAGCGTCTGGGTTTGCACACTAACAGGCAGCTGAATCTGAGCGCTTACACTGATGTCTGTCTGAGAGCAAGAGGACACTGAGGCCTCACAGCAGGGGGAAACAGTCGCTGGTCCAGCATCCATCCCTTTGTTGAGGTATGATATGTCAGTTTGAATGTTTGTTGAAATGCTTTTGTTTTTGGATCCAAGATCAATTATTGGATAACCCACAGAGACTTGACTCTCAAGATTGACCTGTACTCCTGTGCTAATAGTTTCTGGGCCCGATGTAGGTACAGGAAAGGTCTCTTTGAAAGTCTTATTGTTCAGATCAGGCACGACTGTGCCGACCGACGGTGACAAAATATGCACAGTGTTTACGGACCCTTGTGCATCAACAGACAAGAGCAACAACCTCAAGGCACTACTTTCTGCAGAAGGGAGGAGAACAGGCAGGTGGGTGAACTGCATAACAGGAACGTTGACTAGGGCCACTTTGGGCTTTGGGAGAAGGAGCTTCTGGATGTTTCTAGGGTGGTCAGTGTTGTTTTGTGCTCTGTCTGGGGCTTCAGAGACTAGTATGGTAGAGATTGCTCCTTCACTGAGCTTTTTCTTAGAGTCTGGAATTTCATTTATTTGTTCATCAGGCATAACATTTGTTGCACTGCTTGACAATCTTTCCATCTTCCTCTTTTTCACTGGCGGGTACCTATAAGACAAATACTGACACTCTGAGCATTTTAATAAGACATACTATGATTAACACCCTTAAACTAGGACATAATGTATTAATAAAACAATCAGTGGCTGTCCTGACCCACATAATGTCCTAGGTAAGGTCAGACATGATATCCACTAGAAAGACGATTAGTATCATGTTTTAAGCAAGGTGGATATCATACCATCCTTTTTCATTATTTTTTCATCAACAGTTTAAACTCTTAGCCAGATAAACTAAGTACCTGTGCTCCTTGGGAACCTCGTGGCCAGTTCTGTAGATATGAGACAGCAGTGCTGCTCTACTGGCGTAAGGACAACCACAAGTACAGCTGTATGTCCTCCCACAATCCTCAGCATGTCTCCGCAGGTCCCACTCAGTGCTGTAGCCATTACTGCACTTCAAACACTTGTGCTTCTTTTCTGCATGCATCTTCATAAAGTGCTATGCCATTAGTAAGATTAGGAAACATGTTAGTTAGCAGCTGTTTTCCTAGCAGGACATAAAATATATCAAGTTAAGAATAAATAAATAAATAAAAAATAAAATGGTGTCAGTTTACTGAAGGTAAGGCTGGGCGATAAACAATATCATATTGAGATCACAAAACAAATTATGTCATTAACGATGATAAGCTCTGGACATTTTTACTCAATATGGATTACATATCAGTCTATCACATAGCAGAAATAATGCAAAAACTGTCAGTCTGCAGGGGGCCGGCGAGGGCAAAAGCGAAACCGAACTTGGTGAGGAAGGTGGGGAAATTGTTGGAAAAAAAGGTAACATAACATCAACATCAATATGCAAATAGTTTGCTTGTGTTTTTTTAAGCAACGAAGCGCAGATTAAGGGCAGGTTCACACAGAAAGGATTTTTGTTAGAGATGCACTGAAATGAAAATTGTAGGCCGAAACCAAACCCCGAAACCGAAAATAGCTGTTTTGGCCAAAAATTTTCAGGAGCCGAAATTTCAGTGCATCCCTAGTTTTTGTGGATAAAACACGAGACGAAGGTCAGTGTGAAAAAAAGAAACAAAACAAAAAACATGCAAGCTCTTGAAACGCCTTTTAAGTTGAACTTCTTTTAACTTCCATCCCAGCGACAATAGCAAGAGTACGTAAATGCAGTCCCATGTTAATCAATGTAGCATAATAACCCTTTTACAATGTTTATAACTTTTTACTCAAATTTCTACCTCTAAATCATTTCATTGATATAAAACCAGTGCATGGTTAAGATTTTTTAACTTTATTTTATCCAACAGTAACATTTTTTTTATAGGTTGTACCTCTTCAAATATATGAGATTTTTGGTTCCACCATTTTAATAAGTTAAAAGGCAACCTAACTTCTATTGTTTTAAGGCAGAAAAAGAATATTCGCACAGTTAAAAGTGTACGTGTATATGTTATTCTATTTTTGTTAACAAAGTATATTCTAAAATTTAATAAATGAACCCTCTGGTTTCTCCGGGCTTCAGTCATTGTTGGTATACTCGTCAAGCTGGCAGCATAATCAAATTATGTATTGTGATAAACATCAATATCAATCAATACGAAAAAAAAAAAAACAACAAAAAAAAACATTGTGATCATATTTTTGACATATCTCCCAGCCCTAACTTAAACGGTTAGTTCACCCAAAAATGAAAATAATGTCATTTATTACTCACCCTCATGTCGTTCTACACCCGTAAGGCCTTCATTCATCTTCGGAACACAAATTTTAAAAAAAGTTATTTTTGATGAAATCCGATGGCTCAGTGAGGCCTCTATAGACAGCAATGCCATTGAATGGCAATGAAATCAGCCATCAATAGATATTGTTGAAAAGTCATTATTTGTTTGTTTTTTTGGCACACAAAAGTTTTCTCGTCGCTTTATAATATTAAGATAGAACCACTGTAGACACATTAACTGTTTAAATATGTTTTGAGTACCTTTCTGGATCTTGAGAAGTTCAGTGGCATTGCTGTCTATAGAGGCCTCACTGAGCCATCGGATTTCATCAAAAATAACTTAATTTGTGTTCCGAGGATGAACGAAGGCCTTACGGGTATAGAACAACATGATTATATGAGTAATAAATGACATTATTTTCATTTTTGGGTGAACTAACCCTTTAAGGTACAATGAGAAAAAAAAAAGGTAACATGCTCCAGACATAACAATGGCAAGTACCTGTTTAACAAGCGAAAACTGAGAAAAGGGCCTATTGGGTCCTCTTGGGCAGCCTTCTATTGGGCAACAGTAGAGCTTTTGTGAATCCTTAACGTCCTTTCTAACAGTAGGGTTGACCAGACCCTCCTGAAATCAAAAGAAAAATAATGAGAAATGACTTGAGAGAGATGACAAAGACACAACAGGAATATTGCTTCTTGTGTCAGTGGCAAGAAAATGTCTTTGTTACATATCTATGTAACCTTGGTTCCCTCATAGGTACTTAATGCTGCATCAGTAGCTGACGCTATGGGAATATGAGATACACACTTCCAAAAAAGCAATCGCATTCACCCCTGAGGAAAATAATGTGAGTCACCAAACTCAATGAAATCCAAAACATGGAGAAAAAAGTAAAAGAAAACAAATAATAAAAAAAAAACAGAAATAGGCATATAATTCTCCTCCCCTCTTTTCTAAACAGACACGATCAAAAGATTTAATTTAAGCTTTTATTCACATATAAACATTCATCAACTCACACATTAGTTGTGGTAAAGGGAAGCTCAAGACATGCAAGAACCAATGAGGTTTGTTTTTGTATTGTATATCTAAATGCATTTCATTTTTATGAATGCATTTATATTATTGTATTTCTCTTTTATTTTATCTTATTTTTGTAAAGCGCTTTAAAACGTAACTTTTAAAAGCGCTATAGAAAATAAAGTATATTATTATTATTGTTGTTGTTCTTGTGCGTCAAAGCAAGTACGGTTGAGTTTCTGTTTATGTTCACTGATCAATGTTTCTATGTAAATAAAAAATCCTAAATTCAATCTGTTCATCATATAAAGCGATCAAGTCTCTTTGGAAAATTTGGACTAAACACTCAATTCATATGGATTAGTTTTACAATCTTTTTGAAACGTCAAAATGGTAGTTGCATGGACTGTTAATGGAGAAACAGAAATCTCTCCGATTTCATTAAAAATATCTTCATTTGAAGAATGAAGAATGAAAGTCTTACAGGTTTGGAACAACATGAGGGTGAGTAATTAATGACAGAATTTTCATTTTTGGGTGTACTATCCCTTTAAGGATTTGATTTGACAGTAAATTACTTAAAATTTGGTCTTTTAAAAATAAAAAGTGATCTTGTCTCTTTCCCCACGACAGAAAATCATATGAAAACAGCATGAGGTTAAATAAATAATGAAATAATTATGGATGAACTACAGTAGTGGCCAAAATTGATGTAAAGAAGGGATATTTTTAATTACCTTAAAAGTTTGATTAATAAAACAACTGACGATTGTTTTTTTAAATCAAATAAAACGCAACTACGCAATATGCTTACAAACTCTTTAACTCTTTAATTTTTTAATAAAGAGTGAAGATGTTAATTTTTCTAGGCCTGACAACACTTTTGGCCACTAATGTATTCCTTTAATGCTTTTCAGTCTGAACGGTCAGATCGGATTTTATGGGTTTACGAGTCACGCTGCACTTGCAACAAGAAGACAAATTGTGCACTGCTTTCCCTTGCTGCAAAACAAATAGACTATATAAACACATTTTATACTGAATAAAATGTGTTTATTCATGGCTGGAAATGTCTTATTCAGAAATCAGACTCCATGCCTTGCAAACGGCCCTGGCTCATCCTGTGCTGTAACCTGGGGTTATGTCACTCTTGACTATGTCACTTCTGAAATATTTTTTTATCGGGGGTTTGTTACTATAATTTTAACTAACTAAAAGTAGAGTTGAGGGCCAGAGTTGACAACTCCTGATCTAATCAATGCACAAACCTAACAGCACATATTATATATATTTTAAATTTATGTAAGAAAATACTAAAGTTATATTAATCCTCTCTTCCGCCCTCCTTACAAAAAACATGTACTTCTTCTAATACATGTCACAGTAACAGTTCAGTAGGCCTAATTCAAATACTATAAATTTTTAGTTCACAAACGAAAAACAAGGCTACAATAAATAGACTGAAGAACAGAAGAAAAAACTCTGAGTGAAATAAGACTCAACCTGTACAACCGAAGCATACCTAAAGCAAAAACATTAAATAGCACATTTATCATGGTGTTAATGTGGTGTTGTACCTTGACTCTGTGGGACTTGACTAGATGCATGTTGAGTGCTGGTGTGTTAGGAAGAATCTTCCCACATCCTTCCACCGTACAGAGGATGTTGGTCCGCACTTCTTTGGTGAGTTCTGTTATGGAGGGTTTAATAATCTCTCTGTCTTGTAAAGGCAGCTTTTCGCTGCATTTTTGCCTTTTGTGACGACTGTCATTTTTGACTGTTGAAGCAGCCATGATTCAACACACTACAACACACACATTCATTTCCGGGACACGTCGCATAGCAACCAACTCACCACAGACAGTCCGCACTTTCACTTCCGGAAGATGCATAGAAAACAAGCACATGCAACTCAATGCTAATGTAGCGCTGGGTGTACATTACTTTTATTATTATTTTCTCTATAATATAAGCAACTGTTTACAAACAAACGCTCCGCGACTGCACTTCCTGGTTCTTTTCGCACTCAGCAAAGAACTGTGACGTGGTGTTTGTCGGGTTAAAAAACAATCATGATCGCAGCTGCTCTGACTGTACAGCTGTCTGACTTGTCACCTCTGGGGTCCGTATCTCGCTTAATACATCTGAGATGATTTGACAGATGATCTAATCGTGATAATTAATCTCTAGCTGATTTGGTTCGTCAAACGAATGCGCAGATTTGATTAAATATCTGGATTAAGATGTCTGATATTACTGCGTGTTCTTGTGTTCATTGGAAAGGGCAGATTTATCGATACTCGAAACCATGATCAGCAATGCAGCGGTCGACTCGCGGCAAGACAGCAACGTAATGACATATATAAAAAGGAAACAGCCAAACAAGCAAAATGACATAAAGGTTCTAATATATAAATGAAATGTCTAAATGTTTATTGTTACATGATTCTCAATTATTCCTATTTTGCACAATTTCTTGTAGCCTATCTGTAGGGTTTACACTTTTGTAAAAGTGCCTTGTAATTAGCAATGAATGGCTATTTACAGTAGGCACTAATTTTACACAAGAAGTGGATAAAGCTTCTTAAGGGTCAGTAACACATTTCTGATGGCACAGCAGACAACATTTTCTTTATGCTGTTTTCATTTTTTATAAGTTATCTGCATCTTCTGCACTGCATCAAGCTGCCTGTAGTTATCACCAATGTAAGGCTCCAATAAAATTTTGAGATAATTTCCTCACAAATAAATCTCTATTTTATTATAGATCTCACAACATTATAATTATATTCAAATTAAATTTAAAGTTATTATTATTATATAAAAATATATTTTCATGCAGCCTATATTTTTTATTAAAGGGTTAGTTCACCCAAAAATGAAAATAATGTAATTTATTACTCACCCTCATGCCGTTCCACACCCGTAAGACCTTTGTTCATCTTCAAAACACAAATTAAGATATTTTTGTTGAAATCCGATGGCTCAGTGAGGCCTGCATAGGGAGCAATGACATTTCCTCTCTCAGGATCCATTAATGTACTAACAACATATTTAAATCAGTTCATGTGAGTACAGCGGTTCAATATTAATATTATAAAGCGACGAGAATATTTTTGGTGGGCAAAAAAAATAAAATAAGGACTTATATAGTGACGGCCGATTTCAAAACACTGCTTCATTAAGCTTCGGAGCATTATGAATCTTTTGTGTCGAATCATGATTCGGATCGTGCGTCAAACTGCTGAAATCACATGACTTCAGCGCTCCGAACTGCTGATTCGACAAAAAAGATTCATAATGCTCCGAAGCTTCATGAAGCAGTGTTTTGAAATCAGCCATCACTATATAAGTTGTTATTTTGTTTTTGGTGCACCGAAAATATTCTCGTCACTTTATATTAATATTGAACCACTGCACTCACATGAACTGATTTAAATATGTTTGTAGTACATTAATGGATCTTGAGAGAGGAAATGTCATTGCTGGCTATGCAGGCCTCACTGAGCCATCGGATTTCAACAAAAATATCTTAATTTGCGTTCCGAAGATGAACAAAGGTCTTACGGATGTGGAATGACATGAGGGTGAGTAATAAATGACATTATTTTCATTTTAGGGTGAACTAACCCTTTAACTTCCCTGATTCAATATGGGTGTTCTTGTAAGAAGTAGCAATGGCTGGGGCAAACTTTCACCTTTGAAAGGCAGTCAAATCTTGTTTATTTGAAATAAGCCAGCTCCTGAGAAGCTTTGAGCTTTACAGACTTAAACTTCATTAATAATAATCAGAAATGTTTCTTGAGCAGCAAATCAGCAAATTAGAATGATTTCTGGAGTAATGATGCTGAAAATTCAGCTTTGCCATCACATGAATGAAATATATCCTTAAATCAGGGGTAGGCAAGTTTGGTCCTAGAGGGCCGACATCCTGCAGAATTTAGCTCAAAACTTAATTAAACACACCTGAACAAGCTAATCAAGCTCTTCAGGATTACTAAGGCCAGAGGAGAACTGGCCCCCTGACTAAGCCTGGTTTCTCCCAAGTTTTTTTTCTCCATTTTAACAGCTATTTTTCACTTGTTTGCCACCTGATGTCACCTGTTGGAGTTTGGGTTCCTTGCCGCTGTCGCCTTTGGCTTGCTTAGTTGGGGACACTTGACATTTGACTTGACATTTGATATTCAACAGTGCTTTGATCTGCCTGCATTAACACTATTCTTTAAAGGTGCTAAAGAGGATGTTTTGTTTTATACATATTTGCAATATTACTTGAAATTGTCTTTACTAACTGATAAAAGACTATTTATTAGGTGCACTGAAAGGAATAATATTAATATACATCATCTGTGCATGAGGTAGGGCCTTAAAAACATCAGCCAATCGTTTACGCGATCATCGCGTAAACGATTGGCCCTCTGGCTTGTCAATCACTGCCGTGACGGTCCTTGTGAGAGACGAGCGCGGCTGCGCGCTCCAGTAACTTTCCACACTCCACAGGTGCCGCATGCGATGTTTTTGTCCGGAGACAGGAGTAACAACTGCAGATTATGAGTTACCTGCGGTGAGTCCGACATAATGAATCCACTAACACGATACAGCGAATGCTGGTGGTAAACACTCGTGTTCCAATACGTTCATGCACGAGTTTTGGGAGGCGTTCCCTCGAAAGGAGGGGGGGTTGTTCTTACGCATGCGCTCATTTCAAAAACTCAGTAACAGTCTTTGGTTTCTCAGTCGACGAAAAGATCCTCTTTAGCACCTTTAAGAGCTGGTGTTCAGCCAAAATAATGTACCAGTTATCAATGTAAAGCTGCTTTGACACAATCTACATTGTAAAAGGCGCTATATAAATAAAGGTGACTTGACTTGACTAAGGCTATAGGAAGGTGAGGGGGTTTTTTTTTAGGGTTGGAGCTAAAATCTGCAGGACAGCGGCTCTCTAGGACCAAACTTGCCTACCCCTACCTTAAATCAAGAGGATAGCAACACACAACATAAATGAAAGCACTTCTCTCCTATCATGACACATATTTGTCACTCTCTGAAGAGGATGGTGAAACAAGTTCTTTGACCATCGAAATAATGTATAACTTGTCAGGTTCACTCTTCAAAGTTTACACCAACAGGTGTTGATTATAATTGATTAATTTACTGAAAGGGTTATAAAGAATAATATTATTGATAAACAATATTTTAAAAAAGTATTACACAATTATCTAATGACTGACTGTTTAAAAAAAAATAACCACAAAATATAACATGAAGAATGGGTAACATTTATAATCTACATTTCTCACTGTTGCTAAATGTCAAGCAACATTGCTACAGCCCTTTGCATCATACAATTCGATGTTACAGTGTTGCAAAAACTTGGACAGCGACATTGCCTTAGTAAAAAATTAATGCGGCAATACAAATACAGTATTTAAAAAAATGGCCAGAATGTTGTCTCGTTGCTAAATGTCGTGCAATGTTGCTACAGCCCTTTGCGTCATACAATTTTATGTTACAATGTTGCGAACACCATTTTTACTAATGGAACGTGACAATACAAATACAGTATTTGCTTATTGCTTTTTTGAGTCAAAAGCAAATAGAACTGCAGCACTGCAAGGCATTAAAATTGCTGCACTGCCGCTCATGTGATGTTCCTTAAAAGGTATATTTTGGTAACACTTTATTTTAGTGTCCTTATTACACGTTACATATAGTTACTGTAGTAATAACTATAAATTATTCATAATTACACATGCAACTAACTCTAATCCAAAACCTAATCCTAATCCTAACCCTATAAGTACATGTAGTTAATTATTATTACTCAGAACTTAAATGTATAATTACACTCTTATACGGACACCTTAAAAATAGTGTAATATATTTCTTATCTATAATCACATTGTTATCTATAACCATAACAGGTGATGGTGTTCAGTCAGTTCTGCACTTTCTTTTTCTTTTCCCTTTTCTCTTAATGTCATTAACTATTTGTTTAATACACCCACTTCTATAAGTCATTCATTCCCTATTTGACTTGCACTACTCAAAAGTACATCCAGCCACATCTCTTGCATTTCATTTGGTCAAACTAAAAGATGTCACTGTAGGCTCAAAGCTGCCCTTGCCTACACACTCATAGATGTTGAAATAAGTAAATGAATAAATAAATAAGAAGAAAAAAAAAGTGAAAATAATTAAACATGAGAAAAACAATACACTATAATACATAAATGAAAGTATAAATAATATGTCTTGTTGAATAAAAATGTATTTATGTACTACATGTATTTATGTACACTATTATTATTATTAATCTTATTATTATTATATTTATTTGTAGATTTATTTACCAATTTATTTATTTATTATTTTGGCAGCTTGGGAAATCCATAGACAAGTCCTTGCACTGATTACGAGCTGCTGACGAATCACAGTGAAGATTAAATTAGTCTGCTGCATGAAAGCTATCTGTCTGTTCTGCTGTCATTGAACATTCCACATAAATCACATGACGATGATACACAAATAACATTAAAGCCCAAACTACTGTATACATCAGAAGTGCAATATCACTAAAATGTCAAATGATTCAAAATTGTATCACTTCTCAATAATTGCAATCTAAGTTAACAAGTAGAGTATTTTCTCTTATGAGCAATCAAAAACAAGTAATTCAGAAAAACTATATAAAAAATACAGGCTCCAATGTACAAGATCAGGCATAACATTATGACTACTGACAGGTGAATAACACTGATTATCTATATTTATATATTATATATTAGGCAGCAAGTGAACATTTTGTCCTAAAAGTGTTAGAGGCAGGAAAAATGGGCAAGCGGAAGGATTTGAGTGAGTTTGACAAGGGCCAGATTGTGATGGCTAGACGACTGGGTCAGAGCATCTCCAAAACTGCAGCTCTTGTGGGGTGTTCTGCAGTGGTCAGTATCTATCAAAAGTGGTTCAAGGAAGGAACAGTGGTGAACAAGCGACAGTGTCATGGGCGGCCAAGGCTCAATGATGGACGTGGGGAGCGAAGGCTGGCCCGTGTGGTCCGATCCAACAGAGCTACTGTAGCTCAAATAGCTCAAGAAGTTAATACTGGTTCTGATAGAAAGGTTTCAGAATACACAGTGCATCACAGTTTGTTGCATATGGGGCTGCATAGCTGCAGACCAGTCAGGGTGCCCATGCTGACCCTTGTCCACTGCCGAAAGCACCAACAGTGGGTATGTGAGCATCAGAACTGGACCATGGAGCAATGGAAGAAGGTGGCCTGGTCTGATGATCACGTTTTCTTTTACATCATGTGGATGGTGCGTGTGCATCGCTTACCTGTGGAACACAATGCACCAGGATGCACTATGGGGGAAAAGGCAAGTGTGCACAGCCTGTGGGCTGTGAGGCTGTGTGATGCATTGTTGCAAACCATGGAAACCATGGACCATTGTGCCCTTTCATGGAAACGGTGTGCCCCGGTGGCTTTTCAGCAGGATAATGCACCCTGCCACAAAGCAAAAATGGTTCAGGAATGGTTTGGGGGGCACAACAACGAGTTTGAGGTGGTGACTTGGCCTCCAAATTCTGCAGATCTCAATCCAATCGAGCATCTGTGGGATGTGCTGAACAAACAAGTCTGATCCATGGAGGCTCCACCTCGCAACTTAAAGGACTTAAAGGATCTGCTGCTAACATCTTGGTGCCAGATACCACAGCACACCTTCAGGGGTCTAGTGGAGTCCATGCCTTGATGGGTCAGGGCTGTTTTGGCAGCAAAAGGAGACCAATACAATATTAGGAGGGTGGTCATAATATTATGCCTAATCGGTGTAGAAACCCAATGGAACAAAAGTGAATTTACCTTTATGGATCATTGATACACAAGTTAGAAAACAGATTTGTTGAATCACACTTGTGGATGAACATGGTTATGAATCTATAAACACTAGAAATCCATTTATCTGTTTCCTTTTGATTGGTTCACTCAGCACTGCATCAGTAGCTTACATTAGGGAAAATATTTTCTCAGTCCTCAATCTCAATCAGTCCTGAAGCTCTTTTGATTCATGCCAATTCAGGTGAATTGGCCAACAGTGTTCAAGCCCACCATTTCTGAATGTAAGCAGATGCAGAATGCCATTATCTCAGAATCTGTATCCTTCAGGACTATGATCCCTCGTCCTGAACAAGCCCTGCTTTGCCGTTGATCTACCTTAGCAGAAGACAGGCTTCTCTGCAAGTAGCTGCCACCCAGCACAATGCTGAGTGAGATACAAGCCTTTTTTCTGCCATGTTCCACTAAGTATAGGTTTATGTCAAAGCATTTACGATGGTACTTTATAAAGATGTCGACCCACAGATTCCATGACCCTCCACTCTATGTTAAATAGACAGATAGTTGTGCCTACTAATCATGTCAGTGCATGGGTTTTACAGGTGGCTATGTGTCTCTGTTTGCAAGGTGGCTATCTTGCATTAACAGCATTTGGTCCTCCATTGCTCTCGCTCTCCTGCTGGACATGCTTATGTACAGAAATCCACCACCTCCTCACATTGCAACAAGGTTGTTCTGAATAAAAAGCCAATAAAGAGCCAAACTAGGTTTTATAGCTGTGCATTCCCTTAGAAGGGTGCCAGATTATTCAAGATCTGAAATGGCTGAACTAAGCATTGTCAGACCACCAGCTCAGAATTATCTCTCAGAAGTAATTCTTTCCCACACCCATCCAGGGTACTGGTTTGTGAACATTTACATACTTTCAGGTCACAGTACATGCTATTGATTCTCTAACTACTATGACAGTTCAGACTGGCAATGTGTCTCCCATTCCAGCTATGGCTGCTGTCCTTTGTTCCTTAAACCACTCACTTTAATGTCATATGCATGCCACTGTCTCACTGCTCTAGCACCATGGGCAGGACAATCCTTCTATCATCTTCACAGTTGCATCACTTAAAGGTAAGGCAGGGTATTTGGCACTGGGTGATTTTACAGATGTACAGAACCATCATATTCTCATTCAAATAGACAACACAGAGGTGGTAATACACATAAATCACTAAGGAGTGGTCAGATCACTGTCTGGTACCTTGGCATTGTTGTATTATCGGTATATGATTTTCTAATTTACATTAGATCAATGATCTACAGCCCTTCTCCTGGAGAGCCA
Organism: Ancherythroculter nigrocauda; assembly: GCA_036281575.1. Classification (NCBI taxonomy): domain Eukaryota; kingdom Metazoa; phylum Chordata; class Actinopteri; order Cypriniformes; family Xenocyprididae; genus Ancherythroculter; species Ancherythroculter nigrocauda. The sequence goes on from VTFQ01000005.1 coordinate 35,278,845, forward strand.
CTGTCCTGCAAAGTTTATTTCCAACCTTCTTCAACACAACTTCCTGTGTTTTTTTAAGCATTCAGATGTGTTTATTTAGGGCTGGAGCTAAACTCTGCAAGACAGTGGGTCTCAGGGTTGAAAACCTTTGCATTAGACGTTTTATTGCTGATGCCATTTAATAACAAATAATCTTTCATTTATTTCTTTGATATGCATAATTAACCTCATTAGTTTCGTACTTTTTTTTCTATAATGCCAATCTGCCATAGCAACAACCAATTTAATCAAATATATATATATATATATACACAGTTTATATACTTCTAGTAAAAAAGACTTTAGCCAAATCAGCCAAAACATGTTTTTATTTAAATCTAGTGTTTTTCACATGTTTCTGTAATGGGTAGGGGTTGGGCCAGGGATGGGCAACTTTAGTCCTTTTTTGTAAAGATTTATGATACAAAATAGGGTAACTTCATTTTACAGTGTCCTTGTTACATATGTTACATGTACTTACTGTAGTAATAACAATTATGTATAATTAGGCAACTAACCCTAAACCAACCCTTTTCCTAACTGTTAATTAATATTAATCAGTACATAAATGTATAACTACCCTGTAAAAAGAACACCTTAAAGTGTAACCCAAAATATCAAGTGAATGAAATTTGAATTTTCATTTTCAATATTATTGAATCCTGTCATACAATATTGATTGCCTGATTGCATGTGCATGAAAGTCGTTTAATTTTCATTTTAATGTGAACTAATCCTTTAAAGATTCACTCACCCTCAAGCTATCCTAGGTGTATATGACTTTCTTCTTTCTGATGAACACAATCTGAGTTATATTAATAAATATCCTGATGCATTCAAGCTTTATAATGGCAGTGAATGGGAAACAATGAGTTTGAAGCTCAAAGTGCATCCATCCATCAAAAACATACTCTAGACGGCTCCGAGGGGTTAATAAAGTCTTTCCGAAGTGAAGTGTTTGTGTAAGAAAAATATCCATATCTAACAAGTTACAAAGTAAAATATCGAGCTTCCGCCAGACTTACAGAACTTCAACAGTTGAATATGGAAGGCATAGGACGTAAGTGTTTTGAACTGAGAGACGTTACACTTTCTTCTTAAGTTGAATACAGAAGCCGGTCTGGAGGATGCTAGATATTTTACACAATGTGTTAAATACGGATTTTTTAATTTTTTTTTTACACAAACACATCGCTTCGCTTCAGAAGGCCTATATTAACCCCCCAGAGCTGTGTGGAGTACATGTTATGATGGATGGATGCACTTTTTTGAGCTTCAAACTCGTTGCCCTCGTTCACTGCCATTATAAATCTTGGACAGGTCAGGATTAACTTCAGATTTCTGTGTTCATCAGAAAGAAGAAAGTCATATACACCTAGGATGGCTTGAGGGTGAGTAAAACTTGGGGTAATTTTCATTTTAAAGTAAACTAATCCCTTAAAGTCTGATTTTGTACCAGTTTTAGAACCTTTTCTTTTTTTTGCAATTGCACACTTAATGCCTTCATAATTACTAAACTCAGATAGGTATAATATTAAAAAGAACTGTTATTACAATATATATATATAAAAATGTTAGCAAAAACTTTATTTAAAACCATGCTAAAAATGACACTAAAAATAATACATGCTGTATTACCAAGGTTAATTGTAATTGTAAAAAAAAAACATTCTCCCCTGTTGATCATTACAGTCTCGGGGACAATACTGATGACGTCAAGACTATAGACATGGCTACTCTAATGTTATCATCTTTGTAAGACACAGATGGCACAATATATTCTCATGTATGCACATCCTAGTTGAACTGATTTTCCTCTGCAACGTCAGTTATCATCAGGCTCTCTGTGCTGATGCTTGGCTGGAAACACCAGGGCCTTTGTCTGTGATAACAAAATAATTCCTTCCTCTCTGAGTAATGGCAGACAACAGTGGAGTGACAGGACCTTCAGCCATGCCTGCCAAAAGAAATATAAACAATACTTTATTGACTGCAGTGAAGGAGAAAACAAGGAACTAGGTTCTAAAGTTTGGGTATGACTGAGAAGCATGGGTAATGTCACACAATGCTTGTAACTACACCTTGGTGATGGAAAATGGAATGCACTTTGTGGTGAAGTTTTCTTCAAGTAACAGATTAAAGCCACTATCAAATGCATTGATAGGACTGCCTGCCCTCTGTACTATACAGGAGAAGAGACTTGATTTTGACTTCAGTCAAGGGAAAAGGGTTTTGATGCTTCTCACCTGAAGCGACACAGTGGCGTAAGGACTCTAACAGACTGCTGCTTGAGAACTTGACCACCCCTCTCAAGAACTCGTCTTTTTCACTGAGGGTGTAGTTGCTATTTCCTCTGTACCTTGTCTCAAGCTGAGAGAAAACAGAGGATCCATGTAATAAAGCCCATTTTTAAATGTCAAAAAGCTTGTTAAGGTGAAATATATGTAATTATATGATACACTCAACTGATATTAATCTAAAGGTGGTTATGTGAGATCAGAGATTTACACACTCACTCTATACACAGCCGTTTCTAGCTTTGGCGTAGGGCCGTGTCCAAACACCTCACAGGCCATCTGATGTCTTCTCTCTTCATGTTCTCTGTGTTCCTTTCCAATACAGGGGTCTGTAAAAAGATTATAATTATAATTACGTTGAAGGATATAGCATGCCTATTCATAGCATAGAACTGTGATGAACTCAAATGAAAATGTTTGCTACTCAACATTAAGAACACTACTGAAGTCGTAGGTGCCAAACAATACATACAGTGATTGTATAGTCCCGTTGTTGTACATCTCACTAATATAATTTCATCGTTGTTAACTTCTAAAGCTCCATGAAGTTTAATATGGATCATCAAAAAATGATAAAATAGCAAATTTGGAAGAACATTTAGATCGTTGACTGAATTATTCCATTATGGTTATAAACTAGTGTGCTTTTGGTGTATGCCTTGGCTCAATATCCTGTTTAAGGGATAGTTCAAAAAAAAAAAAAAAAAAAAAAAAAACATGCACAGACATATCCAAATTAAACCCTGCGGCTCGTGACGACACATTGATGTCCTAAGACACGAAACGATCGGTTTGTGCGAGAAACCGAACAGTATTTATATAATTTTTTTTTTTTTACTTCTAATACACCACTATGTCCAACTGCCTTGAGCACCCGGTGTGTGAGGACTGAAAACGCGCTCTGAAAACGCGCTCTGATGCCGGAAGTGATGTCTCGCGCGTATACTTCAATGAGTGCGAGAGATCACTTCCGGCGTCAGAGAGTGCGAGAGATCACTTCCGGCATCAGAGTGCATTCAGACCTCACACACCGGATGCTCAAGGCAGTTGGACATAGTGGTGTATTAGAGGTAAAAAATGATATAAATACTATTTCGTGTCTTAGGACATCATGTGTCATCACGAGCCGCAGGGTTTAATTTGGATTTGTCTGTGCATGTTTTTTTTTTTACTCTTATAGAGTTCCCATTGCCATTATATGACTGACAGACGGCAACGGTTGGAGTTAAAAATCATCATTTGTGTTCTACTGAAGAAACAAAGTCACCTACATCTTGGATGTCCTGGGGGTAAGCAGATAAACATCAAATTTTCATTTTTGGGTGAACTATCCCTTTAAGGTGAATCCTAAAGCTCTCATTGTGAGTTGCTGCATGTTTCCCTAGCATCTTAATTCTTTGTGGCCTTGTCTCATAAAAGCTCTACTGACCTGTAGATCTACTCAGTAGTTTTGGAAAATGCTAATTTCTAGTCAGATAAAGCAAGGATGTCCATATATACACATAAATTTCGGTATTAATATTAAATTAGTAAATTATCTGGAATTCACAATTAAATGTGAAAGTCCAAGTTTTTAAAAGGCACTGTAATTTTTTAAACTTGGCAAAACATAACACAACCAACAAAACTGTATATATTGCCAGAGACTGTACATATGCACTGTTCTGATTCTTGTGCATGTAAAATACATAAATAAAAACATGTACATACGTGATGGAAGACTGTTTCTTTCTTGTAGGATCCTTGAGTGAGCATTTGGAAAAACCTATCAAGGAAAAAAAACAACAACAACAACAACAGTATTTATCAAATAAGTTTAATATTTATGTAAGAAATATCTGCAAGAATTTATCAATCTTACTTTGAAAAATTAAAAACAAAATGATTCAAAACAGGAAGAAGTTTTTATTTAGCAGAAGCTTGGGCAGAAGTTTTTATTTAGCTAGATGACTTGTTTTGAAACTGTACAGTTTACAAGATTATATCCAACAGTGACATAGTGGTTGTATCTGCCAGACAGTGATATTGAGTGGGAGGGTCTCTTGATTCGGATGTAAATGGCAATGCAGGTGTCATAGCTGCCCACTTATAATCAGATAATATATCACCCTTAATGTTTTGTGTATATTTACATTAAACAACTCAGGAGTAGTTAATTAAAAGATTTTACAGATCTGTTCTAGTTATTCAAGGACTGACTGGACAACAAGCATCCTCAATTAGGGATGCAACTAAAAAATTGTAATGTTTAAGTTAAATGTAAATGGCGACTGATGAAATTTTGCAAGCAAAGGTAAATGTGGCCATGTATTAACACCTAGCAGGGAGAACATTAATAACTCTTCTGTCCATTTTTTAATGTTCTCTATTATTATTTCTATAAGACACTGTGTCAGTGTGCACATAGGCTGATTTTGATAAGATCAGATAAGGTGTTAGTTCGTGTTTGGGAAAGTAGTGTAGCTGAACTATGGCCAGCAACAGCTTAATCTTATGCTGATATGAATATGGGCTGTGGTCCTGAATTTCAGGAAATCACATGAGGTTGACAAGTGCTTAGATTAAATCACAGTGATTTCTGATGCATTTTAATTTTAATTTCCTGATTGGTTACCTGCTGATAACGTCTCAGAAGCAAGTCCCTCATTGCAGTGAGACTCTTGGTGCTCAGGTGGCCATCCTTTATAGAGCCATGTTTTGTGGCTATTACTAATGCCTAGGAATGTGAATAAACAACATTGAAAACATCTGAAACAACATCTGTCAAGTATCAAGCTGCATTAGCATCTGGTTATTCACTATAAATTAAAATAAGTTATCCTAAAACAGTATCTCACACCAAATAAGATGACTAAGGAAGCAAAATGGAGATTGATCAAAAGTACCTGAAATAGAAAGATCTTGTGTTTGGCCATGAGGTTGGATATAAACACATAGGAAGTGTGCAGGTGGTGCACAACATAAGTTGGCTTAAGGTGATTGGGTTTGTTGAAGTTGTCTCCCCAGGCAATCCGAATCCATATAGCTTCATCCTCATGTTTCTTCATCTTAATGGAAATCTTGAAAAGCAAAATCAAAAGATTTTAATTAACAAGACTACTGAGTGTTATGCTATTTTTAATTGATAAACTGAAAAAGTTGAGTTGGATTTGAAAGCTTGAATGCCAAATGAAGTTGTGTAATTACATGCCGAATGACCCCATGCAAGTGTGCTTTAAACTGCTCTTTAAACTGTGTCAACTCTACACAAACTGCATCATCTGTAGAGAAAAGGAAAAGGAACTATTTCAGACAATGATTTATGAATCTAAAGCAGTCAAAACTACAATACACTTAACATGTACCAAACTGTGCTCATTGTGCATTCCTTTAAAATCAAATCATTTTAGTAATGAAATGCATAGATAAAACCTCCTTACCTTGTGCTTCAGTAAGCTGACATGCATGCCAGATGCCTTGATCAGGGGTTTCTATATGATCTAATGGGGGAAAAAGTCAAGTTCAGGTATGGGGCTTGGGATTATTCACATTTAAGTTCTAATACATGTTAAAACAAACAAAATTAGGCCATTTCACTCACAGATCATTTCCAAATTAGTGATGTGCTTCAGGCTAAGTCTGCTCTCCTACAAAAGAGAGAGAGAACAAATAAAACAATAAATAAGAAGAAAAATAAGAAAGGATGTTTGGTTTGATAATGAATGTACAGGTCTCAGAAAAGAATTAAGGAGACTTTCTAACAAAAAGCACAAAGATCCATCCAGTCAGACATTACAGCTTACTTATTCAGACTGTCTGAAAAATTACAAAAGAGAAAAATATTTTAAAACCAAAATTGATGAAACTGATGAATCAGTACAGTGGGTGACGTGAGGGCCAGTATGACTCTCCAACCTTTAGACCATGACTGCCTTTATGGAACCTATATTAAAACTTGAAAACCCCAAATTAGAGATATCACTCCAGAATGGCATGATTTAGAAATCTTACTTTGTAACTTTATCAAAAAATTGAAACTGCTGGCCTTAACCAGCCTAAAATTAGAAAACTTGGAGAAAACTATTAAAAATAATTGGGGTTTCCAATTGGGGTCCCAATATCTATGGGACTGAACTATATAACTATATATGAAAATTCTGTCATCATTTACTCGCCCTCAAGTTGTTCCAAACCTGTATAAATTTCTTAGTTCTGCTGTACACAAAGGAAGATAATTGGAAGAATGTTTGTATCCAAGCAGATCTCGACCCCCATTGACTAACATAGTAGGAAAAAAAATATACTATTGTAGTCAATAGTAGGCGAGATCTGCTCATTTGTTTGTGAAAAGTTTTGTTCATGAGATTTACTACAATAACAATTGCGGGAGGGTATAAATCTCTGGCAGCACTGCTTGGATATTATAACTAAAACTGCTGCATTTTGAAAAATTATACTTTGGACGTGAGCTCATTTGTTTGTTAAGAGTCTAATGTCATTTAGAGATCATGGTTGCGATCAGGTTGCATAATTTCTTGAAGAACGATAATGGAGCCATAGACTGTAAAAAAATATGGACGTAGCATCCGTGACGTCACCCATAGAGTTCTGAACAGCAGTTTTGAAGCGAAAATGAGGCCGCTGCCATCTTAGCTGCACATCACCGCACGTCACTCCCGGATAACTGAAAATGGGCAAAGAGGTGGGGAGGTGGTTTGAGCTGATGTGACTGGTTGCTGAAACCACGCCCGCCTAGCTCGACGTGACCATGTTAGCAGTTCAAAGGAGCTATCTATCTATCTTAGATACGATCTAAAATATTAATGAAGATAAGTTTTATCATTAGAAAGTTCTAAAGGTTTACTGTCAATCTACGGTGTTTCTTTAAGATATAGATGCTCCAACACCAGTAATTTGTGTTGGGTGTGCAAATAACAACACGGAAAATCAAATGGGACTTCATACCTTCATAATGAAATAGAGATTGCGAGATGAATCCAGTCTGTGGCACTTGGGTAAAATATGAGTGTCCATTGCAAAACAAAAAAAACAGTACTTTTTGTCCATGAAAGATTTATATTTTGTCCATTGTTTGCATCACATTTCTTCTGAATGATCTGCTCTCTGTCATCGTTCTTCAAGAAATAATCCAATCTGAGCAGCGTTTATGTTGTAAAACTGTATATGATCGTATCTAACAAACAAATAAACCCGTGTCCAAAGTATATTTTAGTTATAATATCCAAGCAGTGCTGTCGGATTTTGATATCCTCTCGCCATTGTCATTGTAGTAAATCTCAGGAAAAAAAATTTCAGCCAATGCCACGATCCAACAACGTGTGTTCTGTTTATCTTTAGCATGCAAGCACATCTACACAGACACACATCAGTCTCGAATATTATGCAGCAAGCCATATTTTATAATTGTATAAAATAATTGAGAAAAAAGCACAAATACGGCTGAGATGCCAAATTCAGTGGCTGGAATTAGCTGAGGTAAAGTGACGGCTCACAGACAGCAGCGGCAATCCACCTGTCACTCAAGTGACCACGCCCTTAATTATGCAGAACTTTAAGGCTTAATATAATTTAAGCGGATGAGTTATAAAAACATTCACCCCCCTCAGACTTGTCATGAAGGGCAAAATTAGCAGTATAGACCAAAACCACAATTTGAACCAACTTGTAAACATGTTTTTTTCTGCTATAAACTTGGCCAATTTAACATGGGACTCAATGAGATTCTGCTCTCTTTTGAAGCCTGTCCCTAGCGGCCAGTCAATGAATCGCAGTTTAAGTTACTTCCGTATTGGCTTCACGAGAGACTGGGGGAGGTTGCCGCTTGAATGGAGCAGATCATTCAGAAGAAATGTGAAGCAAACAATGGACAATATATCAATATTTCATGGATTTAATGCTTTTGTGGACAAAAAGTACTATTTTTTGTTTTTCAATGGACACTCATGGACAATTTAACCAAATGCAATGGATTAGATTCATCTCGCAATCGCTATTTCATTATAAAGGTATGTCCCATTTTGATTTTGCGTGTTGTCATTTGCACACCCGACACAAATTGCAATTACTGGTGCTGGAGCAACCAGGCACCTCAGTTCCAACCACGTCCCACCTCTTTGCCCATTTTCAGTTATCCGGGAGTGACATGCGGTGACGTGCTACTAAGATGGCAGCGGCCTCATTTTCGCTTCAAAAATGCTCTTCAGAAATATACGGGTGACGTCACAAACACTAAGTCCAATTTTTTTTTTTTTTTTTTTTTTTTTTACAGTTAATGGTTATAACATGTCACGTTAAAATACCAAGCGTTACATTATTCTCATGATGTCTGAAAATAAATGAATTTTTTTCCATAGACTTTTGGAAAATCGCAGAAAATAAGCTCTGTGTTTAACAAAGGGTTATGACACTTACACGTTTTGTCTATCAAGATAATCTTTACAAGTTAACACAACATTTATAGATTTTGAATCCTAAATAAAGTCGTCAGATATAAAAGGCTAACAGTAGGCTATAAACAGACTACAGCACACCATGGTCGCGGATCAACGTCGTCACCACCAAGCTTCCTCAAACTGTATTTAACAAAACAACTTTATTTATAAACATGCTTGCTGGTTATGATCTGTGCTGTGTATGAATACTTATCCACTTTTTCATGAGAAATGCTGTCCAAATGTCCCGTTTTTAATGATGACGTCTAAAGTCCCCGCCAAAGGAAGTAGTCCCTTTTAGCAATTTGTTAGCAACCGCCGATTTTAAGACACAGTAAAAGTTTAAAAAATCACAAGTGGGTTATAACTGGTGTGTTTTATGTCATAGGTCAAAACGTGAAAGTATTTAGAGGCTTTGTTAACCACAGACCTTATTTCAGGCGATTAAGCAAAAACCCATTCAAAAAACCCATAGACTTGACGGCATTGGAACCGGAACTCCTAAAATGCTAACTCGCTTCCGGGTTTTGCCTACAAAAACGCGTCATCCCTGGGGCACTCTATAGAGGGCAGAGTTTTACTTCAGCGCTCCTCCTCTCCATCTCTCACTCATAGCAGACTGCAGGGGAGTGGTTTAAGCGATTTCAACCCAAGCCGTCAAACTGATGTCATTAGAGAAGGGGCACCGTTGCAGAGGGGAGGAGCATTTTCAGATTTTGATTAAATATTACGAAGCCAAACAACTTTTTTGTGTGGATTGACTTGCACGGATGAACAGTTCACTACAAAACTAGCAATTTGAGCTAACAAAATAAATAAGGTCAATTTTGATTTCATGTGTACTTTAAATGGAAGTTCCCCAAACAGGATGTTCCACCCATAATGAAAAACGCAGTAGGCTCGACAGGAATAAGGTGGATAAAAACTTGGATAAAATTATATAATTCAATAAAACCAATTCTTTTATATGAATGTGAAATTTGGGGATCAGTACTAAATTTTAAAAATTGGGATACAACTTAAGTAGAAAAACTAACTACAATTAGAAATTGCCACAAACATTTTAGGGGTCCACAGAAGCCCATCAATGATGCCTGCAGAGCTGAATTAGGCTTGTACCCACTGAATATTTTCTGTATATTCTGTATAATATTTCTGTCTGTAAGACACTGAGATCTACAGCAAACAGAGGACGAGGAACACTTTCTATTCATCTGTCCTAAATATCACAATGTAAGGTAAACAGTTCTACTAAGGACTGAAACACTGATTCCAGCATTCATTGAACTTGGTGATATTGAGAAAATACTGTTCCTATTTGGAGAAGATTTACACAATCGTCACACTCATGTACATCTGACTACATGTACGGTCCGATAGGGGTACCAAACAACGTTTAATTAAAAACATACTCCAAAGTGTTGTTGCTTCTGACTGACTTTGCTTTCATTTTTAATTTAATTCTTAACAGGTTTTAGAATACCGCTATGAAAATTCAAAAGTCCGCTGGATGACAATTTATCACTTACTAAACCCTTATTATCCTGGATAACAACCACCTTTCTGACCTTTATATTAAAACATAAGTTGAAGCTTTCATAAAATCTGTCTTCTGTGTTTGGGTTAGGTCAAAGCGCTATTTTGAAATTATAATCTGGAATCATCATTTTAACATATGGAAAATAGTATCAACAACACGGAAGCTGAAGATATAGACATTAAGTATCCCGTTTCATGCATTCGAAATATATATATTTTAAATAATAAATCACAATTTAATGGATGTATCTCACCTCACAGAAGCTGATGACATGTTCTACTATCATCCATTTGGGTCTCGTGTAATCCAGAGCGCGCAGCTGATCTGCTGATAAACAATTCCATCTTCTCAAAAGGTTTTCTATATTTCTGTTCGGTATTCTCCGAAATATCCGATATAGAACAGATCTGGCTTGTGCGTCCATCGTGTGGACAAAAAGGTTTTTCGTTAAAAGTTAATACAATTTATCATATCTTTTGCGTTTTTAGACGTTCAAAACGAACCGCCAGAAATCAAACAGATATCTGAACCGGAAGTTCCTGTCAACAGCAGGCGGTAACGATAACATAAAAGTCTGTCATATGCAACAAAACTACGGGAGTTTGTTAATGTCATGTCTAAATGATCATATTTACGAGTAATTGAGGATGTTTTGACGACACAGTTTAGTTTAGCATAAAGTGTTCGGTACAGAATGAACAACGATGAAGCTACGAAACTACATTTCCCATCATTCTCTGCGGTATTACTAAAATTATTTGCATCGTGAATATACAGATAAAGCATCATTTACACATCTAATGTACATTCTCTGCTTCGTCGTTATGTTGCATTAACTCCCGGTTTTTGTTGGTAGGTTGAAAATCGAAATAAATATAAAATTGTCCACAGTTATCGTTCTGATCACATGACCAACTGAAGACGTCTCAACTTTCAGAGATTTGTATTGATATTAGAAATTATTAAAACATTTTATTAATATTATTTTATAAGTTTTTTTTTATTAGTATCATTATATTGTAGATTTATATTGTACAATAATTGTATTTCTCAAAAACAAAATATATGAACGGTATTTCTGGTATTTCTGAAGGCAAACAGACAGTTTGCGTCTATGGTTTGAATTCATCTCATTATACAACATGACAGCAGACAGAGGTCGTGAGATTTTGTCCGTCCGCGAGGAAATAAAAGTCTTTTACTTACTATTAATTTGATTGGTCGGCAAGGATGAGAACTCAGTGTTTGATTGGTTTCCACGAATGTAAATCAAAATACCTTTTCCGGAGTTAATGCGTTATAGAAGGCATCACATACGAAATGTAGTGAGTAGTTGAATAGTGAGGGTTTTAAGGGGTTTTATTGCATTACCAAGTAAATATCTGGCATCTCATATCTGAGACCATCACATATAGATGAGGAACTGAGCAAAATACATTTCTGATTCGTTGTTATTTGAGTGTCAATCAATGTCACTGTAAACACGTGAACTGTGCTGTCCTTCACAAGCTACAAACAACTGGTCAACTGAGCTCCTGTTGTCAGATGAACCGTCGGTAAGGCTGTTGGTGAGTTTATATTATTTAATAAGTACAATTTGTAATTGACTGCTTCTACTCATGTAGTTGTGATGGCGTAACAGTTTGACGAAGTAACAGCTCTCGAGGCATAATACAGAAAGAACGTATAAAGCACCAGCTATAAAATTATAAAGTGTAACAACACTAAACACAATAATTTAAAAAGGTAATGACAGAACTTTATTTAGTTTACACTTCCCTTACGTTATTTGTTATAACGTATTTAAAAGATGTCCACACTTTTTTCCAGTCTAAGTTCTCCCACTACAGCACCACGTATGTAGTTACAAGTACTTTATGAAAAAGAGACCTACAGAGGATTCAGAAGGTGTTCAGATACTTAAAAAAATGTTGCATAATATATATGTTGCAGCCTTGTGCTAAATGCTTTTAAATTATATATTTTCATATCTACACACCATGCTCCATCCAGATTTATGATTTTAAAAGTATTTTTAAAAACATTTTAGCATAAGGCTGTAACGTAGCAACAAATCGTGAAAAATATTAAGTGTGTGGTCTAAATACTTTCTGAATTAACTGTAATTCAAAAGTTATGTTATGAAGGATGGGATTTCAAACAGATCTAAAGGAATAGTGAAGGTTTTGGTGATTTAATAGTGTCCTGTGGAAGCGTTACAGCTCCCCTAGAAATAACATCCATAACATTGGAGAATTCTGTAGGAGTTACAGGAAACTAAGTTTAGATGACTAACTCTGTAGTTAGAAATAAGCCATTCATAATGAAGTAGTTGTGGAAAAAAACTAAAACTTACTGTTAATAAATAATTATTTATTTTGATATAGCCTGTTTTTTTTAGTTGTTCTAATTTACAGATGAGGAGAAAGATGTGTTTAAACATAACTTTAGATATTTCGTAAAGGATCTTAGCAGTATAGTTACAAATCAATACAAAGGGCATCTGTGGCCATCTGGTGGTCAAAATGATGAATAGGGCTTTGCAAAGCGTTGCCCCTTTACAGCCTCTTGCAGTGTTTTTCCTGCATTAAAATATATTGGTGGTCACCAAAATGAATATCTGTCCCACCAACAGCTTTATTTGATCATTTTAATGTAAAGCCCACCTGTAAACATATCTTTTCTTTTCTTTTTATGTTTTTCTAATTTTCCTGTTTCCTGATCTGGTTGTTTGTTTTTGTGTTCTAACCTGTATGCCTATCCTTATTTCTGTCATGTTTATGGATTAATAATTGTAAAGCATCCTTGAGTTTGCAGAAATTCTCTATATAAAATAAACTTTTATTAATAGTTGTGTCCCAAATGACGCACTATACACTATGCACTTATACACTATGTACTTGTGCACTATGCACTCATCCATGTAGTGCGTGAATTGTATAAGGTTATTTTGTCATTTAACAACGGAGTCCGATACTCCCTTCCCCTCCACTACGTAATTAAAGCTGTGACAGTTGAGTGCACGAAGTGTCCAACATTCCACACTTCGTTTTTTCCGTTAATTTAGTGCATCATCCGGGTATGTGTACTTTTTCTTTTTGGAACTTTCATTGTGAATGCACTACTCGCACTATTTATACTTAAAAACGTCATAGAATAGTGCATAAGTACGCGAATTGGGACGCACCTAATGTGATTCTGAGATGACTGCTGTGCTTACGATGGCGGCATGGCATGCTTGTTGATGACATGGTGGAAAGTAACTTTCTGTGACACTGTCTTTTGTCATCAAGAGTAGTGTAAAATTGTAGTAACCAGTGGTCCTGTGGATGCCACTTTAATCTTTTATTTATATAATAATTTAAAAGTGTATAAAATAAACAAAAAGTGTGTGTTGAGTGGATTAATACTAATACATTTTTTTTTCTTCTGTTGCAGGTAAGTGTCCCAGATTTCAGAGGATTTTAGAATGAGTGATGGGATGGGATGGGGAGGCAGTAGTATCCTTAATGCCATGTCAAATTGCCTAATTGCTTTTCTGTAGTGATAGACTGATTTTATTCTATTTTATAATATACAAATATACAAACTATATTTGACCATTTTTAGTGTATCAGCATTCACAGATTACTGAGCCCATTTGACTATTTTACAGAAGTGTGTCAGTTTTGAGCCTTGTTAATGGATAATTCACAATGCACATTTTCTGTTTTCAAATAAGTTCACTTTCAAATAAGTGAATTTGGATTAATGGGATAACTCACCCAAAATGAATGTTTTGTTGTATACTTGCATTCATCTTGTTTCAAAACCCACAAGATTTCCATTAATCTGCGGAACACTAATGGGGATATTTTTTGGACATTTTTGTCCCTCCTTTGAAAGCCAATATAATCAAAACTTTCATGCATCAAAATGTACAAAAAGACATTGTGGGCCTGTTTACACCTGGTCACTTAATGCGTTTTTACTGATCAGATAGCTATCTGATTTATCAAAATGATCCCATTTACTCTTGGCCACATAAATGTGTCTCCGCAAAAGGGATATAAATCCGATCTTCTATTCCTGCGCTATATACAGATTTAAAGGGTTTGTTCACCCAAAAATGAAAATAATGTCATTTATTACACACCCTCATGCCGTTCCACACCCGTAAGACCTTCATTAATCTTCAGAACGCAAATTAAGATATTTTAGTTGAAATCCGATGGCACAGTGGGGCCATCATAGCCAGCAATGACATTTCCTCTCTCAAGATCCATTAATGTACTAAAAACATATTTAAATCAGTTCATGTGAGTACAGTGGTTCAATATTAATATTATAAAGCGACGAGAATATTTTTGGTGCACCAAAAAAAAAAAAAAAAAAACGTTTATATAGTGACGGCCGATTTCAAAACACTGCTTCATGAAGCTTCGGAGCGTTATGAATCAGCGTGTCGAATCTGCGGTTCGAAGTGCCAAAGTCACGTGATTTCAGCAGTTTGGCAGTTTGACATGTGATCCGAATCATGATTCGACACAGAAGAATCATTACACTCGAAGCTTACAGGTCTTACGGGTGTGGAATGGCATGAGGGTGAGTAATAAATGAGGACATTTTTTGGGTGAACTAACCCTTTAAAGGAGTTCTGAAAGCAAAAAAAAAAAAAAATGCATTTTATTGATCATCAGTTAATTTCAAAAATCGAAGACCACAATAGGAGAGAGCGTGGCAACAGCACTGGTGAGATCATTTAGTCTCATTACATTTAATAAAGATTGTGTTTTGAGCGTCTGCGACTTCCTTTTCATTTGAATTTGAGGCAGTTTGCGCGTCAGCTTGCTGAAGAGATTTTCTGCTGCTCATCTGCACCATGGGTGTTGCAGTAGTGCTGTCATATCTAGCTATAACATGTTATTTAGCCTATAATGCTTGCACTCATTTATTTATTATTATTTTTATTTAGCATTTTTGGGAGGAGTAAAATTACATATGTGGTTTCAAAAACCAGATGCATTTAGACTTGTTCAGTTTTGACTGGAATGCGTCCCAGACCACCTTTTGAAGTGGTTTGAGCGATCAGATATAAATCGATCTCGAATGCATTTACACCTGGTCTTTTCACAATCAGATAGCTATCCGATCAGAGAAAACGCATGAAGTGAGCAGGTGTAAAAAGGTACTGTGAAAGTAATCCATATGAATTAAACTGTGTAATCCAAGTCTTTTGAATTAATTTTGGGGGGAACTATTCTTTAAATTTTGTTTGTATAGTACAATGAAAAAGTCTTAAATTAAATTTCTGTCATTAAGCACTCACCATCATGTTGTCCCAAACCTGTAAGACTTTCGTTCATCTTCAGAACACAAATTAAGATATTTTTGATGAAATCCGAGGGTATCTGAACCACACAGGCAGCAACGTCATTGCACCTTTTGAGGTGCAGCAAGGTAGTAAAGACATTGTTAAAATAGTCCATGTGACTACAGTGGTTCAACCTTAATGTTACGAAGCGCCGAGAATACTTTTTGTGCGCAAAAACAAAGCAAAAATAACAACTTTATTTAACAATTTGAACTGTTAATACTGTTAACTGTTGACATAGTGAATACAGTGCAGGCTTCCGTGTTCTGCGTCCAAACTCCGACTCATTATTGGCCAGCTCCTGCGTCAGCATCGCACTCATGCATCGTGCTGCTCATGTGTACAGCATCGGCCAATACTGAGCCAGCATTTGGATGGAAGCCTGCCCTGCGTTCACTACGTCAACTGCAAATGACAACAGCTCAAATTGTTAAATAAAGTTATTTTTGTTTTGTTTTTGCGCACAGAAAGTATTCTTGTCGCTTCATAATATTAAAGTTAAACCAGTGTAGTCACATGGACTATTTTAACAATGTCTTTAATACCTTTCTAGTCTTCAAAAGGCGCAATGACATTGCTGCCTTTGTGTGATTCAGATACCCTCGGATTTCATCAAAAATATCTTAATTTGTGTTCTGAAGATGAACGAAGGTCTTAAGGGTTTGGGATGACATGAGGATGAATACTTAATGACAGAAATTTAATTTTTGGGTGAACTAACCCTTAAAGACCATTAGTCCCACACACCATCACAATCTGGGATTACATGAAGGGGCAGCATAAATCCATAAGATTATGATTAACTATGACAACTGTGAAAAGTTTTAGGCATTTACTCTTTTGTTTTTTCCTGTTCTTCACGGTGGCCTTGCTTTAATGATAGTTACCTGCAGGTCAAGTGGTGTCACAGTTTAAGACATACAGCCTTAACTCAGGATGCATTCGGATCTGTCACCCCATCTGCATACTAATGAGTGCAATCAACTTATAACACTTCTCAAACAGTGCCACAAAGAGGTTTGGAAACATATTCATGAAAACATGCTTTGAAAACATTTTTTTTAAATCCTCTCAAATGTACAATCCACAAATGATTCAGTGATTAACTTTCAGGTGAATGATGTTGTGAATGCAGCAAACCAAAAAATGAAAACTATCATCAATTACCTCATACCTTTAACCTCATGTCATTCCAAACCTGTATGATTTTCTTCTGTGGACTGAAAAAAGAGGACATCTGAATAATTTCAACACCGTAATAACTCCTTTTAATAACCACTTTACAATAAGGTTCATTAGTTAACTTGAGCTAATAATGAACTGCACTTATACAGCATTTATTAATCTTTGTTAGTGTTAATTTCAACATTTACTATTTACTAATACACTAATTTACTAACACTGAATCAAATGTAAACATCCAAATAAATACCATACTTACGCGATTAGACATGCTGCATGACGAACACTTTGCAAAGAACAATTTTGAGGGTTATATTAGCTGTGTGAACTTTGTTTATGCTGTTAAAGGCAAGCGCGAGCTCCGTGGGCGGGGTGCGTGAGCATTTAAAGGGGCCGCAGCCTAAATCGGCTCATATTTAATGATGCCCCAAAATAGGCAGTTAAAAAAATTAATTAAAAAAAAATCTATGGTGTATTTTGAGCTGAAACTTCACAGACACATTCAGGGGACACCTTAGACCTATTACATCTTTTAAAAAGATGTTCTACGGCACCTTTAATGCACTGTGAACTAACATGAACAAACAATGAATGACTGTTTTTTCATTAACTAACTTTAACGAATATTAGTAAATACAGTAACAAATGTATTGCTCACGGTTAGTTTATGTTAGTTAATACATTAACTAATGAACCTTATTGTAAAGTGTTACCTTTTTTTTCCTTTTTTTTTCTGAGTAAACTTGTTTTAAACCTGTATAAGGTGCAAGTACACTTTAAAAGTTTTAAATGTCCGTATGCATATGTGGATTGTACCATTTATTCTTGTTATATCACTGTTTTCTGTCTTCAGATAATCTTTTATAAAGCCTGTGCACTAATTTGTAAAAGACTTGTCTTGCAAAATATTTTTCTTACTTTTGATTTGAAAACAGGCATGTATGTAATTAAATTTTGGCTCTGTCTTCAGCATAACGTCCTCAGGTTCTTTGGCACATGTAATGATATGGACCGTGCAATGCGTGATTGTCTCAAGAAAGAGGTGAGGACAGCATTATGTGGTGCTCATTATGAGTTCCTGTAGCTTTATTGTTAGAGCATAGATCACTGGTTTGAGAACACAAACTGAAAACCTTCTATACACTAAAAAATAACTGTTGATAAAAGACCTAATTTACACCACGTATTACATTGCATTAGTAATTATTGTGATGTGTTGTGAAGGCCCCAAAATTTCCAACGAGTACATTGTATCCAATAACAAAGTGCAGACCTGCCAACATGTACGCATTTTGCGTACCAAGTACGCATTTTGACCTCAAAGTACGCTGGTACGCTTTGTCATTCTATACTACGCAAAAACCCGGTGACTCCTCTGTGCACGCCTAGTACTCAAATCCAGCAAAAGAGTTCGACCAATCTGAGCGCTGGGTTCATTTCCCTAAATAGCAAGAGGGGATGATTGACAAATGCGTACAGCCTATCAATAAAAAGAGACTGCAAATTGACAGCAATACAAAATCCCGCTCGATCCCTCCTTCCCGCCGTCTGTGACTGAATTCTCAAGCGAGAACAATACAGCAGTCATGGTACTTCTGACACCTAAAATGTACAAGTAATGTTGAACAACAAATCTAAATAAAATTGAAATCGCTGATTATGAAAATGTTGTGATGTGTGACTGACTGACAAGCGCGAGTCTGGAGAAACAGGCGTTTATTTATTTATTCTCAGTGTTGAGAAACATATATAGCCTACATGTGTTGCGTTATTGTGTTAATACTAACTAAAGTAACTAATTATGTTATATAGCCTACTTATTTTGTATGAAAACTAGCACATTAGTTACTTATGCTTTTAACATGACCGTTGTCTAAATGCTGCGCGAGCTCTCTATCATAAACACAAACGCGTGCGCGCACAGAGAGGTAAAATGAAAATTGCCGTGTTTGGTTTAAAATTTGTTCTTGCTTGTGTTATTTTTTTTTGTCAGAAAAGATTTTTAACTATCCACCCGTGTTTTTAAGATTCGGTAAATGTCGGACGCTTTAGTTATCACAACCCAGGTGAAAAAGAATTCTATTAAAAATATACTTTAATAAAGTGTACTAAGTATATTTTCTACATTTTGTACTATTTTCGTCAAATCCAAGTATAGTTAAGTGTATTCAATTATGTATTAACTTCAACTTAACATATATTTAACTACACTTCTAGTGTAAATTGTATACTAAAATGGAACAACTTTTTTTAAACTTCAAGTGCACTAAAATACACTAATGAAAATCAAGATTCATGACCAATTAAGCACACTTAGAGTACAATTGCATTGTATTTCCATTCTAATGGAAATACACTTAAAAAGGCATTGCAGTGCAAATTATAGTTGTGTTTAAGTACATTTTGTGCATACTGCTATCATACTTATAATTACTATAAACAGTTAATTTAGTATGCCTCTGTAACATTTCAAGTGATCTACAAATGCACTTCCTAACTATATTTAGTGCTTTTAAAGTGTCCCACTATGACAATAATAATGTTTTTGAAGTGAAGTTCAATTACAACCTAAACATCATAGACACATACTTTCAGTGCAATGTTATTATAGTGTAAGGTAGAAACAAATTGAAAGTACATTTGTAATTTTATCCCCATTTTGTTATACTTAAGCATGAATGTTGGTATTACACTACAAGTGTATTACATTAAAATTCAGTTCAAGTACATTAAATCAACAGATTACAAATTGCATTTCAGAAAAGGATCTTTATTATTAACACAAAAGTAACACACAAAAGCAGATATTGGCAAAAGGAAGAACTTTGAACAGTCGACTTTCTCTGAAATGCCGGGAACAGAACAATGGCAAACAACTTACTACACATGCTACAGGTGCTGGTCATATAATTAGAATATCGTGAAAAAGTTCATTTTTTCATTGTAAATTATTTAAAAAAATGAAACTTTCATTTATACTAGATTCCCTACATGTAAAGTAAAACATTTCAAAAGTTTTTTTTTTAATTTGTTGATTAGAGCGTACAGCTCATGAAAGTCCAAAATCCACTATCTCAAAATATTAGAATATTTACATTTGAGTTTCATTAAATGACCATCCCTACAGTATAAATTCCGGGTATCTCTTGTTCTTTGAAACCACACTAATGGGGAAGACTGCTGACATGGCAATGGTCCAGGAGACAATCATTGACACCCTCCACAGAGAGAGTAAGTCACAGATGGTCATTACTGAATGTGGTGTCTGTTTACAGAGTGATGTATCAAAGCATATTAAATGCAAAGTTGACTAGAAGGAAGAAATTGGGTAGGCAAAGGTGCACAAGCAACAGGGATGACCGCAAGCTTGAGAATACTGTCAAGTAAAGCCGATTCAGACACTTGGGAGAGCTTCACAATGAGTCTAATGAAGCCGGAGTCAGCGCATCAAGAGTCACCACACTCAGACATCTTCAGGAAAAGGACTACCAAGCCACTTCTGAAACAGAAACAACGTCAGAAGCATCTTACCTGGGCTAAGGAGAAAAAGAACTGGACAGTGAACAGTGGTCGAAAGTCCTCTTTTCAGATAAAATTAAATTTTGCATTTCATGTTGAAATCATGGTCCCAGAGTCTGAAGGAAGACTGGAGAGGCACAGAATCCAAGCTGCTTGAAGTCTAGTGGGAATTTTCTGAAGTTAGTAATGATTTGGGGGGGCCGTGACGTCTGCTGGTGTTGGTCCATTGTGTTTTATCAAGTGCAAAGTCAATGCAGCCATCTTCCAGGAGATTTTGGAGCACTTTATGCTTCCATCTGCTGACAAGCTTTATGGAGATGCTGATTTCCTTTTCCAGCAGGACTTTAGTACCTGCCTACAGTGCAAAAACCACTTCCAAGTGGTTTGCTGACCATGATATTACTGTGCTTTATTGGCCAGCCAACATGCCTGACCTGAATCTATGGGATATTTTTAAGAGAAAGATGAGAAACAGTCGATCCAACAATATACAGATGATCTGAAGGCTCAATAGTGCCTCAGCAGTGCCACAGGCTGATCACTTCCATGCCACACTTCACTAATGCTGTAATTTGTGCTAGGAGCAAGTCATTTGCTGAAATATGTGCTGCCGACCAAGTATTGAGTGTACAAATGAACATACTTTAAAGAACTTGAACTTTTCTGTTTTGAAAATCCATTTTTTGATTGATCTTAGGAAATATTCTAATATTTTGAGATACTGGATTTTGGACTTTCATTAGCTGTACGCTCTAATCATCAAAATAAAAAAAATAAAAAAACTTTTGAAATGTTTTACTTTACATGTAGGGAATCTAGAATATATGAAAGTTTCATTTTTAAAAATAATTTACAATAAAAAATTTTTTCACGATATTCTAATTATATGACCAGCACCTGTAGCTCTGACTTGAGTTACTAGAGGCCTTGTAGCTCTCACTGTTGCACTTCCTCCGTAGAAGGGCCTGGATCTCTGCCACCTCGGTGTTGGGGAATCGCTCCCTCACTGCATCTGTGAAAACAGGAAAGAGACATGGGGATGAATTAAAACAGGATAGACAATGTATAACATTGAAATACAATCATTGATTATAATGGATTTGTCAATCAATCATGACAATGGATTTGGATTCATAACTATGACATTACTGTACCTAAAATTGCGTTGGTTTTTTCTGGCTCAAGCTGCTCCTTCAGCTTGCCTTTTTTTCCTTTCCCTGTGAGGGTTGCCTATAAACGCAACATGTCACTTGTGGTCACAGTATTGGTACCTGCGCCAATTTGCCAGAGGCCTTGTAGTTATATCCGTACCAGGGCTGGGATGAACAAAGTTTCACGTGGAGCATTCTGAGATATTTTTTTGCTGAATTACCGCGGAGTGCGAGTTGTGCTAAAAAATAAACTGCCGGGATAATCACACAGCGCTTGCCGTAGGCTACACGTCCAATAATGACATGTCCGATTCGCGAACTAATGACTCATTTGAACTGATTCACTTAAATGAATAGTTAAAACAACTGATCTGTCCAACACTGAACTCATGAGACGTCTGAATCGGTGTATAACAAATCGGTACACTTTACAATAATGTTCCATTTATTAAATTCTAGTTACCTACATTAGTATTTTTTTTTTAAGAAAAAGGTGAGTGGCAGAGAGTTTTACTACTATACGTTGTTGTTATTTTTATGTGAATAAAGAATTAAAAGATGCACTTTTTTTCAGTAAGCTTAAAGCTATGTGTTTTCAACAAATGTTAAATTCTGTTGGTTCAGGAAGGACACCATGACAGGCTGCTGGCTCCCACTGTCGCTGTTAATTTTTATTTATTTTTTGTGGAAAAGCACTTAAATAGCTTAAAGCCCTCAAGTTTACATTGGTTACTGTATTCTTTCAATTGCTCTAAACAAGTATTTTGGGTGACCTTTTTTTATTGAATGACATCAATTTGTTATTTTCATCTGAAAGAAGAATTACAAGATGCACGTTTTTATTAGTATGCTAGGCCTATGTGTTTAAGGCTTCAAGGTTACCTCTGGTTACGCTACCTCTGACTAAATGCATTACTTTGCACTTGTATAGTCTTTTATTTTGGACTTTTTACAAATTGGTAATAGTCAATTAATGGGGAGATTATCGATAATCGAATCAAACCGAAATAGAATCGGACTGAAAAAAACCAAAAACAAAAAAGAGTCGTTAGATTAATCGATGCACCGAAAAATAATCGCTAAATTAATCGTAAAAAAAATTATCGTTTATCCCAGCCCTAATCCGTACCAACCCACTGTCACTTTTACCATATTGCTTAATCAGTGAAATTCAAACAAGAAGTATTAACAGTAGTCAATGACGGCAAAAAATTGCAGAGTTAAGTGGATTTTCAAATTTGTAATCTGGGAAGTCAGGTCTGTATTCCAAGACATAACGTGAACATGCATGTTCTTCAAATTAAAGGGTTAGTTCACCCAAATAGCAAAATTATGTAATTAATAACTTACCCTCATGTTGTTCCAAACCCGTAAGACCTCCGTTTATCTTTGGAACAAAGTTTAAGATATTTTAGATTTAGTCCGAGAGCTCTAAAGTTAAGAAAAACATCATCAAAGTAGTCCATGTGACATCAGAGGGTCAGTTAGAATTTTTTGAAGCATCAAAAATACATTTTGGTCCAAAAATAGCAAAAACTACGACTTTATTCAGCATTGTCTTCTTTTCCGTGTCTGTTGTGAGAGAGAGTTCAAAACAAAGCAGTTTGTGATATCCGGTTCGCGAACGAATCATTCGATGTAACCAGATCTTTTTGAACCAGTTCACCAAATCGAACTGAATCGTTTTAAACGGTTCGCGTCTCCAATACGCATTAATCCACAAATGACTTAAGCTGTTAACTTTTTTTAATGTGGCTGACACTCCCTCTGAGTTCAAACAAACCAATATCCCCGAGTAATTCATGTACTCAAACAGTACACTGACTGAACTGCTGTGAAGAGAGAACTGAAGATGAACACCGAGCCGAGCCAGATAACGAACAACAGACTGACTGAATCAGTGTACACTTTAATAAATTATACTTTGTATTAAAAATAAGCGTACTTACTAAAAGTACACTAAATTACCACTATACATTTTTGTATTTTAACATATTTTATGAGAGCACTCTGATATGCCACTAAAATAGCTACACTTATTTTAGAGTGTATAAAGTGTACAGAAGTCACACTTCTAATGAAGAACATAGTACACTTTAAAAAAAGTATACTAACAATTAATTTCCAAAAAAATATACTTCCCATAAGTACACTGAATTGCCACTCTAAGTATGTCAAATTTAATACACTTAAAAAAAATAAACTTCAATACAATTTAAAATACATTTACAACAAAGTACACTCTCAAAAAGTACATTTAAAAAATAATTTGATTACTGATAAATTAGTATACTTACTGTTTGGACTATTAAGTTGAACTTAATTACATCTTTTTCGAAGTATACTTTTAAAAAGTACAAACCAAATACTCTTTAAATAAAGTACAACAAGTAGAAGTATACTTGTTTTATAATTCATGTACTTCATTCATATTTCAAATACACTAAAGTATACTACTTTTTTACCTGGGAACCCCTCGTTATATGACTAACTTCTTGATATTCTTGAATACTCGATGCGTTTGCTCTTATTGGTCCTTTCTATTCATTGTCAACTGTTTTCTATAAATGTTTGTATTGGCTAACCTTTTATTCAGCGAATGTTTGTCTTGTTTATAATTCAAAGACAGCACGCTACAAATAGAAACCCTTTTTCTGTGGGATTTAGTATCATATTTGGATATTGGAATAATAAATTAAGTATTTTAAATGAGTCACATGTAAACTCAATGTTTACTATTTTCTAAGGGTTTCTTAATTGTAGACTAGTTTTCATTACAAAACCTGTATGAACGACTCAACTGTCAGGTTAGTTGTATGTAAATATAGCCTTCTTGAAATTGCAAACAAAAAATTTTGTCCATATTAAATATATGAATGTGATTTACTTGTGGTTTGTATAAGCACACATTATGCAATGCAAGATTAATCATGAATTTAAAAAAATGCTTTTGAGCAGGTGTAGTAAAATTTTTAATTGTGTCAAATTAAACTTTTAAACAGTCAAAATTAGATTAAAGAAGATGGGTTTGTGTGCTTTGTGTATTGTATTATCAAAAATGTGAAAAAAATCACCCCCCCCCATCCAGTCACACTGGTACTCGAAAAAAATTTCCAAGGTTGGCAGGTCTGAAAGTGTCATATTCTTTCCCTGCCATTGACAAGATTTTCCATCACTATGACACAACGCTTTCCAGCCATTGACATGTTTTTCTGCCATCATCTGTTATTCGATAGGGGACAATGTTTACAGATCTTCTGAAACAGTATAGCACCTCCAGATCCAAAAACAAGCAAAGAAGATCTGCATAAAACATAAGGAGCGAATAGAAGTTGTTTACGCACAAATAAGCAAACGTGATTTTGATATTTGTCTAAAAGAAGAAGCTCTGTTCTTTTTTCTTTTTGTTTTTCTTTGATATATGGACTTGTTTACATAATCACAAAATATTGGGGGCCATGAAAGTTTTGTGAATAATGCTGGCGCTGACTGGCAACTTAAAGGGTTAGCTCACCCAAAAATGAAAATTCTGTCATTAATTATTCACCCTCATATCGTTACACACCCATAAGACCTTCGTTCATCTTCGGAACACAAATTAAGATATTTTTTAGAAAAATCCGATGGCTCAGTGAGGCCTGCATTGCCAGCAAGACAATTAACACTTTCAATGCCCAGAAAGCTACTAAAGACGTATTCAAAACAGTTCATGTGACTACAGTGGTTCAACCTTAATGTTGTGAAGCAAGGAGAATACTTTTTGTGCAGCAAAAAGACAAAATAGCAACTTTATTCAACAATATCTAGTGATGGGCGATTTCAAAACACTTCTTCATGAAGCTTCAAAGCTTTACAAATCTTTTGTTTCGAATCAGTGGTTTGGAGCGCATATCAAACTGCCAAAGTCACGCCCCTCAGTGGTGAACCATTGAAATTTCGAAACACTTGATGTAACAAAGCCTCGTTTATTGAAATCACATGACTTTGGCAGTTTGATATGCGCTCTGAACCACTGATTCGAAACAAAAGATTTGTAAAGCTTCGAAGCTTCATGAAGCGGCGTTTTGAAATCACCTATCATGAGGGTGAGTAACCCTTTAAAAAAATGCTGGCAGGGAAAGAGTTGATAACAGGTGTGAACAATGCAATAGGTATGCTTATTCATTCAGATCAGATTATCCATGATAGGCATTAATACCAGTTGTAAACAGGGCCAAAGCACCAAATGAATGAACGTGTTTATTGTCAACTCAGATGGTTGTTTTCAGTGTGGAAATAATTTTACCTGAGGCATTAAATTCAAAAGATTTGTGGAATTGGTCTCTAATTAAAGTTTAAAAAATGGATACTTGGACTTATACAGCTGTCTTGGGCTAAATCATTTGTCTCTCTATTTGTCCACACAGTATCAGGCAAACAGGGAGCGCAGCAAGGCTCATGCAGAAGAAATGAGACGCCGTTTAAAGGAACAACCAAAAGAACATCCCTAATATCAAGATGGATCCCTTGGAGTACAGACCTACAGCAGACAGAAAATTCTGCTGAAATTCTGAAGCTTCTGGTATTCCTAGTGTTCCTAGACACTTTACATCTGGAATACTTTTCTCTAAGGATATTTAGATTAATTTATTATGGACCTTGCAGTAAATAAAGCAACAGAGTGTCTGATAATGAAACTTGAGTTTATTTAATGATGTTTAATTGCAGGTGGCTGGTTTGAGTTGTGCATTTACAGCTCCCACCTAAAATACGAGAATAATGTTCCCAAGATGTGGCCTACTAATCTGGAAAGTGGGTCTGAAATAATGTCAAAATTGTGATTTAAATTACAATTAAAAAGTTTAAAGTTTGTTGAACAATTAACATTTTCACTTGGCAACTTTAATGATATTTAAAAACAGCCTACATTTCCAATCAATTGAATTTTTCACAAGTGGACTCCAATCAAAGAGTAGAAACTCAAAAATAATCCAGAGAAATGAGAGCTGAATTTTAAGTGTCATAGCAAAAGATGTGAATACGTTTGTCAATGTGATATTTCAGTTCTTTCTCTTTAACATATTTGCAAAGCAAATACAAATCTAGTGTTTGCTTGGTCATTAGGGGCTATGAGGTGTAGATTGATATAAAACATAAAATAATAATTAATTAGCATAAAGCTGCAAAATAAAATCAGGGAAAAAAATTAAGGGGTCTGAATTAGTGTTACACTGGGGCATAGCACTGAATCTTGGGCCCTATGCAAAGACAGTGCGGGGGCCCCTTTACCATCATCCCATGATCCACACTATTTATCCTTTTGTTTTTTTGGTGTGTGTGTGTGTGTGTGTGTACCTAATCCATACTGATCCACACTATCCTTTTTTTTTTTTTATAATAATAGTGTACAACTTTACACAGCACTCAATGATAGAAAACAGTTGTACTGTATATCATGTATACAGTATAACACATATCATATTTGTGTAAGAAATGTGCATGAATAAGAAAATAAAGCACAGGACGTGCTTAGTGAGCTTTTTTACCCTGCCTCAGTCAGTCTAACAAATGCAGTGGCGATGAAAGCAAAATATGTGAATCTTAATAAAAAATTTCAGTCTCATTCATTGCAAAAGAAGAGTGAATAAAGATTCTTTCTGATTTAGTCCACAGTATGTAATAAATCTACCACCTCTTACACCTATTTTTTTTAGTGAAACTACATTACCCAGAGTCCAAGTCATAATGGACAGGTTGGTACTGTGCATATTTCTAAGGCCCTGTCCCAAATGGCACACTCTGGACTTGTGGACTTCCTCAGAGTCCACACTTTGGTGATGTCATGTAGTGCAGACCTATAGGGCCGTTGGCGCAAGTTCACAAGGGCGCATTGAGAGTTATTTTTGGGACAGACTCGATCGTCACGCCGGAAATAACGGTCTGGTTGTTTTTTGACAGGAGCTGCAGGTTCGGGTATAATATTTAGCATCAAGAACAGGTTTCTTTTCTTTTGCAAAATATTATCTCTATGTCAACTACACAGCCTACTTTTGCTTATGCCACCTGGGCATTAGACAATATATACATGCTTATTTAATTAATGTATACAGTTGTAATAATACATAATGTTCCATTTGAACTAAGATTACAGTTTTAACACATAATAAACATGTGCGTGAGTTTCAGATTAATTTACAGGTTTAAATATAAATACTACCCACTGAGCAAATTACGTCCAGAAGACGTCTTTTTCAGGTCTTGTCTCAGGTTGAAAAGACGTCCACTGAGGGGCCAGAATGAAAGTTTTTATGACGTCTTTTTTAGACGTCTTCTGAACATCCGATATAGACGAACGAGCAGAATCACCAAAGGAGAAAAATCACAATTTTTAAGCCACCATCGTGGAGATGAGTGTTCGCTTTAGTTGGGCTCTTGACCCTTGCTTTATTAATATTAGAGTTTGTTTGGGCTGTTAACACAGTCATAACAGCCAGACAAGTAAAGAGAAATGATCAGGTGTTGGTTATGTTTTCACATAATCATTATTTGACCTGAATCACTGAACTCATTTATAGCCCAATCTCTGAGTTAGATTTACATTATTGATTACAGCAGAACGGTGATTCTACAGCACAAGATCAGCTTTATCAATACGATTCACATGAGTTCAGAAAAGGTGTGTTGAACAAAAAAAAAATATTTTATTTTAGGCACACAGACATCAAGAATCATCCTGTGAATCTCAACAGTGGTGACCATCAAAAAGCATGTTGCAGTGCATTCTGGGAGCAACCAATCAAAATTCATCCATGGCTCCCATCATGCATTGCTGCATGAATAAATTATGAGCTTAATTGTCTTAGTAATTTCCTTTATTCTCATATTTTATTTTGTTCCGTTTATGCGACTTTTTAGTAGCTTGTTTTCTAATGTTCAGAGTTGATCTGTTGATCAGAATATGTTGCTTGTCACCGTCGTTGAGATTCACAGGCTGATTCTTGATGTCTGTGTGTGCCTAAGAGAAATTTTTTTTTTTTTTGCTCAGAACAACTGTTTGTGAAATCCTTCAGATTATATTGATCAAGCTGATCTTGTGCTGTAGAATCACAGTGACGTTGTAATCAATAATGTAACTCTAACTCACAGATCAGGCACTAAATGAGTTCAGTGATTCAGGTCTAATAATGATTATGTGAAAACATAACCAACACCTGATCATTTCTCTTTACTTGTCTGGCTGTTATGACTGAGTTAACAGCCCAAACAAACTCTAATATTAATAAGGCAAGGGTCAAGAGCCCAACTAAAGCAAACACTCATCTCCACGATGGTGGCTTAAAAATTGTGATTTTTCTCCTTTGGTGATTCTGCTTGTTCGTCTATATCGGATGTCCAGAAGACGTCAAAAAAAGACGTCATAAAAACTTTCATTCTGGCCCCTCAGTGGACGTCTTTTCAACCTGAGACAAGACCTGAAAAAGACGTCTTCTGGACGTAATTTGCTCAGTGGGTAGGTTTACATATGACTCAGTAAAGCCCTGACATTCGGTTCTATTTATTTAATGACTCATAATGCGATCGTATTATTCAACGCGCTATTATTATGTGACCATAATGTTTGTATAAACTGTAGGTAACAACTGGTAAAATGTACACCTAGGTCATAAAAACTGTAATGATACCTACACTTAAAGGGGTACTTCACCCCTGGAAAGATGAATGTGTATTTAAAATTGGTAATTTATGTAGTAGAAATGTGAAATTATTTTTGAATTTGGAGCTTTCTAGACTGAGAAAAGGCAGAAAATGTATTTTTCACTAATGTGGATGAAAGACAACAACTCCCAGAATGCACTTGTTTTGCTGCCCTTGCGAGGCCACGCCCAAACCACGCCTATCGGTTACAGGCGGCATTACCAGGAAAATTCAAACAACTAGGCTTGCTTTGTTACATATTAATTCTATAAATCGTGAGTTGGTTCATACATTTACAGCGAAATGGTGCTAAATTGCTTTGTACCTGGATGTACACCCAAAACCAGGAAAGGACAAGTAAGTTTTCATCATTTTCCGATTAAGTTAAAGATTTGGAGCGATGTAAACAGTGGCTGCGGGCCATCAAACACCCGAAGTATGGAGATGACACCGTTATAGAAAACATAAAAAACCGCAGAATATGTAGTCTCCATTTCAAGCACGAGGACTACGAACCAAATATCCTTGCAATGAAGAGAACCATTCTGAAGGACACCGCGATACCATCGATATTCACTTTCCCAGAGGACGAACAGCCTGGGCATCTGGTACTAAGCGTATTCGCCTAGACTAGAGGTAAGACTCGCTGATACTAGACTGATAACACAGTACCCTATATGTAGTGTTGTAGGTAGCAGTAAAACTGCAAACTTAGCAAAGTAACGTTAGATAGACAATTACATATAAGTTGCATATAAGTTGACTGTTATCAAAGTAAAGCCACTGTTCTGTAAAACTGAGTTAGTCTAAATTTATCTATTTATGCTAACGTTACAACAAAAGCCTGTTGCTGTATTGGTTGAGATGACTGCAGAGACCGATAAATTTGCGAGATGAACCACTGATGTAGTGCAGACTATAACAAATAATGTTAATTACTGTAAGCTTAAAAATATAATTGATACCCACTTTTGATAAAATCTTTGATCTATGTCCGTGAGTAACCTCAAACGCGCATATGTATGAGCGTGGTGAAAAAATGCGGAACTACCTGCTATTACTGGCTGTGGTTTTAAGCCTCTGGCCAAAAAAGCCTCCGATGACGCAAAATGACGATTTTTGCGTCATTGGAGGCTTTTTTTACAGAATAAAAATGCATAAATCTCTCATCTCGGGCTGATATGAAGGGGGAAAGCATGGTAATTCGAAAATACTAGTGGTATTCTACTAATACAAAGCTTAATGCTAAATCCTGAAGTAACCCTTTAAATATTTTCTTCTCAGCCATGTCATCAATTGCTCTTGAGTGAAATCTCCTCCCATCCATTGTCTGATTGGCATTTCGCAAGGATTCCTGGGTAGTTAAAGTGCGTGGAGCCTGCATCTATGCGGGCTTCGCGGAAGACCACTTCAAGGGTACAAAGGGGGCGCTGCTGAGCACACTTCAGAGCGTTAAAATGCTGAATGGGACGGCCTACGGACTCGTAGACTCGGCGAGCACGCGCAATTTAAGTCCACGAGACCGAAAGTCCACATGAAGTGCGCCATTTGGGACAGGGCCTAATATGGAGTAGGGCTGGGTGTCCAAACTCGGTCCTGGAGGGCCACTGTCCTGCAGAGTTTAGCTCCAACCCCAATTAAATACACTTGAACCAGCTAATCAAGGTCTAATTAGTAATACTAAAAACTTTCAGGCAGGTGTGTTGAGGCAAGTTGGAGCTAAACTCTGCAGGACAGTGGCCCTCCAGGATTGAGCTTGGACACCCCTGGAGTAGGGGATGAAATCCAGACAGACAGCTCATCCATGAGGATTTCCTTGGACTTCGCAATATCGGCACAACAAGCACAGAATCACTGGCTGACTTGAGTTAAATGAAGATTTTAGACTGTACCGAGAGACTACTGTATACTGTCTCAGCACTGCACATTTTTGATGTCTCCCAAATCAAACACCTGATTCATCTCATCATCTCATTAGTAAAGACTCCCAAGATCTCTGATGGGTGAGACATCAAAAATGCAGTGTTGGGGTACTCTAAGACCAGTGTTGGGAACCACTGGGGTAAATTACAGAAGTGCAGGTACTGCATCATATTTTAAACATTTCAGATTGCTTACCCTTAAAGCTTTTCTGGATCTCTCTCTGAGCTTAAGCATAAAATAAACATTGGTGTTTTACATGTGTTGTGAATCTGCATCTAGATTTTTTAACTAGATAGAAATGTTATCAGTATGCTTCCAGTGTTCAGTTTTTTCATCTAACTAATCTGCAAATGCATGATCAGCAGTTTAAAATGTAATTTATAGTTTTACAAATGTCACCCTGTGCATCCAAATATTTTAGGCACCAATTTACATTCATAAAATTGTAATTTATTATATGATTGTTTTATTTTGATTGTTCTACGATATTCTAAATCCATCCAAACCACTGTCATCAAATTTATGCAGTTCAGCTTATGTTGCAGATATCATTGCAGATATAATGCAGATTGCAGATATCATTAAATGTTCTTAAAGACAATAATTTAATGTAACAACATGATTTAAAAAAAGTTTCTGATTTGAAGAGGTATGTCAGAGGCCAAGTCCTGACTGGATGAGAGGAGGGGATGGAGGAGAGTAATTACCTCCTGAGCAATGATATAAAGCTGCTGATAATACTGAATGGACTTTATATATAGGGATGCTGCGATAGGCGTCATATTCCTATAGGTAGACGTGGATCAGCTCAGAGTGAGCTGATGCGAGCTTGATTAATGTGACCTGCCAGAACTAACTCTATGCTTGATTTGTTCACTCTAGCTTCAAATTCTAGTTCTCTGCCAAAATCCTAGGGTCTATATGTCATATAGTGATGTGTTTATTTCCGTTGATTTAATGCCAAAATATTCATTTCAGGCCTGAAAGGATAGAAATATGACCCAGTAGAGTATACTGTACTGCACACATACAGGCTTATAAAACTGTTGTGTAGACTGATTTTCTCTTTCTTTTACTCTCTCTACGGTGGCCCAGTAGTGCACAACACAACGAAATTAAAAAAGCAAACATAAGTTCACAACACAACGAAATAAAGCCACAACACAACGAAATAAAGCCACAACACAACGAAATAAAGCCACAACACAACGAAATAAAGCCACAACACAAAGAAATAAAGCCACAACACAACAGAAACGCCACAACACAACGAAATAAAGCCACAACACAACGGAAATGCTCCCGACCACTTGGGGGCTCTCAGAGCTCGGTAATATTAGTATTCCTTGCCACTGTTCTATAAAGTTGACAGGCTTACAAAGATATCAATACCATGATTAGTTTTAAGTATGTAAACATTGTATATCGACATGAAATATTAATTAAAAATCAACTACGTGCACAATAATAGCTTCATATTTATACTTGTGAATGATTTGACGCGATACCACGGTGCATGATGAAGGGAACATCCACCAATTCCACCAAGTGGTTAAAACGTATAATTTGTATTGATTACAATGACTTTGTTTAACATTTAAAAACAGACTTGTTCAAATTCCAAAGCTTGTTAGTTCCTGTTGGTAAAACTGACAAGCTTTGAAATTTGAATATGTCTGTTTTTAAATGTTAAAAGTAATTTTAATGAATACAAATTATATGTTTTAACCACTTGAAATCATTCACAGGTATAAATATGAAGCTATTGTGCACGTAGGTGATTTTGAATTAATATTTCATGTTGATATACGGTGGTTACATACTGTTAAAACTAATCGTGGTATTGATATCACTGCCAACTCTATAGAACATTGGCAAGGAAAACTAACTTTACGAGCTCTGAGAGCCCCCTAGTGGTCGGGAGCATTTCCGTTGTGTTGTGGCTTTATTTCGTTGTGTTGTGGCTTTATTTCGTTGTGTTGTGGCTCTATTCCGTTGTGTTGTGGCTCTATTCCGTTGTGTTGTGGCTCTATTCCGTTGTGTTGTGGCTTTATTCCGTTGTGTTATGGCTTGATTTCGTTGTGTTGTGAACTTATGTTTGCTTTTTTAATTTTGTTGTGTTGTGCACTACTGGGCCACCATACTCCTCCTCTTCTAACCCTTTTCAGTAGGGCTTGTATGCAGACTTAGGAAAATCAATGAGGATTATCCTGTAACAACCTACACATACTTATACTCTGGCCCTCAGCAACCTGCTTGATATTTAATCAGTTTTTGGGCCAATCTGAGACTTACTCAATAGTACACAGAGCTCTAATTAATTTCAAACACACAGCAGTCAGGCTTGAGGGAGAGTGGTACAGAGGAATAAAGAGTAATATGGTGTCATGTGTTGGGGAGAGAGAAAGATATGTTTAGGGTGCCTACATTATGAGATTTGTCTCAGATTTCACACACACAGACACACACACACACACACACACACACACACACACACACACACACACACACTCACAAACGCATGTACATTGGGTGTTCAAGTTTTATGGGGACATTCCATAGACATAATGACTTTTATACTGTGCAAACTGTATATTCTATACTCTAACCCTACCACAAACCTACCCAATCACAAAAAAACTGCATATTTAGATTTTAAAAAATCATAAATTTATTTGGTTTAATTTATAATTTATAAGCTGTTTTCCTCATAGGAACCAAACAATCTCCCCATAATGTCCCTATTGACATTTTGTCCCCATAACGTATGGACCCACACACACTCATCCGTAGAGTCAACTTCAAAGACTTGCATGATGTCCTCTTGTTGGGATTAATCTGCTAACATTTCAGTAATGCTTGTTCAGCATTTACCTCACCTGTGGCCCTTAATATATTCCTTGTTCAGTGTATGCATGTAATTACAATAGAACCACTGACAAAAGGTTGTACAAAATGAAAGTACTAGTCACACAGAGTATAGAGGTGGGGGAAAAATAATTTATAGATGCCCTGTGATTCTTGCTTAAATGATTCTTGATTGATCGACAAAAATTGCTTACAAAAATGTGGAATCTTTACAAAACATTTGACAACGAACCACTGTAATTCACCAGAAACACTTTGGAATTGGATTACAATTGGATTCTTCCCTATTACAGTATGAATATTTGTGCTAAATATAGACATTTCTTTATTTATATTGTCTATTTTTCTATTAATTTCTATTGTTTAATTGATTATATGATAACAGTCAGCGTATGAGCCTGTGAGTGGCTGAATCTGCCATGTGTGAATGTTCAGGTCAGGGGTTATTAATAGGGCCTATTCCAGCAATGCCTTGAGCACCATGTATGCAGCTAAAAGAAATGTTATTTAAGCTAGAATATATCACTTTACATATGCCATTTGTAATTGCACTTGCCCAGGCATGGCAGAGTGAATTTTATGAGGCTTTACATTCTACATACCCACTTGCAAATGGTTGGTGTCTTAGCCCCAGGGCTTCTGTGCTGCTCAGGTAATAAAATGTAAAAGCTCCCATGATGCCTGGAGGGAACATTCATGTTCTGCAAACAATTGCATAAGGGAATTGTCTTTTCTGCAGTGCAAACAAGCTATGAAACATGGCCAATGCCCTATAATTCTAGCAGCTAGTACCTTTCATCTGTTCCTGTGCCCTCACTGTATGTTAAATGATTGATCAAGGTACCTCCAGCCCATGACCCTTCTTTCAGACATTGGCCTGCAACTGGCTACAAGAGCAGGAATGAATAATTGAAGAATTCCTACAAGGAGAGATTTGGTGGTCTCTGAAATGATCTCTTGTTCTCCAGGCACTGAGCCACTAAACTGTTAGCTGCGGTGAGGCGAGTGAGGGATAGAAAGACCGAAGCACCATCCACAACATGATGTCTTATTTTTAGAATCTGGTGAAACAGGAAGGAAATAATTACAGGAACACTAAGAAGATAGTTTAGTCGTGGCCACAACATATTAACTCGTGGGAACGTGAAGAAGATATTAATTTGTGGGAACATCATATTAATTTGTGGGAATGTGATAAGTCGTGGAATAAGTCGCAATGTGAAGTCGTGGACTCGAGATTCTATGTTGGGAACAACAGCAACTCAGCCACTAAGTGGTAGGCCAAGTAAAATCAAAGAGCGGGGTCAGTGCATGCAGAAGCACACAGTACGCAGAGTCAATAGCTAATGACCTCCAAACTTCATGTGGCTTTCAGATTAGCTAAAGAACAGTGTGTAGAGAGCTTCATGGAATAGGTTTCCATGGCCGAGCAGCTGCATCCAATCCTTACATCACCAAGTACAATGCAAAGCGTTAGATGCAATGGTATAAAGCATGCTGCCACTGGACTCTAGAGCAGTGGAGATGTGTTCTCTGGAGTGATAAATCACGCTTCTCTGTCTGGCAATCCGATGGACGAGTCTGGGTTTGGCGGTTGCCAGGAGAACTGTACTTGCCTGACTGCACTGTGCCAAGTGTAAAGTTTGGTGGAGGGGGATTATGGTATGGGGTTGTTTTTCAGGGGTTGGGCTTGGCCCCTTAGTTCCAGTGAAAGGAACTCTTAATGCTTCAGCATACCAAGACATTTTGGACAATTTCATGCTACCAACTTTGTGGGAACATTTTGGGGATGGCCCCTTCCTGTTCCAACATGACTGCACACCAGTGCACAAAGCAAGGACCATAAAAACATGGATAAGTGAGTTTGGTGTGGAGGAACTTAACTGGCCTGCACAGAGTCCTGACCTCAACCTGATAGAACACCTTTGGGATGAATTAGAGTGGAGACAGCGAGCCAGGCCTTCTCATCCAACATCAGTGCCTGACCTCACAAATGCAATTCTAGAAGAATGGTTTATTTCCCATAAACACACTCCTAAACCTTGTGGAAAGCCTTCCCACAAGAGTTGAAGCTGTAATAGCTGGGTTGTAACACGGGGTCAGTTGTAACTGTCTGTTTGACAAGTCAGAAAAGACCTATTGTGATGTCATCAATATCATACACTCCCATCACCTGTTTGAGCTCACAAAGGAAGTGGCATGTGACTGTGAGAAACACTAGATTTTATGACCCAAACAAACAAACAAAAAACTGATTTTCAGGAAGGAAAGTGAAGTTTTTTTATCAAGACAATATTTTGCCTAGCAATCATTGTATTGTAGATACAGTTATTTGACATGCATAATCTAAAGTAGCTATTAATTTGATGCTTTGCATTCAAGCTAACTTCAAACCCACATGCTAAACCAGTTAGCTTAGTTATGGCTGTTAGGGGTTGGGATAGTTGTAACAGTTTATTGAAAATGTTACAACCAACCCCTTATGATGATTCCAGTTATCAATCACATCCCCCGTTAAAACAAAATCACATGGACTTCCAGTTTTGCCACCTCTGAAAAGGCAGCGTTTTAAAGAAGCTCTTGACTACTTTGACGGTAGACTCGCTATAAAAAAGGTTGAATTGTCAAAAATGGATAAAATATCCATAGTTAATAAAAAGGATGAAGCAAGGTAAACATAACAAAAAAGGAAACTAACACTGGCTTGTCAGAAATGGACACAACAGTGAGCGCCAACATGGCGCGTCAACTACTAGCGGAGATAAGGGCCATGAAACATGAGGTCAGCGGTAAATTAGAGAGAACAGATGCGTCGGTGAAAGAAATGCAAGGACTTATGCTGTGTTCACACCAGACGCGACTTGCGCGAATAAATCGCGCTATTCGCGCGTAGTTGGACGCGTGAACATTTAAGTAAAATTCGCTGCATTCGCGTGTGAAATTCGCTGCATTCGCGTGTGAAATTCGCTTCATTCGCGCGTGAAATTCGCTTCATTCGCGCGTGAAATTCGTGTCTCCAGTCACGTTGCAAAATGGCTGACTTGGATTTCGTTGAGAGAGTAGCTGCGCTTTATGTGCTTTAGAAGGCTGAAAAACGGCGTAGATCCGTTCGGCGCCGTGTCTGGGTCCATCAGATACTTAAGAGGCGCACCCAGCTTGGTGAGTTTCACCAACTCCTCCAGGAGCTGCGCCTGGATGACGGCCGCTTTCAGCGGTACTTCCGACTGAGCCGGTCCCAGTTTGATGACCTGTTGTCCCGTGTCGGTGGGAGGATTTCCCTCCAGGACACCAACTACAGGCGCTCTATTCCACCTGCAGAGCGCCTGTCCATCTGTCTCCGGTGAGTAAATCATTTAATATTCAGTGTGATTACAAGTAATTAATGACTCCACAGACATATAGTCTTCTCATTCTTCTGAACACACAATTATCATACAACACTTTAATGAAATGGCAATTAGCTAGTTTACAACAGTCAATGTGGGTTTTGAATTGTGCAGGGAACTGCTATATTATAATATTGATTAATAGACTGTTTTTGCAATGTAGCAAACAGAGCAAATACTAAATAAAGGTAAAGTATTAAGGGCACTTTATCAAGTCTGTTGTTGTTTAACTGTAAAAAAAATTAAAAAGAAATGAAAATGTCACAAACACCAGTATTATAAAATCAGAGCAAATGCTAAATAAAGGTAAAGTATTAAGGGCATTTTATTAAGCTTGTTGTTGTTTAACTGTAAAAAAAAAAAAAAAAAAAAAATTAAAAAGAAATGAAAATGTCACAAACACCAGTATAATAAATTTATATTTGCTAATATAGAATTGCAATCTGCATTTATAACAATGTTTATTTTATTTTTTTATTTTCTCTCTCATTCAGATATCTTGCCACTGGAGACTCCTTCAGGACGATCGCCAGCAGCTTCCGTGTTGGTGTCTCCACCGTCTGCAAGATTGTCCCAGACGTGGTGACTGCAATCTGGGACTGCTTAGTGGAAGAGTTTATGGCTGTGCCCTCCACAGACGAATGGAGGTCCATTGCAGAGGGTTTTGAGGAGAGGTGGAACTTCCCACTCTGCTGTGGAGCACTGGACGGCAAGCACGTCCTGATAAAAGCACCCCCCAACACCGGATCCCAGTTCCACAACTACAAGGGAACATTTTCCTTAGTTCTCCTTGCTGTTGTGGATGCAAGGTATTGCTTCAGGGTGATCGATGTCGGGGCATATGGACGGTCGAGTGATGGTGGGACTCTGGCCAACTCAGCCTTTGGCCAGGCACTCCGTGGTGGCACCCTCCAACTGTCACCTGACCGTCCTCTCCCAGGAGCTGACCACAGAGGACCCCAGCCCCATGTCTTTGTGGCAGATGAGGCCTTTCCCCTCAGGAAAAACCTCATGAGGCCATTCCCTGGGCGCACCCTTCCCCGAGAGAGAAGGGTCTTTAACTACCGTCACTCCAGAGCCCGGCTGGTGGTGGAAAACGCCTTCGGAATCCTGTCCTCACAGTGGAGGATGTATCGCCGCCTCATAGAGGTTCATCCTGAGGTTGTGGAGAGGTGTGTGAAGGCGACGTGTGTCCTCCA
This sequence comes from Ancherythroculter nigrocauda, assembly GCA_036281575.1. Taxonomy (NCBI): domain Eukaryota; kingdom Metazoa; phylum Chordata; class Actinopteri; order Cypriniformes; family Xenocyprididae; genus Ancherythroculter; species Ancherythroculter nigrocauda. The sequence goes on from VTFQ01000005.1 coordinate 35,317,386, forward strand.
CAACTTTATGAGATCTGCAGAGGCACCTGCTGTGAGGGGGGCGGGGCAGGGTGCAGAGGACTCGCTGCAAAGTCTCGGTCGGGTTGCAGCGAATAATTCTGCCAGAGAAGCCATCCGGGTCAGGGACAGCTTCATGGCTCACTTTACAGCAGAGGGAGCAGTCCCATGGCAACCGACCGAGTAATAGGTTTTAAATCCTGTGCTCTTTATGTTCATGTTTAGGTAGTGTAAATATTCCCACCCTTTTGTCTTTTCTTTTGATTTACACCCTTTATATATTGTAAATAACATTTTCAACCTCTCTTGTAAATATTGCTCTTTTTCCATCCTTAACTTTTAAATCTTTCATCATTTTTCAATCATTGTTTGTTCAAGTTTAGATTGTTACAGTTTTCTTGTTTAAAATGATAAATGGAGCCAGCCTCCAAAATGAATCCCTGTCTCGTTGCTGCATTGTCATTACACTATACCACATTACTGGTCCAATCACAAATAACTTTTTTTTTTAATTTTTTTTTAACTATACTATTGTGAGTGTATTTGCAACACAATATAATTAGAATGAATGCACAAATATTTGCCATAAGTATTGTAGTCTTAATATTTTTAAGTAACAAATATAAATTATGATTTGTTGTGCACAAAGTAACACACAAACCTCTTTGGTCATTGTATAGAACATTTATTTATACAAAATAAATCAAATCAAATAAAAAATATAAACTATATTTACAATATATAATATAATAATAACAACTATTTACATGCAGGAATACAAAGGATCTTGCTTGGAAGAGGGAAGAGTGAGGGCCATAGTGAAGGAGAGGAGAAAGGAGAGAAAGTCTGGTTCATTCCCTGCAGAGATTGCTGCCTCATTTTTAAAACTATTGTGTAGGCTCCAATTGTTCCAAATTAAGCACAACTGTGCTGTTTTCATAAATTAATTTGTGTATTTGAAATTTAACAAAATCTTTAGTCTGAGGCGGCATCCTCTGCAGGGAAGGGACCAGACTCAAGAGGAAGAGCTCATCCTCAGAGCGTGGAGGTGGCGCTGGAGCTACAGGACGGCTCCGGAGTACTTCTAGGAGCTCCCGCTCCACCTCCGATGGCTGCTCCCGAGGCCTTCTCTGAGCTCTTCTTCTTTGCCCTGTATCAAATGATAACACATTTTGTACGATGAGAAGGCAGAAAAGGATTAAACTCATTCACAAACCGTCAGTGTGTGAGGCTATGAGTGCTTACTGTAAATTTAATTAGCATGTTAAACATGGTCATTATTGCATGTACACACCTGTGGGTACAGCAGCAGATGTTGAAGGGCCGGCAGGGGAAGCAGAAGCAGCAGTAGATTCTGGCCGAGGGGACCCAGGCTCACTGCCATCAAAAGAACCAGTGGGCTCTGTCATGACAATATTAAATATTAATACAACATTACACACATTGCACATTACACCAGCCAGACTGAAATTAATTGAGCTTTTTCATCATAAAAATAAATAAATAAATAAATAAATAAAAATAACAAATATGCCCTGCTGTGTTGCTTCACTTGTCAACACACCTCCTGTCTCTGAGTGCCCTGCTGCCTCTGTCTCACCCTGGTCCTCGGTGTGGTCGTACCCTGCGGCCTGATTCTCCTCATCCCCCCTCTCCATATTCCCGCTTGTCTCCCGTGGGGAGACAAAGGGGTCGAGGAAAGACAGGACCGCAGAGTACTTCCACTTTTTCCCTGACCCTGCTGCTGACCCACTCCTCTTCTCCGTCTCCTTTCTCCTCTCCTTTAAATACGTGTCCCTCAGATTCTTCCACTTCTTTCTGCACACTTCCTCTGAATAAATACATCAACTTGTCAGCGGGAAAGTAACTTGTAAAATGCGGCGAATAAGCTCAATTTTCCGGCTTTAGCTAGCTTGTAGTCTCAATATGTATATATAGCTCAAATTGAGTAAAGAGCGTTTATTACAACTTACCAGATTGTCCGACCTCCTCACTCACTTTTCTCCAAGCAAGATCCTTTTTATTCCTGTTTCTGTACTAGTATGAAGATGTATCATACAGCTCCGGGTATCCACAGACATGCAGCCACGATGATTTTGTCGTCCGTTGTTGTTTCGGATTTCTGCCGCCACTCGTAACCACGTCACTACTAGAGCAAGCTCCTGATTGGTTAACGCGGCGCGGAAATTCGCCAAAGTTCAGATTTTTCAACTTGCGCGATTCGCGCGAATCGCGTCATTCGCGCGAATCGCTCAATTCGCGCCGCGTCATTCGCGCGAATCGCTCAATTCGCGCCGCAGGATGTCAATTCGCGTCTTTGCATTGACTTAACATGTAAATCACTCGCGCTTACCGCTTCATTCACGTCCGGTGTGAACGCACCATTAGAGAGCTGGTCACGCAGGTCAAACATCCGCATTTATGGAGTCAAAGGAGAAAAGATCATGACAGAATTTGTAGATAGTTTGTTAAAAGAACTCCTCGATTTCCCTGCTGACCAAGAACTAGGAATTGAACACGCGCACAGATTGCAGCCCCAATAGATCATAAAGCATCTCCCAGGTCAATTGAAGTTCCTGCACTTTCCGACCAAGCAACAGATTTAGGGCATGGAGCAAAAAAGTCTTAAAACATGAAGGATATGAACTGGAAAAAAAGGTGCAACACTCACTCTTACAGCGCTCTAACTTTATTTATTAACCCTTTAACACGTACGATCACACCGGTGTGATTAGAACGTTCAGTGCATTACGTGATCAACTGCCAAATTCAAATGTGCGTGCGCGCTTTAACTGGCGCTAAACCAGAGATGGACGCGTGCAGCGCTTTTCATATATCACATATATGCAGTGTTTTCAACCAAATAATGTTCATTCAGGTTTCAGACATTTAAATACACATGAGTACTAACAAAACAATATATTTAGAGTTTGTAAAATACACAATGATGTCTATAGAAGCGGAAATAACAACCCTTTCCATTATAACTTGACAACACGTTTAATTCATATCAGATACACATTGTGAAAGTAACTTAAAAGCTTACTCTATTCTTCCCCAGTTCACCGGCACACTTACTTTCATGTATTTCGGGAGAAGTGGATAAATTCACGGGTTGTAAATCCAACAGATCCGATTCTCTGCGCGGTGCAAACTAACATGGCAGCGCCCATCGCTCATATGGCTCAACTAACACGATCGTTATAAAGGTTTTTAAACAGCAAAACACATTCACTTGCACATATTTGGCAATCGGAATATTAGATATTTCATGCTATAGTTAACAAATTTGTGAATATTTTGAATAAAAAAGGAAAACTTAAATGAAAGCAGATCATCAGTCATACAGCGCTGCGGTGTGTCATGTAACAAGCAATGACGCATCACCATGGAAACCATAAAGTGATACGTTCTAAATAACGGTCGCCTTAAAAAAACTCACGCTGGGGGATCAGCCAGAATATTTGAAACTTACGTGCGAAAGGGTTAAAAAAAAAAACATGACTTTTCGGCCGTTCAAGGCCTTCATCAGATATCAAGAGTAAAGGCCCATTCACACTAAGAACAATAACTATAAAGATAATTATAACAATAACTATATTTGAGTCCACACCAATGAATGATAATGGTCTGTTTATTCTAAACTCACGTGCTGCGGTTTCAAAGTGTGCATGTTTTTGCTGTTCTTGTTGTATTTACACGGATTTAACCAGCAGATGTCCTCAGCATGCTATGTTTCAAGTGAATAGCTAGTGTAATCGATCTAATCTAACAGTGAATTTAGCTGACAAGGTCATTGTAGTGGAATAAAAAAAATGCCTAGTCATTTTCACTGCAACTTCAAAGGAAGCGAGACAATGTTGTGTCTGGATGCCTGAGGTAATTTTATTTTACACTGTTTGCTAGCCTGGCAAAATGATCTCATCATTAATACTTCTCACCAATTATTCCGGGGGTATGACCGATTGTTTTCCATATTCATTTTCTTTTAAGTATCGTTGAAAAGAGGTTTGACTTGTCACTTTTTCTGGACCTCGGCGATTAACTTCTCCGCAATGTCGTCTGCCATTTTAAATGTGCGAGCCCTTACATTATAATGGATTCTGATTGGCTGTCAGTGTTTTATCATTCAACAGCAGGAAAAAATCTTTCTATTTATAATGATTTTTAGAACTATATATTTATCGTTATCTTTATAGTTATCGTTCTTGGTGTGAACGGGCCTTAACAATCTCACACACAGCTTTGTGCACTCTGATAATCAGCAACAGTGTGCTGCTCCACTAATTGTAATGATTGAGGGGTGGTTTCCTAATAAGATTAGGGGAGAAAGAGGGAAAGGTAGAAGTTCAATGAATCAAACTTTAAATAGAAGCTCAATGAAACAAGCTATTAGTGCAGTTTTTATTTCTTTTCCAGACTCTTCCACTGTCTTTAAACATCTGAATTGGGAAAAGTTAAAAAATACTTCCTCGTCAATTGAGCTTATTTTGATCAATGTACAGCCTGGAAACAAGATCCTTAGGCCAACCAGCTCTATAGAGAGAGCTTTAGAAGATATGAAGGAAAACACACATTATATCAAGTCTAAATCAGAGAAAGAGCTTAAGTTCCATATTGGACAAATGCTTTTGGTCTCATTAATAATAACTTTTTCAAGTTAGTTTGACCCTATAATAGCAATTTTGAAGGGTTAGTTCACCCAAAAATTAAAATTCTGTCATTAATTATTCACCCTCATGTCATTCCAAACCCGTAAGACTTTCGTTCATCTTCAGAATGAAAATGAAGATCTTTTTGATGAAATCTGAGAGCTTTCTGTCCCTCCATAGACAACAATGCAATTGAAACTTTGACACTTCAAAAAGTTCATAAAAATCGTAAAACTAATCCATATGAATTGAGTGGTTTAGTCCAAATTTTCTGAAGAGTCTCTTTAGATTTTTATGATAAACAGATTTAATTTAGGCTTTTACTCACATATAAACATTGATCAGCAAACATAAACAGGAGCTCAACTGAACCTGAATGATGCAGGAGAACAAACCTCTTGCAGAAGCTCAAACATGCTGCATAACACACAAGAATGAACCTCACTGGTTCTCACACACATCAAACAAACATGCTCGAGCTTGCGTTTACCACAACTGATGTTCGAGTTTATGAATGTTTACATCTGAATATAAGCCTAAAATCAATCTGTTCATCATATAAAGTGATTGTGTCTCTTCAGAAAATTAAGACTAAATACAGAGTGAAAAGAGAATGTATCTACTTTCAACAATGATCATAATAAATGTTTCTTGAACAGCAAATCAGTATATTAGAATGATTTCTGAAGGATCATGTGACACTGAAGACTGGAGTAATGATGCTGAAAATTCAGCTTTTCCATCGGAGGAATAAATTACTTTGTAAAATATATTCAAGTAGAAAACAGTTATTTTAAATTGTAAAAATATTTCACAATATTTCTGTTTTTACTGTATTTTTAATTAAATAAATGCAGCCTTGGTGAGCAGACAAAACTTCTTTTAAAAGCATTACCGATCCCAAACTTTTGAATGGTAGTGTACAATACAAAAATATAATGAGATCAAAGTTTAGGGTTATTAGTTTGTTCAAATCACTCACACAAAGTATTAAACTTTGGCACTTGTCCTGTTTTCGCCACATTCTTTGCTTAGCAGCTGGATATACAAACATTGTTTTGAAATAGACATAAATAACAGTTCATGTGGCTTCTTGAGGAGATACATGCTATTACTTTTCATATTTGTTCATTTAATGTTGTTATGAGTTTTGCCTGCTGGATGATAAAACAGGTGAAAAAAATCCTCTACATTTGAGGAGGATGGACCCAATCCATAACTATGGACTTATAATCCTTTATGATAGGAGACTTCGGAGAGTAACTTTTGACTTGGGTCACATAAGCAACAAGTCAAAGTCACAGAACATCTTAGCAACTGCATAAAAAAAATGCCCTGGTAACCATCCACAACAGCCTCCATGGTGGTGAGTTCTGCACAAGTAAACATCATCCACATTCTCTGCAGAAAATGTTTACATTTTTTTATTTTTAAAAATCCATATTAAAACACTTAGGATTTCAAGTATTTTTTTCAGGTACCCTAAATATGTTACGTTTTTTTTTTCCTAACACAAACTCACATTTCTGAATACTTAATATGGCTGCATATAATGTGCAACTGCAGAGGTTTCAGAAGGCTTACTGGATGCTATGTTTTGATGACAGAAGGAAACAAGAATCTAAATAAGGCTTTACATCAATTGACAATTGAGATTAAATTTAAAAGATATTAGATATGATATGTTTATCTGGGAAAAGATGCCATCTGGGGTAAACTTATCTCAAATGTCTAATTGTTACAATTAATAAACACATAAAATTCAAAATATTTTAAACTTGTGATTTTGATTTTTGGCAATTTAGTTATAAAATGGCTAAATTAAAATAACAAAACCGAATTACAGTCAGTCCAGTACCATAAAATCCAGCATCGTATCAAAACCTTTAGCCTATGATTGCTCTACAGCTGTCAAGGGAAAAACAAGGAAATAAATGAAAAAAGTCACCATAGCTAAGTGAACAAACTTGTAGCACAGTATTTCATCAAAATAAATTATTTCTAATTAATTAATTTTCATGATTGAGCATGTGTCTGTCATCTACATGTCCATATGGTGCATGCATTCAAAATAAGGTGATAATATTAGACATAGAAATTGTATAACTACAAAAAGATGGCAAATATTTAGGATTACTAGTGCCTTTCAGGAAGATGTGTAGTTCCTCTAGCATTAAGCAACAGGACCAGTCATTCCTTGAGGCTCTTTATTCAGTACATACTGCATAAACTCGCATTGAACACACTTCTTTTCTAGATAATACCAAGCACCTCAGTACTCAAGCATGATACTGCCACCTTGTGGTTAAACTACAGAACTCCACATTTCCTCTCTTGAAAGATATCTTCGTATCACAGATTACTATTCTGTGGAGCGTTTCCCAAAACCATAGTTGCTAACTAAGTTAGCAATTTTGTTGGTTGCAATACAATTTCCCATTGCCAACCAACTAAGTTGCTAACAGGTTAGCAACTATGCTTTTGGGAAACGCACCCCAGAACAGTTTTTAATGATTACAACAATTACAATCTGACAGTATTCTGTAAATAATTTAAAGTAAGAAAACAAAATAAAACAAAAAAACAAACAAACAAAAAACAAACAAAAAAAACACTGTCATACCTGCAAACTCAAAACAGGTGAAAAAGTTGACGTGTATCAGGGGCAGTTCTAGGCCGTTTTTAGGTGGGCTTTAGCCTCCCATCTGTCAGATCTATGGAATTACATTTGATCCAAAAATAATGAACGTAACTTTTCAAAAAAAACTAATAAAAATATAAATTGAAACTTAAAAAAATAAATCGCAGGCAAAATGTTTCACTTTGTTTTTAATACACTGCATGTTTTGCTAACAGTTTATTTTCTTTCTTTCATTGATCTTTACTTACAAAAGCATTTCCAGAGTTTTCATTTATGCTTCTGAAGTTTTCGTTTACGATCCCAGAGTTTTCGTTCGTCTTTCTGGCACAAATCTCTCGCGGGGGCGGGGCCAGCAGTGGTGTGTTCTCATTGGCTACTGAGTTTTTGATTGACAGCTTCTTCTTGACCTGGAAGTGAAGACGTCAGCGTTGTGTTTACAATTACATGTGTGGAGGTGAGCGTCTGTAAGCGGCTTCTTATTTCATTTAAAGATATGAGTTTTGTTTTTGAATTTTATCTGTATTTATCTGCGGCTTCTACTTTGTCGATATAAACTTTTAGGAGCGCGAGAGATCAAACGCGAGAGAAAATGAATGTCTTGAGGTTTAATTGTACATTAAAGGTTATAATACTGAAAATATTGCATAATGTCCAATGTTTTCGGAGAATATTTGATTATTTCTGATGATTCTTCTCTATTGTTGGGTCTGATTAGGTTGTGCTGTTACAATTTAAAGAGAATACTAGTATCATATACATGTATATATTCAGAAAGTCTCACTCCAACCAGGTAATCAAGGTTGGCAACCATGGCTATCACTCTACCCATTGTTAGCATATGCACATACACCATCACAATTAATGATCTCTCAATTCTGAAGGATTCAAACAATATGAAAATAACAGTCATGGCTTGCTGTAAGACGTATTTCAGTACTCCACACAAAGAATGATCTTGTTGCCATTTTTTATCATTCTAATAATTTTTAGTTATTTTATTTAGTTAACATTATCATCTAACATATAAAAGTAGATTTTTTTTTTTTTTTACAGTTTTTTTAACAATCATCAACAGTTTCAATTGTGACTTATATATATAAAAAAACAGTTGAATAAATGTAAATGAAAATATGAATCAATTCAAATAAATTTAAATTCTTTATTGTCACTACAGCGTACACACAGGTATCAAAGTAAAAGTGTTGGATGCAATTATGTTGTGAAAGGAACGACCAGAATCCACAAAACACTAACGGCATATTCATGCAATGAACAGTATTCTCATGATATACAGTACATTACTATAAAAATGCACAAGCACCTATTATAGAATACATGTGTAAAATTCATAAAATTCATTTTATTACCATTTTTTTTTTTTTTTAATATAGTGAATAAACTGTATTAATGAATGGAATGAAATGTTCATGTTGTCTGAATACATTTTGGTTTGACTGTATGACTTTCTTTCTCCACATAAGCACAAATATCTTTAAGAAAATAGTCCATCTCTGTGAGCCCATAAGTGGACTGTGACCCATACACGTATGATGGTTGGAAACGATTGTTAATAATTAAAACAGTTTAAATTATTAGTATTTTTCTCATCTATTGTTTCACTTCAGAAGACATTGATTCATCCACTGGGGTCGCATGGATTAATGTGTCTTTAGGACTCAAATACATGTATTATTTTCCTAAAAATCCTAATTCATGTTTATCTGTAGAAAGAAAGTAATATGCATCTTGGACGGCATGAGGGTGAGTAAAATATATGAGAATTTTTTTGGGGTGAACTATCACTTTAACATTCATATGTTGTTGGTATGCTAATCCAAGATCAGTATGGACTAATAATAATAAAGTACAACCTCTTGTGTGTTTGTGAACTGTGTCTTGTTTTAATCTAGAGCTCCAAAAAAATTAAAATATTTGCATAATATCAGGTGTCTGAAGATCAAGATCCCAGTCAGTCAAAGGTGATGTGTCTGAACAAAATAAGATTCTTGTCTGATGGGGACAGTGGATCTCTGGGGCTACCACTCCCTCCTCTGGGTCAGCATCAGAATTTTGTTAATAGAAAAGTTGCTCCACTCCCTGGAAAATAAGAAATCAGATGTATTATAATCTAACAATACAAACTGCTTAGAATTCCCACATAACAAATTATGCAGACTTAAAATATTTATTTCAAACAAATTCTATATAATTTCAGCCATAATTACTTTCATGTATTAGTTTTTGCATTTGGCCATACAGTACTGTGCAAAAGTCTTAGCTTTGTTGTTTTAGCAATGTTTTAATGACCACCCATGTTTATTTTTTGGTCTTTATTACAATGCAAACAGAAAATACAGGAAATATGCACACACAAAAAAAATCAGAACAAAATAGATTCTATAAGCAAAAATCAGTATTTAACGTGACCTCCTAGACTTCCAGTTTTTTCAAAGGAGAAACTTCTGATCAGATTTTGAAAGTTTTTTGGCCTTCTAGTTATTTTCCATTCCATTTAGGTTTGAGAGAGCCAGGTTCTCACTATTACTCAAGTGTAAGGAGAGGTCACTAAATACTAGCCACTTTAGCCAGTAGAAGTCTTTTTTTCCCCCTGTTTTTTAATAATGCTTACAAATTTAAATTATTTCCTGGTCATATTCTAATAAGAAGACTGAAAAAAAAAATATGGTCACTATACCATTGCTAAAACAACATCTAATGGTGTCCTAAGACTTTTGCACAGTACTTTATATGTATTATTATTAAAGACTACCTTTTCCCCTTTAAATATGATCTAATCCAAGGCTGTATGTACAGTACATAACCAGATCCTGTAATGATTGGGTTAAATCAAGACAACACTGCTGTATAAAGTGGGCTCTAAATGAGCTCTAAAATACCTCTCCATCTGAAAAAGCAAAAGCAAGTAATGTTACTTATATTGATTTTGTAAACGTAAAAAATACTGACTTACCGCGAGTATCCAGATAACGACGATGATTGATGAAAATGATCATTCGTCTGTGCTAGGCCTAAGAAATCATCTCACCATAGTAGCAGCAGCTACAGATAAAATAATAAAAACGCCTATCTTTACATCACTAAAATGAAATATGAAGCCGCTTACAGACGCTCACCTCCACACATGTAAACACAACACATGACGTCTTCACTTCCAGAGGGCTGTTTCATAAAACAAGATTAGAAAACAAGCCAGGCTTATTTTACTTAGTCAGACTTGTTGTCAGCGAATTCTGTTTCATAAAACAAACTTAAATTAGTTCAAACTCAGTTACTCTGGCAACTTATGCTGGGAAACTAGCCTGGTCTGGAGCAGGCTAACTGTCAGGCTAAGCTGAGCTTCTCTAACACTGACCAATAGGAACGCAATGATATTACAGCTGACTCTCTCACATACAATTATTTGACCTTATTAACATTATATATATATATATATATATATATATATATATATATATATATATATATATATATTTATATATATAATACACACATTTACTAAATAGTGCTAAATAAAAGAAAAAAAATATTGGTGTAAGTTTAAGGCTTTTTTTTATTAAAAGGTAAGTATGATGAGAAACAAAACATTTAAAGAGAAGTAATTTCTTAAAAATTAAGTGTTATATAGCCCACTGAATCATTCTCAGACTTAATACTGACAACAATAGAAGCACTTGGGAGAGAACTGTCAGAGACTTATTTCTTAGCAAGGAAGAGTACAAGAGGATTACCAAATCATTGTATTAAATGTGAAAATATAGTAAAAGTAACACAGAAATTTAAAATCAATAAACCTGTGACAAGGCACCTGAAACAATCAGGCCTTCATTTGTAAGCTTTCATTAAGTGATGAGTGATTTTTTTGCTAGACAAAGAGCAGGAGAAATACCAAGTGAGTGTTTCAGAGCCAGCAAAAGCTAAAAGAGTGACAGAGTAAGATGCAGCCTGCAGAAATGACATGTATGGATGTTGTCCACACTGGAACTACCCACTGTAGTCAAAGCACAATAAAGTCAGCTAGCCTTTTCCAAGGCCCATATTTAATCTATACTGTAAAGGACCTCAAAGTATGACGATTATAAGCATTTAGATGCTTTTATTTTGACACTTCCTGTTTAGCGGAAACTGGCTTTTATTTTGAAAGAACGGGAGGCGCGGGGGATCTAATAGAAAAAGAAAAGGGGCAAGGAAAAGATCGCGAAAAGAAGGTGAAACGGCAACAAAGGTTAAAGAGATTAAGAATATAGCCTCAGTCGAAAGTGGCAACAAGGTATGTTATGTCTTATGGTGTAGAGGATGTTTTATTAAGCTTTGGTACATACTGAAAAAATGTTGATGAAAATGACTAATGTTTGAGTGAGAGTGACACATTGTTTTGTTTATTTTGTGTTCAGCTCTTACGTTGGTTTATGACCTGCAAGGAAACTCATTAAAGAAGTCACTAAACCATCAGTTCTGGCTGACTTCTTTCGACTGGACGCTACAGTAAGAGCTTGACCGTTCGCCGCCATGCAGCGCGACAAATAACCAGCAGGTGGCAGAAGTTGGTCGGGTAATTGAAAGGTACATAAAGTCTGCAAATGGAAGACTCACAGACTCCATCTGTAATTTCAAGTGACATTAATGAACACATTACTAATCTACAAAAGGAAATTGAAGAATGTAAACACCTACTTCAAAACGAAAGTGAGAATAAAAGGCAAGACATAAAGGAAAAAATAAAATGTAAAGAAAAACTGTTGGCTGACCTACAGAATAAAGCCCAGAGCATGTCAGATGTAGCTCGCCGCTCCGAAAGAATCAAAACACCAACAGAAAAGATGCTTGAATATCAAAGGGAAGAAGCAAGTAAAAAGGAAAGAAAACTTGTGAATTTGTATGAACAGTGGAAAGCACAAGCACGTGCGACAAGAGAAAGATTAAAGTCAGACGTAACTGAAACACAGCTGTCATCACTGGCAGATGATCTGGAGAAAGGAAGGGATGATGTCATGAGACTTTACACTGAGATGAGAAGCTATGTAGCACCATCAACTGATTTATGGAGAAAAATTGATGCATGTGAATCAGTAACTCGTGACATTGTGAAAGTAATCTTTGAAAGATTAACTGGCATTGATGGAGATTTTGATGCAGAACGTGAAAGAGGTCGTCTACGTGAGCTTTTAGATCGTGAATATGCACTCTCCATATACGGTTCCACTGCTGCAAACTCAAGTATCTCCCACCGCTCCTCATCATCATATCTTGCATCAAAACGGGTTGATGCAGCTGCAGAATTAGCGGCAAGAGAAGCTGATATAAGATAGCCCAAGAAGAAAGAAGGCAAAAAGAAAGAATAAAGGCTCTAGAGGAGCAACATAAGAAAGAAATAGAAATACAGAAAACTGAGCTAGAACGTCTGCAAGCTGAAAGGGATGTAAAGGCAGCCCGAGCCAAGCTGGAAGCCTATGACAGAGAGATAAAACAAATGGATGATGCTCAGCCAATCAAGAGAGAACAGGTGAACCCAAATTACACACCACAACCCCCTGCATCACCCCTTTCTAGCTCCATGTTGTCAGAGCCCCCCAGTGTCACTCAGCTTGCAAGGGCCATGCATGAAAGTATAATGATGAATAGACTTCCTACCCCAGAGCCAGTAGTATTCAACGGTGAACCAATTCACTTTATTGAATGGAAATCCACCTTCATGTCACTAATTGACCAAAAGGGCATCTCTGCTGCAGATAAACTGTACTACTTAAAAAGGTATGTGAGTGGTCCGGCTCGTAAATGCCTTGAGGGAACTTTCTATAGAAATGATGAAGAAGCTTACCAAGATGCTTGGGAAAGGCTCAACCAACGATATGGTCAGACATTTGTTATCCAGAAAGCATATAGAGAGAAACTGTCCTGCTGGCCAAAAATATACTCAAAGGATGCTGAAGGATTGAGAAACTTTGCAGACTTTGTAAATGCATGCATGCGTGCCATGCCTCATGTAAAAGGATTGGAAATCCTAAACGACTGCGATGAAAATCAAAAATTGTTACAAAAACTACCCGAATGGACAGCAGCCAGGTGGAATCGCCAGGTTACAAAGACACTAATGGAGGGCAAAGACTTTCCCAGCTTCAGTGATTTCGCTACATTCCTGTCCCTGGAGGCAGAAGTTGCCTGTAACCCAGTAACTTCCATCCATGCTGATTCGCTCTCTTGAATCAACCAACGATAAAAGAAACCTAAAGGACATTAAAAGGAATAAGGCAAGTGCATTAACATGAAGACTACTGTGCAAACTGACAAACAACCAGCAACCAAAACGTACATGGGACCTCCATGCATATTCTGCGAAGGCACACACCAGCTTCACAAATGTCCAAACTTCATGAAAATGTCCCTGGAAGATAGAAGGATATATGTTAAACACAATAAATTGTGTTATGGCTGTTTGAAACAAGGTCATAGCGCAAGGGACTGTAGACACCGCCTCACCTGTGACATTTGCACTAAAAGACACCCAACCTATCTTCACGATGAGAACTACAGTAAAGATCTGAAAAGACAAAGGCATGTGAACATGGAAGATGCAACACAATATCAAACATTAGCGACAACACCCGCCATTTGACTTCATGTTGCCAGAGAAGGACAGTCTGTCAGTACCTCAATGATAGTTCCAGTGTGGGTGTCATCTGCTGCAAATCCATGCCAAGAAAAACTTGTATATGCATTGTTAGACACGCAGAGTGATACTGCTTTTATTGACCAGGATGTTAGTCGTGAACTACAAGCCGAGGTGTCTCCAGTGAAACTAAAACTAACCACTATGATGGGAAAGAACACGGTTGTAAATAGTGGAAAGGTGTCTGATCTCCTCGTAAGAGGCTACAGTTCATCAACAGTCATCAAACTCTCTCATGCATACACAAAGGATTACATACCGGCCAATCGTGAAAACATACCAACTTGTGAGACAGCCAAACGCTGGAGTCACTTTTCACAAATCATAGATGAAATCCCTCCTCTCCTCAACTGTGAAGTGAGTCTCCTCATAGGTTACAACTGTCCCAGAGCTTTAGCACCCAGGCAAACAATATTAGGCGGAGATGATGAACCATACGCCGTTCAGACAGACCTAGGGTGGAGCATAGTTGGTAGTTCAGAACCCCACCTTGAGACAGGTATGATGAACGGCCTCTGTCATCGTGTTATTGTCAAAGAAATTCCCCCAGTAACTCCCATGGATGCAATCCGTGCACTGGAAGGTGACTTCAGAGAAGTCAGTGGAAACGACATCACAGTGTCTCAAGAAGATCTTGTCTTCCTTGATAAACTTCAACAAGGCATAAAGAGAACTGAACAAGGGCATTATGAGATGCCACTGCCATTCAAGGAAAGGCCACAAATGCCTGATAACAAACAGCTCGCAGAGATCCGACTTAATCACCTCAAAAGGAAATTCGCCCGAGACGAGAAATACAAGGAGGATTATATTAAGTACATGAACGACATCATTGCAAAGGGTGAAGCAGAAGAAGTCAAAGATGATGGACTCCCTGGTGAGACATGGTATATACCACACCATGGCATCTATCACACAAAGAAACCTGAAAAGTTGCGTGTGGTTTTTGACTGCTCAGCCAGACATAAAGGGACCAGTCTCAACGAACATCTCCTGGCTGGTCCAGACATGATTAATAATCTGACAGGTGTCCTTTTACGCTTTCGGCGACATCAAATAGCTCTACTGTGTGACATAGAAAAAATGTTCCATCAATTTCAGGTCCAAGAGAGAGATCGTAACTACCTTCGCTTCCTGTGGTGGAGAGATGGAGACACAAGCACACAACCTCGAGTGTACAGGATGACAGTGCATCTCTTTGGTGCTGTCTCTTCGCCAGGGTGTGCGAACTATGCATTAAAACATCTAGCCAAAGAGAACAGCATTACTTTCCAACTAGGCTCCCAGTTTATAGCCAGAGACTTTTATGTCGATGATGGAGTCACAAGTGTGAAAACAGTGGAAGACGGCATGCAGCTAGCTCAAGAGGCACGTGAACTGTGTGCCAGAGGTGGCCTGCGATTGCATAAGTTTGTGTCCAACAGTAGTGCCGTTCTAAGCAGCATACCGACGTCAGAGCATGCATCTGACATCAAGACTAAAGATCTTGCGTTCTGTGAGACACAAACCGAGAGAGCACTAGGCATTCACTGTAACATAGAAAAGGACTGTTTCACTTTCAACATAGCCCTGAAAGACCAACCTCCCACACGCCGTGGAATATTATCCACGGTTGCAGCGATATACGATCCTCTAGGATTTGTCGCCCCCTATCTCCTCAATGGTAAAAGAATCCTACAAGAAATGTGTCGACAAGGAACCGGGTGGGACGACCTACTACCTGCGCATCTGAGACCACGGTGGGAGTGCTGGAAAAGGGATCTTATTAATTTGGAGAAATTGCAGATAGCCAGATGTTATGTGCCTACTAACTTTGGAGAAGTGGTAAAAAGAGAACTGCATCACTTCTCAGATGCAAGCACCACTGGATACGGACAGTGTTCTTATCTGAGAATGATAAATAAGGACAGAGATGTTCACTGCGTTTTTGTCATGGGGAAAGCCCGCGTGTCTCCCACAAAGGTCACCACAATCCCAAGATTAGAACTCACAGCAGCAACCGTCTCAGTCACAGTGAGTAACATGCTCAGAGAGGAGCTACTGTACAGCGATGTGGAAGAGTTCTTTTGGACAGACTCTAAAGTCACTATAGGATAAGTAATGAAGCAAGACGTTTCCACACGTTTGTTGCAAACAGGGTGCAAAAGATCCGCAACAACACGACCCCTCAGCAGTGGTTTTATGTTTCAACCTATGAAAACCCTGCAGACAAGGCATCTAGGGGAACGACGGTAGATGGACTGCTTTCATCCGACTGGTTCACAGGCCCTAAATTCCTGTGGGAAAGGGAAATACAACTTCCAGCAAATGAGAACACAGAACTTCCAGTCGGAGATCCTGAGGTGAGAAAGGTGCAAACATTAAACACACAAACTGCAGAACATATGAGCCTTACTGACCGTCTGGCAAGGTTCTCATCCTGGTCTCATGCAGTTAGTGCCGTAGCACGTCTTAGACGCCGTCTGCTGAATGACAAATCAAATGCACACTCTACTTTTAATGAACGACAAAATGCTGAACTCATGGTCGTCAAAGATCTGCAAAGACAAGTATATCAAGAGGAAATAAAAATATTAAGCAAAGGTAGACCATTACCAAGAAACAACAAACTTTACCATCTTGATGCTTTCTTAGACAGCGATGGCCTACTCAAGGTGGGAGGACGACTACACATTTCATCTCTTCCTGACTCATTCAAATATCCAACAGTCATTCCAAGAGAACATCATGTCACAAAACTGATAATCGCATACCACCATGAAAGGGTTAACCATCAGGGCAAAGGCTTTACCATGAATCAGATTTGATCCAGTGGCTATTGGATCCCCAGGCTGAGCCAAACGGTTGCATCCTATATTCGCCAGTGTGTGTTTTGTCGGAAACTAAGGCGATCTGTGGAAGAACAGAAAATGAGTGATCTCCCCACAGAAAGAGTGGAACCCTCTCCACCTTTCACCTATTGTGGCATGGATGTCTTTGGGCCGTTTGTCATTAAACAAGGACGCAAAGAAAACAAAAGATATGGCCTGCTCTTTACATGCTTTTATTCTCGTGCCATTCATGTAGAAATGTTGGATGACCTATCAACCGATGCCTTTATCAATGGACTGCGATGCTTTATTGCACTACGTGGCTCAGTCAAGCAAATTAAATGTTACTTGCTTGTTCAGATGATATTTTCCACTGGAAAATTTCCAGTGAAAATTCTTATATTGGTCATACTTTCAAGACGTAGAATCTGTGATTCTGAAGTACAGTATCCACACAGATACAGTGACTGACAGCAAACATTAGATTCATCCGCGCTGACGAGCTGTGCCGAGGCACAACGCACGTACAGATAACTATTCCGCATATGACTGCAATTGCAGGTTTCAAAAAGAGATGGCGACAAAGAGGAAAAATCACGGACTGCAGCTTTCAGTCTTGTCAGTTTAAAATTTTAAGTGATTTTATTCTCAAATAACATTTCTAAAGTTGCCGACGTGAGCAAACCCTGCAGTCTGCTTTCGTCGCCACTAGTTCGTCGGCGTCGGCTTGGTGTGTTCTGGCCTTTAAGGTTATTAATTAGCTGGTGTGTTCCAAAACTTCGCATTTAGTTATTTCTGATAAAATGGATCATGGATTTTCATGACATCACTGCGAACTTCAGCTTCTCATCAAATCTTCTGTCCAATCAAATGCTCTCTAGAATCTGAAGTCCCGCTCCTCCTGCACTATAAATAGACGCTGAAGCTGCGGCTGAAATCGGTCATTTGTTCACACATTTACTAGTCTCTACATGGTGAAGGGCACATAGTGCATTATATAAAGTTTAGGTAACTATTCAGACAGTGAAAATATGCTTTCTATTGATGTGAATGAACGATGTGACGAGAGCACA
The DNA here is from genome assembly GCA_036281575.1 of Ancherythroculter nigrocauda. Classification (NCBI taxonomy): domain Eukaryota; kingdom Metazoa; phylum Chordata; class Actinopteri; order Cypriniformes; family Xenocyprididae; genus Ancherythroculter; species Ancherythroculter nigrocauda. The sequence continues at coordinate 35,335,244 of VTFQ01000005.1, forward strand.
GAGGGGATCATATCCGCTGACCGCGAGTCGGCTTGGACCACAAAAGGTATCGGATCCATTTGAATTCTGCACAGAATGCTGTATTTTAAAGTGATATAGAGGAGATTAGGATGGGAAATTGTTAGAGATTAGAAAGAAACTGAGGTTTAATGGCTCTGGTCGAGCTGTGGTATAAACTAAATGATATTGGCTATTTTAAAACAGGGGCGGAGCTGTTTGTTATGTCCCGCCCTGTCTTCCTGTTTCAATTGAAAAACACATTGAAAAATGCTGCACGTTCCAAGGCAATTCAGTGGGCCTTTAATACATCTGTGATGACTGGACAGATGCCAGTTCTTCTAATCGTGATAACTGAATACTGACTAATTTGGTTCTTCAAACGAATTCACAGAAAAAATCTGGATTAAGCTGAGATTACCGCGCATTCTTGTGTTCCTTGAAAAAGGCAGATGCATCGATACTCAAAATCACGGTCAACAGTGCAGTGATTGGTTGGCATCAAGACGGACAGCAGCTTTAAAAAAGACACCATCCTGACAAAAAACTTGACAAGTTTCTGGACCTTTATAAGAAAGCAGCCAAGCAACCCAAATTACATAAAAGTTGTAATAGATAAATTAAATGTTCACTATTTTTTTTTTAACATGATTCCCAATTATTTAGGCTATATTCACGATTTTTAGTATTTCTATAGTCTTTACATTTCACATTTAATTACAGTGTTGTAATTAGCAATTCATTTAATTTTACCTTTGAAGCAGATTTGTGACAGCATTAATTAAAGTTTATTAAGGGTCAAGATCAAGTTATCTACATCTCCAGCGCTGCATCAAGCCACTCCCATAATATCTGTCGCGGTTCAAATTAATGCACGCACGGCATAGATAGATTAACTGTAGACTACGTCATTTGTGTAAGACTCCAATAACAATATTAGGTAATTAATTCCTCACAAATCTCTCAACAAGTAAAACTGGCTGTGTCTATATTATGATAGACTACACAACATTATAATATTATTTGCAAAATGATTTTTAAATCATTATTATTGTCCCTGGTTCACATAAGGGTACTCTAGAAAGAAAGTAGCAATGGCTGGGACAGCCTCCACTTAATCTCCACTCCACTTAACCATCACTCCAATCTAATCCTGTTTACATGAAATAAGCCTGCTTCTGAGCAGGTTTAAGCTTATGGACCTGTTACTATGATACCAAGTCCAGGATGAGCATCAAAGAACCGAATAATCCAAAATCATGCCAAATCTGTTGTTAGTCGACCTCACCAGCAGTTGTTGAAACCGGCTGTTGATGAAGACCAGGGCAATGGGTAGAAAGAGTCATTCATTCATTAAAATGGATTTACAGAAATGGACCAAGTGGTAAGTGTATGAGTGATGATTATCAGGGCCAGTATATGCAGAAAAGGTAAATAAAGACACAAAAGTTGTGTTTACATTTAATTCAGTGTTTTTACTGTTACTTTCCCTGTGTAGCCTAGGCTACATGTAAGCAGCTTTCTCTACAGTGAACAAGATTATAACGTTATTCCCCGATGCTGATGTACAGATCAAACGTTAAATCTGAGGTAGCAGACATATATTTCTCTCAGTTGCTTAGTTTCCTTAAATTTATATCGCCACACTGTGCTGCAGAACTAGGGTTTCCCTCAATACATCATACTCAAGGAATCCCCTGCCGTCAGGACATTTAAAATCTCTGAATATGAACGTAATGTGCAAAGTTTGACGCTAGCGTTTCCCAGTGAAATACTGGCATAGAGGGACAGTCTAAAGTTACACACAACATTTCTAACTTCAATAGCATTTGAAGAGAATGACTTAGAGTCATAAAACCAATTGTAAAGTGTTCATGTAGGTGTATGATTCACACCTTTTAGATTCTTGATATTGAATAAAATAAAGTGTCAAGTCATATGTAAATATCGTTATATATTTCACTTAGCCTACTGTATGCTCATACACAAAATATACCATAATTTAAAGCTCTAGTATTTGAAGAGAAAGAATAGTCTGCAAAGTGTTCATGTAGGTGTGCACAAGTTTTTGATTGTTGATAATGAATATGAGCTCATGTGGTAGTGAAAAATATTCATACATTATTTGACAGTTTATTTTATTAAATATAAAAAATCTACTATATACTATAATTTTAGATTGTTGATATTAAAATAAATATAAGCTCATGTGGTAGTAAAATAAATAGCAATATTTACTTTGTTTATTTTATTAAATATAAAAAATCTAAAAGGTGTGCATTATGCCTATTTAAGTTAGAAATGTGTATACCAATGTCGTATGTAACTTTAGAGACTGAATTCCCTAAATTTGCGAATATCAACTGTCCAATGTAAAGCCAACTTTATGCCAATCATTGGGAAACTGTGTTTGACTTTAGTGTCGAACTTTGCACGTTACATTCATATTCTGAGTCCACCTGCTTGCCTGTAGCCTATAGTATAGCCTACATCCCCAATAAGGTGCGATCCTATCAGACTTATGATAGCAACCTGAATCGTAACAAAGCACTGTTCGCCAGAGGAGAACTGGACTAAGCCTGGTTTCTCCCAAGGTTTTTTTCTCCATTTAACACCTATTTGCCACCTGATGTCACCTATTGGAGTTTCGGTTCCTTGCCGCTGACGCCTTCGACTTTCTTAGTTGGGGACACTTGACATTTGACTTGACATTCAATATTCAACAGTATTCTTGACATCTATTCAACAGTGCTTTTGATCTGCCTGCATTGACACTATTCTTTAAGAGTTGCTGTGCAGCCAAATTATATACCAGTTATCACTGTAAAGCTGCTTTGACACAATCTGCATTGTAAAAAGCGCTATATAAATAAAGGTGACTTGACTTGACTTAAGCTACATTAAGCGTTTTAAATGTCCCTACGGCAGGGGAATCCTGTATGACTATTGAGGGAAACCCTAGTACTGCAGCACAGCGCCGTGACAAAGTTAAAGTGCCCCTATTATGCCTTTTTTAAGGTTCCTAATATTGTTTTGGGGGTCTCCTACAACAGTTTTACATGCATGCAAGGTCAAAAAACACTTATGGTTTCTCATAATCAAGGGAGTAGATTTGGTTTGAATGTGTATTATGAGCCCCAGTCTCTCCAAATCCCTCTTTTCCGTGAGCCTACACTGCTCTGATTGGTCAGATGGCCCAATCCTTTGTTATTGTTCTACTGTGCACACCGCGTGCCAGAAACGAAGTGCCCATTGCCATAACTGAATGAAAGCTATCAATTCGCAAGACGTATACAATGTATGGACAGAAAAGATGGCATCGATTTTACCATATCAATTCAAGCCCGAGTCCGACGATGAAACGTCTGAAGTAGTCGATCAACCAGAAACTGACTGGAGCAGGACGTTTCTATGGTAAGTGTCACCTTAGTTTAAGTTATTTATAAAACGTGATAGCAGCATCACTGTTATACTTTATGTAGGTGCACAGAATGCCAAGCGAAGCTGAAAACCTCTAAACATAAGATAAACATTTAGGCCAGATGTGTACAGACTTTTTCTCCATAACTATTAACAAAGTAAAAAATGGCTATATCATTGTTTGACATTACAATGTTTAAAGAAAGACTAGTTAGCGTGGATAGCATCTCAACATCCTATTAGAGCACCACTCTATTGTAATAAAAATGCGAGGCACAAACATGAATAGCTGATAATGCATTCCACTTTGTAAACAAAAGTCATGCTGCATCCTTGATCATTACTCCAAGTAATAAGACAGACAAGCTGCATTAATCAACAAATTTTTAGACAATATTGGACCCACATCTGAATAGCAGAACTACAGAAACGTGAGTTAGCAAGTGTGCAGGAGACATAGGCTACAGACTAGGGTGTATGTTACACAACATAACATACAAAACTACGAATTTTGAACGATCGCTAGAAAATGTAAACATCAATTATTAATCATACTTACAGGTTGAGATTCAGTGCACTTTAAGGAAACTGTACAATTGAGAGAAATATGTCTACCTCAGATTTAAAGTTTGAATTGTACATCAGCATCAGGGAATATTGTCATAATCGTTCACGGTAGAGAAAGCTGCTTACATGTAGAGAAAGTAACAGTGAAGACATTGAATTAAATGTAAACACAACTTTTGTGTGTTTATCAGATTTTACGCTTATATAGTGGCCCTGATAATCATCACACATGCACTTACTGCTTGCTCCATTTATGTAAATCCATTTTTGTGAATGAAATGAATCTGTAATAATTTCACTTTTGTCTTAAGTTGGAGATATTTATTTTATTACAAATTTTTTACAACCACTTATTTATGTCCTCAAGACAGTCCAGCAATGGCTGAATGGAATCACCAGCTTTCAACAGCAAATAAAGAACCAGAAAAATCAGAATCAGAAAGAGCTGGACAAGGAATTTCCAGTGCAGATGTACATAGGAATTAGTTGGACATCCCAAACTCCTCCATACTGTGAATGTTCAGCCTAGTGAAACCTTTAACAGGTACTCTATGTGAGAAGGATTTGTTCCAGAAATGTTGCATTTTTGCGATGCATGCTGGGATGGCTGGAATCAGCTGCTTGACTGGGGAAGTGCGTGACGGCTGCCTCTTCCCATCATATAAATCCCTCTCGCGCCCTGGCCTTTTTGCTGAGAAGGCCAGTTGATAGAGAGCTTAGCAGCCACTCCATGAGGGAGGGGGACTCTCCCATGGTGCTGCCAGGCCAAGAAGAAAGATTAGGAGGGAGGATAGCATTCTCTTCATCTTCCTCCAAATCCACTTCCAAGAGACGAGTAACTGCCTCATCTGATTCTGATTCAAAGAGGGGGAGGAAGTTCAGGAGAGATCTCATCCATCAACTCTCCTCAGCTGCACCGGGGCTGAGGAGTAACAGCATCTCTCTACGCAGGAGGTGCGGAAAGACTTGGGTCCCATTTAGTTATGGCCATGACTCGTACCAAGCGCTTTAAAACCCTTAATGGGAAATGAGAGCAGTGCAGGTAGCACTCGGGATTAGCGAGCACAACCTGTGCGTGTCTAACTCCCAAACATGCTATGCACAGAGGGTGATTTCTTAGAAGAAATCATAGACCCGCACAAACATGGACAAGAGGGATCTTTCCCTTTCGCTCCACTGCTGGATGGGCTCACAGTCACCATAACAGAGACACAAACACCAAGGGATTAATGAGATTACAACATGTCTCATTATGAGGCGGGATTGGACAATCTGTCACACCACTTAACGTGGGGGAACAACTGAGAAAAAGGAGCTGTAACTGCTTGAGAAAAACAGCAGAAAGAAAAAAAATAATCACTTTAACAGTGAATATCTCCTCTGAAAAACAGTTGCTTTCGGCAACATACCGAGAATAGCAATTCGTCCTTGAAAAGTTTAGCGGCCACTCCTTACAAGGATCTGCCGAGGATAGCTTCCAAATAGAATCTTCACGGGGAAGAGAGCGAGAATGAAGTGGGAACCGCTAGCAGCGATATATATTAGGGAGGTGGGACTCCTGCATCACTGTTGTCATTGATACTGACAGACGTGGTGTAATTGGTGCTTCCAAGGTGTTTCCCATAGTAAGATACTGAGGAAATGTTTGAAAGAGAACACTAGAATCAACAGGATCTAATACGTGTCTAGAACAGACAAGAAGAACTCTATGTAGCACAGTCAAAAAAAAACATGTGAGCCTAGGCAAGCAAACACGTACATAATTCACGCAACAAACCAGCAAAGACAAGAGGGAAAGGAGCACAATAAATAGGGAGCAGAGCACATGAGGATCAGGTGAACACAATCAGGCAAACAAGGACTATACAAGGACAAAACAAGGGGGCATGGTAAGAGGAAACAAGGAGGCAGGATGAGAGGAGCACATGACCAACACAAAGAAATACAGAGCCATGTGCTCAAGCACAAGACAAACAAGGAAACAATAGGCTTGTTTGAGATGCGCCTAGCCTCGCCTGAAGTTCAGCCGAGAGTAGGCGGCTGCAATGAGGGGAGGAGTGAAAAAAGTGCAGGCAAGACGGACAATTCTCCTTTCTCGTAGTGCATCAGACACCTGCGAGATTAAGGCGGATATCGCGGGATTCGCACTTGTGCGCTGTGTTGCTGATAAACTGGATGTAATTTACATTCTGTTGCTTTCATATGAAAATAAACATAATGAACAAGACACGCAAAGTACTTGTTATTTATTTCCATTCGAAGGATGTGTGTATCAATCATTTTTATTTTAATTACAGACATGTTTTTATATATTTTTATAAATATGATAACAATCACATAACCCATAGAGAGATCACACTGTCAGAGACTTTTGGAATATTCACACATAATTTATACGCATAAAATCATGGCATTAGAGTTTTAAAATCAAACATTTTAAATCAGATCAATACATCACGGTTGTTTAAACCAATAAGCTTTAAGCTGTGTCGTCAGCAAGTCGTTTCCCATCGTGCTTTTGGTCAGCGCAGTCGGTGGAGAGCAACTGCGCTCGACTGCAGAATCTGATGAGGCCGCCTCGCCCTCGCGAGAGGTTTTTGACACACGTCAGCATGACATCAGAGCAAGGCGGACCACCCTCGGACACATTTCTAACCGGCATGCATCTCGCGGTGATCACCGTTGATCGGTTCTGCGCAGAATTTGCTCATCTCAAACAAGCCTAATAAAAAGAGACAAAACAGATAAGACTGTCAGGGCAGGACCCTGACAATTAACGTAAAATCTCAGGGGGTACTTCTAGTAAAAATATTAGGTCAAAGAGGTTCAGCTGACAAAAAAAGTTGGTGAATCTCTGCATTGCATATAAATATGAAATGATATTTTGTTTGATTGATAATTGAAATAATAATTGTGCTTGTCAGGAGCTGATTAGATATGCAGTTTTGCAATGTTGAGAAAACACTTCTTAAAAGTGGAATGATTTCTGTAAATTTATTTCTACAATTTATTTATTTCAAGATGACAATGTCACAATGTAATAATGTAATTAATAAAGAAGTTACTGTAATCTTACTGACTAAAACATCATATAATCTAATTACAAGTACTTAATTTTTGGAATCTGATTACGTAATCCAGATACATGTAACCAATCACTACTTGTATGTTGTAACTTTGACTTTTTATATCATAATTTCAAGTCTCATATTACTTTTCGTAAATGTTTGTTATAATTATGACATAAAATTCAAAATTACGACTTAGTATGCCATCATTTTGACTTTAGTATGTCATAATTAAGATTTACCCATTAAAACACAGTTAAGATTTTTTTTTTCTTATGTGATGGAAATGGGCTTTTATATTATTTAGATGAATCACTATCTATATAATGTTTTGGAATTTATGTAAATCAAACAATATACAGTGTGAATTATAATTATTGGTACCTTGGATAGACAGTGGCCAATCAGCTACTCTGTGGATGATTGCTTTAGGAAAATGGATTTTCATAAGCCAGTATAATAAAGTTATCAAACAACTCATAATTCATCAACAGTATGACATAATACCTGCCAATGTACACAAAGACAACAAACAGCTATGGAGAAAGAGAAGGAAAATATCATTATAATCAATTCTGTCTTTGTATGTTCCACTTAATATGAATTAGAAACTATTACATTTAATGTATCATTAAATTGTATAAGCCCCACCATATACAACATTTAAAAGTTTACATTGACAGAGGTACTCTGAAATTAATTACATTTATTTATACATTTACCCTCATGTTTTTGAACAGTGCCATTGAACAGGCTTCTATGCTCTGTGTGGAGGGTTTGTGGAGCTTTTGGTTTAAGGCAAAGACTTTGGCCCTGTGTTGGGTCATCTAAGGCCTCTGTCTTTATAGATATCTCTGACTCATTACGGAAAGGTCTTTCCCCCTCAGCCAAAGTGCATGGTTTGCAGTGGTTAATTTTGCTGAGTGCATACACGAGCCTGCTCATTCCATTATTTATTTGCATAACTGAAGTCTGAGATTTTCACAGACGAGGCAAGGCAGAAGTCCCTCTCTCCTTTGCCAGGAAAGCTTTTGTAGAGGTTTTTGTACAGTTCTTCATAGGTCAAAGTGATAAACAAAAAAAAAGGACCCAAAATCAGACCTTCAATACATACCTTTTGTTCATTAAATGGTGTCATGGTATAATTTTTATGTCTGTAGAGTCTTTGCCAAGTTGCAAATAGTTCTAGTAAAGTTGAGTGAAGCAAGAATCTAGGGAAAGTCGACATTTTGGTCAGGCAAACATGCAAAGCTATGGTTCATGAATCAAAGCATTGAGCAAGGTGTATTAAAAGAGCCCCGGGGAGCCTTCAAGGTGTAAAAAAGCCTATAATCTGGTACACTGGTAAATGAATTGATAGGTGCATCTCAATCAGCTCCCTAGTTCAGTAGTCAGGGCACTTATCAGGGAGTCTGCCATTTTAAGGACGGTTTCAATAGCAATGTGGCAGGACACAGAGGACTGATGGAATAAACGATGAAGCGACTACGCCACTCTGGCACTTTGCCAGAGATAATAACTTGCCCTTGGGCAACACAGGTTCGTGTGCAAAAAAATGGCAGAAGACGTGGATAAAACAATTATGAAATTTTATTAAAGATAACGTATCTGAAGCAACAATAGAAAACAAAAATGAATAAACTCAATAAAATGCAATATGGGTGACCTGTATTCTCAGACACCGCAAAAGAATAAGTACAGGAGCCGAGGCACAACAGGAGGGAGTAAGGGCACTAATAGGCCTCCACAGCACAGCACAATTTGGGTACACCTGTGTGGAAACACTCTCTCACACACACACACACACACACACACAACTGCACACAGCACTTGTGAAGCAACACCACCACCAAAATCCGCCCACCTTCAGCACTCAGCTCCTGTAACAAGAGATGGTGTGTTACACTTGAGGATAGTCACAACAAAATCACTGGTAAATTCACGAACACACTACATCTAGCATGTCAATGCAAGGGATGTGAAGGCACTTTTAACCCTTAATTATGCCTTTCACCCATAAATACAAAATCACAATATAATGAAACAAACAAAAAGAAAAGAAAAGAGAAGGATATTAAATCCCTCTTTTATACACAGAATAAACTTAATATACAATAAAGAATTATAAGAAGGTTGTACCAACAAAATGAATTAACCAAGAACATTAAACAAAAGAAATAAGAATAAACATTTTACAACCAAACATACAACAGAGGAAAACAACAAAACCAAAGAAAAACACCACAAATGTACGAAATGACAGGCAAAGCAACAGCGCCCCTGGATGATAATTCCCACGAAGCCCCGACAGCCCGAGATTTAATGGCCCATAAGCGCGAATCTACCTGTGAATTTAAAATATAAAAACAGATCAGACAGCCCAACCCAAGTGCCAGCTTATTATCACTTCCAACACATACCACTGTAAATCGGTTGAATCAGATGTCTAGCACACGTTACCATTAAGTGCACCGGTGAACCAGAAAGCTGCGGGCTCGTTCGATCAATCCGCATAAAATACGTGCACAGGGGAGGACAAGGAACCGCTGATACGCAGCAACGCAATCTATAATACAATTAACAATAACATAAAACACACTCTTTTATAAACACTAACAAACTTTAAAACCACATACCGTATGCGTGCATCCGTGAGCTCACGTCAATGGTAATACAGCACACAACGGAAGACAAGTCTGTAGCGTCAGGAAACCGCATGTATTGAAACTACAAACAAATAGACGCAGCCCTTACAAACGTCATCTTGCACTAAACAAATGTATACAGCGGTTTCACTTACCTGCAAAAAGAAACCACGTCAACCAAGCACCAGCCGCAAGGTTTGTCCCAAGCTACAGCTCTAAACAAAGATAATACTAATGTGAAACAGCGCACTACTAACAGTTAGCCAACATCACCAAACATACCTGACCGGCGATTAGAAATGACGCAGAGCAAAGGGGCGTGACTCGTGATGCCATACCACCTGACGGCCAAATTTATACCCGTCTACTGCACCGTGATAGGACAATCAATGAGCATAACCAACCCAATCCAACAGGACGACTCACGTTAATTCTATCACAGCAAAAATTATTCCAGTGCACTGAATCGTTTGCTCCCTAAAAAGTCACATAATGCACAGTGAAAACCAGAGAAAATCGATGCTCACAATGTTCCCTTACTGGAAATTCTGAAATTCTAATAAATTTATGGCTGAAATGTTGCAAAGATTTGTAACAATCAAAGAATTTGTCATAATATATATTTAAATAAACAATTATTTGTCAGAAAGATATCTGTGCTGCTGTTTGTTCATAAATACCAGTAATGATGTTGTACAATGAGAAAATGTTGTCATGTCGCCGGAAATAGTCATCAGTGTCCCAATATGTAGTGAGCCAGGGTCCTTGCTGTCCTTATGCCCAAATTCATATACACAATATACTGATTCATGACTTAGGGAGCTACGGAGCTGATCGAGACGCACCCTAAGTCAATGGTGGAAATGCTTCAGTACACTGAATATACAGCTTTTGTGAATACACTGATTGCTTAATAAATTGATAGTCTGTTCGCTAATCTACAACATGTTTGCCATTAAACATTCATTTTTGACTGATCTATTTTTGGAGTTTACAAAAAAAAAAAAAAAAAAAAAAGCTATTTTATAACAGAAGTCAAAGACAATTTTTTGACAGGTAATTCAGCTTATCTGATTGGTTAAAGAGAACAATTTGCAAATGCAGATTCAACAATCAATTCACATATACTTGTATATTTATGAATCGTGTTTTGCAAACAGAAACTTTGTGAATGTGAATTAGCTTATACATTTGTGAATCATATTTTGTAAAGAAATTAATTAATAGTGTTTTTTCTCCATATTTATTTTGGACAGCAATTGCAAAATAAAACATTAAGGTAGATTAAGACACAGAGAAATTTTAAAATAACATATTGCCATAGATGGAAAGCTGACTGTCTGAATTTAAAAATTCCCATATCATTGCCGTTGGTTGTCTTATAATGGGTCTATTGCCCATTTCCGGCAGACCACTGCTGACCCACAATCAAGAGCCATTGAGATTCTTTAACCTGCACAACATAATCAATAACCAGAATTGTTATTCAATGGCATTCTAAATAAGCATTGACTCGAAATACAAGGTTAGCCAGGTTTATTGGTTTACATTAAGCAAAACAACATAATGGAAGAAGCTCTGTGTTCAACCTGTACTCAATGTTTACACTGCCACTGTTACCCCCTATCAATATGGTCTGACATTCTGAGATGATATCTTTTCTCGATCATCCAATCAGCTTTATTCAGCAATGCTAGACAGTAGACTACATCTCTACCACGCTCTCACACTAGTGTTGTAGTACTCGAGACACCAGTCTTAAGATCATTTTTTGAAGGTCTTGGTCTCGGCTGCATTTGGTCTCGGTCTTGTCTTGGTCTCGGACTAAAAGGACTCAGGATTTTATTTCAAGACGGTCAAGACCACAACTACGGAGATATCGCTAAATTTTCGTTGCATTGTCTGATTTCATTTTTAACATCATTAATTTGATTGGATGTAAAACTTTCTGCTTCAAATCCAATCAATATCTTATTTCTAATTTCATTTATTTTGTTTCTGTTGTGCTGGGCCAGAAATCAACAAGGGATTGTGTCAAAAATTTCACCAAAATTGATACAAATGCCCACAGAATTCAAGATATGATTGCAAAAAGTACTTTTTATTATAACACATGATATAATTAAGCAATATCACAAGAAAGAGGACTGTTTTCACAAATATGAGCACAATTGCAAACGTGATATTGATTTTTTTTTTTTTTTTTTTTTTTTACAAATGTTCAATAAACAAAATTTTATTTTTAAAACATTAATCTCAGCATCATTTATGCATTTGTAATTGTACCAATTCAGATGCAACTTCTGTTCCACCTCTGCAGTGTAAAGATGAACTTGAATTTATTGTGAATACTGATCCTTCATTATGATCCTTCATTAATGAATAACAACACAGGAACAAATGAGTAATGCATTATTAACACTCTAGTAACTACTATATAACTAACAAGAAACTCTGATCAATGAATTAGTAAGTAATAGTGCTCAATTGAAGGTAGTAGTTCACAATTAGTTAATCAGTAACTACTGTTTTTTCATACCTCCCAGAGAACTACTAAGAACTACTATATACAGGTTCATAATTAACATAAATGATACATAATGTATAATTAATTCTAAAGTAAAGGTCACCCACTAGAGTAGTAGTGGTAACCCACTACCCACTACTTCTAAAGTAGTGGTAACCCACTAGTAATGACTGACGTATTACCAAATCCTTCAGAAGGAATTACTAATTATTTGGATCAGTATTCTAATGTGAAAAACATGATAACTTGTAACTACTGAAGTCATTGTAAACTTTTGAGGTTTTTGTACACTTTTGTACATTTTTGTACAGTAATTCCTTCTGATGTATTTGGTAACACTTAAGTAATTACTAGTGGGTTACCATGATCTTCACTTTAGAATACTGATCCAAATAATTAGTAGTTCCGGTAACACTTTAGAATACTGATCCTTTACTAATGAATAACTACACAGGAACAAATGAGTAATGCATTATTAACACTCTAGTAACTACTTATAACTAACAAGAAACTTTGATTAATGAATTAGTAAGTAATAGTGCTCAGTTGAAGGTGGTAGTTCACTATTAGCTAATCAGTAACTACTGTTTTTTCATACCTCCGGAGAACTACTAAGAACTACTATATACAGGTTCATAATTAATGTGAATAATGCATAATGTATAATTAATTCTAAAGTAAAGGTCATGGTAACCCACTAGTAATGACTGAAGTGTAACTCAGTAACTACTGGAGTCATTGTAAACTTTTGAGGTTTTTGTAAAGTATTGGATAGTAATACCTCAAGAGTTACTACATAATTCTAAAGGAACTACTATTTATTTGTATCAGTATTCTAAAGTGAAGATCATGATAACCTAGTAATTACTCAAGTGCTACTACATCCTTCTAAAGGAACTACAATTATTTGGATCAGTATTCTAAAGTAAAGATCATGGTAACCCACTAGGAATTACTTAAGTGTTACCAAATACATCAGAAGGAATTACGGTACAAAACTGTACAAAAATGTACAAAAAACTCAAAAGTTTACATTTGGGCATTACAACATTTTGATGTTTATTTGACAAGTGATACTGCACCTGTTGTGGTATTTTCTGACCATAATCCACTGACCTTCTTACATTCTTTGCAGAGGCAAAATCAACGTCTGGTTCGATGGTCTCTATTTCTACAGCCCTATACTGTTTAGATATTCGCCATACATGGGGCGTGGATAATCTCCTGGCTGACACCCTGTCCTGTGCTCCTTGTAGAGATTGCTAATTTTATGTCTTTTTCATTCTTTGTTTCTTTCACCTTAAATATTGCTTTTCTTAGGTGCCAAGAATTGCTGGAGAAGGAGATACTAGAGACGGGAGAGTTGGTTTTGGCCGAGTACTAAGTGGGTGATGAGATTTCATTTATGTACTGTTAAGTGTTTAATTTTGTAGTCTGACCTGAAATGGGTTAATGGATGAAGCCCATAGGTAAGGTCCTCCTTTTTTATTAGGGGAGGTGTCACGGTCTTGCCGTGTTTTTCTTTTGTTTTTGTTTTCTTGTTTGTTTGTCATCTGTGGATGTCCACTTGTGATTAGGAACACCTGGCTGTGGATATTTAAATGTCTGTTTGCTTACTAGCAAAGTGTGTGGAGTTGTTCTGTTGTTTTTGTTCGTGCTCTTGCAGGAATGGGCACTGGTGGCAGGTGTCCTTGGTCCTTGGTTTGGAACTTCACACCACCAGATCCTTGCTATTTCTTCAGTTTTGTGGTCATGGATGTGATCATCTGCATTTGAATGTTTCTTTTATTTTTCCTGTTATATCTTATAATATAATATATTTTTACAAATGCGGAATAGCAAACACACACCTGGAGAGTTGAGAAAAATTGCAGTATAGTAAAAAGGAAACAACTGCACACTCACTGAAGCATAAAGACTGATTTAATATACCAACGTTTTGGCACATTTTTGCAACATATATATTTTTTTGTGATCGCCCTTTTTTGTTGCAGTTATGAGCTGAACTGTTACAGTGTAAATACATTTTGACTAAACTGACACTGCAAACTGAAGAAACCGGCACTATGGTTATGTTTAACTGTACTTGGACATGCTCAATGAAACTAATTTTGATTAATCAGCCAGTGAAAAAAATCAAACATCTCAAATTTTTCTAGACCTTATTGTCCAACATGTTCTCTGCTAAAAAAGGCTTCTGTCATTGATTCCTGTTCAATCTCAGGAGGCTTCCATGTGCTGTTATTGTCCAATGTAATGAAGGCTCCTTTTATCACCCTTTCCCTCCAGGTCAAAGGGCATTCATTGAGACAAATGATCAACAAAATGAATGATGGCCAAAGCAATCAGAAGTGGAAAACGTATATCATATTATTCTGCTTGTCATTGCAACTATTAGATTTTACTTAGCTATAAATCACCTAGATTTGTTCCGAACACAGAATTCAGAGACCATGCATTCTCGATTTAGAATATCTGATGTATATATGTGTGTCTATGACTTTCTTTCCTCATCTAAAATAAAAATGTATGTTTTGGAAGCAGGCATTCCAGGATTTTTCTCCATCTATTGGTGAATGGTGCCTAATGTAGACCATTTTTGATGGTCTAAAATCCATATTTAGGCAGCTTCAAAGGGCTCCCAACTACCCCAGTTGACGAATAAGGGTCTTGTCTAGTGCTAAAATCTATTATTTTCAAAACTGCCTCATCAATCGCTATATTGTTAGTTGAAACCATCCATAGGCCAGTCTGCAGCATTTTTAAATCTGCAGTTTAAATTGTGTTGGTCTCCTTAATTCGCCTGGCTTTATCTGTCCCACTTCACATTTTTATCTTTTTGGGTGCCAACCATTTTGTATAGAGCAGTGCCCCCCAGATGACACAACATGCCTCCCAGAATGGTCATTCAGAGAACTTACTATTGAGAGCATTAATGCCTTATTCTGCATGACCATATTCTACATCCCTAAATCCTACCCCATACCTAAACTTAAACGCTACAGCAACTATCTTACTAACTGTTAATAAGCAGTAAATTAAGAGTTTATTGAGGCAAAAGTCATAGTTAATACTGAATATGTGTTCCTCATACCAAAGTGTTACCAAAAACATTATTTCTTTGGATTTGTCCATTCACGTATTCCATAATGAATCATCTTCAGAAGCACATATAGCTCACAGGAACGTTAATCTCTATAACGGCAACTTTAAATAACAAATTATATTCAGAAATATGAACCAGGCAAGGTATCCCCTGACTTGAGACTAGCGTGGAATTTTCTCACTCAATTAAGCCACTGCCTGCTCCTGCTTCTGATTGCTTTTAGAGGAAAAAGCTGCCTATAACTACTAGTCTAAGATAATTTTTTTCTGTAATAATAGCATATTCGTGAAACATATTTGGCAAACGATCTAGTGCATATCTATGCTTGACCTCTGGAGAACATCAAAAGTTTTCTATTTACAATGTGATTTTTGCAGCGTTGAGCAATGTAGCCAATCACAAACATATGTGTTGATTTCTTGAATGTAATTGCCAATCAGAGGTGTTTAAATTAGTACTGAACAAAAACAAGAACAAATATAGCTGCATGCAGCGATGACAGGCCCAAGCCCGGTGCCACCGCCACTTCGGTGGTTTTAGGGCAACTGCGCATAGCAGGCAATATGAATTTAAGCTGGTAAATGTAAAAGAGCTATGTCAAAGTCGGTTGAATATGCCACATTTACTGCCGCCAGCTGGTGTCACTATGTGAACCACAACATCCATGAGAAAACACACACACACACACCCACACACTTAACGTGACATCACACACACACACACACACACACACACACACACACACACACATGTTTGTTTTTGTGAATTGTGGGGACTTTCCATAGACTTCAATGCATTTTACACTGAACAAACTGTACATTCTATCCCCCTACCCTGCCCCTACCCCTAAACCTAACCCTCACAGGAAACTGTGCAAACTTTTACTTTTTCACAAAAACTCATTCTATATGATTTATAAACCCATTTACATTGTGGGGACCGCTGGCTGGTCCCCACGATGTAGGTGAACTCAGGTTTATATTACATCATGGGGACATTTGGTCCCCACAATGTAATATAAACAAAAGCACCTACACACACACACACACACACACACACACACACACACACACACACACACACACACACACACACACACAGGCAGAGTGAAAGAAAGATAGAAGAGATTTAAAGATAGTTAGTTGAGTCAGATGATTCAATAACATTTTAAACAATAAACATTTAAAAATAGATATTTGCTGCCCTCTAGTGCTTATTCTATATATGCCATTTGAATATTATTTAAAGGTGCCGTAGAATGTGTTTTCAAAAGATGTAATATAAGTCTAAGGTGTCCCCTGAATGTGTCTGTGAAGTTTCAGCTCAAAATACCCAATAGATTTTTTTTTATTCATTTTTTTAACTGCCTATTTTGGGGCATCATTAAATATGCCCCGATTCAGGTTGCGGCCCCTTTAAATTCTCATGCACCCCACCCCCGGAGTTTGTACTTGCCTTAAACAGCATAAACAAAGTTCACACAGCTAATATAACCCTCAAAATGGATCTTTACAAAGTGTTTGTCATGCAACATGTCTTAATCGCGTAAGTATGGTATTTATTTGGATGTTTATATTTGATTCTGAATGAGTTTGATGGTGCTGCGTGGTTAAAACTAACATTACACACTGTTGGAGAGATTTATAAAGAATGAAGTTGTGTTTATGCATTATACAGACTGAAAGTGTTTAAAAATGAAAATAGCGACGGCTCTTGTCTCCGCGAATACAGTAATAAACGATGGTAACTTTAACCACATTTAACAGTACATTAGCAACATGCTAACGAAACATTTAGAAAGACAATTTACAAATATCACTAAAAATATCATGATATCATGGATCATGTCAGTTATTATTGCTCCATCTGCCATTTTTCGCTATTGTCCTTGCTTGCTTACCTAGTCTGTTGATTCAGCTGTGCACAGATCCAGACGTTAATACTGGCTGCCCTTGTGTAATGCCTTGAACATGAGCTGGCATATGCAAATATTGGGGGCGTACATATTAATGATCCTGACTGTTGCGTAACAGTCAGTGTTATGTTGAGATTCGCCTGTTCTTCGGAGGTCTTTTAAACAAATGAGATTTACATAAGAAGAAGGAAGCAATGGAGTTTGAAACTCAATGTATGTCTTTTCCATGTACTGAACTCTTGTTATTCAACTATGTCAAGGTAAATTCAATTTTTGATTCCAGGGCACCTTTAAACTAACCCCCCACTTTTGTCAAAAGGTAGCACTATAGAGGCCCTCTTCTCCACCCGTTTCTAAGGCTTTGCCGATGTCTACTGGATGACAATCCTGACATGTGTGTCTAATTTCATACAATTTGAAGCATGCTAAGAGTCTTAAAAGCATCCAAAACAAATACTGAAGTTTGATCTGTTGCTATGGCAACAGTGTTTGAAGAATATAAAAAATCTTTTCACAGGTCTACATTCGCCATGTCTTGACATTATTCTATTCTATTGAAGCAAATCGGGTAAAAATAAGAGGGTGATCTCAAAGCATTTTGAAAGTGACACACTTCCTGCTGTCATTTGGTGGCACTATAACTTTGACTCACAATAGTCACATCCATGTCATCGGACTCCTACAACGAACACACAGCTGAAGTTTCATAAAAATCAATCAATGTATGCAGAAGTTATAACACACTTCCTGTTTCCCTTTTCTCACCAAAAATTTGTTTCCTTGCCACGGCCAAACCGTTTGAGATATCAAAAATCCGCTCGCAATTTAGTATCCTCAATGTCTTGACTTCATGCACTCAACATGTCTGTGATTGATCGGCTACATGTTCATAACTGCAACATTTAATGCCACAATCTAAATATAATGCTATAATCAACACTTTTCACGATTAGTAAACCTTGAGAACTGTAATAGTAAAAACATGCTCAAGTTTTTGAGTGAGTTCCACATGTTAACTGAGCTATTTTCATATGCAAAGATGTTAGCCAATCAAAGCAGTGGCCATTTACACTGAAGTCTCACAGCAGACACGCCCCTTAAAACAGAGCGTTCAAATCAGAGGGCTAAAATCAGGGTAGGAAAAATGCCTTTTATTTCTAAATTATGATATTTTTTTGATGTAAAAATCCTACTAACATTATAAGTGCACACCAGGAAACATTATAAAATAATGCAGTTCATGACGCCTTTAACCACTTGAGGTACAATTAATGTAAGTGTGCTCCTCGACAGTAAACATACTGCTTTTTACCACTAATGCAGCATCTACTCAGCAAATAAATTAGGGTAGACTGGGGGAACATACCCCCCGGGTAACCCTGACTATAGTTGGCACAAAATCTCATCTCAGCACTTTTGATGAATGGCTATTTTTAATTTTGTCATTTCATCTGAGAATCAACATTTCTTTCAGGATCACTATCGTCAAAGATGATTGACAGTTAGCATACAGTTTGAATTGGTGGTATGGTGCTGTTCTGGGCAAAAACCTCCCTGCCCATACATGCAGCCTAGCATGGATAAGAGCAGGGAGAGCAGCGATAACCCCCCTTAGGGTAACAGAACAGAACAACAGGTGTCATTAGTTCTTAATGACATTTTAGTGTAGCACATAATTCAATTCAAATTGTCTTATGAAGGAATATCAAAGGTTGTATCCTGATTGTAAATAAGAGATGGAGTTGGGGATGGAGGAGGGTAATTTGCTCCTGAGCAATGTGATAAGCTGCTGATAGCTGAATGACCTTAGATACGGAAGCTGTGATAGCATCATATTCCTATAGATGTGGATCAGCTGAGAGTCAGCTGATATGAGCTTGACTCACGTGACCTGCCAGAACAAACAAAACAAAAACAAAAAACAAAACCATAGGCTGATACCCCCCAATCACAAACATCTGAAATAGACTGGGGGCAGCATGCCCCTTTAAATGCAGTTACCTGAATGAACTTAAGACAACAAGCATGTTGCCAAAATCAGAAAGCCTAAGCAACAAGATAAGCCTAAAGAACACTTAAATTGATGATACCCAGATAGTGACAAGCAGTGTTGCAATAACCTGATAGCTTTAAGTAATAAGCATAAAAAAGAAAAGAAAAACTTAGCTTAGCTTTATGAAGACGTTGAGAGATTAATGGAGGGTGAAATATAGCCAGCTGTGATGTGGATGCTTGATCTCCTTCTTGATAGCCTTCTCCTTGTGCAGGGAGTGCAGATCTCATCTAAACTTTGTTTCAGTTCACTTCCAAGCAAGCAGTTTATAATCAATCTGGCGAATTTGTATGTAAGTTTACGAACTTGAATCTGAGGTGTCTAGCAAATTAGCTCAAAAGAAATATGAATAATTAATTATAACTAGTTATAATTAATTATAAATATTTGGATCAGTTGATAACTTTATTAAATTATGTTACTTCTAAGTCAAGTTAAGGATACTAAATGTATCAAATAATGAGACTAAGTTTGATACTTGCATGTCTCGCCCATTTGAATTAAACTGTCCTGATGCAATTTGTGGAGGCTCCCGTTGATCTTTGCTGATGTTGTCTTGATGAGAGAGAACCTATGGAAGCCCATTTCTGCCAATAATAAAAAAAAAAAAAACGCCACTAAAAAAAAAAAAAAGATTGCGACTTTTTATCTCAGAATTCTGACTTTTTATCTCGCAATTGCAAGTTTATATCTCACAATTGCAAGTTATAAAGTCAGAATTCTGAGATATAAACTCACAATTGCGAGATATAAAGTCAGAATTGTGAGATATAAAGTCGCAATTGCATGATATAAAGTCAGAATTGTGAGATATGAAGTCGCAATTGCGTGATATAAAGTCAGAATTCTGAGATATAAAGTTGCAATTGCATGATATAAAGTCAGAATTCTGACTTTTTTTCTCGCAATTCTGACTTTTTTTCTCACAATTGTGTGAAACTTTATTTCTCACAGTTCTTACTTGTGTTTCCTTTCATTGCAACTGACCATCAGGAAAACTGCTTTTTTTTTATACATAAAATGGAAGACATCATAAAGGATTATTTTTAGTGCCGATTTACCAATAAAGACAGTTTGATTTTACTGGAGGAGACACATAAAGATTAGTCTCCGGACATATGCATTATGCAGGAATATGCATATACAGGTGGTGGTCATATAATTAGAATATCATCAAAAAGTTGATTTATTTCACTAATTCCATTCAAAAAGTGAAACTTGTATATTATATTCATTCATTACACAGAGACTGATATATTTCAATGTTTATTTCTTTTAATTTTAATGATTATAACTGATAACTTAGGAAAATCCCAAATTCAGTATCTCAGAAAATTAGAATATTACTTAAGACCAATAGAAAGAAAGGATTTTTAGAAATCTTGGCCAACTGAAAAGTATGAACATGAAAAGTATGAGCATGTACAGCACTCAATACTTAGTTGGGGCTCCTTTAGTCTGAATTACTGCAGCAATGCAGCGTGGCATGGAGTCGATCAGTCTGTGGCACTGCTCAGGTGTTATGAGAGCCCAGGTTGCTCTGATAGTGGCCTTCAGCTCTTCTGCATTGTTGGGTCTGGCATATCGCATCTTCCTCTTCACAATACCCCATAGATTTTCTATGGGGTTAAGATCAGGCGAGTTTGCTGGCCAATTAAGAACAGGGATACCATGGTCCTTAAACCAGGTACTGGTAGCTTTGGCACTGTGTGCAGGTGCCAAGTCCTGTTGGAAAATGAAATCTGCATCTCCATAAAGTTGGTCAGCAGCAGGAAGCATGAAGTGCTCTAAAACTCCCTGGTATACGGCTGCGTTGACCTTGGACCTCAGAAAACACAGTAGACCAACACCAGCAGATGACATGGCACCACAAACCATCACTGACTGTGGAAACTTTACACTGGACCTCAAGCAACATGGATTGTGTGCCTCTCCTCTCTTCCTCAAGACTCTGGGACCCTGATTTCCAAAGGAAATGCAAAATTTACTTTCATCAGAGAACATAACTTTGGACCACTCAGCAGCAGTCCAGTCCTTTTTGTCTTTAGCCCAGGCGAGACGCTTCTGATGCTGTCTGTTGTTCAAGAGTGGCTTGACACAAGGAATGCGACAGCTGAAACCCATGTCTTGCATACGTCTGTGCGTAGTGGTTCTTGAAGCACTGACTGCAGCTGCAGTCCACTCTTTGTGAAACTCCCCCACATTTTTGAATGGGTTTTGTTTCACAATCCTCTCCAGGGTGCAGTTATCCCTATTGCTTGTACACTTTTTTTCTACCACATCTTTCCTTCCCTTCGCCTCTCTATTAATGTGCTTGGACACAGAGCTCTGTGAACAGCCAGCCTCTTTTGCAATGACCTTTTGTGTCTTGCCCTCCTTGTGCAAGGTGTCAATGGTCGTCTTTTGGACAACTGTCAAGTCAGCAGTCTTCCCCTTGATTGTATAGCCTACAGAACTAGACTGAGAGACCATTTAAAGGCCTTTGCAGGTGTTTTGAGTTAATTAGCTGATTAGAGTGTGGCACCAGGTGTCTTCAATATTGAACCTTTTCACAATATTCTAATTTTCTGAGATACTTAATTTAGGATTTTCCTTAGTTGTCAGTTATAATCATCAAAATTAAAAGAAATAAACATTTGAAATATATCAGTATGTGTGTAATGAATGAATATAATATACAAGTTTCACTTTTTGAATGGAATTAGTGAAATAAATCAACTTTTTGATGATATTCTAATTATATGACCAGCACCTGTAGAATGTTTCCACGGTAACCATGTACATGAGCACAGCGTTTTAAGGAGAAAAAACAGCTTTTACTGCCATCTAGTGGGCTTAATACTAAAACACCAATTCCTATCATGTTTCATCAACTTTGTAACTTTGCAACTCAAGTCTGGTGGCTCCATAAAAGGGGGAATTCAAGGGTAGAATCATGCAGTTCTGCAAATTACAGAGGTATTTGGGGAATAAAAGTTGTTTTTAACAGAATGGATACATTAATGAATTTGACACAATAATAACAATATAATAGTAATAAGAATAAGAATCAGCTGTGGCAGAGGTGCAATAAAACAGATAAAGCTGAAGTGGCACATTTTATATACCAACAGCTTCAAACTTCACGGCAGCACGGCTATCGTTGGATGCACTGTTACAGACAGAGACACTGTCCGTCAGTTAATTGCAAGAAAAAAAGTCAGATTTTTGAGATAAATACTCGCAATTCTGACTTTTTTTTCTCGCAATTGCGACTTTATATCTCAGAATTCTGACTTCATATCACGCAATTGTGATTTTATATCTCAGAATTCAGACTTTATATCTCAGAATTCTGACTTTATATCACGCAATTGCAACTTTATATCTCAGAATTCTGACTTTATATCTCAGAATTCTGACTTTATATCACACAATTGCGACTTTATATCTCAGAATTCTGACATTATATCACGCAATTGCGACTTTATATCTCAGAATTCTGACTTTATATCTCAGAATTCTGACTTTATATCTCAGAATTCTGACTTTATATCACGCAATTGTGACTTTATATCTCAGAATTCTGACTTTATATCACACAATTGCGACTTTATATCTCAGAATTCTGACTTTATATCTCAGAATTCTGACTTTATATCACGCAATTGTGACTTTATATCTCAGAATTCTGACTTTATATCACACAATTGCGACTTTATATCTCAGAATTCTGACTTTATATCACGCAATTGCGACTTTATATCTCAGAATTCTGACTTTATATCTCAGAATTCTGACTTTATATCACGCAATTGCGACTTTATATCTCAGAATTCTGACTTTATATCTCAGAATTCTGACTTTATATCACGCAATTGCGACTTTATATCTCAGAATTCTGACTTTATATCTCAGAATTCTGACTTTATATCACGTAATTGCGACTTTATATCTCAGAATTCTGACTTTATATCTCAGAATTCTGACTTTATATCACGCAATTGCGACTTTATATCTCAGAATTCTGACTTTATATCTCAGAATTCTGACTTTATATCACGCAATTGCGACTTTATATCTCACAATTCTGACTTTATATCTCAGAATTCTGACTTTATATCTCACAATTCTGACTTTATATCTCAGAATTCTGACTTTTTTTTTTAGTGGTGGAAACAGGCTTCCATAAGAACCAGCTGGACTCAGAGGGTCTTTGGTGAATGGAAAGACAAGACAATATATATATGATAAAAAAGGTTCACTTTGTCCTTTTTAACAAGAATTAAGTGACAGTCAAGAAGTTCCTTTCGGTCATAAAAAGTCTTGTCAGTTTTCTTGTGTCCTGTAACCAGAGACCTTGTTCTGCCTGTGTGTTAGTTGCAGATTGGGGATGGTTCACAGACCTTTGTTGGGAGAGTGAGTTTGCTGGATTATTCATTAAATATAATGAATAATTTGTGTGTGTCTGATTGGTCCAGATGCTACAGGTGAAATCTGTGTGAGGAATGAATCCCTCTGGTTAAATTCCCAAATACACAATTACTATGCGGTTTCAACTGCCAGCAAAGCGATAAGCTGCTGATAGTTGAATGACCTTATATATGGAAGCTGTGATAGCGTCATATTCCTATAGGTAGATGTAGATCAACTGAGAGTCAGCTGATGCGAGCTTGACTCACGTGACCTGCCAGAACTAACACTGTGCTTGATTTGTGAGATTTAGTCAGTTGAGACAGTTTTGAGGTTAACTGATCTAACTTTGTGTCTTTGGAAAATAGTGATCTATGATATTATTGTCATAGTTATGCTTAGCTTTGGTTTCATTTTTATTGCATTCAGTTTCTGTTGTGTCTGCCTTTGTTATCTAGTTAGTTCTACCCCCCACCCCCAGTTTGTCTCCTTGAATAGTCATTAATTAGATCCCACCTGTTTTTATTTAGTTCATTATCCTGTGTGTATATGAGCCCTCTGTTTCAGTTCCTCATTGTCTGGTGTTGTCTGTGCTTGTGCACACTGTTACTTTGACTCATCTGTTGTTTTATTAAAATACTTATCTATTTTGAACTTCTGTTACTCTCTTCATCTTCTGACTGGAAGCTCATGTCTGATGTGATGAAAAAGCCAGAGCCTGCCATTGTCCCGGAGCCCAAGCCCCAGTGTGAGTCTGACCAGCTGTGTGAGCCAGCACCTCTGTATATCGCCGTGGGACTTTTGGTGGAGTTCATAGTTTTGGAGAAAAACCCTGACCACAATCCCACCACTGCCAGCCCCGCCTCTGCTGGTTCCCTTCAGCCCATCGACCTCTTCTAACACCATTCTTTTGTGTGGATAAGCCTCAGGTCTTCTGGTCTCGAGCCCAGGCAAGTGGATCCCCCAGCTCTGCCTCCAGCCACTAATCCTAGTATATAGAACATACCTTTTCAATGGTTGTGAAGTAAATTTAAATTCAAATGTTGTACCTACTCAGACAGTACACGATTTCGGATATGCAGATCTGGTTTCACAGACAAGGCTTAAGGTAGGGTAACACTTTAGGATAATGGTCTGTCATTAATAAGTAACCATGCAGGAAGTAATGCAGGACAAATTAGTAGCACTACATTAACACTTCAGCTTAACTAATCAGTAAGTAATATCGAATTTAGGACTAAGATAGTTTCTTATTAGGTAATCAATAATTGCTGAATGAGATTGGCATCATAAGAACTAATAGGTAACTGACAAATTATAAATAAGTACTAATTAATTACTAATCACAACATTACTGTGTCTGAGATGTGAGCAATTGCCTTTTTTATTCTCAACATGGTCATAAAATGCATCACTAATTAATCAAGTGTTACTTAGTCACTACGCAGGAACTACAAATGATCTGGACCATTATTTTAAAGTGAAAAACATCTTTTTCACTTTAAAACAATGGTCCAGAAGATCACTAGTACTTCCTGCATAGTTACTTATTAATGACAGGCCATTATTCTAAAGGGTTAACAATATGAATTTATGAATTTATAAAACAGAGGACAGAGATTGTAGTATTGGTACCAGGTCTATCATTAGAGGAGACTGTGATGTGCCATATAGGCAAATATTTTTTGGACAGAAGTATTGTCTGTAATAGGGAGTAAATATTGGAATAGTTTACTGCAGTCAATAAGACAATGTTCTACATTTTACTTAGACATTTTAAATATGTGTTGGGTATTAGTCTTTTGTATAGTGTTGTATGTATATTTGAGTTTGTGTCTTTGTGTGTACCTGCCTAGGGACTGCGGATCTAAGTTAGCAATGTTGCTAAAATCCGGCTTGTTTACATTTTGTATTTTTACAAATGTTCATTTACACACATTGTAATGCCATCACTTATGTGATATCAATAACCATGTTTTACAAATAACTAACACTAAAAACACTAAAACACATTGCACAGATAAACTTTTTGCTGTTTTATAAGATGTATGCTGGTACTAACTCCCAGCCACCATTCATGATGGCCATTTAAGTGCACAGTGGTTACTGTAACTCTTTATTCAGGGCTAAGCTCCAGATATATGTACTCTAACCTTCATTCACACATGAAAAAGGACAAGGAGACAAATGTGACCGTGGACCACAAAACCAGTTATAAGTTGCACGGGTATATTTGTAGCAATAGCCAACAATACATTGTATGGGTCAAAATTATAAATTTTTCTTTTATGCCAAAAATCATTGGGTTATTATAAAGATCATGTTTCATGGAGAGATTTTGTAAATTTCCTACCATAAATATATATAAAATTTTATTTTTGTGAGTGGATATGCATTGCTAAGAACTTCATTTGGACAACTTTAAAAGCGATTTTCTCAATATTTAGATTTTTTTTTGCACCCTCAGATTCCAGATTTTGTATATGTATAATGTATAATGTATAAATCTCAATTTCCAAATTGAAAAATGTGCTGTTTTAATTATATCTTTAGCCTGATAATAATTGTGGCATGCTTTGTTATGGTTACAATGCTGCAGGGCAGCTCCTAGAGAAAAAAAAGAAAAAAAAAACTCTCTCTTTGTCTCTATCCTTCTGTCTTTTCCTGTCCCACCCCCCACTCTGTCTCTGCAGTTAGCCAGGATGTCTTGTGCAATGAGTGGGAAAGCAGCCCAGATTTAACAGTTGCGGTCCAGTGAAACCACTTCATTTCAGGACCTGGCGCTCCCATCTGCCTCCCTCTTGTCCTGGAATTTGTCTCTCTGCCTCAGATAGAGCCACAATTTTTATGAAACATACCATGCATCAAGATCAGAGCGCTGTAATCCCTCAGAAGCTCTATGCTTCTCTGACATTTCAGAGTAGCCCACGGCACTGCGCCTTATGTGCACCACAGGAAAAAACTAGTATGATTTATCAAGAGGGAGGGATGAACTCTGACTGTCCAGGTCCTATATACTAACAAACAAGGGCAGGCCTTATCTCTGTGCCCAGGTGAAGGCATCAAGATTTAGGGCATTGGGGTCAGAGATCTCCACCAGAACCTGGGCCTAAAGACTTGATAAGGTCAGTGGCTCCGGCTAAGATACACTTTCAAACAACAATAGCTCATTAATCACTGTTAGGTCCCCCAGCTTGAGTTATTGTACACAGTTCCATAGGAAAGAGCTGTGCTTTACACAGCACTTTAACAGAGATGTTATTAAGAAGCAGGCTCAGAGATTGAGTCTGTGGGAGTCTTGATTTTGTGTGATTTTGTGATCTACAGATGGCATACAAATATGCATATGCAACAAAACAAAAGGTTAAATGCTAATTTGACATGCCAGAATTAAAACCCAATTTTAGAACAATGCATAGCGTCACTCATCCAGGTGTGCCAATTTTTGTAAACTTCAGTATTTCATACAAAAATAATCACAAAATGTAATGGCACACTGTGCTGTCAACATTAAAAATAAATAAATAAATATTTGTCTACTTCCTTACAGTATGCTGCTCTGAATCCTTTTTATTTTTCTTTCATTTGACTAGCTGTAGTTTTCATGCTGAAATAGACTACAATGGTGCTTGGTGACATTTTGAAAAGCTGTGCATGGATTACGGCCACAGGAACCATGATTTTCATGTAACCTAAACACGCAGCATCATTTCTCATCACACGAGTGGGAGCGCTTGACAGTTAAAGTCCATTTCTGATTTTATTGTTGTTTGAACTAGCTTGTTGTGGCATTTTAATTTGTTGCAGCATTGCCAGGGATAAAAAGAATTCAGCAGAGGCAGGTCTATCTCATATAATACAACAGTGGTCCCACCTGATATTAGGTGGCCTTAACTACTACATCAAAAAATAAGTACAATGTACTTATTGTGTTCATATTGTATTGCAAAACACTTTTGCTGCTATTGAGGTTGGATACGGGTAAGGTTAGAGACAGGTTCGATGGTATGGCTAGGTTTTAGGGTGAAGGTTAAAGGAAAGTCAACTACGGTGGCCCAGTAGTGCACAACACAACGAAATTAAAAAAGCAAACATAAGTTCACAACACAATGAAATCAAGCCACAACACAACGGAATCAAGCCACAATACAACCGAATAAAGCCACAACACAACGAAATAAAGCCACAACATAACGGAATCAAGCCACAGCACAACGAAATTAAACCACAACATAACGGAATCAAGCCACAGCACAACGAAATTAAACCACAACACAACGGAATAAAGCCACAACACAACGAAATCAAGCCACAACACAATGGAATAAAGCCACAACACAACAGTATTTTCACCCCCCAAAAAAGGTTTTAAGCCAGTTATTTATATATTTTGCTGTAGTGTGTCAATAGGAAATATCCATTCACATTTCCAAACATTCATTTTGCCATTAATTGTAATAATCCAGTGAGATTTTTGAATACACAATAAGACTGATAACAGCCGGTGCTCCACATGGAGATCAGAGCTCACCATCATCAAATCCGTCTGTGATTACATGAAGAAAAAGATGAAACTGAGACAAACCAAATCCAGAAGAACTGTGGTTGTGTCTCCAAGAGATTTTAAGAAACCTGCCTCCAAAGCTACCTGAAAAATGATGCCCAAGTGTACCTGGACAAGAGCTGTTTTAAATGCAAAGGGTGGTCACACAAAATATTGTTTTGAGACAGGTTCGATGGTATGGCTAGGTTTTAGGGTGAAGGTTAAAGGAAAGTCAACTACGGTGGCCCAGTAGTGCACAACACAACGAAATTAAAAAAGCGAACATAAGTTCACAACACAATGAAATCAAGCCACAACACAACAGAATCAAGCCACAACACAACGGAATCAAGCCACAACACAACGAAATAAATCCACAACACAACGGAATCAAGCCACAGCACAACGAAATTAAACCACAACATAACGGAATCAAGCCACAGCACAACGAAATTAAACCACAACACAACGGAATAAAGCCACAACACAACGAAATCAAGCCACAACACAATGGAATAAAGCCACAACACAACGAAATAAAGCCACAACACAACGGAATAATGCCACAGCACAACGAAATTAAACCACAACACAACGGAATAAAGCCACAACACAACCAAATCGAGCCACAACACAACCAAATCGAGCCACAACACAACGGAAATGCTCCCAACCACTAGGGGGCTCTCAGAGCTCGGTAAAGTTAGTTCCCTTTCAGTCGGTCACGTTCGACGTACGTCAGTAGTGACCGACGAATTGGGATATCGCTAGAGAGCCCTATCAGCTTCGAGTGAACTAAAACAAGCCAATGGAATTGGCGTGCGATATTTGCATAATGCGCACCGCCTCCGACAGGTGTATATAAATAGGAAGCAGATGCAATCGCACTCTGTCTTTCGCTTCGGAGCCAACAGTTGGTGTCCAGCTTCAGACTTCACAAGAGTGAAACTAAACAGCCTTGAAGATTCAGCGTCTGTTTGTGTTGGTGTTAAGGCACAACAGCGAGGTCGCGAGCTTCCCGGGGAGCCTGAGCTTAAGCTCTCAACTGCTGTTTTAACAGCAACTGAATTCCCATATAAAACGCAGTTGTCTGTTGCGATTTGGGCCGGTTCCCCCCGGTGTGTTCGGAGAGTGGTGTACCTGAACACATCGTGTCACTCCCTGTGTGCTTCAGCACGAGAGAGCTGATTCTTCCCCTTCTAAAAGAGCTTCACAGACAGACACTGCGTCTTTTTCAAGACGTCATTCTGTCCGTGCGTTTCTGGAGGCGGTCGTTTCCTATCCTCACTGACGGCCACAATCACTTTCTCTCATGTCTGCTTAGCGTGCTGAGACTGTGTTTGTGGGTGGTTCATATTCTCTTATGAGAATATGCCCACGTCGGCGCGTTGTTTGTCTCGCCTTTCTCGTAAGGGCTTGAGCGTTCAGCGCGCCGTGTGCCGTCGAGCTGCCGGCTGACAGCGCGCGTTGCCATGGAAACCCTGCGCGTCGTCTGGCGCTCTAGATGCACGGTCGAGACTCGAGCGCCTTTAATGAGGTGGAGTCCCCTCACTTATTCCCCGATCTAGTTTATTTTTCTGAATAAGAAAAATACTACTTTGGTTAATAAGCCTGGGTGACCAGAGGATCACAGTGGGGCTATACCCGCCGAGCCATTCTCCGTGGGCCCCCCACTCCTCTAGTGCATCGCAAACATGTTGTGACTATGTCCGTGGGTGGTTCATGTTTAGTAAAACATGGCCACGTCGGCGCCCAGTGCGCCGTGTGTCGTCCAGCTGGACGGCCACGTTCACTGTCCAACATGGCTGGTAGCTTCTGCTTGGATTGCTGGTCCTTCTCATGTGGGACCTAGCGTCTTAGTCGGAGCTCCAGCAGAGGATCAGATGTCGACTGCTACATTGGAGAGAGTATTGTTGGGCTCTGAAAGTGAAGATGATGCTGAGCATCCCACAGTCGTGATGTGCTCATGCTGAATCAGATTCAGACTTGACAACCATGCTTTCCCGGGCCCCTGGGGGCGTTGTGTGACGCGCACTCGCCTTGCCCCGCCCCCTGTGCCCGGACGTGCATGGAAAAACTTGGCAGTTTTGTGGCCTCTTTGGCGCCAAGGGGGCCATAATCTGCATTACAAGTTTTTTCTCTCTCGCTACCCTTTAGGGGGGTAGTTCTGAGTCAGGGTTGAGCTACGCATGATGCAGGTCATAGTGCAGGCCTCTGGCCAGACAATGTCCACCATGGTGGTCCGGAAACACCCCTGGCTAGTCTTGCTGGGATGGGTCATCGTCAAGTACACTTTCTCGATGTGCTCATCTCACAAGCTGGCCTAAAACCCAGCCCGCTCTCCCTGCAGCCAACCCAGTTGGTTAACAGGAGGCAGTCCTGGGGATATGGTGACCTGCAGCTGAAGGAAACAGTTCTTTCCCCGGAGGAGGGCCGGGTGGAGAATTCTGGTCTGTTCCGCCGCTGGCTCTCCGGAGTCCAGCGGTACCCACGAATAGAACTGTTGTCTGATCCTCCAGGTCCCAAGAGGGTGTGGTTGGTAGTGAGCAAGGCCCCGCCTTGCCACTCTCAGCCCTCTCTCACTTCACCAGCAGGTTCCAGTGTGGTGGTTCAGGCCGCACCCCATGTGCCGTCTCCCATTCACACTGCTACCTCGCAGAGTCTGACCACACTCCGGGCCGCTCCCATGCCGTCCGAGTCGGGTCCCCGTACTCTGCTTGCGGCTGTCAGCGTGCGAGGCCCTGCCTTGTCACGCGCAGCCCCCCCTCACATCGCCAGCAGGTGGCAGTGTGATGGTGCAGGCCGCGCCCCGTGCACTGTCTCCCATACGCACTGCTGCCTCGCAGAGTCTGACCAACTCTGCTTCGCTGCCCCACCCCCGGTGCGTCTGTGGTGCCTTTGGTCCCGCTGGCTCAGTGTCTGGAAGCGTGGATAGCGCTCCCCAGCCTGTCCAGCTGGCTCATTCGTGCCATCAGACTCGGCTATGCGATTCAGTTCGCCCGGCGTCCCCCGGTTTTCAGGGGTGTCCACTACACTCAGGTGTCACTGGACAACGCACCTGTTCTCCGGGCGGAGATTGCTGTCCTCCTGGCGAAGGATGCAATCAAGCCGGTCCCTCCAGCCGATATGAAGTTGGGGTTTTACAGCCCCCTACTTCATTGTACCAAAAGGGCGGTGGGCTATGGCCAATCCTGGATCTGTGCGTCTTGAATCGGTACCTTCACAAGTTGCCATTCAAGATGCGCAGAAGCGCATTTTCGAATGCGTCCGTCCCCAGGATTGGTTTGCAGCGATCGACCTGAAGGACGCGTAATTTCATGTCTCGATTCTGCCTCGCCACAGACCCTTCTTACGGTTTGCGTTCGAGGGTCGGGCATGTCAGTACAAAGTCCTACCCTTCGGGCTGGCCCTGTCACCCCGCGTCTTTACGAAGATTGCGGAGGCGGCCATTGTTCCCCTCAGGGAACAAGGCGTTCGTATTCTCAGCTACCTCGACGACTGGTTGATCCTGGCCAGCTCGCGAGCGCAGTTGTGCGAACACAGGGATATGGTTTTAGCTCACCTCAGCCGGTTGGGGCTTCGGGTCAACTGGGACAAGAGCAAACTCTCCCCTGGGCAGAGGATCTCTTTATCTCGGTCTCGAGCTAGACTCGGTCGCCCATCGGTGTTGACCTGCCTGAGTACGCTCAGTCGCAGGACAGCGGCTCCACTGAAACTTTCAGAGGCTCCTGGGGCATATGGCATCTGCAGCCGCGGTAACGCTGCTCGGATTGCTCCATATGCGACCGCTTCAACACTGATTCGCGGCCGGGTCTCGAGATGGGCGTGGCAGTGCGGTACGCTCTGTGTTCCCGTGACACCGAGCTGCCAACGCACTCTCATCCGGTGGTCGGACCCCTTGTTCCTGCGGGCCGGAGTGCCCCTGGAACAGGTGTCCAGGCACGCTGTGGTCTCCACAGATGCCTCCGCCACCGGATGGGGGGCCACGTACAACGGGCATGCAGCGTCAGGTCTATGGACGGGGCCTCAACTGCATGGGCAATTGCCTGGAGTTGCGCAGTATGTCTTGCACTGGGCCGCTTCAAGGAGCTGCTGTCAGACAAGCACGTACTGGTCCGCTCGGATAGCACTGCGGCCGTTGCGTACATCAACCATCAAGGTGGTCTACGCTCCTGTCGCATGTCGCAACTCGCCCGCCATCTCTTGTTGTGGAGTCAGAAGCATCTGAGGTCCCTTCGGGCCACTCATGTCCCAGGTGTGCTCAACCGTGCAGCCGACGAGCTGTCATGGCAGCCTCCACTTGCGGGCGAGTGGCGGCTCCACCCCCAGGCGGTTCAGCTGATTTGGCAGCATTTCGGCGAGGCCCAGGTAGTCCTGTTTGCCTCCCCAGAAACTGCCCACTGCCAGTGGTTTTATTCCCTGACCGGCGGCACGCTCGGCACGGATGCCCTGGCACACAGCTGGCCCCCGGGTCTGCGCAAATATGCGTTTCCCCCAGTGAGCCTTCTCGCACAACTCCTGTGCAAGGTCAGGGAGGACGGGGAGCAGGTTCTGTTAGTGGCTCCATACTGGCCCACTCGGACCTGGTTCTCGGACCTCATCCTCCTCGTGACAGCCCCTCCCTGGCCAATTCCTCTGAGGAAGGACCTCCTGACTCAGAGACGGGGCACCCTGTGGCACCCGCGTCCCGATCTGTGGAACCTCCACGTGTGGTCCCTGGACGGGATGCGGAGGTTCTGAGTGATCTCCCGCAAGCGGTCGTAGACACCAGCACTTCCGCTAGAGCTCCTTCCACTAGGAGTCTCTATGCGTTGAAGTGGAACCTGTTCGTCGAATGGTGCGCCTCTCGCCGAGAGGACCCCCGATTATGTTCGGTCGGATCCGTGCTTTCCTTCCTGCAAGAAGGGTTGGAGCGAAGGCTGTCTCCCTCCACCCTGAAGGTGTATGTTGCCGCTATCGCCGCACATCACCACGCAGTTGAGGGTAAGTCCCTGGGGAAACACGGTCTGATCGTCAGGTTCCTAAGGGGGGCGAGGAGACTGAATCCTCCTCGCCCTTCCTCCGTACCCTCTTGGGATCTGACCCTGGTTCTCACAGCTCTCCGGGGTCATCCCTTTGAGCCTTTGCAATCAGTCGACCTGAAACTAATGTCTCTCAAGACGGTTCTTCTGGTTGCATTGGCTTCCCTGAAGAGGGTAGGGGATCTGCATGCATTTTCGGTCGACGAAGTGTGCCTAGAATTCGGGCCCGGTGATTCTCACGTCATCCTGAGACCCCGGCCTGGATACGTGCCCAAGGTTCCTACCACTCCCTTCTGAGATCAGGTAGTGAACCTGCAAGCGCTGCCCTCGGAGGAGGCAGACCCAGCCCTAGCTTCGCTCTGTCCCATCCAGAGAATGCGACAGAACGCGAAGCTTCAGGACCTCAGACCAGCTCTTCGTCTGTTACGGAGGCCAGCAGAAGGGAAAGGCTGTCTCCAAGCAGAGGATGGCCCACTGGATAGTGGATGCCATCGCCTTGGCGTACGAATCCCAGGGCGTGCCTTGCCTGCTCGGGTTGAGAGCCCACTCCACCAGAGGGGTGGCCTCCTCCTGGGCGCTGGCTCATGGCGCCTCGCTGACAGATATCTGTAGAGCTGCGGGCTGGGCGACACCTAACACGTTCGCTAGGTTTTATAGCCTACGTGTAGAGCCAGTATCACGTGTACTCGCATCCACTAGTCGGTAGACGTGTTGTACCCGCTCTAAGTGTCGGCTTGCAATGCCATTCCCGCCCCCTGGCCGGATACGTGCATACTTGTCACTCCAGTCGTGTTCCCCGCTTGGCGAACCCTGTCGAGTTCCTCCGCCTCCCCCTTCGGCTCGGACATTGCGGAGTGTCTGATGCCAGGCCTACATCCGTCGCTGACGCTGTCTGTTGGCTGGGGCCCATATGTCGTGACCCCTCTACGTGAGCGGTCCCATATGTGTAATTATCCACGGTTTAAAACTCCCTACGGGCTGAGTCCGTGTCTTTCCCTTAGCAGAGCCAGCTCTGCTGTCACCTGTCAGATGAGTCTCCCCCTACACAGGTGGAGCCATCCCAGGGACTCCATATGCGTACTGCCCCTCGGGCCAGTCCATATGCGTATTCTCCACGTAAACTCCTCCCCCCATTGGGTAGGTAGTGGCCTCCGCAGCGTCCCCTCCGGGTTCGCTTCCCCAGTGTAGTCTAGTTTACTTAGTGGGTAAGTCGGAACAGCAGTAGACTCTCTCGGTGTAAGCTCGCCCCCTTCACCGTCCAGCCGGTGCTATGGGCGGCTGAGCTTGCGCTGGGCACTGGAAGGGGTTTCGTAACTGTGGCGCTTTAGTTGGGATCCCAATTCGTCGGTCACTACTGACGTACGTCGAACGTGACCGACTGAAAGGGAACGTCTCGGTTACATGTGTAACCCTCGTTCCCTGAAGGAGGGAACGGAGACGTACGTCCCGTCGCCACAGTTTCTGTACCCTCGCTGTAGTGCGGACACCAGTTGTCTCCTCAGCGAAAAACAGAGTGCGATTGCATCTGCTTCCTATTTATATACACCTGTCGGAGGCGGTGCGCATTATGCAAATATCGCACGCCAATTCCATTGGCTTGTTTTAGTTCACTCGAAGCTGATAGGGCTCTCTAGCGATATCCCAATTCGTCGGTCACTACTGACGTACGTCTCCGTTCCCTCCTTCAGGGAACGAGGGTTACACATGTAACCGAGACGTTTTCCTTGCCGCTGTTCGGCAGTGATATCAATACCACCACGATTAGTTTTAACAGTATGTAACCACCGTATATTGACATGAAATATTAATTCAAAATCACCTGCGTGCACAATAGCTTCATATTTATACCTGTGAAAGATTTGACGCGCTACCACGGCGAATGATGAAGGGAACGTCTGCCAATTCCACCAAGTGGTTAAAACGTATAATTTGTATTCATTAAAATTACTTTTAACATTTAAAAACAGACATGTTCAAATTCCAAAGCTTGTCAGTCTTACCAACATGAACTAACAAGCTTTGGAATTTGAACAAGTCTGTTTTAAATGTATAAAAGTCATTGTAATGAATACAAATTATACGTTTTAACCACTTGGTGGAATTGGCAGACGTTCCCTTCATCATGCGCCGTGGTATCGTGTCACAAGTATAAATATGAAGCTATTGTGCACGTAGTTGATTTTTAATTAATATTTAATGTCGATATACATTTGTGACTTTTGTGTTGTGGCTTTATTTCGTTGTGTTGTGGCTTTATTTCGTTGTGTTGTGGTTTAATTTCGTTGTGCTGTGGCTTGATTCTGTTGTGTTGTGGCTTTATTTCGTTGTGTTGTGGCTTTATTTCGTTGTGT
Organism: Ancherythroculter nigrocauda; assembly: GCA_036281575.1. Classification (NCBI taxonomy): domain Eukaryota; kingdom Metazoa; phylum Chordata; class Actinopteri; order Cypriniformes; family Xenocyprididae; genus Ancherythroculter; species Ancherythroculter nigrocauda. The sequence continues at coordinate 35,370,849 of VTFQ01000005.1, forward strand.
TGTGGCTTTATTCCGTTGTGTTGTGGCTTGATTTCGTTGTGTTGTGAACTTATGTTTGCTTTTTTAATTTCGTTGTGTTGTGCACTACTGGGCCACCGTAGTCAACAGCATTATTAATTACTATTGTAATTGTTAGGTTTTTTATTATTATTAGGGGTTCAAGTGCGTAGCGTATTGTAATTGTTAAGATTTTTATTAGGGGCCAAGCACCTATTGTATCTGTTGTTCCGTTTCTTCTTCTTCTTCTTCCGCTCTTGAGTCTATGGTAGCCCATAGAACTGCTTGCAGGAAAGTTATGAAATTTGGCACACAGATAGAGGACAGTCTGAAGTGTCACCATAGTCTCTAATTCAATCCCTCTAGTGCCATCACCTGTCCGAAATTTCACGTTTATGCTAATAACCTTTGATACGTAAGGGCTAGAAATTTTTTTTTTTTTCTTCTGATTGCACACTATACATCCCAATGTGAAGATTGCACACTTCAAAGGCCGCAGACTTTGAAGGCCAGGCCAGGCCTTGGTGCACGAAGGAGCCTTCGAAGTGTACAAAGGTCGAACAAGCGCCAGGTTTTCCAGGTCTGCACAACAAAACCCCCCCAAATGCTAATCCAAAGTAGCGGAATCATGGCCAAAACTAGCCCAAACGCAGAGGGAAATATCGGTAAAGACAAACAACCCACAGCAACAGTGTAAAACTAGCAACGGGGTAAAAGTAGTTCAATTCCAGGCTTGGCAACACTGAACCAAGTGTCGTTACATGGCCAAGCAACTTTGTGACAGCTGACAGTGGACATTTGTGAGGGGATTTTAAAAAGACAAATGGAGGCAGACAAGTTTATTTCAGTTTTTATTTGATTTTGACATGCTTCAACGCCAGTGACGACGGGAGACCGGACCATAACCAGTAAAATATGTGGTTAAATATGTGTAATTTCATCTTTATATCATTAGAAACTATTAGTTAACCTAGTTTATTTCTTATGTTTAATGTAACTGTAACAATATATTTTCACATTTATACATTTACTCTGTATTTAAGTGTAAATTTTAAAGTACTTTACAACTTTAACTCCATCTCAAAGCAAATATTGTACTTTTTATGAAAAACTGACATTTCACACATCATGGATATTACATTTTGATTTAGATATGCTATTACATAGGCTATTATTTAAAAAATATGAACACTATATAATAGAAACACTAAAATGTGGTTTTATTGTGATGCATTGCTGTAGATTAAACTACCCAAAAGTATATAATGTAATAAAAGATAATACAAGTTAGGGTTACATTTTGGCCATAACTCTTCAACCCTTTGTCGCACAATTCAAGTGCTTTATACCATTGGAATCCTTGGCTCAAGACGAACAAAATGTATATCTTTGATTTCTTTCCAACATTAAAATTTTCCTGCAAACTTGGATTTTCTGAAAAATCTACTTTTTCGATCTCCTCATAGGCTGTTTGTCCGATTCACTTGAAAACTTCACATGCATCATCTAGAGACCATTATGGCAAAAAGTTGTCAAAAGAATTTGATTGGTGATTCACGCTCATGATGGGACGCCAAAATGTTTTAAGTAGACAAGGCCACTTTCACTAAAATGGCTATAACTCTTGAATGCAATGAGATATTTTCACCAAACTTGTTATATTTATGTACAGTACTGTGCAAAAGTCTTAGGCACGTCAGTATTTTCACCCCCCAAAAAAGGTTTTAAGCCAGTTATTTATATATTTTGCTGTAGTGCGTCAATAGGAAATATCTATTCACATTTCCAAACAATCCATTTTGCCATTAATTGTAATAATCCAGTGAGATTTTTGAATACACAATAAGACTGATAACAGCCGGTGCTCCACATGGAGATCAGAGCTCACCATCATCAAATCCGTCTGTGATTACATGAAGAAAAAGATGAAACTGAGACAAACCAAATCCAGAAGAACTGTGGTCGTGTCTCCAAGAGATTTTAAGAAACCTGCCTCCAAAGCTACCTGAAAAATGATGCCCAGGTGTACCTGGACAAGAGCTGTTTTAAATGCAAAGGGTGGTCACACAAAATATTGTTTTGATTTAGTTAATATAAGTTAATTGATAAATAAAATCTATTTATAACAGTATTTTTTAAAAACATCCTCACTTTACAGCATTTTTACACAAGTGCCTAAAACCCTTCACAGTACTGTATCTTTGCAGGCAGGTTTCTTCAAGCATCTTGTATAATATTCTCTATATCAGCTTTTAATAAACACGCAGAACACATTCGTCTATAACTCACATGGCGAACGCCACTTTATTCCGCCTCCCCCTAAGTCATCTCCGCCCCCGCACTCTCGCGCCTTATGGGTAATGTCCCTATCATTACACCTCCTCCTTTTAGCTAAGTAATGCTTCTTTTCTTCAATAACATATATCAACATTTTCTTCTTCAAAGAACACGTTATAACCTTATCTTTCTCAACACATTATAACAGTTTCTTTCTCAAAATTGTATTATAAAATTCAAATAAAATTCAACCTGTATTAACTCAACACATTAACATTTCCTTTTTTTCCCTTTTTTTTTTTTTAACTCTCATTCATCCATCTGTCCTTGTGTTTAGTCCCATACTCAGTTGAACTATAAATTCAGTCTTTCTGGGGCTTTGTAAACCCTGCCTGCTCTAGAAACGCCTCCAATGGGACAAAGGTGTTTTCTATTTCTCCGCAGCACCCCTCTATCAGTCTCTATAATGTATGATCTTGGGGTCTGTGCAGGTTTGCACACAGTTCCATAGATCTTCTCTGTGGCAAGCCACACTTTTTGATCTTTCTGCAGAGGGGGCAAGGAGTGTGATCTATGGCGACGATTGTAGTACATCGCCTGGCGTTTTCTTGCGTCCTCCTGTAGTTTTCTGAATTCTTGAATGTCTGGCCACTCTGGATCTAGTTTTCTCTGTATTTGTGGAAGAGTGGTTTGGATACATCTGCCCATAAGCAGTTGAGAAAGGGAAAACCCATGCTCCAAAGGTGTTGCTCTGTACATGAGCAGGGCTTTGTTGTAGTCGGTTTCTTTAGTCCACAATCCTTTAATTGTGCGTACAGCTCTTTCAGCCTCTCCATTTGCTTGGGGGTAACGGGGGCTGCTTGTGGTGTGTTTGAAATTGCATTCCTGGGCAAATAGTCGGAATGTATGCGATACGAACTGTGGTCCGTTGTCAGAGATGACCTCCTCTGGAATGCCATGACGAGCAAAAACCTCTTTGACTGCTTTGACCATGACCTCCGCAGATGTGACCTTCAGATGTGCAACCTCCATGTATCTGGAAAAATAGTCCACAATGACAAGGTAAGTTTCATTTTTCCATTCGAACAGATCCATCCCCACTTTCTGCCATGGACGCGCTGGAAGAGGAGTACGTAAGAGGGGTTCGCAGTGAACTATTCTGTGATGACTGCATGTGTGACACTGTTCTACCTCCTGACGGATGTGTGATGAGATACCAGGCCACCAGATGGAGTGTTGAGCTCTGGCTCGGCACTTTGTTATTCCCTGGTGCCCTTCATGTATTTTTTTCAGGATATCGTTCTGCAGTGTCTCTGGAATGACCAGTCTGTCACCCTTCAACAAAATGTCGTTCGGTACAGTCAGTTCTGCTCTCACATGCCAATATGGCATCAGTTCCCTGCTTAATGTGTGTTTTTCTGGCCATCCAGTGAAACAGTGTTCTTTTACCTTCTTGCAGGTGACATCCTCAGCTTGAGCTTGCTTTATCTGTTCCAGTCTGTTCTCCATTACTGGGAAGGAAGACATGACTGCTTCCACGAAGACATCAACATCTCTTTCCAGTTGTAAGTCAGCCTATGATGGACCCACCTCCAGTGGTGCACGTGAGAGTGTGTCTGCTGTGATCAGGTTATTACCTGGAACATGCTGGATGTCAAAACTAAATCGCAGCAAGTGAAGGCGAAATCTAAGAATCCTAGGTGGGAGTTCGTCTAGTCCTCTGCCTCCCAGCAGTGGTATGAGAGGTTTATGGTCAGTGAGAATCGTGTAGTGCAGTCCTTGTAGGTATGAAACCAGTCTCTCACTCGCCCATGTCACTGCTAGCGCTTCTTTTTCAATTTGCGCATAGCGCTTCTCTGTGTCTGTTAAACTCCGGGATATGTACGTCACCGGTTTCCACATTCCATCTTTTTGTTTCTGTGACAAAACGGCACCTATGCCGTAGGAAGACGCATCTGCAGCGACTTTCGTCTCTCTTTCAGGTGAATACGCAGCCAGCACTTTTGGTGAACTCAAGTCTTGTCTCAATCTGTTAAACACTTGTCTCTGTGGCTCATCCCAGAGCCATTCATTTCTCATTTTGAGCAGTGGGGCGGTGACTGAAGCCAGCTGTGGTAGGAATTTAGCAAGATAATTTGCCATTCCTAGGACTCTGCATACATCTGCCACGCATTTTGGTTCTGGCATGTGTAGAATAGCACTGACTTTGCTTGGGTCCGCCTCTAGCCCTTTTGCTGTGACTTTGTGTCTGACGAAAAGTATTTCAGTCTTAGCAAACTCACATTTTTCATTCAGCGTGAGTCCCATTGCTTGGAGTTTTGTTAAGACCTTGTTCAGACGCTGGTCATGCTCAAGTTTGTCTCGGCCGAAAACAAGAATGTCGTCTGCATGACATATAACACCACTGAAATCCTCCAGCATTTGAGACATTCGCCGCTGAAAGTGTTCAGGTGCTGACACGATTCCAAATGGAAGTCTATTGAAAAAGTATCTCCCAAATGGAGTAATGAATGTGGTGAGTGGTTTTGACTCTTGGGTGAGAGGAATCTGCCAGAAGCCTGATCTTGCATCTAGTTTTGTGAAAACCGTGGCATCTGACAGCATACCCAAAGACTGATCCACAGATGGTAGAATGTGGCGCTCTCGTTTGACCCATTTGTTTAGATTTGTCAAGTCCACACATATACAGATTTTTCAGTTTGGTTTGGGAACTACTACCATTCCCAAGCACCATTCTGTGGGGCTGCTCACCTTTGAGATTACCCCCATTGCCTCCATTCTATCAAGTTCCTCTTTTACTTTTGTTCTGAGAGGTATGGGGACTCTACGTGGTGTGGATAAAGCATATGGTGTCGCTCCTGTTTGCAGCTCGATGTGATATGGGTCTTTCAGTTGGATATGGGTCTTTCAGTCAGAAACACTTCAGTGTAGTTAATATGTTGTTGTGTGACTGTCTCAATTCGATGAATGAGATTCAAAGCCTCTATGGCAGGAAGACCCAGAAGAGATTTTGTGAGTTTATTTACAACATAGATGTCTTGAATGCTGTTGTGTCCTTTTGCACTCAATATACACTGGAAACATCCTTTTACATCGAGTATGTTGTGTCCTGGACCATACAGTACTTTTGGGGGTGTTTTCAATTCACCAAACTTGCCAGATTTGAAGATGCTCTCTGGAATCGCAGACACAGCTGCTCCTGTGTCGAGTTTAAAGTTAACAGGAGTTCCATTTACAGTGACAGTCTCTGTCCATTCTGTGACAGTCTTTGTTGACATTTCTCCCAGAAAAGCATACTCCTGTAGCTCAGAGGATTCTCGGTCCTGTTGCGACACAGAGTCCACTTTATATGTCCGACATACAACTGCAAAATGTCCTAGTTTTTTACATTTTCTGCATTCTGCATTTTTCGCCGGACACTCCTTCCAGGAATGTTTACGTCCCGTTCCACATCTTCCACAGTCTTTTTTTGTTGATTTTTGTGTATTTTTATTGTTGTGGTATCTGCCTGGATTGTTTTGTCTCCTATACTGGGCTGTTTTGTTACTTGAGGCTTTATCCCTTATCACATCGATGTTTAAGCTGTGAGTTTCTTTTAATTCTGATCCATGTAACACTGCCTGTTGTTTCTTGACTGTATCATTCTGGCGCACTATTTGGATAGCTTTGGCTAACGTTAGCTCTGGATCCAGTTGCAAGCGTTCTGACAGTCTCCTGTCTCTGATACCAACAACTATCCTGTCTCGGATTAATTCTTCCTTTAATACCCCGAAATTGCAGTGTTCTCAGTTTCATCTGTTTCTTCATGTAATCACAGATGGATTCAAGATCAGATCATGGTGAGATCAGATCACTGTGTGGAGCACCGGCTGTTGTCAGACTTCTTGTGTATTCAAAAATCTCACTGGATTATTACAATTAATGGCAAAATGAATGTTTGGAAATGTGAACGGATATTTCCTATTGACACACTACAGCAAAAGATATAAATAACTGGCTTAAAACCTTTTTTGGGGGGTGAAAATACTGACGTGCCTAAGACTTTTGCACAGTACTGAATGAGGTCATTCTGTGGTCACAAAAAAATCTGTGGTGATTCACCACTTGGTGGTGCTTATAATACACTTGGTGGTGCTTATAATTACATGCTTGATTAGTGATATTAAAGTGTACTTAATTTGTGTTATAAGTATACTTTGTGTTAAAAGTATATTTTTTTGTTATAATATACGTTGTATTATAAGTATACTTTATTTCTGTTATAAGTATACTTTTATTTGTGTTATAAGTATACTTTATTTCTGTTATGAGTACACTTTGTGTTATGAGTATACTTTATTTGTGATTTAAGTACATTACAAAATAATTACGAGTGTCTTCAGAAAACACAAGCAACACTGAATATATTATTTTGCAGGTAATAGTATATACTGTATGCTCAGTACCTTTGGCTTATTCCAAATATTAAACATTACACACTTTGCAGTCAATAACAATACACTTTGTTATTACTTATACTTTGTATAATATAGTCAACATTTGAAGCGGATCAAAACCTTTAATCAAAGTTGTCCTAACTTTTTTGATCCACTTCAAATGTTGACTACTGTACTTTGAATTACATAATCTCACACAATACAGTTGTGCTACTATTTAAATAAAGTTTAACACATTTTCCCAAAGCTGAATGCATTTGTTTTCAAGGCCATTAAAATAAATAAAATGTAACACCATCACTAATGAAGAGACATATTTCATTGACAAATCCAATAGTTTTTATTTAAACTTAGATTCAGCAAAACAAAAAAATATTGGACCATGGTGACCCTCTATACACAAATACAAATTACACATTATATTCCATTTTCTGATGAGCTTCTTATTGTGTCTGATGTCAGAATGATGACCGCAGAGACTCGTGAAGAACAGCATCTGTTGACAGAATATACCAAAGATATAAGACAGCATGTTCAACTCTTTATTCACGTTTGCAATAGTCTGTCTACATTGAACCAATACTATTTTTGAACAGTAAATGAGGATTAGCAGCAGGGAACCGTATCAGAATGGCATGTCGATATTGTTTTTGGTACATAGTCAAGCATAAAACACATGAATTAATATCGTACAGAATACGGGCCGATTTGACCAATCATATGAATGTTTTGGTGCTGCATACAAACATGTGCCATAAACCACCACACAAAAACTCAAAAAGGAGATATCAAGCCGAAATATTGCTCTCCGTTTGTTAAAGGAAATTAAATAAAGTTTGTTAACTGGTAGACTACAACTTACCTCCCAATAGCAGCACTTTTCTCCGGTTCTTTCAGGATCGCGTAGGCCATTAGATTAGCCGGTTGTCGTCGCCATCACGGTCAGTCTGCGATGTCACTTGATTGAACTGGTCAGAATCGCCAAGATTGAGCGATGTATTGCGCTTTCAGTGTTTTATTAAATAAATTATACATTGCGACATTATACTTCACCTGAGTGAGCAAGGGGATTCAGACGACGACCGTGACGTCAGCAGCTCTGATTGGCTGAAGGCAGTGAGCAACAAAATCTGATTGGTCACAGACCAAGTTGAAGAGACATTTGAATTCCGATAAGTTTAACCACTCGACATATTTTTTCGCATTACTTGTGCTGGTGTGTGGTTTAATATAGATTTGTGTGTACGATTGTAAAATGATTCTGCCAGTGTAAACTTAATAAACATTTACACATATTTGGAAATTGTATAGGCTACACTGCATATACTAAATGGGCTTGTAATGCATTCATACTGAAATAAAGAGCACAAGTAATATAATGAATTCCAAGGACGAAGAAGTACACTTAAAAAATATACTCAAATTTAATATTAGATACACTACAACTTCAGGATATTAAATAATGTATTTTTTTTAAATATACTTTCAGTGCATTGTTACAATGATCATTTTCAGCACACTGTTAAAATATACCTCAAATATATTTTTATAAAGTGCAAATAAATACACTTTTAAAAAATAAACTGAACTTACACTTCAAGTATATTTTTCTAAAATATATTTTTTAGAAAATATACTAAAGTACAATTATTTTAAAGTGTGTTAAACGTTGCATTGTGAAAATATGATACTAATATACTTTTTATATATTTAATGATAGTACATTTTTTGTTAGTATATTTGCAGTGTACTATAGAAAAAGGGAATATATTTAAAATACAATAAAGTATACTTTTTTTCACCAGGGAGAGCAAAGGAAATCCGCGCGCGAGCGGACAGATTTGTGCTTGAGCATTACATCGATGTGCTCTTGCGTCACAATAATACGCTCTCTACATTTGACAGTAAAATAACGCCATATTAGTGAGGATTACAAGTGGAAACCAACACTTTTAAAATGAAATCATTATTTTGTCATTCTACTTACTAATAAGTTATTTTTCATGGGTTTTGCTTTTGCATTCATATTTAGACATTGCAAAATCACTATTATAACAATCACATTTTGTCAAAGTTTATCACTTAATTTGTACTGAGCTCTCAGTTTTGACAATTGTCACATGATTTTTGTGAAACCTGAAAATGGTGTTATACAGAGATTTGCAGTAAGCATTTTGTTACCTATAATTTATTTCAAATATATCTACAACATAATGTGTGTGCATGTGTGTATAAGCATGCTTATTGTGTATTATTGTATTATTGTTTAAGACTTTCATTCTTTTGTGTATGTGTTTTAGTGTATTATCCATCATGGCTATTTTATGGTGTCAGGCTGTCAGCCCTACATTTCGGGTTGGCCTTGACCCTAACAGCATAGATGGCGGTCTTAAAATGCTTGAACCCCATTAATTGCTGCTTGCAGTTATATTTTTAAATGTAATTACACAAATTAATTACAGATGTAATTACATGCAGATATGTTTTTTTTTAAATAGTGCAGTATAAAACCATGTATGTACACAATAAGTTCATTGTATCAAATGATTAATTTAAATGTAAGTACATAGTAGTTAAGCCACCTAATATGAAGTGGACCACAACAATTTTAACTCAAATAAATATTTCATATAATTCCATATAATAGTCTTGTAATAAAAGACTAATGTCATCAGATGGTCATTAGCATAGAATAAACCCTTCAGGTGATATTTTATGCATCAATGTCCTAATAATCTTTTCAAATATTATTTTGCAATAATTATAAACTGACTTTATATGCCACCCCTTATTAAAATGAATGCACATATTTGTATATTGATGGTAATACTGATTTACTCAACAGCACATTGGATGATGCAAGGTTTGCAGAAATCTTCTTCATATCATGGTTGATATTGGCATTTTGATATGCTAGCATTATGGGGAATCAAAGTCAGCAAGACTGTTATTTGTCATTTTGATAGCAATAACTTGAATATCAGCATGTCACAGGAATACTAATCACTCTTCAGTTTCAACTAAACTGAAAGGTTATTTATTTTTTCATGTCACACAAGCATAAGTCAAGCTATCTGGTGCTACAATTTGGACTGAACTGAATTTGTATTGCAGATGCACTTCATCTGGACAACACAACTTGAAAATATTTATCAATATGCAATTTCAGATACAATATTTTGATAGATTTTGCATGGTATTTCCCACACACCATATTTAAGAAGAGTGCATAGATTTTAATTTTGCTTTTTATTGTTCTTCAGAAAGAAGACATTTGTGACCTGGTCTTATAATTTTGGCAACAGAAGCAGATTCTTTGGCCAGAGGTTAAAGATTATGACTTTCCAGTACAGTCTCTGGCTTGCATTCATTAAAGTCAGTCTCGTAGTCAAGAGGGGCTAGAGCTATACTGTATAGATTTCATTATATTCTGTATTGCAAAATAGGAGCAGCGGAATGACTACTGCACTGCAGCAATGCGTGACTAGGGACAGTTTTAACTTAATACATATTACATGAATTGGAGCTAATTCCCAACAGGCAGGCTAATAACATCCTGATGCTGATTAGAACACTAAGCAGTGCTTGAGGTCTATTGTCGCCCGATTCTCTGAAATGTGGATTGGGATCAGTGGCATGCAGTGGTGTTGTTGTAAAAAGAGTGTTGTGAACTGTATTTTAAATATAGGTAGGTGAATGCTCATTCACTACTAGGCTCTGATAAGAAGTGTGACAGGAGACAGGGAACTGTTCAATATAGATACTATTATATAAATTATCTGATTGTTCAGATCCATTGGCATCATACAATTTGTGCTGAATATTCTAACATATGCTAACACAAATCAAACATATCTTTAGTAGATGGTTTATTAGTTGATGCATTATCACTTATAATCATTGAAGTATTTATGTCAAAATTGTTTTGTATCATTATCTCAATAAACAATTGTTAATCATGAACAAACCATTAGTAAATGATCAGTATATGATTTATTGATTAAGTTGGTCTGTGTTCAAAAGCACAAACATGCAGGTATGTTAAAGCACTATTTTTAAGGACAGTGATTTATTTGTTTTGAAGTGGATAAACATTTATAAATGACTTACACTACAAAGTGTTCAACACCTGTTATAGATGATGTGTAAACACATGAATAAATCATTTACAAACAACAAAGATTTCTGCATCCCCTAATTGAAAGTGTAAACTAATTATCACTTGTAAATGTGTTACATATTATTTATTGACCTTTCTTAACTACAGTGCTCAGCGTAAATGAGTACACCCCCTTTGAAAAGAAACATTTTAAACAATATCTCAATGAACACAAAAACAATTTCCAAAATGTTGACAAGACTAAGTTTAATATAACATCTGTTTAACTTATAACATGAAAGTAAGGTTAATAATATTACTTGGATTACACATTTTTCAGTTTTATGCAAAAATGAGAACACCCCACAACAAAAACTACAACATCTAGTACTTTGTATGGCCTCCATGATTTTTAATGACAGCACCTAGTCTTCTAGGCATGGAATGAACAAGTTGGCGACATTTTGAAACATCTATCTTTTTCCATTCTTCAAGAATGACCTCTTTTAGAGACTGGATGCCAGATGGAGAGTGATGCTCAACATGTCTCTTCAGAATTCCCCATAGGTGTTCACTTGGGTTCAGATCAGGAGCTACTGAATCACTTTCACCCTGTTCTTCTTCAGAAATCCAGCAGTGGCCTTAGATGTGTGTTTAGGATCATTGTCATGTTGGAAAAGTGCATAATGACCAAGGGCACGGAGTGATGCTAGCATCTTCTCTTTCAGTATAGAGCAGTACATCTGTGAATTCATGATGCCATCAATGAAATGCAGCTCCCCGACACCAGCAGCACTCATGCAGATAAGGACACTTCACTGTAGGCACCATGCATTTTTCTTTGTATTCAGCGTGTAAGAGAGTGCGTGAATCAAGTTTCAGTTTAAATATATTTCCAAAAATGACCCCTAGTGAAAAAAGTATACTTTATTGTATTTTAAATATATTCTCTTTTTCTATAGTACACTGCAAATATACTAACAAAAAAGTAATATCATTAAATATATAAAAAATATATTAGTATCATATTTTCACAATACAACTAACACACTTTAAAATAATTGTACTTTAGTATATTTTCTAAAAAATATATTTTAGATAAATATACTTGAAGTGTAAGTTCAGTTTATTTTTTAAAAGTGTATTTATTTGCACTTTATATTTGAGGTACATTTTAACTGTGTGCTGAAAATGATCATTGTAACAATGCACTGAAAGTATATTTAAAAAATACATTATTTAATATCCTGAAGTTGTAGTGTATCTAAAGTTAAATTTGAGTATATTTTTTAAGTTTACTTCTTCATCCTTGGAATTCATTATATTACTTGTGCTATTTATTTCAGTATAAATGCATTACAAGCCCATTTAGTATATGCAGTGTAGCCTATACAATTTCCAAATCGTACACACAAATCTATATTAAACAACACACCAGCAGTACAAGTAATGCGAAAAAATATGTCGAGTGGTTAAACTTATCGGAATTCAAATGTCTCTTCAATTTGGTCTGTGACCAATCAGATTTTGTTGCTCACTGCCATCAGCCAATCAGAGCTGCTGACATCACGGTCGTCGTCTGAATCCCCTCGCTCAGTCACTCAGGGGAAGTATTCACCTTATTCCGCCACGCCCATTTTTAATTCTCCGCTCTTCCGCATTTTGTCATCCGACTTCCGCTAAACTGACTCGGCACATCCGGTAGCTAGATCAGTAATTAAAAGATTGTTTATAGCGAGCTATAACTTTAGAGAAATGACAAATAACGTTAATGCAGTAAATGTTTCAAATTGGGAGCACGGAGAAAACTTTATACGACGATCAGATAGTCTCATATCGTCATTGTTAACGGCCGTAACTGGTAGACGATATGAAGAAGTGGCCAGAGTAAACCATGGGACTGTCAGGAGTTGATGGAGCAGCATGTAGAGGGTGTAGGTGAAGACGACTGGAATTATTTTAAATCAGTTTTGTTAAAGATAACTTTGTGATTTGTATTTTAGAAAATGTGTAATTTAATAAGTTGTGATAAAATCAGTCGTAAGAGTGTTTGTTGTTATCAGGAAGCTAGACACCTTTTACTGACCTTCATGTAGAGATAATGTTTCACCATTTAATTTTCATATGCAATAAACCAAGATAGAATTAGTTTGCAAACTTGACATGACTTATTCTATTTAAATCAGAATACTTCATCCCTTTAAATTGTAAGAGCTCACATTATATGGTTTTATTAAAAAGATACTGACAGCTAACATCTGGCCACATTGTAAAGATAAAAAAAAAAAAAAACATCACATATGATCATATTGTAAAGGTTTATAGAAATCATTTTAAGATAGACAACATTTGGTCATATTGTAAAGGTTCATAAAAATATCTACATACACTATTTACACTGATTAGTTAAAGCAAAACCACAGCACAGACAAACATATCTAAAATCAACATTTATTCATCCTCTACATCAGAAATTATGTTGCTCAGAAGGGTAAAATGGGCAAATTCTCTAAATGATCAATTTTAGGGGTGAGGTTAATTTGAACTGTTGTAAGAAAGGATTTTGAAGATTTTCAGTCATATGACCCATGTACATTAGCGATGCGCCTGGTGTTGGTGGTGTCTTCTTCAGAGAGTTGCGTGCGTCTCTTGGTGAATGCTGGAATGACAAGCTTCACCTTCCTTTGATATTCAACAGTGTTTTGATCTGTCTGCATTGACAACATTGTATGCGAACTGAACTTAGCTGGATGATGACATCACTGTTTACTCCAGTGCTGATATAGATAAATTATCATCCTGATATGACCACCCTATACCACCCTAATGATCACCCTGCAATAAATTACGAAGCAGCTCCATCAGAGTCGTCAGCAGCTGATCCCAAGTGTGTAGCTGGAAACTGTTGGTGTATATATTGGTAAGGTGCTCCGCAACTGAATGAATGGTGGTTGTTTCTCAGCAGAGCTGTGTACAATGGCGCCAGCTCAACGCATTTCATTCTCATATCAGATGTAGGAGGCTTCAGACTGAGATGTGATTTTGAAGTGTAGTTGTGGTCAGAGACAGATGGATACTCCCAGTGTGTTTCTGCATCACAGTTCAGGGTATGTGGATGTGATCATCCTCACAGTTGATCACTGACACTCATCGATGCATCTGTGGAAATAATATAACCATACACATTTTTTTTTACATTAGTAATTATTGATCATGAGAATTAATATAAGATTAAACTCATACTTTAACAGAACAGTGTGAGAGAGAGATGCATTAAAAACGAGACAGTATATACACAATCTCTAACTCTAGTGTTAATAGTTAGGTCAATATCAATATGAGAGATGTAGCTAGTTGGCCTGCTATCACCTGCAATCTCTATAAATTACAGGAATAATGTAAGTAACTTAAGCTATTATTAAACTATAATGTACCACAATCCTATCTTAAATATGTTCCATTGTACTATCTTACATATGAAATATATAGGTGGCAATTGTAATAATGCAAGATTCGTTGTATTTTGTGAACTGCTCTTTACTGATCTTAACTGAAATCTAACGTTAGGTTAACATGTACATGGCTAGCTGAGTTAGCTCACCTGAATCTGACAACCTGTTCAGCATCCGCCGTGACTTATTTACCGGAACATCGTTGCCGAGCCATTTCTCGGGGAAAGGGTGTTTGTCAGTCGGCCTCCCGTCCATGAAATGGTACGAACACACATAAGGGCGCCTGGGTGGTCACTTCAAGTTTAGCGCCTTCAGCCATTGCCTCAGGTGCTCCTCGTCTTAAGGTGGTGGGTGTAAATTGTAAAGTGCACCGCAACACTCCGACCGCTTCACATTGTATTCGTAACATTGTTGATGCCGTTTCAACTGTTCCCTCTTCTTAATCTAATTGTTATGACAGTCCCTAACTGAGCATATAATACTCATCTACCGTTACAGCTATAGGATTACCGCTAGCGACTACTAGCTTAGGTCCCTCAACCGGAAGTAAGATGACAAAATGAACGTAATGGCGCCACCCTTGTTGTCGCGGAAAATAAGGTGAATAATGTCGCAATGTATAATTTATTTAATAAAACACTGAAAGCGCAATACATCGCTCAATCTTGGGGATTCTGACCAGTTCAATCAAGTGACATCGCAGCCTGACCGTGATGGCGACGACAACCGGCTAATCTAATGGCCTAAGTTACGCGATCCTGAAAGAACCGGACAAAAGTACTGAGGTGAGTTGTAGTCTACCAGTTAACAAACTTTATTTTATTTTCTTTAACAAACGGAGAGCGATATTTCGGCTTGATATCTTCTTTTTGTGTGGTGGTTTATGGCACATGTTTGTATGCAGCACCAAAACATTCATATGATTGGTCAAATCGGCCCGTATTCTGTACGATATTAATTCATAAAGTGTTTTATGCTTGACTATGTACCGAAAACAATATCGACATGCCATTCTGATACAGTTCCCTGCTGCTAATCCTCATTTACTGTTCAAAAATAGTATCGGTTCAATGTAGGATTTAGACAGACTATTGGAAACGTGAATAAAAAGAGTTGATCACCCTAGTGAAAAAAAAGTATACTAAGTATACTTGCAGCAAGACTAATTATTAGTATATTTCAAGTGTGATAATGATTAGTTCATTTAAAGTGTGCTATTTTGAAACAACTAATTTTGTACTAAGTATATTTAAGTTGAAATTAAGTAGTATTAAAATACAACTTTAAGTATATTTAGTATACTTATGTGTGCTAAATTGGAACAACTTAAAGTATACTTAGTACACTTTAAGTATATGTCTGTGTAGGGACTAATTACATGCTTGATTAGTGATATTAAAGTATACTTAATTTGTGTTTTAAGTATACTTTATTTGTGTTAAAAGTATATTTTTTGTTATAATATACGCTGTATTATAAGTATACTTTATTTCTGTTATGGGTACACTTTGTGTTAAAAGTACACTTTATTTGTGATTTAAGTATATTACAAAATAATTACAAGTGTCTTCAGAAAACACAAGCAATATACACTGAATATATTATTTTACAGGTAATAGTATATACTGTATGCTCAGTACCTTTGGCTTATTCCAAATATTAAACATTACACACTTTTCAGTCAATAACAATACACTTTGTTATTACTTATACTTTGTATAATATAGTCAACATTTGAAGCGGATCAAAACCTTTAATCAAAGTTGTCCTGACTTTTTTGATCCACTTCAAATGTTGACTACTGTACTTTGAATTACATAATCTCACACAATACAGTTGTGCTACTATTTAAATACAGTTTAACACATTTTCCCAAAGTTGAATGCATTTGTTTTCAAGGCCATTAAAATAAATAAAATGTAACAACATCACTAATGAAGAGACATATTTCATTAACAAATCCAATAGTTTTTATTTAAACTTAGATTCAGCAAAACTTACCATGTTTTTCATTAAAGAAAAAAAAATATTGGACCATGGTGACCCTCTATACACAAATACAAATTACACATTATATTCCATTTTCTGATGAGCTTCTCATTGTGTCTGATGTCAGAATGATGACCGCAGAGACTCGTGAAGAACAGCATCTGTTGACAGAATATAACAAAGATATAAGACAGCATGTTCAACTCTTTATTCACGTTTACAATAGTCTGTCTAAATCCTACATTGAACCGATACTATTTTTGAACAGTAAATGAGGATTAGTAGCAGGGAACTGTATCAGAATGGCATGTCGATATTGTTTTCGGTACATAGTCAAGCATACAACACTTTATGAATTAATATCGTACAGAATACGGGCCGATTTGACCAATCATATGAATGTTTTGGTGCTGCATACAAACATGTGCCATAAACCACCACACAAAAACTCAAAAAAGAGATATCAAGCCGAAATATCGCTCTCCGTTTGTTAAAGAAAATAAAATAAAGTTTGTTAACTGGTAGACTACAACTCACCTCCCAATAGCAAATAAAACTTTTCTCCGGTTCTTTCAGGATCGCGTAGGCCATTAGATTAGCCGGTTGTCGTCGCCATCACGGTCAGGCTGCGATGCCACTTGATTGAACTGGTCAGAATCCCCAAGATTGAGCGATGTATTGCGCTTTCAGTGTTTTATTAAATAAATTCTACATTGCGACATTATACTTCACCTGAGTGACTGAGCGAGGGGATTCAGACGACGACCGTGACGTCAGCAACTCTGATTGGCTGAAGGCAGTGAGCAACAAAATCTGATTGGTCACAGACCAAGTTGAAGAGACATTTGAATTCCGATAAGTTCAACCACTCATCATATTTTTTTGCATTACTTGTGCTGCTGGTGTGTTGTTTAATATAGATTTGTGTGTACGATTGTAAAATGATTCTGCCAGTGTAAACTTAAACATTTACACATATTTGGAAATTGTATAGGCTACACTGCATATACTAAATGGGCTTGTAATGCATTCATACTGAAATAAATAGCACAAGTAATATAATGAATTCCAAGGACGAAGAAGTAAACTTAAAAAATATACTCAAATTTAATATTAGATACACTACAACTTCAGGATATTAAATAATGTATTTTTTAAATATACTTTCAGTGCATTGTTACAATGATCATTTTCAGCACACTGTTAAAATATACCTCAAACATATTTTTATAAAGTGCAAATAAATACACTTTTAAAAAATAAACTGAACTTACACTTCAAGTATATTTTTCTAAAATATATTTTTTAGAAAATATACTAAAGTACAATTATTTTAAAGTGTGTTAAAAGTTGCATTGTGAAAATATGATACTAATATACTTTTTATATATTTAATGATAGTACATTTTTTGTTAGTATATTTGCAGTGTACTATAGAAAAAGGGAATATATTTAAAATACAATAAAGTATACTTTTTTTCACTAGGGCATGCTGGCTTGTATCTTTGGTATATTCTGTCAACAGATGCTGTTCTTCACGAGTCTCTGCGGTCATCATTGTGCCATCAGACACAATGAGAAGCTCATCAGAAAATGGAATATAATGTGTAATTTGTATTTGTGTATAGAGGGTTACCATGGTCCAATATTTTTTTTTTTCTTTAATAAAAAACATGGTAAGTTTTGCTGAATCTAAGTTTAAATAAAAACTATTGGATTTGTCAATGAAATATGTCTCTTCATTAGTGATGTTCTTATATTTTTTTTAATTTAGTGGCCTTGAAAACAAATGCATTCAACTTTGGGAAAATGTGTTAAACTGTATTTAAATAGTAGCACAACTGTATTGTGTGAGATTATGTAATTCAAAGTACAGTAGTCAACATTTGAAGTGGATCAAAAAAGTTAGGACAACTTTGATTAAAGGTTTTGAATCGCTTCAAATGTTGACTATATTATACAAAGTATAAGTAATAACAAAGTGTATTGTTATTGACTGCAAAGTGTGTAATGTTTAATATTTGGAATAAGCCAAAGGTACTGAGCATACAGTATATACTATAATATATTCAGTGTGTATTGCTTGTGTTTTCTGAAGACACTCGTAATTATTTTGTAATGTACTTAAATCACAAAGTGTACTTATAACACAAAGTGTACTCATAACAGAAATAAAGTATACTTATAACACAAATAAAAGTATACTTATGACAGAAATAAAGTATACTTATAATACAACGTATATTATAACAAAAAATATACTTTTTAACACAAATTAAGTACACTTTAATATCACTAATCAAGCATGTAATTAGTCCCTACACAGACATATACTTAAAGTATACTAAGTATACTTGAAGTTGTTCCAATTTAGCACACATAAGTATACTAAATATACTTAAAGTTGTATTTTAATACTACTTAATTTCAACTTAAATATACTTAGTACAAAATTAGTTGTTTCAAAATAGCACACTTTAAGTTAACTAATCATTAACACTCTTGAAATATACTAATAATTAGTCTTGCTGCAAGTATACTTAGCATACTTTTTTTTCACTAGGGACAGATGAGAGTACTGGGAGTTTATGCAGGCTGCAGGTACATTAGAATTACTCCCTGTACTGTGAGCAGCAAAACAGAAGTGCCTTGCACAAACTGTTTGCACAAACAAGTTCTGAACTTCTTTGTGTGCCTAGGTTCCGTTTATCATCAATGGGTGGCAGGTCTTTTTCTGTCACTGCACCCAAACTTTGGAACTTGCTCCCCTTGGCACTCAGAGCATTTACCTCTGTCAGTGAATTTAAATCAAAGCTCAAAACATATTTGTTCACTCAACACTATCAGTTATAATGTGTATTCTTCTTAAAATTATCTTTCCAACCCTGGATGTCACCAAGAATGTAGACAATACTACTAATCGCATTGTGTATTTGTGTATTTGTCCTATATATTCCTTTTTTTTGTTTGTAGGTTTACTTTGCCTACATTCTGTGTTGTCTTCATGACACAATGTTATGTTTCTTTCTTATGATTTAAAGTTTACTCATCTGTTATATGCAACTGCATTATCCATAACTTCTGGACTGGGCAAATGTCAATCGTCCATTTAATTGTTACTTCGTGTTGATTATTTGTTGTATCATTGTACCTTGTTAGGCGTCCTTGAGCCTGGGAAAGGCACTTTATAAATTAAACATATTATTGTTATTATTGTAACCTTAAATTCATTATTTTATTTTAGTTTCAGTTTAATTCATTATTTATTTTAGTTTGTTAATTCATGGTTTTATTTAAAAAAGGGAAAAGAAAGAAAAATAATTTTGATGTGGTTGTGAAGACACTAATAATTGATTTAGTAATGTTTTCATTTATTTTCAAGTGTCTTATGCAGAGTTATATTTATATATTAGCTGGGAAGTTATTTTGTGCCTCGGCCCCTTTAAGGGAGTGCACTTGGGAAGAGAAAAAAGAAGCAAGTTGTACGAGGAGTTAGGCAGCTGTTCATGCTGTTATGCCGATACTTCTTATTCTGATTAAAGAAAGAAACGTGAATTATCACCGTTGTAACCCATGTTTTATTTATGTTAACCACGCCGAAGAGACTGGAGTGTTCACAGCAAAACAAGAGGGTTACAGACTGGTGGCAGCGGTTTCAAGTTCACGAGTTTCTGGAAGTTTCGCGGCAGTGGCATTCAACTAAGACGGCGCATTTTTCAATGCACCGCGAAGCGTTGTGGTGAGTGAACTTTGATGAGACATTTAGTCCGTTTAAAAGAGACTATTTCATCGCTCGCGCCGTTCGAAGTTAAACAGTGTCTGAATCTACGGGAAAATGTCTATTGATTCTCGCGTGCTTCCCGCACGTTCTTCGTCTCCCAACGAGAGCGATGGGGACGAATTGGACACAACAGCTTGTCGTACAGAGAGTGCGGCTTCGGCTAATCACACTACAAAAGTGCTGCACTTCAAAGTCGATCTTCCACCGTGTTTCCATCGGGACGGTAGGGACAAAGACAGTTTTTCCTTATGGAAAGCCCGATTAGAGCTTGCTGTTAAGGCTTGTGCTGATGCACAGACACAAGATTTGGCTGCCATTTTGCCTACGAGGTTGAGTGGAGATGCTTTAGCTTACTGGCTCTCCTTAGCTCCTGAGATACAACAGAACTATGAACTGTGTGTTGCTGCATTAAATGACGTTTTTGGAAGGAAGCAATTTTTGCTGCATTTTCAGACATTTGTGAATGCCAGACCACGAATGCCCAAAGAGCCGTTGGAAGTATTTGCTGCTGAGATCACAAGACTTGTTTTAGAAGCATTTCCAAATTATGGTGAGTCTGCCATTGCTATGGAAAGATTTAGACGGTTCATAGCTGGTCTTGACCCTGTTCTTCAAGCAAAATGTCATGAACATGGCGCTACTAGCCTAGAGGAAGCTTTAGCCGTTGCTTGTAAATGGGAACGGGCACAGGAAGTTCTCAGGCTTGCACCCCTTTCCACTATTAGTCAAAAGACCAGTCTGACGCCGAACACGTCTGCAACTTCACCCAGCGGAGAATCGCTTTCTGCAATGGTGTCCACAAAGACAGCATCAACAGGGGACATTTCTTCTGAAATCATGACTGCAGTAAAGCAACTAACTCTCAGGATAGAAGTCAGTCAATTAAAGAAACAGCATGAGCAAAGTTTTCAACATGCTTCCTCCAGACAGAGAGGCTACTCACCAGAACGTGGTAGAGACAAACATCGCTACTCTCCACTCTCATCTCCGAGGAGATACCCATCATCACCTGCACCGCCTCTACATCGAGATCGTCACGGCAGCCCATCTCCACATTATCAAGATCGTCATGTCAGCCCATCTTCACGTTATCGAGACCGTCATGTCAGCCCATCGCCACTTCATCGAGATCGTCACATCAGTGCTTCTCCACATCGAGATCGTCATATCAGTCCACCTCCTCGAGATCGTCACGCCAGCCTGCCTCCACATTATGCTGCTCAACATGCCAGCCCTTCTTCTTATCATCGCAACCAACATGTTGGCCCCACTCTACATCATCACGATCGTTATGTCAGCCCGACTTCTGATCATCGAGATCATGGTTTACATCACGCCCCTCATCATCAGGATCGTCGTACAACAGAATGGCCCTCCAATAGGTTCTCTGGTGAGAGATATGGCCTATGATCGTCTACTGACCATCCACTCTCATCTGGTGATCATCATGTCAGTTTCGTTGATGAGGATGTTGCTCTTCAGGGAAACGGCTGGTAGCAGGTACTACGGGCCAGGTATCTGCTGAATCTATGAGCCGGCCCAAACAAACTGAACTGGTAACACCTGTCATTCCCACACCTTATGTTTTTGCTATCATTGAGAACATTGCCGTACAAGCATTTGTAGACAGTGGTTCAGAAATATCTTTGATCAGCGAAACACTGAGAATGTCAATTCCCTCTCTCACAAAAAAAACAATTCAGAAATCCTTTCTCTTGGCAAAATCAGTGACTGGTGACTATCTTGACACTCTTGGTATGTTACCTATTACTATTAGGCTTGGTGAGGAAGTGTTCTCACATGATGTTCAGGTGGTTAGGAATGCAACACAGCCAGTTATCCTTGGGTGGGATTTTCTTAGCAAACATCATGCTGTAATTGATCTCAGAGAGAACAATTTAAAATTGTAGAACTGGACTGTTCCTCTCTTGTGTTCACATGATATAGTCCCTCTTCGGAGTAGTGCTGTGACTTTAGAGCCCATTCTGATCCCTGCCAGGTCACAGATGAACGTTTTGGCAAAGATTCAGCCCAATATTGGTGAAAAAGATTTCACATGCAATTATGTTGGACTTTTAGACCCTGAAAGTCAGACAGTACCAGGTCTTTTTGTAGCACGTACAGTAGCCTCCGTAAAAGCAGGTGTAACTTTTGTTCGAGCCATGAATCCGACAAATGAGGATTGTCATGTTCCCTGTGGCACAAGGCTTGGTGAGTTTCATTCCTTAGTCACTCAGCCAGGTGAAGAATACACAATGTTGGAACCCACAGTAGCTCAGATACAGACACAAATTGAGCCCTGTCCAAAACCTAAAGTAGACCTCAGTCAGTCTGCATTGGACAGAGAACAACAGACTCAGCTAGAGACTCTGATTTTCAAATATTCAGATGTTTTCAGTGCAAATGATTATGACTATGGTCGTACAGATTTGGTCAAGCATACCATCCGTACTGGGGATGTACAGCCAATCAGACAGAGGGCTTACAGAACATCTCCACATATTCGAGCTGAGATAGATAGGCAAGTTCAGCAGCTCCTTTCGCATGATGTCATTGAGGAAAGTTGTAGCCCCTAGGCTTCCCCTGTCGTCTTAGTGAAAAAGAGAGATGGCAGTTACAGATTCTGCATTGATTTTAGAAAGCTTAATGCAGTCACTGTAAAAGACTCATACCCCTTACCCCGACCATCAGATGCTTTAGACAGCTTGGCAGGTGCATGTTGGTTTAGCACAATGGATTTGTCCAGTGGATACTGGCAAGTTGAGCTAGACTCTAATGATAGGGAGAAAACCGCATTCAATACAGGCAGTGCATTATACCAATTCAAGGTTATGCCGATGGGTCTTACGAATGCCCCTCCAACTTTCCAACGACTGATGGAGCTGGTGCTTCGTGGACTTCATTGGAAGGTTTGTCTTGTTTACCTTGATGATGTGCTGGTGTTCAGTCGGACTTTCAGTGAACATCTTAACAGTCTTGAGGAGGTTTTCAGTCGCTTCCGTTCAGCAGGTCTAAAATTGAAGGTTAACAAATGTCATTTTGCTCGTAGTGAAGTGTCCTACCTGGGTCATGTTGTATCCAGCCAGGGTCTGTTACCAGATGCAAAGAACCTAGACAAGGTCCGATCATGGCCTACCCCTAGGACTGTCACAGAGGTGAGAGCATTTGTTGGTCTATGCTCCTATTATAGGAGGTTTGTCAGAAATGTTGCTGTAGTTGCTGCCCCCCTTCATGCTCTGACCCAAAAAGGTGCTGTCTTCAAATGGTCGAGTGAATGCGAGGAGGCTTATAGATCCCTGAAGCATGCCCTCACTAGTCCTCCCATTGTTGCTCACCCTATATTCACACGGCCTTTTCTACTATACACTGATGCTTCTCATGACTGTGTAGGTTCAGTGCTTGCGCAGACGCAGGATGGGAAGGAACGCGTAATTGCGCTATGCCAGTCACACTCTGACTCCTTCCGAAAAGAAATGGTCCACCTATGACCGCGAGCTGTGGGCTGTGGTGTGGTCTGTCCGACATTTCTTGTCAGGGGCCCCTTTTAAAATTATTACTGACCACAAACCCCTATTGAATCTCAAAAAGGCCTCAGTTGATAATTATCTGACTGGTAGAAGAGCACGTTGGATACTTGAAATGGATGTGTATGACTTTACCATTCTTCACAGAGAAGGGAAGCAGCATAGTAATGCTGATTCCTTGTCGCGGCACCCTAGCTTACCTGTGACAGAAACAAAAGCAGTGCAGTGTGTAATTTCCAGCCATACTACTGCTAAAAAAGTCTCCTCTCCTGTTGAAGTGCCAAATGTTTGTGTAGTTCTTCCTGACGTGAGTCCGACATTGTCAGTTGATTTGGCTGAATTACAAGTTCAGCAAAAGGCTGACTTTTGTCTTAGTACTGTCATGGGCTGGAAAGAGAATGGTAATCAAAGACCACCATTAGGCAGACTGAAACATTCCCCAGCCACACTGAGGAAACTCTGGCATGAATTCCCCAAATTATCAGTCCAAGAGGGTATATTGTGTCGCAGAGTAAAGTCATCTCCTCATAGCCCTCCTGTTTACCAAGTAGTCTTGCCTGAAGTACTCATTCTAACCGCTCTTAAGTGTTTTCATGGGGAGAAGTTTAGTGGTCATTTGAGCGCTGAGCGTGCCTTGTTGAGAGCCAGGAAAATATGCTATTGGCCATACATGTCCCGTGATATTCAGAAATTCTGTGCTGAATGTGTATCCTGTCAGTCATGTGCTTCTACCACTCCTCATGAAAGGGCCCCATTACAGTCCATTAATGCAGACAGACCATTTCAAAGAATTGCTGCTGACATTACTGAGCTACCTGTTACTTCACTTGGGAATAGGTATGTTTTAGTTGTAATGGACTATTTTACTCGTTTTGTCAATCTGTACCCCCTGAAAGATCAGCGTGCGACAACTGTAGCACAGTGCATTTTTGAAGATTACATTAAGCAGCACGGGGTCCCTGAGGTAGTCCATACGGACCAAGGTAGACAGTTTGAGTCGGATTTGATTAAACATCTGTGCAGTCAACTTGGCATTGAGAAAACCCGTACCTCACCCTACCACGCCCAGTGTGATGGTATGGTCGAAAGACTGAATCGAACATTGAAAGACCAACTCTCCAAGTACATTTGTGAAAGTGGGGGTGAATGGGATAAATATCTGCCTCAAGTGGAACTGGCTTATAATTCCAGCGTTCATTCCAGCACTGGGTTCTCTCCTTTCTTTCTTGCACATGGCAGAGAACCACGACTACCTGCCAATATCCTTTTGAACTGTAGTCCGGCTATTACTTCCTGTACACCAGGCACCCCTGCAGACTATGCTCGTGATGTGACCACACGTTTATCATATGCTTTCAAAGATGCTGCTGTGCGGTCCAATGCAGCTAAACTTAATCAGAAACGGCAGTATGATAAAAAGACATTTTTCCACCCACATAAGCCTGGTGACTTTGTGTTTTTGGATGACCCAGCTCAAAAGCAGAATAAACTGGCTCCTAAATGGAAAGGGCCATACAAAATTCTGAGGAGAATGGACAAGGATGACACCCCTGGTGTAACTTACGAGATTACGGACCCAAGAAATCCACAGTCAAGAAGGTGGGTGGTTCATCACAATCGCCTAAAGCCTTACAAGGGTTCTTCTTGGAATTTACCTGCCGTTTCCTCTCCAGTATCTGTGCCTCCTGTTGTGAATAGTGCTGAGGCCCCTCACTCAGTTCCCCTCACTGCATTGTCTGGAGCTTTGCCTTTCCGACCCCCTACACCACCTTATGTGCCTAACCAAACTGCAAAGCAACATTTTTGCGGGTCAAGAACTGACTATTCAGCTCAAACTCTTTCTTTGTCAGGGCCAGACTCTGTGCCAAGGCCTAATGTTTCCCCTACGGACTCTCAGGGTCAGGAGCGAGACAATTTACCATCAGTGGACCCACCACAACTGACTCGTAGTGGCCGCGTGGTTAAAAAACCTGTAAAGTTTAAAGATTTTGTATGTTGATGCACATATTTTGCATGTTGTTATGCAGATATTGGTTGTCTGTGCACTGTACTTTTGCTGTACTGTTTAATGCATATAACGAGTTTCATACAGTATTGTGTCATAGGAGTGCGATACAGCATATGAGGAATGTGTTCTAAGGCTTTGTGAAATAATTTGGTATATCACACAAACAAATTTTGATGCAATACTGCACTTATGCACTGTTATCACGTTAGTATGTTGTTGCTATGTAACTGAGTTAAAGTTATACAGGATTATTTTGAGAAACGAGGACGTTTCTTGTTAAGCAGGGGACGACTGTAACCTTAAATTCATTATTTTATTTTAGTTTCAGTTTAATTCATTATTTATTTTAGTTTGTTAATTCATGGTTTTATTTAAAAAAGGGAAAAGAAAGAAAAATAATTTTGATGTGGTTGTGAAGACACTAATAATTGATTTAGTAATGTTTTCATTTATTTTCAAGTGTCTTATGCAGAGTTATATTTATATATTAGCTGGGAAGTTATTTTGTGCCTCGGCCCCTTTAAGGGAGTGCACTTGGGAAGAGAAAAAAGAAGCAAGTTGTACGAGGAGTTAGGCAGCTGTTCATGCTGTTATGCCGATACTTCTTATTCTGATTAAAGAAAGAAACGTGAATTATCACCGTTGTAACCCATGTTTTATTTATGTTAACCACGCCGAAGAGACTGGAGTGTTCACAGCAAAAAAAGAGGGTTACATTATTATAAACAAAGGATGCCCACTGTTTGATTTTAGACTATTTGGTTATAGTCAGGGAAGCAGTGAAGCAGAACATGTAGCAGTGTTTAATATAACATCTGTTTAACTTATAACATGAAAGTAAGGTTAATAATATAACTTTGATTACACATTTTTCAGTTTTATTCAAATTAGGGTGATGCAAAAATGAGAACACCCACAACAAAAACTACTACATCTACAGTAGTAGTTTGTATGGCCTCCATGATTTTTAATGACAGCACCAAGCCTTCTAGGCATGGAATGAACAAGATGACAACATTTTGCAACATCTATCTTTTTCCATTCTTCAAGAATAAACCCTTTTAGAGACTGGATGCTGGATGGAGAGTAATGCTCAACTTGTCTCTTCAGAATTCCCCATAGGTGTTCAATTGGGTTCAGATCAGGAGCCACTGAATCACTTTCACCCCATTCTTCTTCAGAAATCCAGCAGTGGCCTTAGATTTGTGTTTAGGATAATTTTCATGTTGGAAAAGTGCATGATGACCAAGGGCACAGAGTGATGATAGCATCTTCTCTTTCAGTATAGAGCAGTACATCTGTGAATTCATGATACCATGCAGCCCCACATAAGGACTCTGCCACCATGCATTTTTCTTTGTATTCCTCACCTTTGCGACGCCATACAATTTTGAAGCCATCAATTCCAAAAACATTTATCTTGATCTCATCACTCCAAAGTATAGAGTCCCAGTAGTCTTCATATTTGTCAGCATGAGCCCTGGCAAACTCTAGGTGGGCTTTTTTGTGCATGGGATTTAGGAAAGGCTTCTTTCGTGGACGGCACCCATGCATGCCATTCCTCTGCAGTGTACGCCGTATTGTGTCATGGGAAATAGTCACCCCAGTTTGGCTTTCTACTTCTTTAGATAACTGCAGTGAACTTGCATGCCAATTTTCTTCAACCCTACTCATCGACAGAAGATGCTTTTGTCGAGGTTTTAACTTCCGTGGACGACCTTGGACGTCTCTGTGAGATGGTTGCAGTTCCATCTTTTTTAAATTTTTTATACCACTTTTGCTACAGTATTCTGCCTGATAAGTAAAGCTTTGCTGATCTTCTTGTAGCCTTCACTTTTCTGTGGTAAAGAAATTATTTTCTTTCTCAGGTCTTGTGACATTTCTCTTCCATGTGGTGCCATTGCTGACAGCATGAAATGGGAAGGGGTTTTAACACCCTTTTATAGTCAACTGTCTGCTGGACACCTGTGTAATGAATAATTAGACTCACCTGTGGTTGAATTCTTGTTAAATTAGACATTTGTAGTCTAAAATTTAGCTTTGTTCCAGAGACTTTCAGTGGGGTGCACTCATTTTTGCATCACACTAATATGAGTAAAACTGAAGAATTTGTTCTCTAAGTTATATTATTAAGCTTACTTTCATGTTATAAGTTAAACAGATGTCATATAAAACTTAGTCTTCTCAACATTTTGGAAATTGTTTTTGTGTTCATTGAGATATTGTTTAAAATGTTACTTTTCAAAGGGGTGTACTTATTTATGCTGAGCACTGTATTACAAATGATCTATATATGTATACAAGTCATTTATAACACTTTCTGCATCCCCTAATCTAAAGTGTGAGTTTAAAAAGTCAAAATTTTGTGTGAGTTACAGAATGAAATTAAAGTGGTTAATCGCTGCAAACATTCCTCTGATCTGCATTTCCATCCTCCAAAGCATCGCGCTGCATCTCACTCAACACAGCAACTCAAATTTGGCATGTCGCAAACAGTCTATGGTGGTCACAAATCACAAGTGACAGCCAATAAGGAGCGAGGTTTGATGTCATTGCCACAAACCTGTGTTGTGTTTGAAGCGCCAATTTTTAATGGATGAGACAACGGATAGGTACGATTATTAATGTATAATGATTATATTGCAGAATAAGAATCTTTTCCTTACACGGTGACTTCTGAAGACTTAGAATAAAATGCACAAAATAGAGTGTTAATTTATTAATTTTTTTTTTTTTTTAAAAGAAAGTTCAGGTTTGGGTAAACTGATGGAATGAGATGGATAATGCAACAGAAAGATCTGCAAATGATATGTAACACATTTATAAATGATGAATAGTTTACACTAGATTAGGGGATGCAGAAATTGTTATAAAGGATTTGTATACATATACACAATTTGTAAAAGGTAAGAAAGGTCTACAAATGATATGTAACACATTTACAAGTAATAATTTGTTTACACTTTAGATTAGGGGATGCAGAAAGCTTTGTAAATTATTTATTCATACGTTTACACATAATCTGTAACAGGTGTGTGTAGTGTTATAACACTTTATAGTGTGTACTGCAGTGTAAGTGTCTTAGGATATCGTGTTGTCATGAGCCGCAGGGTTTAATTTGGATTTGTCTATGCATGTTTTTTGACTCTTATAAATTGTGTTACTATTGAAACGCATTATAAGACAGACTGCAACGGTTGGAGTTAAAAATCATCATTTGTGTTCTACTGAAGAAACAAAGTCACCTACATCTTGGATGCCCTGGGGGTAAGCAGATAAACATCAAATTTTCATTTTTGGGTGAACTATCCCTTTAAGTGTTAGTGTTTGTTTCAGCATTGTGCATAGTTTCAGACATGTTTGACAAGACCAATTAAATCCTTAGAAACCTCTGGAGCTTGGCCAGGTGCTTTTGTTGATTACACTTATGGTGTAAACGTAAGTAAATGCGCTCCATGTAATGTGTTTGTAAAATGTTCCAGATTTTTTTAAATGTTTTTTTCTGCAGACCCTTTTGGTGCAGTTAAGCTAAACAAGATGTTGTATATTTTCACCCCAATTACCCTCAAAAGAACAGCTACTCTTAAGCCCGATGTCAATAGCTAAACGGTACTGTTCAACTCTCTCCACATTCTGTACGTCTCCCAGTTATCTCTGGACTGAGATAGGGTTTCAGAAGGGAGATGCTAGAAATGCATTCCAGCTACTCCTGTCTTTTAACTGAAAATCCAGATCATCTCATGGGTATGATATTTTCTCATTTCTCAAGCTAACTGCATGCACCATCTTTAAACTTCTCATTCATTGTCAAATGGTAGCAAACATGGAAAATGAATTAACTCTGACATCGGGGAAAGGTGGGATTATGGACAATATATTGCTAAATGTGGGAAATAGCAAGGAGGGGAAGTTCTGCTTGGGCAGGTCAAGCCACTTCACTAACTGTAAAAAAAAAATTGGTCTAAAAAAATTATAGAAAAAAAAAAAAATATATATATATATATATATATATATATATATATATGCTGATACACATTGTGCAGTTAACTATAAAGTTTGTTCTGTTCTTTTCCCAGTTCACCAAACCTTTACTTTAATTTCGGGAGAAATTGGTGAATTTAGGCTTTAATCAAACAGATCCGATTCTCTGAACTTCGGTGACAGCACCCATCGTGCATTATGGATCAATTGACATGATTTAAAGGGGACCTATAATGCCCCTTTTACAAAATGTAATATAAGTCTGTGAAGTTTCAGCTCAAAATACCCCACAGATCATTTATTATAGCTTGTCAAATTGGTCCCTATTTGGGTGTGAGCAAAAACACCCCATTTTTGTGTGTGTCCCTTTAAATGCGAATGAGCTGCTGCTCCCGGCTGCTTTCCAAAAGAAGGCAGAGCTTTAACAGCTTGCGCTTCGGTTGCTCAACAACAACAAATCTGGAGAATCTTATGCAGCCAAAATGACGATTGTCAGTAATGGTGTTCAGCTTTACATTGTTCAAACCGGAATCTCACACTGATGGAGAGACTCAGGAAGAAGTTACAACTTTTAGAATGCATCTGGACATTTCTGAACAGTTAGTGGATAAATTTATGTAGTTGTTGTGGAGTTGATTCAACTCATCGACTAGCATGTGCCATCATGTTAATCTTTTGTGCATATCCAGCAAATTGACCCTTGTTTTTGAAGCAGTCTGGTGCAAAATGACAGCAACACTCAACTACAACAACTCTTCCCCTTCTCTAAAGCAGCCTAACATGGCCTCGTCCATTTGTGTTGTGTTCTCGGGGTCAGGGTTTATGTAAATTTTAGGGTTAGTGATGTCACTAACCCAGGAAGAAGCTTGTTGTAGTCCCTACCAGCCGTTTGTTGTAGTCCTTAAACAGAGAATTCTTTAAAAGAAAATATCTCCCTTTGCATTGAACTTTGAGCGTCGTAACTTTACAAATGTTGTTTATGCTCTAAAAGCAACATTACACACCAACTAAAGTTAAAAAAGTTAAATAATAAACAATCACCCCTTTAAATGACAAAACACATTCAAATATTTGACAGCAGGCGCTGATTTATGTTTCTGTCAGTTGGTGCCAACACTCCAAAACCGAGCACGTACACATTATCTGGGCCAGAGTAGAGCCATGAGGAGTTTTGTGGAGAGATTCGTGATGTACATTACATTGATACATTCTCACGTTAATGTATTACATTGATGCGCACTCGACATGCATCATTAAAAAGTGCCATAGTAATCTCTTCAAGTGAACTATAAAGATAAAAAAAATTGTAAAAAAAATTGTGTCTGAAAGCTGCAGTTGTTTTTTATTGTTAAAATGAATGGAGAATATCTCAAGTTTTTCCGTGGGTGCTCCTATATTTCATGATAGGCTATAGTTAACAAGTTTGTGAAAATTTTGAATAAAAAGGAAAAACAAAATAAAAGCAAAAAACAAAAAACAAACAAACAAACAAACAAATAAACAAACAAAAACAATGCTAGTGCCTGGGTGATGTGTTGCCCACCATATTAATAATAAATGTGCACATATTGTGAATTAATTGAATATTAGTAACCTAGCTTTCTTGGTAGCCCTCGGTAAATTAACTTCTCTATGACAATGATTTAAAAAAAACATCAGTTGACCATATGTTTACTTTCAAGTTCATTTTCCCATATTGCTTAAAAAAATAAATAAAATTCAAGATCACCCAAAAATTAAAATTCAGTCATCATTTACTCAACCTCATGATCCAAAAGTGTAATAAATTCTATGCTGAATCAAAACAAATATTTATTTTTGTAATGTCTATTTGATGCTTTACAATAATGACTTCAAGTTATTTTTTGGGGATAATTTCTCAGGCAAATTTGACGTACAATAAATTTGTGTTAATTAATTAGATTAATTAATTGCCTCTTCATGTAATTAATTAGATTTAAAAATATAATCGCTTCCCAACCCTAAAAGTAATACGAAGTGAAGAGCATTAGTCTACTGTGAGAGTTCCATTGCAGACGTGGACAATGTCAGGGCTGAATAGAGATTAGGGCTTGTCCTTAGCTCCCTGTGAGGGCTAATACAGGATTGGCTGCCAAGTATATTACAGTAACTTGCCATAGTATACTCTCTGGGCTATTAACCCATATGCACTTCTCTGGAACGCTGTGCTCAAGGCATTCAGCTGCATGGCAATGCTCAATCCTATCTAATCTCTCAGAGGCAAGATGATAAACTGCCTCTCCATCAGGGTCGAGAGGGACAGAGTGAAAGGTGGAGAGGTAGTAGGATAGTGCTAGTTTTGATAATGCCTCCCCCTGTGGCCATAACACTTTGTAAGGGCTCTGGTGCAGTTGAATTACTACACCATTTGGGGACAAATTAAAACCCCTGTTGAATTTGGGGTTTGATGCAGTCTTAAATAAAGACATTTAACCTACAAATTTGTATCTGTTTAATTAATCTGCTGCATGCTAAAATATATGTTCTGTGAGTCAATTTGTATTGTGTCAACGTAGTGTATTGTGCCTATGCACTTGCAACATTTATAAAACTGACATCTTTAATTTGCACTGCTTATCTTTGTTTTTGGTGCAATGAATAATACATATTTTGAGTTCCATAGAAGGAAATGACTAGTAATCCTGTCTGTAATGTCCTTAAAAAAACTCTGACAAATTGAGAAATTTTATCTGATATAGAGCAAATAGAGTATTATCAGTATAACAATGAAAGCTAATTCCAAGTTTAATGTATCCTAGAGGAATGTAAAAAAAAGAAAGGAAAAAGGAAAACAACAGAGTGTGTCAACGCTATCACTAAGATCTAATAGTTTGGAGAAAAAAATGCAAATTTTTACCATGCACTAATATGGACACCGAGCACTCTAAAAGGGATTAACTATTTTGAATACATTTGAATCTTTGTAGTCTGTGCTCTTCCAATAACCAACCTTGAAGAACCTTGATTCACAATGTACTTGCTTTCTCCATCTATTTAAACCATCTCACAGAGCATTTGAGTGCTTGGATGTCAGTGAGGTCAGTTTTTAATTTTATATGAAGCTTGTATTTCCATCTAATTCAAAATTTAAATGACTTAAGGTTCTTATCGATTTTGAAAAGAGTAAGGCTGCTCTTGGAGAACTGAAAGTGATGCACTAGGGAAAGGCCACTCAACATTCTTTTCCAGATGCTCTGTAGATCTTTGCCCTTTTTTGTCACATAGAATAAACACTACTGAAATTCTGGTTCCAAGGTGGCAATGCTATAACTGTAGTCTCAGCCGCAGATGTCAATGCCCACAGGCCGTTGGTTGAACGTCTGATGCATATGACGCACTTAACTGGAAACACTTCAGGATTTTCAAAGTCATCATCTGGTTGGTTAAATTCTACAGAATGTCTGGGAGGTGTGTGTGTTGTGTTCTTTAACAGTTCTTTTTTTTTTTTTTTTTTTTGGCATCTCCATGCGGTCCTATTCAGTATCCCATCTTGACTTGTCTAAAATGTAAACAAGCTCTTTGCTTTACTCAAATTATGACAAAATGAACGTTATAAACAAAATAAATGGTGTATGCTTAATTTCATGATAAGTGTGCAATTAATCGCACAAAAAAAGGGTGTGATGAATCATGATTAAAAGTTTTAATCCAGCCCTAGTAAATCATGATTAAACGTTTTAATCCAGCCCTAGTAAATATTTAATTTTTCAAAACAGTCTTTAGGAAACTCAAGGAACGTAGGCATAAAGCAATCTACCAATCACTAGTGTGAGGTTTAAATGCAAGTCTAAACAATGTGCTGATGAGCTGCTGGTGTACATGACTAGAGTGAATCGAGCGGGGCATAGTCCAGAGTTAAATATGGTTTTATTTTATTGGCATATATCCTCAGAAACTTGGATTAAAAACTGGAGTATGGATTACTTTTCCGCAATCTTTATTTTTTTATTTATTTTAGTTTAAAAATGTTGGTTCTTGCTGATAATTGTATGTACACAAACAGCAGAAAGATTCTTCAAAATTCTTCAAGGATTCTGCCTAAATGATAACATAATTTTTATTTTTGGGTGAACTATTAGTGTTATGAATGACAATTATTATAAAGTGTTACCCAAACATTTTCAGGATATTTACATTTCTCAGTGTTTTAATGTAATGTGGCTTATTCTAAATAAATTGCTATAAATAAGTAAATAAAGATAAAAAAAAATAAAAAAAAACTCACAGGGATGCAGGTTAAACAGCCTGTTCAGCCTGCACTTTAATAGGCTGAATGTGGGACTCAGTTTGGTTACCCATTAATGTTTATTTGAGGGTCCCATATGGGCCAGATTTGGGCTATATTAGGCTATATTTATAATGACATTATAATGACATGGTCAACCTTCACTCACCACTTGAGCACTATTACCTGCATGTCAAGGGATATAAACTCTCTATCAAGGTAAGATATGTATATTTCATTTTATGTTAACCAAGGTTTACTGCTGGTTTTATATAATTGGATAATTTTGAAAGATTTTGGAATTCAGTAACGGCAAACAATTAATAAACGACAAAGCCAACTGAACTACCTCAGCTAAACAGCAATGTAAAGACTGAAAATAATAATATTGCCAGTTAACTAGCAAGTTGTGTGTGACTTTTTCATCTTAAAAAAACAAACAAACAAAAAAACATAATGGGGCCAAGGTTTTTGTGTGTAGCCCACCTTGGCCCCATTATTAGCACTCATTTGGGACCCAAGCGAGCACGTATAATGGGGCCCTACTTTGAGCTCACTATGGACCCATCATGTGCACCTATGGACTAACATACATAGGGCCCATGTGGAACAGATGGACAAATTTCTTTGGGCCCCATTTGGGTTGCCCATGCAGCCTATCATACCCCCTTTCCACCAGCACGAACCGGGTGTTAGTTCAGAGCTAGTGCTAGTGCCATTTCGGTGTTGGTTCAACTGACGAGCCTTCTAAGAACCGGTTTGCCTTTCCATGGGCTAGAGAGCCAGCACAGAGCCAGGTTTACTGGTGGGCACTGTATACGTCTCATATTTCACAGCAAAGCTAGCGCTGCAGCACCAAACACAAACACACCAAGCTTGTCTGAGATGCATTGGCTTCTCGCAGAGCAATCGGCGCATGACATCAAAGCACCACGAGAACGATCTCAAAGCACAAGGAGAAACGCTCCCGTGGACCTTTCAGGCATTTCAGAGGCCATTTCATCCAGGAAGTTAGGCTTAAAGTACTGCAGGAAGAAACTCCTCTCACAATCATTTTCTCCCCATGTCTCCTTGACAAAAATGTGTGGACAAATTGAAATGAAATGATCATAAATATGGCTGTCATTTTGCCAAGAGGATGCCCTTCTTTGTTCACAGCATGCATCATGAGAGACAGAGTGACAGAGCTGATTATCTGTCAAGTGCAGTGACAGAGCATGGCACCACTTACACAACTTTTCTTTTGTTTTCCTTTTTTGTGTCTTGTGTAAAGACTCAGAAGGTCATTTAATTGCTTGCTCTGAAGTAGTAGTATTTGTATTAAAATAATATGGTCTCTTTAAACCAGACAGAGAAACATCCACATGCAATTTCTATGGTCTCTTTTCTTTGGAATATTCATCTAAAACACAAATAGAAATAGTACCATTCCCTGATTTGCATCTGGAAATTCACTTAAATTTTTAAAACTGTATAAGTTGAAATTGCTATGCCATTGTTAAAGTTTTCCATAAATAAAAATATTAATATGGAATGCATATAATATAACTTTCTCAGTGGAAAGCATTGTGTAAATGCCATAAATGCCCATCTTTCATCTGTATTGTAGATCAGCAGGAGTTTGCCCCCTTCAGTAGTTTATCTTGAGCTACTAGATTCTCTTGGTGAGCCAGGTCAGGCCCCAGGGCAGGCCAGCACAGCATTTCTTCATTAGACTGTGTGCTAACCTTGCAACAATACAGTGACATCCTCGTTTTTCATCAGGCTGCTGCAGAGTTGGGCAGAGAGCATACAACAAAAAAAAGAGACGGAGAGAATTGTGTAAGCCAATATATTTAACCTGTGTCTATGAATCTGAGACAGGTCTTTATTTCTATGTACTCAGAAAGCTTGAGTATCAAGGAAATAAATTGGAAGCAGTGCCATCAGTACATGCGTTGTATGTATACAACAGGGGGGCCCAATCCCACTCCTGGAGAGCCATTATTAGTTTAGCTCCATTAAAGACATCTGAACCAGCCTGTCACAGAATAATAAGACGGATGCAAGAGCAAGTTTCAATCTTATTTACTGAGCTTCACGCCAGGAAAAACACAAGTATCAATGGGCGGGCAGCAGGAGAGTGTTGAACACAGGGACTTCGATGGACCGTGAAACAGGTGAGTTGAGATCGTGGTTTCAGGTCCGTGGTGAGTAAAGATCAGTGGAAGTCCGTGGTGAGTGAGTTCCATGTGAAGTCTGTGGTGAGTGTAATCCAACGAGGAACAAGAGTCGGGAACACGAAGACACAAAGAACTCCAATCACAGGTAAGACTCACGAGGAACACGGGGAAACACACGCGGGACTCCAAACAACGATCTGACAACAAGAGACGAAAGACAGGGCATTAAGTAGGCTGAGGTGATGAGAAACAGCTGCCGCTGATCAGACAATCAGCGGCGACGCCCACACGAACTGATTACATGACAAACCACACGCACACAAGACAACAGAATGAGACAGCGGGTACTGTCAACACGGGGAAACACGCGGGACTCCAAACAACGATCTGACAACAAGAGATGAAAGACAGGGCATTAAGTAGGATGAGGTGATGAGAAACAGCTGTCGCTGATCAGACAATCAGCGGCGACACCCACACGAACTGGTTACGTGACAAACCACATGCACACAAGACAACAGAATGAGACAGCGGATCAGCAACCGTGACACAGCCAATCATGGCCTTCATGATTAGTAGAAAATTCCAAGTCTGTTGGGGCAGGTTGGAGCTAAACTCTGCAGGTCATTGGCTGTCCAGGAGCAGGACTGGACACCACTGGTGTACGACCTCAGTATATTTTTCTAAAATTATCACCCCTAATTTACCATTTCCACCAGTTCTTCAACCAGCCATGCATTTTATATATGCATTATAACAAAACGTTTTTGCAGGTCTGATGTCCCTGCAAAGTTTCATGAGTTTTCAAGCATGGCAAAGGCCTTAAAAATGGGCGAGTTGTTTAAAGGAGAAAAAGAAAAAAAAAGAAAAATAATTAAAGCTGCAAGCAGTGCTGGAAGGGCCCTCGCACTGGTGCCACTGCCACCCGGTGCTTTAGGAAAACAGAGCATGGTGGGCAAAATGCAGTTAAGTAGAATTTAGTACACGTACATAGAATGTAGTGGGAGGGGCAATTCGTTGAAATTTTGTAGGTGGCACTATCGAGCTATCTTGCCACACATTTGAAATTGACCTATAACATCCTATAACCATACTCATCTAAATTTAAAGGACCTCATGGATGTGGCTGTTGTGGTTCATGGTCATAGTGGCACCAGCTGCTGCAGTAAATGTGACATATTCAAATGATTTTGACTTAGTTCTTTTACATTTATATGCTTCAAATGCACATTGCTCCCCATGCACAGGTTTCCTAAAGCCACCAGGGTGACAGTGGCGCCGGGGCTTGGCCCTTCACTGCTTGCAGGTTTTTGGGGAAATATATTGAATCCAATCATTTTGATTGGATTCAATACATCGAATTGAATCAAATTGAATACATCAAATCAAACTGAATCCATTTGACTCACTCCATCAAGGTCGAACCCAGAAATCATACATAACATGAGGGTTAAGCTTACAACCAGGGTAAGGTGCTTCTACATCAGTGTTATTTACCTATAATTTCCCTCTGATTTTAGGGATAAGTTATGGGTTAGGTTTGTGCCTATAGACCAGGTGTCTCCAAACTCGGTCCTTGAGGGCCACTGTCCTGCAGAGCTTAGCTCCAACTTGCCTCAACACACCTGCCTGAATTTTTTTAGTATGCCTAATTAGACCTTGATTAGCTGGTTCTGGTTGTGGTTAATTGGGGTTGTTGCTAAACTCTGAAGGACAGTGTCCCTCCAGGACTGAGTTTGGCAACCCCTGCTATAGACAATAATAACAGGTTCTTACTTATAGTGTCTGTATGGCAACTAATTAGACATATTACTGTGTCAGTGTTCTGTCATTTTGGTCTGGTTTATTCTTGTTTTGTGACAGAAACCTGTCACTTCTGTCTTTTCATTGTGAGCATGCGGTTCCTGCTTGGGCCGTTCCCTCTCCCATCCTTGTGAGTTGTTTTGTGGGTGTACCATGGTGTTCGAGTCCCGGCACTTCGGTCTACTTTGGTTTCAGTTCTGTCGGGGTTTGGGCATTCATACTCCATTTGTTTGTCTTCTGTTGTGAGTGCACGGGATGAGCATTCTTGTTGTGTGAGCGTGCGGTTTCAAGTTCGCTTGGGCCGTATGCACTTCTGTCCACGTGTTGTTGTGTCTTGTTTTGTTTGAGCACATGGCTTGTGATTGTTTTTGATTGAAGAGGCGGTCCTTTCCCTGGGTACCCAACCGTGACATGCTGTATTTACTAAGGGTATATACATGGTAAATATGTAGTACTTACGTACAAGTGTGGGTAATAAGAGGCACTCCAAATCTCCTCTCGGACCACCAGTGGGTTTCAGAAGTGAAACATGGAAAGTGGGAGAAATATAGTAATTAGTAAGCAAGTCTAACCGAAATGAAACTGGGGTAATTTGTCTTATGATTTTGAAAGGCCCTACATACCAGGGACTGAGTTTCCTGCATGGAAGTCTGAGGTGAAGATATCTTGTGGATAGCCAAACCCATTGACCAGGGGCATACTCAGGACTGGGACGGTGATGATGATTAGCCTGTTGTTCCTGTTTCCTCACAGAAACCCAGCTGGAAACGGGAAGCCAGGAGAGAGAGAGAAGCTGATGACTCGTGTGAACGAGTATGGGAAGCTCTGGAGAGCTGGCCTGTGTTATTGTGCAGTGGACTGAGTTTGATTTGAAAGCGCTGTTTGCATGACTTTTGTCTTGATATAGAAAATACAAACAAACACATGAGTCTCAGCAAGCCGACCTGTCTCCTTCCTTCTATATACTTTTAACATTGTTACAGTGGTGCCAAACCCCGAGAAGGAAGGAGAACGGTGCCACCATCATGCAGACCCCGTCAGGATCGCCATTTGCAGACATCATTCAATCACTCACGGGACTCCACCAGGAACAGCATCAGGCGCTGCTGGACTTGAGGGTCAATCAGGACTGGAGATTCCACGCCCTTGTCCAGGCACAACAGGATTACCACGAGCTGTTCTGGAGCTGGCTGGACCGAGAGGTTCGGACAGCAAGGACTTCCCTGAGCCTGGCCACTGCCACTGCCACTCACAGGGCCCTCAACAAGATAGGATCACAGTACAAACCCAAGGCATTCGTAGAATTATTCGAGAGGACTGCCGAGGCATGTGAGTGGCCACAGACCAACTGGCTGGTGCACCTTATTCCGCTGCTTTCAGGGGAGGTGCAGAAGGCCGCCCAGCAGCTGCCAGTCCAGAACCTCTTGGTGTATGAATATCTCCAGCAAGCCATACTCCAGAGGGTTGGCCTTAGTTCGGAGCAGCAGCGACAGCGCTTCTGGTGCTTGGATCTGGTCGAAAGTGGTCGACCCTTTGTGATGGCACGGCAGCTCCGGGACGCGTGCCGCAAATAGCTGTTGGCTGGGGAAATCAATGTTGAGGCACTCATCGATAAAGTAATGCTGGAGTAGTTCATTGTGTTCCTGCCCAAGAAAACTGCACAGTGGGTCCAGTGCCACCGACTGATGTTGCAGGTCCTGGCCATCCAACTGGCGGAGGACCAGATGCTGGCGTGCCTCGGGGTGCTTCTGTTTTGTGAACATGAGGTAATTACAAATGGTATAACTTTTATTTCTTTAATAGTTTTAAGTGGTGAAACAAATAATAAATAATCTCCCTTATTTCAAATCGTGATTTAGTTATTCAAGTCCATGCAGAGTTAGCCTAAATGCTGGTTTTTGTTCAGATGTCATTTCATATTTTAAGATGTTTAAGATGTCATTTAAAAAAACCCTGAATATATTTTAAACATGAAAGCTGTCTTTACTATAATCTTATCTCTTAAATCTGTAGATTGCTGCTAAGATCACGCGAATCACCACCGTACCACTAATTCTGACATTTATGTCAAAACACGATGGTTACACAAGCAAGCTGGCCAGCATCTACTGAAGAAAAAGAGGAGATGCAGGACGTAAATTCTGGAAAGTAATAGCTGCCATTGACCAGGTTTGTGATCTGTATTTATAATGCTTGTGAATAATTTCCACTTTAGCATGGTGATTTGTTATTGTCTTTACTTAAAAGGTTAGTTCACCCCAAAATAAAAATAGTCAATAATTACTCTTGTCGTTCCACACCTGTAAGACCTTCATTCATCTTCAGAACACATATGAAGGTCTTTTTGATGACAGAATGCCGTCAGATTTCCTTCCATAGACTGGCTTTGTAACTGAAATTTTGACACTTCAAAAAGTTTATTATGAGATTGTAAAACTAATTGATATGAATCTAGTGGTTTAGTCCAAATTTTCTGAAGAGACTCGATCACTTTATATCACATATTTAATGTAGGCTTTTACTCACATGTAAACATTGATCAGTGAACATGAACACAAGCTTAACCGAACCTGAATGATGTGCAAGAACAAATCTCTTCTGTTCTACAGAATGATACCATCTCAACGCGGAGATCTTGCATTCTCAAAGCACTATCTGTGTATCTTAATGAAGACTGTGAAAACCTCATGAAGGAATATGCAGTAAGTGTTCTCAGCAGTGTTAATTTCGACAGAAAATTTTGATTTAGTTTTTGTCATAGTCTTTTGACTAAAATGCCATTTAGTTTTTAGTCATATTTTAGTCATTGGAAATTGTTTTAGTTTTAGTCTAGTTTTAGTCGACTAAATATCATAAGATTTTAGTCGACTAAATCTACAGTAGATTTAGTCAACTAAAATCTAATTTAGTTAAATTGTAATGCTTTAAGTAAGCATTTCTCTAACAATACACAGATCAAATACACTCATATACATCTGATATTCTCCAAACTGTTTATGTTCACTTAAGACAACCAACTGTACTTCACTTGCCATAGCGAGTTTAGTTAAAAGTTTTAATAATTTTTGTTGTGTTTGTCTTTTAGGTTTTGCTTTTAAATGTCTATATATATATATTTTTTTTTTTTTTTTTTTTTTTTTTTTCTGTTTTAGCTATTTTAATACATCAGGTTAAGCTAAATCTTGGAAACTAGATGAAATAAAATAAGTTTACATATATATATATATATATATATATATATATATATATATATATATATATATATATATATATATATATATATATAGTACAGTCCAAAAGTTTGGAACCATTTTTTTAATGTTTTTAAAAGAAGTTTCGTCTGCTCACCAAGGCTACATTTATTTAATTAAAAATACAGTAAAAACAGTAATATTGTGAAATATTATTACAATTTAAAATAACTGTTTTCTATTTGAATATATTTCACAAAGTAATTTATTCCTGTGATGGCAA
This sequence comes from Ancherythroculter nigrocauda, assembly GCA_036281575.1. Taxonomy (NCBI): domain Eukaryota; kingdom Metazoa; phylum Chordata; class Actinopteri; order Cypriniformes; family Xenocyprididae; genus Ancherythroculter; species Ancherythroculter nigrocauda. The sequence continues at coordinate 35,412,078 of VTFQ01000005.1, forward strand.
AGCTGAATTTTAAGCATCATTAGTGAGTCTTCAGTGTCACATTATCCTTCAGAAATCATTCTAATATGCTGATCTGCTGCTCAAGAAACATTTAATGTGTACAATTGTACAAAATATTTGTGTACAATATTTTTTTTCAGGATTATTTGATGAATAGAAAGTTCAAAAGAACAGTGTTTATCTGAAATCTAATCTTTTGTAACATTATAAATGTCTTTACTGCCACTTTTGATTCATTTCTTTAATTTCTTTAAAAAAAAAATAAAAATAAAAATTCTTACTGACCCCAAACTTTTGACCGGTAGTGTATAATGCTACAGAAGCTTTGTATTTCAGATAAATGCTGTTCTTTTGAACTTTCTATTCATCAAGGAATCCTGAAAAAAAAAGTACACAACTGTTTTCAACATTGAAAATAATCATAAATGTTTATTGAGCAGCAAATCAGCATATTAGAATGATTTCTGAAGGATCATGTGACACTGAAGACTGGAGTAACGATGCTGAAAATTCAGCTTTGCATCACAGGAATAAATTACTTTGTCAAATATATTTAAATAGTACACAGTTATTTTAAATTGTAATAATATTTCACAATATTACGTTTTTTTACTGTATTTTTAATTAAATAAATGTAGCCTTGGTGAGCAGACGAAACTTCTTTTAAAAACATTAAAAATCTTAGTGGTTCCAAACTTTTGGACTGTACTGTATATATATATTATTTTTTTATTTCAATTAACGTTTATTTCAAGTAATGAAGATTTTTTATGGTTTTAGTTAACTATAATAACCCTTATATCTTATGTCTATATGGTTTTATTTATTTATTTATTTATTTATTTTTATTTCTGTTTTAGCTATTTTAATACATCAGGTTAAGCTAAATCTTGGAAACTAGATGAAATAAAATAAGTTTACATTTATATATATTATATATATATATATATATATATATATATATATATATATATATATATATTTTTATTTTTTATTTTTTTTATTTCAATTAACGTTTATTTCAAGTAATGAAGATTTTTTATGGTTTTAGTTAACTATAATAACCCTTATACTTGTAAAATAATTGAATAATGTGTCAAATAATGTTCTTAGTCTTTCCTTCCTGTGACAGAAGATACAGTAGTTTACTATGAATTGAACAGAAATTAAATTAAATACAGTTTATTGTGTAAACAAAATAACAATAATGACCAGGAAAAAATAATTATAAACCATCCCGAAATACACCGTGACTCTTATTCTGAAATGTGTGCAGTCTGCACTGTAGCAGGCTACTCATTTAAGTTAAGATAAGGGAGAGAAAATATGCATTCTTACAACTATCTAAAACATATTACCATATAAACATAGTGTAGTAAACATTGTCATAATTCATCAACATTAACTTATAAGCAATAGAGTGCACAATAGCGTTGCATTTCCCGCAGTTAGATCAGCACGTTACACTTTAAATGTGCGCATCTTCCACACAGGACAGCAGTCCTGACTGGATATCTTCCCAAATAGTCCCTCTTTATCATTTTCATCTCGTTTCTATTCGTTGACGAAAATTAGAGTAGATTTGAGTCATTCAAAATGCATTTTTATTTGGTCATCTTCTCGTTTTCATCCGTGAAAAAAAATGTTGTTGATGAAAATTATAACACAAATTATTCGTCAACAAAATGAACACTGGTTCTATTCTGAATATTAAAAAAAAAAAAAAAAAAAAAAAAAAAAAAACCCTCAAAATCACTAGACTTTATTTTTATTTTTTTCTCCTGGGCAACTCATTGATGTGAAACATTAAGTAACGGACAATTGATGCAGAATTCTCAGATTATTCGCTTTTTCTGGATGTATTGCTAAGTGATGTTAAATTTGCAACCTGCCAGTAACAGTGTTACTGTTTTTGTGTTTTGTAGGACACAGACTTTGTGAATGCCGAGAGAGACATGTCTAATACTGTCATTGTCATTTACATAATAAGACCCGAAGATGCAGAAGACTCTGACCCACCATCAGACGTGGGGCTCATTGTTGAGGGAGTAAAAGTTCTACAGAATCTTGGCGATGTAACCAAAGCTTGTGCTCTTCTTTTAGGAGTCATCTACAGCTTGAATCTCAGCTATCCATCAGACCTGAAGTACACTTTTGAGTTTTTGCAGAAAGTGTTACTGGGACTTGACGCACAGAAACTTTCACACAAAATACAGGTTCTCAACAACAAACTTGTTTATTGAATCAGTACTACTTAATTTCTCTTGAAGTGAGAAATCTTCTCTTTTTTTTTTTTCCTTTCTTTTTGAAGACCTGTGACATTTAAATTTGATTATGGTTTTAAAAAATAGGGGCCAGTTTTAATGTTACCTTTGTCAATGGCTCCGAAATTTGAAATGTCAACAATGGAGTTCTGCAGCTTTTGGGCATGCTGCCTATCTTGAGCAGACTGTTGTTTTATTGTTTTTAAGAACTGTTAAGTTAAAAATTTTTGTGGTTGTTTACAAAAAATTAAATGCCATTTTAATGTTTCTTTTACCAATGGCTCAAAACATTTGAAATATCAAAAACTGAGTGCTGCAGCAGTTTGTGCCATGCTGCCTGTCTTAAGCAAACTTTTTGTTGTTATTTTTCTAAGTAAAATAATGTATTACAGTATTTGAAGGCAGTGGCACGTTGTAAAACATTGGGAAGAATGTTTGCTATTGACCAGAATGTTATTGTTGTTATACTTTTTTTTATTATTATTATTTTTTATACAAATTGTGACATTTAAGCTGTTTGTGACTTTTTATAAAAATAGAGGTCCTATTTAATGTTAACGTTGTTGTTGGCTCAAAAATCTGAAATATCAGAAATAGATTTCTGCAGCATTTTGTGACATGCTGCTTAATTTCAACAGACACTCCATTTTTTTTTAAGTAGGATTATTACAATGTATTGAAGGCTGTTGCACTTTAAAAACCTTGTGTTTACTGAAGCATTCCCGGCTGAACAGATGCAATTTAAAACAAAAACAAAAACAATCATTAGACATCTGCCTGCAAATTGTACACAAATATCCATAAATCTATAAACGAATACACATTTGCAATTAATTGGCTTACACCATAAATAATGTGACAATAAATCACATTTTAGCATACTAATGTAATAACCTATATGATTTTATGAATTGTTTTAATTACAACAATCTATCCTTTTAGAGTGCGATGTTAACTACCTTACATGAAACACCCGAGTTAACAATTAATTAATTTTGGTAAAACTGACGATCTCAATTTAGAGAGAAATACGTAAATTATATAAAATTACCAAATAAAGTGCTGATTTACTGTAAACAATCTATTTGGAATGCAAATCAAGAGAAACACTGACAAGGTAATACTACACTGCGCATAACAACATTAGCAAATAAAAGAGAAAACTAAACGAGTAAACTAAACACTTCAAAGTTTACCACACAACATAAAATTAAAACGGTACCTTGTGCTCTTCAGCCAGGAGCTAAGATGTAGAAAGAAACCTTTTTAAACAAACATTTGTACAGTGTGTACCCAAAAGTTCATCCTTACTCTGGTAACTTTAAATCAGAATGACGCTTCACGTAAAAAGTGCGCCAATGTACAGGGTGTCACTGCACTTCCTTTCCCAGACTTCAAAATAAAGGCATGTGAGGTAAAAAATGTAAACACTTAATAAAACAAATAAGAATACAATGTCCACACCAAGTATGCAGCGAGAATCACCAGTCAACCAAAACAAACAACAAAGGAGTTTTTTTTCCTCTTTTTAAGTAACATTTGGTTCAATCAAAAGTCCTTTCTTGTGAAAGCATTTCTTAGGTATTCTACGGCAACACTGCCCTCTGTGGTTGGAGGTAAAGATGACGGCCTACTTCAGAGATTGGGGATTTAATGGTAATTTACATTTCCTATTAAAATGAATGTCTAATTGTTTCTAAGGACCTGTAAAATTTCCACAATTTCTTGGCTGATGTATATTGAAAGTTATTGCAAAGAAAATAAATACATTTTTTTTCTAGACATTTGCGTGTGATTATTTAAGTTTTCCACTTGTAGAGCTAATAGTTAAAGTTATAAAATCAATAAAAAAAACGTGTTCACCTTACTTATTGAAAGTTCATAAATGTAACATAACTTTATTAAGTAAATTGTACATTTAACTAATGCGTAATAGTGACAAATCTAAATCGTTTATAATTACTCAAAGAAATTTTGTCAACTTGACTTGAATTTCTTTTGTTCATACAACAAAATGGTTAACTGTAGAAACTACTCAACACACTTGCGTGGAACCACTTGACACTTAATTATGTAAGTCCAACAAATCATTTTTTTGAGTGTACAGTATAAATAACAGCAGCCACTGTAAAGGCCAGAACACACCAAGCCGACGTCGACAAACTAGTGGCGATGAAAGCAGAATGCGGGGTTGGTTCACGTCGGCAGCGTCTGTGAGCAAAGTTGTCCTGACACACCAAACTGACGCTCGACAGCCAACGGCCAAATAGCACGTCAGTTCTGCGCCTGCGTGAGATGAAATGCCTTTCTGAACCAGCAGGCGGCAGTAGCTGAACAGCCAATCAGAATTATCAGATGGCCCGACGGCCCGACGAGCTCCAACGCCGATTCAACATTTCGAATCAGCTGAAAAAAAGCAGACGAGGACCAACTTCAGCCGACGGTGCGGAACACACTGAGAAAACTTAGTCGGCCGACGAAGAACTGTCCGACGGACTGCCCGACGGACTGCCCGACGGCCGACCGTCGGCTTGGTGTGTTCCTGCCTTAAGACTTGATTTTCCTGCTAAGACAAAAGCTGAGATCAAGCACCCTGCAATAAAGCAATAAAACTCATCTGAGGAGAAGATCTCAAAGAAATAGGACACCACCTTGCCCAAACTCTCCTCACTCATGTATGCACCCCCCCATCTTGTGTATCAATTTTTTCCCTTTCATGTTTGGTATCATTTCAAATGTCTCAGTGCGATTGGTATAATTGTCTCAATGGGGGTTTGTACTTTGTGTGAGAAAAGAATGAACTACTTGATATAGCTGGCCTCTCCTCTTTTTTGGTTGGTAGCTTTGCTGTAGCTCTATCTGAAATCTAGAACAAAAAAAACAATGCAATTATATCTGGATGACAGATGCAAAATCAGGTAATCCAAGTGTTGCACTACAAGTTAATAATGTTATGGTTTTAACTTAATAATCCAAACTCTTAGTATCCAAGTCACCTTTATTTTTATAACCCTTTACAATACCCAGATAGCATGTAATCATTGAAAAAATGTTGAGTCAGTGTTGATGCGTCAACGCTAATTGCATTGAATTAACGTTACAAAGTGATGTTGCTTCAGTATCACTCTTGCACCCTCAGTTAATGTTGAAGCAATATTGAGATTTTAACCATTAATCAATGGTAATATTATTGATTCAACATTACAAAGTGATATTTTTTCAACATCACTTTTGCACCCTCAGTTACTGTTGAAATAATATCACTGAATAAACATTATGAAGTGATGTTGGTTCAATATCACATTTGCACCCGCATTTAATGTTGAAACAATGGTGAACAAAAAAATCAATGGTAATGCTATTGAATCAACATTACACTGTGATGTTGATTCTACATCACTGCTGTTGAATCAATATTGAAATGAACAAAAATAATCATTAATTATATAGTTGGATCAATATCAATATTAATATGTTTATTCTAAATCACTTTTGTTGAAACATTAAAATACACCTGAAATGTCAACATGAAAATAATGTTGAGATCTGATGCAAGTTAATATTGAAACAACATTAATATTTCAGCTACACTTCAGTGGCGCATCAACAAATTCCTGACCATTTCAAGTTTGAGGAAAACCTTTTAAAACATAAATGCTACCTTTCCAGCAGCTGAGTCAGTTTATTTTACTTGGCAGTTTAACCACTCAATGACAAAGAGATAACTGTATTAAAAATTGTGTAAAGTTCATGCATTATGAAATAAGTTCAATAACAGTGTCAATGTTGCAAAATTTAATTTTGACAGGAACAGACAACAACATTCAATCAAAACTAGGTGGTGTTACACTTACAAAATAATTACTTTATGGGGGTTTATCCTGCATAAAGTTCTTGTAGACATTTGGTTTTTATAACATTAATATGTTGTTTTTTATAACATTAATGATGGCAAATCAAGTTAATTTTGATGGTAGACCTGCACCTCATCACCACACTCATCAGCAGCACCATAAAGAGCACGCACTCCATGTCCGGTCTCGTTCGCATATACTTCTGTTAATGCTTACCTCAAGGACTCCTTGCTCCATACTTACCTGTCTCCAGCGTGTCTCCTTCCCTCAGTGTGTCTCGTCTACTGTGTGGGTGTGCTCCAGTCAGCTCCAGTCACCTCCAGCGATCTCCAAGCTCCAGCGTGTTCAAACATCTCCATATCTGAAAAGGAAAAGGACAGTAACTATCTCCATTATTATCATCTAATCATCCATTGACTCTACTCTGCTTACCTGTTTCATGCTCCATGCTCTACTGGTGTCAATAAAGACAAGTTACCTGTTTACATCTGTGTCTGCCTCCTGTGTACCGTAACAGAAGACCGGACCAGCACCGCAGACCCAGTATGAGCCAACCGGATCCATTTCAGGCCCTGGTGGATGCGCTTCGGCGAACCCTCACCGCCAATCCACCGCCACCATCTCCAGTCACTTCTCCCTCACCTGCACCAGCGAACACCACAGCCAGCACCACAGGACCTTCTTCACCGCCGCCGTATGCCAGTCCCATGGCCAAACCGGTGCCCTACTCAGGATCGGCGGAGGATTGCAGCGGATTTCTGCTGCAATGCGAACTGGTCCTGGAGATGCAGCCGCACCTGTACCCGAGCGATACATCAAAAATAGCCTTTCTCATCTCTCAGTTAAGCGTCAAAGCATTGAAGTGGGCCGATTCCATCTGGTCACAACATGGTGCAGTGACGCAATCCTATCCAGCGTTTATTTCCCACTTCCGGGAGGTGTTCGGGAAACCCATTACAGATTCGTCTGCTGGTGAGAAACTCTACAATTTAAAACAAGGATCAATGTCCATTTACGACTATGCTTTGCAATTCAGGACGCTTGCTGCAGTTAGCGGATGGAACGAATAAGCTCTGATTACCACATATCGTCAAGGATTGGAACCTCGGGTACGGCTGCATCTCGCTGCATACGAGGACTCCATCGGCCTTGAGAAGTTCATCCAACTATCCATCTGCTGTGCCACTCGTATGCAGGCGTGCCTCCAAGAGCACCAGGACCAGTCACTTCCCAACATGCTCCTCTGCCGGTCCGAACCCGTCAGCTCCCCAGAACCAGCCAACGAACCAATGGATGTTGAGAACTCACGTTTATCCCCTGCTGAGCGCCGCCGTCGGCTGACCCTGAACCTATGTTTGTATTGTGGTGCTCCTGGGCATGCGATTGCGGCGTGCCCCACACGACCTCCTCGACCCATGGTGAGTGCCATCATCCCTTCTACTCAAAAAATGAAACCACTCACCACTGTCGTCAATCTTACTGCCGCTGATATCTCCCTTACAGTGGTCGCGCTCCTCGACTCAGGGTCAGCTGGCAACTTTGTCTCCGGCGCCCTCTGCCGGCAGCTACGTCTCAAGACCTCTCCATCTCCGACGATCTACCAGATCAACTCCATAATGGGCAAGCCTCTCAGCCGTAAACATGTCCGCACAGTGGCAGGACCCCTCAAGCTTCAAGTCGGTCTACTACATCAAGAGGAATTACATCTGCTGGTTCTGGAGGATTCCACCGCTGACGTGGTTCTGGGGCGCCCCTGGTTGGAGCAGCACAACCCTACCATCTCCTGGAAGACGGGCGAAATCCTGAAGTGGGGCGACACCTGTTTCTCTCGCTGTCTAACTGAACTTCCTGTGCCACCTTCTCCATCTTCTGATCTCTCACTCTGTGCAACATCCATCGAGAGTCCAGTTGAACAACACTCCATCGACATCCCCAAGTGTTACGCCCCCTTCAGCGATGTCTTCTGCCCACAGAGGGCTTCCAAGCTGCCTCCACACCGGCCATGGGACTGTGCCATCGACCTGCTTCCGGGTGAACCAGTGCCGAAGGGTAAGATCTACCCACTATCCATCCCGGAGGAGAAGGCCATGGAGGATTACATCAAGGAGGCCCTAGCCCAAGGATACATCTGGCCGTCTACTTCCCCTGCTGCTTCCAGTTTCTTCTTTGTGGCTAAAAAGGATGGAGGCTTGCGGCCATGTATTGACTATCGCTCTCTCAATAAGATCACCGTCAAATTCAGATATCCCCTTCCTCTCGTCCCAGCGGCCCTGGAACATCTCCGTGGTGCCACTGTGTTCACGAAGCTGGACCTCCGCAGCGCGTACAACCTCATCCGGATACGTGAGGGGGACGAGTGGAAGACCGCCTTCATCACTCCTACTGGTCACTATGAGTACCTTGTTATGCCGTATGGCCTGGTCAACGCCCCCTCCGTATTCCAGGACTTCATACACAAGGTGCTCCGGGAGTTTCTCCACTGCTTCTTCCTAGTCTACATCGACGACATACTCATCTACTCCCGGAGCCAGGCCGAACATCGTTGACACGTTGCGGAGGTCCTCACCCGACTTCGCCAGTTCCATCTATTCCTCAAAGCAGAAAAATGTTAATTCCATCAACCCACCATCTCATTCCTTGGATACATCATCGACCACAGTGGCATCCGGATGGACGAGAGGAAGGTGGAATCCATCACCAACTGGCCAGAACCCACTACCATTAAAGAGTTGCAACGCTTCCTTGGATTCTCAAACTTCTACCGTCGATTTATCAAAGATTACAGCTCCATCACCCATCCACTCACCAGCCTTCTCCGAAACAAGCCCAAGTCTCTGTCCTGGAACCCAGCAGCCACCAACGCTTTTAATCGCCTCAAGGAAGCCTTCACCACCGCTCCCTTACTCGTTCACCCCGATCCAGAACAGCCCTTCATCATAGAGGTGGACGCCTCTACCACAGGAGTGGGAGCGGTGTTGTCGCAGCAGCAGGGGACACCAAGTAGACTCCATCCATGCGCCTTCTTCTCTCCACCTGGCTTGCTCTACATCACCCGGACACGACGCACTCCAACCATCCACTCAGCTCACACATCACTAGGCACTGGTCACCCGGGGGTCAATGAAACCCTCTCGTTGCTTAAAGAATGCTTCTGGTGGCCAGGGATGGCATCTGATGTCAGAAGGTACGTGCAGGGCTGTCGGGAGTGTGCCATCTCCAAAATCCCTCGTCATCTGCCAGCTGGGAAACTCCTTCCTCTGCCCGTTCCCAACCGACCATGGTCACACCTAGGAGTGGATTTCATAACTGATCTCCCTGTTTTTGATGGAAATACCTGCATCCTAATCATCATAGACCGTTTCTCCAAATCTTGTCATCTCATTCCTCTACGAGGATTGCCCACTGCCATGGAAACCGCAGAAATGCTCTTCAACCACGTGTTCAGGTATTTCGGGATACCAGAGGACATTGTATCAGACAGAGGACCCCAGTTCATCTCCAGAGTATGGAAGGCATTTCACTCCCTCCTAGGTGTGGCCGTCAGCCTAACTTCGGGATACCATCCGCAGTCGAACGGGCAGACGGAAAGGAAGGAACTCACAGAACTCTCTCCGGCAGTCGACTACAGGCCTCACACCATTCCAGTACGTACTCGGCTACCAACCCCCACTGTTCCCCTGGACCGGGGAACCCTCTAACGTTCCGGCAGTGGATTACTGGTTCCAAGAGAGTGAGAGGGTCTGGGACTCAGCTCACCATCAGCTGCAACGAGCCCTGCGCAGACGCAGAATGACAGCTGACCTTCGGCGTTCCAGTACCCCTGTCTTCCAGCCCGGTCAGAAGGTTTGGCTGTCTACCCGGGACATCACACTGCGTCTGCCCTGCAGAAAGCTGAGTCCCAGGTTCATTGGCCCATTTCCCATCATCAAGCAGGTCAACCCGGTCACTTACCAACTCCAGCTGCCACAAGGGTACCGTATTCACTCCACTTTCCACATCTCACTCCTTAAACCTTACCACCCTTCTGCTCTCTCCACAGGACCTGACGTGGCTCCCGCCGAACCCCCCCTTCCACTTATCCTGGAAGACGGCGCGGCATATGAGGTTCATGAGATCTTGGACTCCCGGCGTCGTGGTGGTCAGCTGGAATACTTGGTCGACTGGGAAGGATACGGCCCCGAGGAACGCTCCTGGGTCCCAAGAAATGACATCCTTGATCCCAACTTACTTCAAACTTTCCACGACAGCCACCCTGATAGACCCTGATAGAGGACGACCACCACGGCGTCGGGGTCCTCGGCCCTCAGGAGCGGGCCGTGGAGGGGGGGTACTGTCACAGACACGTCAGGTTCAAACATCAACCAATCCCAGCGCACACCATCCCCAGAGTACTGATCACCGCCACCTGCACCTCATCACCACACTCATCAGCAGCACCATAAAGAGCACACACACACAGCACTCCATGTCCGGTCTCGTTCGCATATACTTCTGTTAATGCTTACCTCAAGGACTCCTCGCTCCATACTTACCTGTCTCCAGCGTGTCTCCTTCCCTCAGTGTGTCTCGTCTACTGTGTGGGTGTGCTCCAGTCACCTCCAGCGATCTCCAAGCTCCAGTGTGTTCATACATCTCCATATCTGAGAAGGAAAAGGACAGTAACTATCTCCATTATTATCATCTAATCATCCATTGACTCTACTCTGCTTACCTGTTTAATGCTCCATGCTCTACTGGTGTCAATAAAGACAAGTTACCTATTTACATCTGTGTCTGCCTCCTGTGTACCGTAACAGGTATTCTATTATATTCTTTAATTATTCAACAATTATGTTACCTCTATGGCATTTCAGATAGGGTTTTAGCTTAAAAGCATGCACATTTGGAGAAATATTGATGGAATCTCATATGTCAATTTTCTATACAGAGGAGTAATATTTATTCAATATTTATTGTCATCACTATGAGCGCAGGATACTGTGTTTTCAATTCATACTTGCAGCCGGAGGGCGCTCTGTGCATTTTTAGTCCACAAATTCATCTAAAGAAGAACAGGAACCAGGAATTAACGGCATGTCTTCTAGAGGTCGCTAACCATGGTTTTAACATCCAGATAAACACTTTTCAAGACAATAAATACACAATTGAGACGATGCATACAAGTATTGAATTTGCCTCAGAATAGCGCTGGCTCCGTGGGCGTGGCCACATTAGCGGATAATGAGCTGAATCACAGACTTCTGACATGGCTCTCTTTTCATACAGATTATATAAACACAGAATTTTTGTTTTTGATTTGACTTACACGATTTAAAGCCTGACATTTCAATGTTTATTTAGACATAAGTATCATTTTTTGTCATTAGTATTCACTAAGTTACAGTTCATTTTCTGAGAACTATCAGATTGGACTTCGTTCAGAGGGAGACGACAGATCACGCATCATGTTAGTTTTCTTTATTTTGCAAAAAGCACAACATTTTGTTTTTACACTGAGGGTACACAAATAAAATAAGATATTCCACAGATTAAAATGGTGTATAGCTCTTAATTGTATGTGCAACATTGACAGAGTATTTTGAGTCTCTTTCACACTGGTAAGAAAAAAACCACGGTGGTATCGCCGGCGTGACCGCCGACCAGTGGGAGTTAAATTGCCGATCTAATGTTACCTTGCTAATACATAGTGTTTTAACGATAGTTCGATATTCATATCCACTCCAAGAGCTTATTACAGCGCAAGCAAATGAACGCTGGATGATTCAGTTGCTCTGTCGTAAACTAAGTGACTCTATTTAAAGTTCCCTATAAATTAATTAATAATTTCATTTGAGCTGATTTGTCTTACGAAAGAATATTTCAACAAATATTTTTCATCATATTTTCATTAACGAAATTAACACTAGTTTGAACGGACAGGCGTGGGGTGTGTCAGATTTATCATCTCAATCTCCATAAAAAATGGAGCAAGGGGAGCTGGAGCGGAGAGGAGGATCTCGTCCAGAAGTGAGCACCGAAATCCAATCTCTCGCTCTGGCCCCAGGGGGAGATCACCTTTCGCCCTCGCAGCTCGCTGATGTAGCTAGGTTACAAGCTATAATTTGCAGATGTAGGGACTCGTTCGACAGACGTTACCAAATGGCTTTATCAGCCAGAGGCATGATTGAACAAAGCTTCATTTGGTCCAAAAGATCCATTTCCTGACAGGAAAAACCTAGCTTTTACAGAAGTGATGACGTGACTTCTTTTAACAAAGGACTCTGTCTAAAGGACTTCTTTGCTCATCAGCAATAAACTAATCAGAACCCATCACGTGGATCTGATCACATTAAATCTATTGATTCTCTCACAAAACCCTCTTGTATTATCGGACGGAACAGGAAAACACCCATCAACGGATTTAAAGACAAATCTGTCCTATCAATACTTCCCTTGTGTGGCCGTCCATCGTGACCCAGTCACCCATGACTCCGGTCAAAGTTAAACTATGCTTAGGACTCAATCTTGAATCTCAAAAGGGACAATTGTCGATTACTTAAAGTATTAACTATATCCAGAATAACATTTGCTATGATGTGATTACTAATATGTTGGAGTCAATGCTTTATATGTTTGTAGTCCTGTATGCATCTTCTTTCTCTTATAATCATTGTTTTAATTAGGTCAGTCTAGTAATATGTGTGGAAGAAGTGTGTCGTGTTTGAGCTCTAAATGCAGAATTTATAATTCTCTGTAATTCTGTGTGAATGAAACATTGAAATTCAGTATCAGGAAAATATTAAGAAACTTTATAAAGTTGTTAATAAAACAAGAGAATGTCCTGCAGATATCACGCGATGTGATCAATAGACAATAGACGAGGCGTGTCTAATCTCCGTAGCAACGTCTCATTGGAGGATCGCATCTGAAGGATGTAGCCAGAATTGCTCCTTTAAAACTATGCTGTCCGAACAAGCTGGCAGTCAAAAAAGCAGTTGAGAAATATGAAATAAGGTCAGAGTCAGAAGCTGGAAGTCAGAAATCGGTCAGAAGTAGCCGAAGCACCGCTACTTTGACCACGGCGGAAAAGTCGCATGGGTCATTGAGAACTGATTGACCGGGGCTGATTTTCCATCTAACAGTCGTCGATTTCAACTACGAGCCACGCCGCTGATCAACAGCCGTCACATCCAGACTCCAAAACCCTCTGTGAGATATCTGACCAAAGTCTCCCAAGAAGAGAGCCACTCAAGCCAGACGCTCAGATCAGAACAGCTGCACCAGCCAGCAGCATCCTTCAAAGCTTCCGCGCAACCCACAGGGCTTTCCCGAGAAGACGTCACCTGAAAGACAGCCAATCCAGAACGCGGGACTCCGCTGTACACGAGTCACGGAACAACCCGATTACCTCAGCTGTCAGAGCAAACGCAGGTACAAGCAAACTTCTCTCTCTCTTGCTGGAAACTGGTGAAACTCCTTTAAACCTAAAGAATCAAGCCAAAGCTCTGCTTTTGTGATTTTCTTCCGGTTATAAGTTAAGTTAGCACTGAACTTGGGACTTTTCATAACTCATCAACTCCGCGAATGTGTGTGCATGTATGTATGTGTGTATGTGTGTGTGTGTTTAGCCTTAGTTTCCTGTAAACATTAGAAGTAGTCAATAAATCTTGTTTTGATTTTCACATATGCGAGTTTCTTGTCTTGTGTATCAAATTACTGCCTTAAACTCAAAAGATCCTAAAAGTTACCTCTTGCTTATAATATAATAATTACAATAATAACAATAATCATAATAAAATATTGTTACTGTTGGCCACAGAATAATATTTTATCCAGAATTGGTAAAATACTCTAACCTCAATTTTCGCTGGACGAATAATTGATGAAGTGTTAAATATTAATTCTGAATCATTTACAGTGAATCATTTACAGTTGATTCAATTCTTATTCCCTGTAACAATTAAATTGAGCTAATAAATAGGCTACGTCCTTACACAGATAACAAATCTTATTCAGCACCATATTGAGACTGAGCCAGGTGTGATAAAATATCCAATGCCACGGGTTGACGAGTTGCTTGATCGATTGGGTACGGCTCGTCAACATTGGACTTAGCAAAAGAATATTGGCAGAACCCCTTATCAACAATATCTAAAGAAAAAACAGCCTTCACAACGCCATTTGGATTACACCAAGCGTCATATGGGGCATTTGCGGGCTGTGCTGAGAGCACTGAGAGTGGCCGGGTTGACGGCCAACCCGAAGAAGTGTGCTGTTGGGTGTGTGGAGGTCAGGTATTTGGGCTTCCACTTGTGTCACGGACAGGTGCGTCCCCAAATTAGTAAGACGTTAGTAGTTGCAACCTGTCCGAGACCCAAGACCAAAAAGGAAGTGAGACAGTTCCTGGGGCTGGCGGGATATTACAGAAGGTTTGTACCTAATTATTCAGACCTCACCAGCCCGCTGACTGATCTCACTAAAAAGGAAGCACCAGATCCGGTCCAGTGGATGGAGTGCTTTGTGTGGCGAGCCGCTTTTAAACTCACCTGATTTTTCTCTCCCCTTCTTGTTGCAGACTGACGTGTTGGACAGGGGGCTTGGAGCGATCCTGTCCCAGGAGATAGAGGGTGAGGAATGTGCTGTACTTTAGCCGGAAGCTCTCTAAGAGAGAGAATATGTACAGCACCATAGAAAAGGTGTGTCTGGCGATCATGTGGGCCAGTCTCACCCTCCAGTATTATCTCCTGGGACGGGAGTTCACCCTCTGTTCGGACTATGCACCCCTGTAGTGGCTCCACCACACAAAGCATACCAACGTGTGGATCACCTGTTGGTATCTGGCTTTACAGCCCTTTAAATTCAAGGTGGTCCACAGGCTGGTGACGCAGATGGCTGTGACTGACTTTCTGTCCAGAAATGGTGCAGGATGACATACACCTGTGTCTCGTTGCAGTAACTGGAGTGGGGAGACCGGATAAAGCCAGCTGGAAACAGAAAGCCAGGAGAGAGAGAAGCTAAAGACTTGTGTGAATGTGTGCAGGAAGCTCTGGAGAGCTGGCCAGTTATTGTGTAGAGGACTGAGTTTGATTTGAAAGCGTTGTTAGCTCAACTTTTGTTTTGATCTAGAAAACACAAATGAACACACGAGTCTCAGCAAGCCAATCTCGTCTCATTCATTCTATATACTTTGAACATTGTTACAATTCATTTCCTCAGTTTGTTGAGACAGAACGTTGGATTTTGTGTTTTTGGATCTGGGTTGGTGAAGAACATGGCCCATCTTGCCTGTCTGGGGTTCAAGCATTTGGCTGAGTGTAAATATTCCAGATTTTTGTGATCTGTGAGAATTGTGAAGGGACATTGTGATCCCTCTAGCCAGTGGCACCATTCCTCCAGTCGAACATTCATGGTTGCCCACAGTTGCCCACATCATTGTTTCATTCAGCAGGAGATAATTTTCTCGAATAGAAGGCACAGGGAAACATTTTGGCTGGAGTTCTAATACGTTAAGAAAGTATAGCCCCGATGCCTGTGCTTGAAGTGTCCACCTCCACTATGAACGGGAGACTTGGGTCTGGATGATGGAGAATTGGGGCAGATGTGAATAGTGCTTTGAGATCTTGGAATGCCTGCAGAGCGTTGGTTGACCAGATGAGGTGAGAGGATGAGCATTTGGTCATGGCAGTTAAGGGAGCGATGACAGAACTGAAGTTCTTTATAGACTGCCTGTAGAAATTAGCCAACCCCAGGAATCATTGTAGCTCCTTTACTGTGCATGGTTGGGGCCATTCTAATACCGCCTTTACCTTGGCCTCGTCCATGGCTACCCCTTCTTGGCTTATGATGTATCCCAGAAATTAAGTAGATGTCTGATGGAACTCACATTTCTCGGCTTTGGCATAGAGTTGATACTGGATCAAACGTTGGAGGACGGATCTTACGTGCTGGATGTGTTCATCGAGGGTATTTGAGTAGATCAGGATATCATCAATGTATACAATGACCATATGATCGAACATATCACGAAAGACGTCGTTAATGACTGACTGGAATACAAAAGGACTGTTAGCCAATCTGAACGACATGACCAAGTACTCATAGTGGCCTGTCGAGGTGGAGAAGGCGGTCTTCCATTCATCACCCTCCTTGATGCGAATTAGATTGTATGGACTGTGTAGATCTGGTGTGGTGAAGTACTTAGCCTGCCTGAGTTGTTTGAGGGCCGTGGGTACCAAAGGTAGGGGGTATCATAACTTGATGGTAATGAGGTTGAGGCCGTGTTAATCAATGCAAGGTCTGAGACTACCATCTTTTTTCTTTACGAAGAAGAATCCAGATGCAGCGGGTGATGTTGAGGGTCTGATGAAGCCTTTAGCTAGTTCCTCCTCTATATAAGTCTTCATGGGAGTTGATTCTGAAAGGCTGAGACAGAGGGAAAATTCTGCCCTTGGGAGGCATTGCACCAGGTAATAAGTCAATTGATCAGTCACTGGATCGACTGAATTGTTTTTACTGAAGGCAATGGCCAGGTCTGAATATTCTACAGGTAGATCGATTTCTTTGACAGTGATGGAATGTACAGGTAAAGGAAAAACTTGACTCAAACATTGATCATGACAACTTCTGTCCCACTGAGCGATCCTTCTTTCCAGGAGATATGTGGGTTGTATTTGCGTAGCCATGGCAAGCTGAAGATGACCAGGTTGTTAGGTGAGTGAATGACATAAAATCTAATAATTTCCTTGTGGAGTATTCCCACTTGCATGTGGACCTTCTTAGTGATGTGTGCAACTCTTCCTTCTCCTATGGGGCGACCTGCTAGCTCCTCCACTGCCAAATGAGATTTGCACGATGTTAGTGTGAAGTTATCGGCTGCCCCCGAGTCTAACAGAGCATAGGTGGTTATTGTTCTGCCACTGATAGATATTTTCACAGGTATTTTGATAGAAGATGAAGAGTGATAAATTTGAGTTCGGGAACTCACCGATTTGGAGTTGTATGAAGTGTTGAGATGACCAGCTTGACCACATGAGTACATGTATAGATAATGTTGCATTCATAGTTCTCGTTCTTAGGGAGTTAAATGAGTGTAGCCAAGTTACATGGGTTCTGAATTGGAGACAGCGGCTTGTGCATTGAGTAACTGTGTGCGAGCAGGGCGTGGTGATCAGATCCGATTATCTCGTTCAGCGTTCTCCCCTCGTCACGACAGGCTAACTCAGCTTGACGTTCGAGACTCAGTCCTTTCCTGAACAATAATTTTGTCCTCTACCCACTCCATTTGAGCAGTGAGAGTGCAAAAAGTCAAGGCATATTCGGCTGCAGTGTTTTTTCCCTGACACAGAGCAAGTCATCACCTGCACTCTTAACTCCAGCAGGATTGTTCAAAGACCTCTCTGAAGCGTTGTAGAAATATGTTAAAGAAGGGAATCTCTACAAAGTAAGGATCTGTAGTTTACAGTTAAACAGAATCAGGTAGTAAGGTTCAATCTACAGCAATAACAGTACAGCCGAGTACAACTCTATCCTGAGGTGGTGGAGCTCCTGTGGGAGCACTTTGGGAAAGCGGAAGTGGATCTGTTTGCGTCTCAAGAGATGACTCACTGTCCAATATTTTACTCCCTCAGGTATCCAGCCCCTCTGGGGTTGGCTGTGGCTGAGGCCGTGTCTGTATGCCTTTCCCCGATTGCTCTGCTCCCGGAGTTCCGGAGAGGGTGCACCGGGACAGGCTCCGCCTTCTGTTAGTAACCCCACTCTGGCCGGGCCGAGTATGGTTCTTGGACCTAGTGTCTCTCCTCGTCGGCTCTCTGTGGGAGATTCCAGTCAGGAGGGACCTTCTCTCTCAGGTGGGGGGCTCACTCCTTCACTACGGCCAGAGTTATGGAAACTGTGGGCTTGGCCTCTGAGGGGGCCCAGCTCATACATTCTGGTCTCTCAACCGAGGTTGTAGAGACCATACTCCATTCCAGATCTCCCTCCACAAGGAGGCTGTATGCCCTGAAGTGGAAGGTTTTCACTTTATGGTGCAGGCGTCGAATGCTGGACCCAGCTGCCCAATTGGTACAGTACTGGAGTTCCTGATTCTCTGCAGGGTTATCCCCATCCACCTTAAAGGTGTATGTGGTGGCCATCGCTGCTTACCACACTCCTTTAGATGGTATGTCGATTGGGAGACACCCATGGGTAACTCGCTTCCTTTGTGGTACTCTGAGGCTGAGGCCTGTGGCACGTTCGAGGATGCCGACTTGGGATTTGGCCGTAGTTTTAGAAGGCCTATCCCTGGCTTCCCTGGCCTATTGAGGAGGTACCCGGGAAGTTCCTGACTCTCAAAACTGTGTTCCTCCTTGCTATTTCATCTCTCAAGAGAATTGGAGAGTTACAAGCATTGTCGGTATCCCCTTCCTGCCTTGATTTTGTAACAGGCATGGTAAAAGCCTTCTTATTTCCTAAGGAAGGTTATGTCCCCAATGTTCCCACTAATGTGGCAAGCCCTGTTATGCTGCAGGCCTTCTATAAGCCTCCATTTCAGAACTTATACCAGGAGAAGTTAAATATGATATGTACGTCCACAGAGCTGCCCTGTGGCATAAAACTGATAGACATTTTCCAGCATCTTTTGCACATTTGAACCATTTTCAGCAGTGACTGTATGATTTTGAGATCCATCTTTTCACACCAAGGACAACTGAGGGATTCAAACACAACTATTAACTCCCTGAGGTCTGAAAACGCGCCTGCGCGTTTTGCAGGATTTTTTTCACATTGCAGCAAAACAGACTTAAAATACTCCGTCATTTCTTGTCATAGAGACATAAGTAATATATCAATTGAAACTATAGAATGTCTTCTTTTATTTGTGTACACTCAGAGTAAAAACACAATGTTGTGCTTTTTGTAAAATAAAGAAAACTAACATGATGCGTGATCTCTCGTCTTCCTCTGAACGAAGTCCAATCTGATAGTTCTCAGAAAATGAACTGTAACTTATGAATACTAATGACAAAAAAAATGACACTTATGTCTAAAGAAATGTTGAAATGTCAGGTTTTAAATCGTGCAAGTCAAATCGAAAACAAACATTCTGTGTTTATGTAATCTGTATGAAATAGGGCCATGTCAGAAGTCCGTGATTCAGCTCATTATCCGCTAATGCGGCCACGCCCACGGAGGGAGCGCTATTCAGAGGCAAATTCAGAGGCAATACTTGTATGCATTGTCTCAATCGTGTATTTATTGTCTTGAAAAGTGTTTATTTGGATGTTAAAGCCATGGTTAGCGATCTCTAGAAGACATGCCGTTAGTTCCTGGTTCCTGTTCTTCTTTAGATTAATTTGTGGACTAAAGGTGCACAGAGCGCCCTCCGGCTGCAAGTATGAATTGAAAACACAGTATCCAGCACTCATAGTGATGACAATAAATATTGAATAAATATTACTCCTCAGTATAGAAAATTGACATAAACATATGAGAATCCATCAATATTTCTCCAAATGTGCATGCTTTTAAGCTAAAAGCCTATATGAAATGCCATAGAGGTAACATAATTGTTCAGACACTTTGCATCACAGAAATACATTATATTTTAAAGAATATAATAGAATACCATTATTTTAAATTGTAATAATATTTCACAGTATTGCTGTTTATGATGAGCTGAGACATTATTACAGAGGGTTTTTTTCACAGCCTACCTGACTGAAAGGCCTTATTAATATGCAAGTCATTTCAGGTCATTATTATGTGATTCTTTTGTCTTCTCAGGTGTAAATGACCCATTATTCATGATGATTCACGTCTCCACGCATACTGTGTTTCTTGACAAAAAGTGTCTTACAAAAACTAAATCAATATATTGTTTTATATGAAAGAGTAGGCAGCATAATTTTTTACATAATTCTGAAGCAAAAACTCTAGTCTACAACCTCCAATACCCAGAAGTCTTGTGAACACAGATTTAATATACTTTTTTTTGTTTTAGTGACTTAAGTTTTTTATTTTTTCAATAACCATGCATAAACATTATTCCTTCAAAAATACAAAGATGTACATACATGTTCCTCACATATTATGGTAGCCTAGTTTGTGCTGAATACAGTGTAATGACACTCAGTGTAATGACACTCATTTATATGTTTATGAACAACTGAAAAAAGCACAAATGTCAGGGCATGTCAAAACTTCTCCAAGCCCCAAATCAGCCTCAAACTCCAGAGGGTTAAAAAAGCTGCAAACATTCTCTGTTGCTCCAGAAGGAAATATGATGTATTAAGAGCCGGGGATGCTTTTTGCTTTTTGAATTGGATGAACAGGATAAATTGTATTTTTTTTTGTCTTCTGGGAAACACGTAAGTATCTTTTGTAGCTTCCGAAGGGCAGTACTTGAAAAAAATGAAAAAAATATGATCTTTATACAAAATAAGAAAAACTTGCACATCATCTTGTTCAAAAGTTTTCACCCCCCGACTCTTAATGCATTGTTTCCTTCTGGACCATCAGTGAATGTTTGCAGCTTTTTTAATAGTTGTGTTTGTGTCCCTCAGTTGACCTCGGTGTGAAAAGATGGATCTTAAAATCATACAGTCATTGTTGGAAAGGGTTCAAATATGCAGAACATGCTGGAAAATCAAAGAATTTGCAGGACATGGAGGATTTTTCTGAAGAACAGAGCTCAGTTTAAGTGCTCAGGACAAATAAGGGACTCATGAACAACCATCACAAAACAAACAATTAGTTGTGGATCATCCAGGTAACGATGATCAAGAATCAAGGGTATGTAAACTTTTGAACATTTATTTATTTATTTATTTATTTTTCTTGTGGACTTCAGATCTGTTATTTGAAATAGTTTATCCAGGACAGTACTAAAATGAAAAACAACAACAACAACAACATGCAATTTTCATGATCCTTATTTTGTTAAAATGATTAACATTTTTGCATATTCTGCAAGGGGTATGTAAACTTTTGAGCTCAACAGTAAATACTGAAAATGTTCCATAGTGTTTTGTCTGTATATTGTGACATGATCCCCAGGGAGACATATGGTTCTCTGATGCCATTATTTCATGTACATTGTCTGCCTAAAATGCAGAATACTGTGGTGTTTAAACGATGTTCATTTTGTCCTAAGGGATGGATCCATACTTTAATGTTGTTTACACCAAATTCTGACCGTACCATCTGAATATCACAGCAGAAATCAAGACTCATCTGACTAGACAGCATTTTTCCAATCTTCTATTGTCCATTTTTGATGAGCTTGTGCGAAATGTAGCCTCAGTTTCCTGTTCTTAGCTGACAGAAGTTGCACCCGATGTGGTCTCGTTCTGCTGTAGCCCTTCTGCTTCAAGTTCAGATGTGTTGTGCATTCAGAGATGCTCTTATGCATATCTCGGCTGTAACGAGTGGTTCATCAACAAAGCATTTTTGCCCACAGAACTGCAGCTCACTGGATATTTTCTCTTTTTCAGACCATTCTCTGTAAACCCTAGAGATGGTTTGGCATGAAAATTCCAGTAGATCAGCAGTTTCTGAAATACTCAGTGCCTGTCTGGCACCAACAACCAGGAAACGTTCAAAATCACCTTCAGCAGATTGTCTTGACCATGGCTGTGTCCGAAAACTAGAAAATGCTGCCTTTGGAGGACACATTTCAAGGTAGGCATCAAGGCACGTCCAAATCCAATGTTAGCTTCGCTTCCTGTCTCCTGTGTTACGTTCCCCTACCCGTCTAGGGGTCAGTAGGGGAGTAACAAAGAAAAAGGTGTAAATAAATGTGTAACGATGAAACAAAAAGGTGAGAACACACTTCAATCCTCTGTCCCAGAGAGAAGAAGACACTAGATAATATACAGTGGATACGGAAAGTATTCAGACCCCTTTAAATTTTTCACGCTTTGTTATATTGCAGCCATTTGCTAAAATCATTTAAGTTCTTTTTTTCCTCATTAATGTACACACAGCACCCCATATTGACAGAAAAACACAGAATTGTTGACATTTTTGCAGATTTATTAAAAAAGAAAAACTGAAATATCACATGGTCCTAAGTATTCAGACCCTTTGCTCAGTATTTAGTAGAAGCACCCTTTTGATCTAATACAGCCATGAGTCTTTTTGGGAAAGATGCAACAAGTTTTTCACACCTGGATTTGGGGATCCTCTGCCATTCCTCCTTGCAGATCCTCTCCAGTTCTGTCAGGTTGGATGGTAAACGTTGGTGGACAGACATTTTTAGGTCTCTCCAGAGATGCTCAATTGGGTTTAAGTAAGGGCTCTGGCTGGGCCATTCAAGAACAGTCACAGAGTTGTTGTGAAGCCAATCCTTCGTTATTTTAGCTGTGTGCTTAGGGTCATTGTCTTGTTGGAAGATAAACCTTCGGCCCAGTCTGAGGTCCTGAGCACTCTGGAGAAGGTTTTCGTCCAGGATATCCCTGTACTTGGCCGCATTCATCTTTCCCTCGATTGCAACCAGTCATCCTGTCCCTGCAGCTGAAAAACACCCCCACAGCATGATGCTGCCACCACCATGCTTCGCTGTTGGGACTGTATTGGACAGATGATGAGCACTGCCTGGTTTTCTCCACACATACCTCTTGGTCTCATCAGACCAGAGAATTTTATTTCTCACCATCTTGGAGTCCTTCAGGTGTTTTTTTTAGCAAACTCCATGCAGGCTTTCATGTGTCTTGCACTGAGGAGAGGCTTCTCGAGCCACTGTGCCATAAAGCCCCGACTGGTGGAGGGCTGCAGTGATGGTTGACTTTCTACAACTTTCTCTCATCCCCCGACTGCATCTCTGGAGCTCAGCCACAGTGATCTTTGGGTTCTTCTATACCTCTCTCACCAAGGCTCTTCTCCCCTGATAGCTCAGTTTGGCCGGACAGCCAGCTCTAGGAAGGGTTCTGGTCATCCCAAATGTCTTCCATTTAAGGATTATGGAGGCCACTGTGCTCTTAGGAACCTTAAGTGCAGCAGAATTTTTTTTGTAACCATGGCCAGATCTGTGCCTTGCCACAATTCTGTCTCTGAGCTCTTCAGGCAGTTCCTTTGACCTCATGATTCTCATTTGCTCTGACATGCACTGTGAGCTGTAAGGTCTTATATAGACAGGTGTGTGGCTTTCCTAATCAAGTCCAATCAGTATAATCAAACATAGCTGGACTCAAATGAAGGTGTAGAACCATCTCAAGGATGATCAGAAGAAATGGACAGCACCTGAGTTAAATATATGAGTGTCACAGCAAAGGGTCTGAATATTTAGGACCATGTGATATTTCAGTTTTTCTTTTTTAATAAATCTGCAAAAATGTCAACAATTCTGTGTTTTTCTGTCAATATGGGGTGCTGTGTGTACATTAATGAGGAAAAAAAAAATGAACTTAAATGATTTTAGCAAATGGCTGCAATATAACAAAGAGTGAAAAATTTAAGGTGGTCTGAATACTTTCCGTACCCACTGTATATAATCAAAGAAAGTGTCACGGAAATGCCAGGCTCCACCGCCACCCAATTACAACGCTCCCTGTCACCAGAGTTCTAATCACGCACACCTGGATGCCATCACCACACTCATCACCAGCAGTATAAAGGACTCTCTCTCAGACACACTCATTGTCCGGTCTTGTTAGCATCTTACCTGCATGCTTACCTTAAGGACTCCGTTGGATTACTTACCTGTCTCCAGTCTGTCTCCTGTTCTCCTCCTGTGTACTCCTTTGTCGTGTGTGAAGTCCAACGTCTTCTTTACGTCTGGAAACCCACATTCTGCCAATCCGCCATCACCTTCAATACAAAGGACAGTATTACCATTCCATTCATTACCATTCATCTGAAGATTTGCCATTCTCTCACCTGTTTAAGTGTTGTTCATCTGGTTGTGAAAATAAACACCTTACTTATCTACGATCAGTGTCTCTGCTCTTCTGTGATTGTAACAGAAGACCGGACCATAACCGACTCACTCCAGTATGAGCGACACAGACCCATTCCAAGAGCTCGTCGACGCCATGCGCCGTACATTCAGCGCCAATCCACCAGCGGTCACTTCCGCACCACCCAGCACTATCCTTCTCCACCAGCAAACGCCAGTGAATCCACGCGTGCGGTTGCATCTCGCTGCATACGAGGACACCATCGGGCTTGAACGCTTCAACCAGCTGTCCATACGCTTTGCCACTCATATGCAGTCGTGTCTCGAAGAGTACCAGGGCCAGCTAGAGCTTCCTACATCCCTCCACCAACCTGAATCCGTCAGCCCTCCAGAACCAGCCAACGAACCCATGCAACTTGACAATAATCGGCTGACACCCGCTGAGCGGCAGAGGCGGCTGACCCTGAAACTTTGTTTATATTGCGGAGCTTCGGGGCATTTCCGTGCATTATGCCACATCCCTCCTTCTCGTCCCATGGTGAGTACCATTCTCCCTCCTATGAATTCCATGAAGCCACTCACCATTGTTGTTAACCTTACTGGTGCTGATGTTTCTATTCCAGTTAGTGCCCTCCTCGACTCAGGGTCAACTGGCAATTTCATCTCCGGTGCCCTCTGCCGCCGAGGTGACTCGCCTTCCACTCAATAAATGGAAGGCCCCTCAGTCGAAAGAAAGTCAATCATATTGTCGGACCTGTTCAACTTCAAGTCGCTATCCTTCACGTCGAACAACTCCATCTGCTGGTTCTGGAGGAGTCCACCGCTGACGTGATCCTAGGGCGCCCATGGTTGGAGCAGCACAACCCAGTTATTTCGTGGAATAACTGGTGAGATCCTGAAGTGGGGCGACAACTGCTTCCCAACCTGCTTCTCGACCCTACCTCAACCATCCTCTCCACGCTCCAGACATCTCACCCTCTGTGCTTCTGTGCTACCTCCATCGAGAGCCCCGTCGAGAAGTGGTCCGTGGACATTCCACCATGCTACGGCCACTTCAGTGACATCTTCTGCCCACAAAAAGCCTCTAAGCTGCCTCAACACTGGCCATGGGACTGCGCTATCGATCTGCTTCCGGGTGAGCCAGTGCCCCGAGGAAAAATCTACCCTCTGTCACTTCCGGAGGAGAAGCCAATGGAGGAATACATCAAGGAGGCTTTGGTGCAAGGTTACATCCACCTGTCTACTTCCCCTGCTGCTTCGAGTTTTTTCTTTGTGGCTAAGAAGGACGGAGGCTTGCGGCCTTGCATTGATTACCGGTCCCTCAATAAAATAACCGTCAAGTTCTGCTATCCCCTTCCTCTCGTCCCAGCTGCCCTGGAACATCTCCGTGGTGCCACTGTTTTCTCCAAGTTGGACCTCCACAGTGCCTACAACCTCATCCAGATATGTGAGGGGGACGAGTGGAAGACTGCCTTTGTGACCCCCACTGTTCCCCTGGTCCGGGGAACCATCGGACGTCCCTGCTGTCGATTACTGGTTCCGAGAGCAAGAGGGTCTGGGACTCTGCTCATCACCAACTCCAGCGGGCACTGCGCAGACGCAGGATGACAGCCGACCTTCGTCGTTCCAATGCTCCCAACTACCAACCTGGACAGAAGGTCTGGCTGTCTACCAGGGACATCAGGCTGTGTCTGCCGTGCAAGATGTTAAGTCCCAGATTCATCGGCCCCTTTTCAATCGTAAAGCAGATCAATCCTGTCACTTACCAACTCCAGCTCCCCCCTGAGTACAGGATTCACCCTACCTTCCATGTTTCACTCCTCAAGCCTCACCACCCCTCTTTTTATATTTCCACAGAGCCTGGCACTGACGCTGAACTCAGGTGTTTATTTTTATTAGAATTTTAATATTTTTCCCTCATTTCCTTCAAAAAAAAAAATCAATTTTACCCTCCGTACAAAAAAATACTTACACTAAGGACCTTAAGGACAAAAATGTCCACATTGAAACCCATTAAAACTGCAATTTTTTAACCCAGGGCCATTTGACTATAAAATGATACAATATTTGCAAATAGGCATTCATTCTATCGGTAAGGTTTCAAATTTTACATTTTTACCATTTTTTACTAGATTGTGCCATATTTTCAAATTTGGCATATAAAAGAAATACTCGCTTTATTTGTGTTTTCTGCTTATGCATATTATAGAGTCAATTTGAAAAATAATGCAGCTATAATTGTGTGGGTATGTTGGTAAGGATGTCAGAGTGTAGTTTGCATGTGTTTACTGAAAATTTAATGTGTGTAATTAGTTTGAAAGAAATTATATTGTACTGGCAATCAAAAATCCCACTCCATGTATGAGTCACACCCTTGGCAGGGTCATAGGGCCATGTGAAAACTATGAAAAAGGTCAAAGAAGGTTAATGAGCTTTGAGGTTTTTCTTTTTCGACCAAACACGCATCTTAACCCTTGATTGCACTTTTTCAATTGTTATTGTTTTTGTACGGAGATAAAAGGTACGCTTGAATTTGAAGTAGAAGTTCAGAAGCCCCTAAACACATTGCTTTAGTTTTCACCACAAGAAAATGCTGATTGTTTAGTCTGGTAAATTTTATACAAAGTTTGAGTTCACACAGGTGTCCTCACAGCCAAACCTATATATATGTGGTGCTTGAGGGGTTGATCATTTCATTGTTTGCAAGATGAAGAGACGTTACTCAGCAGAGGAAGCTCTGAAGCTAGTGTTGCCCACTGACAGTGAGCACACAGGTGCATTAGAAGCTGAGGATGTAAAGAAAACGATTTGTAAAGCATTAAAATTCTGAAAATGAATGAATGTTTGGTAATTATGAATAGAAGAGATGCTGATTTAAAAAAAAAAAAAAACAGTCAGTGAAAGTGGAAAAAAATATTAATATATAATATTTCTATGACAGTTTTTTGGCATGGACATTTTTGTCCATTATGGACCTAAGTGTTAGTTTTTGTAAAAAATCTGACACTACATAAAAAAAATATAAATGCCTCAAAATTAATGTTGTTGTTCTTCATTGACACAGCCAAGAATCTAATAAGCAAAGAAAAAAAATCTGCTTAGCATTTAGTTTATGAAAATAAACTACTATTTTTAATTTTTTTCATAAAAAAAAACACCTATGGCATTATGTAAACAAACCAGCATTTAAAGGGTTACAGTTCTTAAAATTAATGAATGTTTGGTATCTATGGATAGAACAGATGCTGGTTAAAAAATTGGCATCAGTGAAAGTGGAAAAAAATATTAATAAATAATTTTTATGACAGTTTTGGACATGGACATTTTTGTCCATTTTGCACCTATGTGTAACTTTTTTTTTGATGCACAAGGGCTAGAAACGACATACTCAACCCCAACCTGCTCGACACATTCCACACCAACCATCCTGACAGATCTGCACCGCATGGAAGAGGCTGACCACCACGACGTCGGGGTCCTCGCCCCTCCGGAGTGGGCCGTTGGGGGGCCCGCAATGCTCCCTGTCACCAGAGTTCTAATCATGCACACTTGCACGCCATAAGCACACTCATCACCAGCAGCATAAAGGACTCTCTCTCACACACACTCATTGTCCGGTCTCGTTAGCATCTTACCTGCATGCTTACCTCAAGGACTCCGTTGGATTACTTACCTGTCTCCAGTCTTCCTCCTGTGTACTCCGTCGTGTGTGAAGTCCAACGTCTTCGTTACGTCTGGAAACCTGCATTCTGCCATCCTCCGTCACCTTCAATACAAAGGACAGTATTACCATTCCATTCATTACCATTCATCTGAAGATTTGCCATTCTCTCACCTGTTTAAGTGTTGTTCATCTGGTTGTGAAAATAAACACCCTCCTATGCCCCTCTGCCCTTCTGTGATTGTAACAGAAAGGATTTTATTTACAAAAGAAAGAAACATAACATAGGGTAATGGGGAGCAATGGCTCAGGGAAGAGCAAGGCCTAAATCAACAAACAAAACAATCCACTAACTAATTTAAGGAGGAGTTCTAACTTACCTAATAAGGGTCAAACAAAGCAAATAAACAACACAAACTTCCCTCAACTCTTTTGCTATATGGAAACAGGAACAAAAGCAATGTTAAAAGAAAAGAAGGCACTCTCCCCCTACAACTTCCCTCACAATAGTCAAACAAACAAAATAAAGAAAAAAGCACACAATACCTTTCTCTACTTTCAGTATGAAGTTAGAAGTTTGAACACTTTCTCTTAGCACAGGTAAATGCTAGGCACAGTTAGCCACTGCTAACACATAACCCAACAGTATTCAATCTGGAGCAGGGGAGAAGTGTGTCTCCTCCAGCAAGCTTTGAACTGCCCCAATATACTCCTGGTCTCAGGCACACTCTCACAAACGAGCTACAGGTGGTGGTGATTTGGCCTGAGGAGGAGTAGAGAGAGAGACAGACATACACACAGAGCATGCAAAAAGCACAGGCACAGGGCATTCAACCACGCCCACACCTTGGTAAACCACAGTGAAACAAATAATAAATCATAATCAAAATAATACGTCCTGGGACGTAACACCTGAGATACCTTCATCTGACTGATTTTTGAAGGCAGCATAGATGTATCCTTCGCTGCCTTTGATATCCCACAATCCTGTGCTTTCCATTCTGTGACAGTTGAGCTAGAACAAAAAAATAGCATCCAAAAGTTGCATTTGCTGGTCAGTTTGTGTGTAAATGTACGTTTTTGACCAACATGTTCCACTTTTGATGTAATTTCTATTGAGAAATTACTACTGTAGTAATTAAATATTTGTTTAGATCTCACCAAAGCTTGTGCTATTTTGCTGTAGATCATTACAGAATAGAACTGTTACACTGCCTCAGAAGTCTGTCCAAAATCAGTTTTGTGAGGTGCCTTCATGCACAAACACTGCCTTACAAGTCATTGCCTGATAGGGCAACGAAGTGATGAGTCAGCTGCCTAGGTTTTTGGATGCAGCCCATTCCTAAATGCATTGAGTTGCTGCCATGTGATTGGCTGATTAGATACACTATATTGCCAAAAGTTTTGGGATGCCTGCCTTTACATGCACATGAATTTGAAATGACATCCCATTCTTAATTCGTAGGGGTTAATATGGAGTTGGATCACCCTTTGCAGCTATAACAGCCTCAAATCTTCTGGGAATGCTTTCCACAAGGTTTAGGAATGTGTTTATGGGAATGTTTGACCATTCTTCTAGAAGCGCATTTGTGAGGTCAGGCAGTGATGTTGGACGAGAAGGCCTGGCTCACAGTCTCCATCTCTAATTCATCCCAAAGGTGTTCTGTCGGGTTGAGTTCAGGACTCTGTACAGGCCAGTCAAGTTCCTCCACACCAAACTCGCTCATCCATGTCTTTATGGACCTTGCTTTGTGCACTGGTGCGCAGTCATGTTGGAACAGGAAGGGGCCATCCCCAAATTCTTCCCACAAAGTTGGGAGCATGAAATTGTCCAAAATGTCTTGGTATGCTGAAGCATTAAGAGTTCCTTTCACTGGAACTAAGGGGCCAACCCAACCCCTGAAAAACAACCCCACACCATAATCCCCCTCCACCAAACTTTACACTTGGCACAATGCAGTCAGACAAGTACCGTTCTCCTGGCAACCGCCAAACCCGGACTCGTCCATCGGATTGCCAGACATGCATGCTTTACACCACTGCATCCGTCGCTTTGCATTGCACTTGGTGATGTAAGGCTTGGATGCAGCTGCTCAGCCATGAAAACCCATTCCATGAAGCTCTCTACACACTGTTCTTGAGCTAATCTGAAGGCCACACAAAGTTTGGAGGTTTGTAGCTATTGACTCTGCAGAAAGTTGGCGACTTCTGCACACTGTGCGCCTCAGCATGCCCTGACCGCTCTGTGTTTTTACGTGGTGTACCACTATGTGGTTGCTTTTGTTCCCAATTGCTTCCACTTTGTTATGATACTACCAACAGTTGACCGTGGAATATTTAGTAGTGAGGAAATTTCACGAATGGACTTATTGCACAGGTAGCAGCCTATCACGGTACCACGCTTGAATTCACTGAACTCCTGAGAGCGACCCATTCTTTCACAAATGTTTGTCTGCATGCCTAGGTGCTTGATTTTATACACCTGTGGCCATGGAAGTGATTGGAACACCTGAATTCGATGATTTGGAGGGGTGTCCCAATACTTTTCGCAATACAGTGTGTTTCCGTTAGCAAGCAGTTGAACAGGTGCACCTAATTAAGTCGTTGGTGAGTCTTTATTGGATTTTTTAGGATTTTTTTTTTTACAGTACAATCTAAGAAAATAAGATTCCATATATCATGAAGTAATTTTACTGTTTAGGAACAGTTTAGAGAAGCAGTCATCATTGCAGACAAAAATAGATCAGAGTACATATTGTGCCATTAATATTATATATGCTTCACTCTTGAAAAGCACCAACTGAAAATGGTATAGAGCCCTCTCCAATAAAAATCAATCTAATCTAGTACTGCAGGAAGTAGAATATCAGAGAAAAGAGGAATGTTAACGTTTGCTAGACACTGTACCTCTGTGCTTGCCTTGCCTTACAGACTCTGGGATGATTAAATGGATGTAAAGTATATTCCTTCTCATATTACCTCAGTGTGTTTTCGGCCTTGCGTTTCTATTCATCGCATATGCTAGAATGATCCATCATGGGTTCAAGTGATGGATTGCTGTGCCCTTCATGAGCCGCCTTGGACACTCTCTTATTGTATCCTCTTACCACCACCAACTGACGGCCCGTGCAAAGCGGCGGATACACTGGGAGTAAATTAGAGCTTGATGGATATCAAAAGTTGCTGCACTGTAAGGTTGTGATATCCCATGCCACAGTCCACAGCAGCACAGGAAAGCAAATGCTGGGAGAGAGAGATAGTGCTTAATAAGTCCTTTTTTTTTTTTTTTTTTTTTTGGTGAAGAAAAATTTGTATAAAGTAAATAAAGGTCAACGTTTATTGATATTAACAAAAAAAAGCTCATTTAGAGCTCAGTAGTGGTAACAAATAACATAAGTAAATAAAAATAAGTGTAGCAAATTAGCTCAAAATAAATATGAATAATTAATCATAACTAGTTATAATTAATTATTAATATTTGAATCAGTTAATAAAATTAACTTAATGTAATAAAATTAATATTACAATCAATTAACCTGTTGTTCAATGAACACACAGTGTTAATTGTTTATTAACTAAGAAATGTTCATTTCCAGGTTATGGGAAATAACAATCTTATTCTACTAAAAGCCTGTAGTCAGGACCGACATGAATAGGGACTCCCGTATATGAGCGCAAAACACGGACAACCTTACGTGTGACATGAACAAGACTTTATTAACTAGACTAAACACTTAAACTACTCTAACATTCACACACATACATGCATACAGTTTACCAAGAGAGAGAGAGCTAAAGCAGAGTACAGGAAGCAAGAGGTTACAGCATTGTTGGACATTCAGCAGATCAACAGCCTTGAGCAAACCATCAGTTTTAATTTTAATTAACCGGCCCTTCTTTAAAAGGGGTAAGGATACTCAATGTATCCGATAATGAGACTAAGTTTGATACTTGCATGTCTCTCCAAGTTGAATTAAAGTGTCCTGATGCAATTTGTGGAGGCTCCCGTTGAATCTTTGCTGATATTGTCTTGATGAAAGAGAACCAGTTGGATTCAGAGGATCTTTGGTGAATGGAAGGTCTAGGCCGAGGCCTGGCACAAGCTTGGGGTTCCTTAGAAGCTTCTAGCTTCTTAAAGCATCATCTTGACGTCAGCATTTGTCAGTAAAAGAAAAGAAGAGGAGGAAGAGCAGGAAGAGAAGCTTGATCTTGTGTTTAGTGAATATAAGAGGTGAAGATGTCACACCCTCTTAAGGTGTCTGAGCCAATAAGGAGTTGCCCCCTCGGAGGGAAGTTTTATGAGTCTTTGTTCTGTAGCAAGATATTAGCATAAGACACTGGATTGGATGAATGAGAAAAGAACCCTCTAAATTCTTATAATACTAATGTGTCACAGAGTTAGTAACATGTAACATAAATTACCAAATAGGAAATTAAAGTTGGAGTCCGTAGATACCAAACATGCTGCCAATGTGATCTCAGTCAACTATACATTTGCAACTATGGAACATTAATACCAAAATAGTTCAAAAGAGAGAATTAATACATAGAATAAAGCCTATAAAAGGAAAGTCGTGATATGGGAAAATTGGATACATGTTTATACATTTCCCAAGTGGTTATATAGAGAATACATAGGATTAAGAGAGTTTATTTGTCCCTCTCAGAAAGAATGAGTCACTGGTCTCTGCAAAATTGTTCCTGATCGTAAAAGGTCCAAGTATCTGTAACAGGACACCTAGTTCTTCCTGTAGTTTAGCTAGTTTGGGATGCTAGTTGCAGTTTTAGGGGGATGGGTTCACAGAGCTTTGATAAAGTGAGTTCATAGGTAATTCATTAACTATATTGAATAATTTTGTGTGCCTGATTAGTCCAGACGCTACATAAGTAACAAATAAAATAAGTAACATAACCTTTTACATTATTACCTGTTTTAACCCTTTGATGCACAAGCTATGAAAACCCCTTCTAATGCGCAACATGGGTCAAAAATGATTGTAATTTCAATCATGGTTGAGTGTTTCTTTGCTGAATCTTTGAAAGAAATGTATTTTATCATTAATTTATTCCAGGTATTCCTTAAATATCTTGTTTTTGATTGACAAAAATCATTATGTTCATTTTTTCTTTCTTACTTTATAAACAAACACAGTTTTTGTCTGTCTACATTAATTTTACACACATGGGTCAAAAATGACCCGTATTCATTTCCTATGTAATTTCAGTCATGACTGAGTGTTTCTTCGCTGAATCTTTGAAAGAAATTTATTTTATCATTTATTTATTTCAGGTATTACTTAAATATCTTGTTTTTGATTTTCTACAAATAATTATGTTTATTTTTCTTTCTTACTTTATAAACAAACACAGTTTCTACATCAATTTTACACACATGGGTCAAAAATGACCCGTATTCATTTCCTATGTAATTTCAGTCATGACTAAGTGTTTCTTCGCTGAATCTTTGAAAGAAATGTATTTTGTCATTTATTTATTCCAGGTATTCCTTAAATATCTTGTTTTTGATTTTAACAAATCATTGTGTTTATTTTTTCTTTCTTTTTTTCATAAACAAACACAGGTTTTGTATTTCTACATCAATTTTACACACATGGGTCAAAAATTACCCATATAGAAACCTTTGCAAATTTTCGCAAGAAGGAACATATTTACTGCAGACAACTGTTCATCCGCCACACATTTCATGTCTCAACATGGCTGCTTTTGTATATTTGATGGATGAAAGACATATTATATTTCATATAATAGGCTGTATATTATATTTCATAATTTGTATTTTTTGTCATAAACCAATGCTACTGGTCACCTTTTACATCTATCAGTGTTCCTGAAAAGTAACAGTTTTGAACAAGGTTTCTGTCCAACAGTGAAAATATATAATAAGTGTATCGATCAACAGTGATTTTGAATTTCTTTATCTAGAGTGTTAGTGGCTGGTCCTCAACAGAACTGAGGTAGATGATGACATCACTGTAAAAAAAGCTGAAAGTGTACTTTGCGAACAGTCAAACGCAATTTAAATGTGTATGTGCAGGGTTGCACATACACAGTTACAGAAATCCGGCGGAAATTATAAAAAGTTACAAAAATCTGTATGCTGACCCTCATGTACACATAAAAAGTGAAGTATACGTTGGCCTTTAGAAAGGTAATGACACACACATTCAAAAAAATTCATTCAAAAAGAAAGGAAAAATTAAAATAAGGATTTGGTTATTGAGTAATAGATGGAATAATGAATGATAAAATTAATTTATTGTAATATATGCGATATAGAAAATAACTAATTCGGGTCACTTTTGACTCATGTTGTATTTGTCCAAAACTGTTACATTTCAGGAACGCTGACAGACATAAAGGATGACCAATTGCATTGATTTATGACAAAAAATTAAAAATTATGAAATATATAGCCTAATATATTAAATATAATAAGACTTACATCCATCAAATATACAAAAGTAGCCTTGTTAAGATGTAAAATGTGTGGCAGATGAACAGTTGTCTGCAGTAAATATGTTCCTACTTGCAAAAATTTGCAAATCTTAAAGATTTCTATATGGTTAATTTTTGACCCATGTGTGTAAAATTGATGTAGAAACTGTGTTTGTTTATAAAATAAGAAAGAAAAATAAACATAATTATTTGTAGAAAATCAAAAACAAGATATTTAAGTAATACCTGAAATAAATAAATGATAAAATAAATTTCTTTCAAAGATTCAGCGAAGAAACACTCAGTCATGACTGAAATTACATAGGAAATGAATACGGGTCATTTTTGACCCATGTGTTTAAAATTGATGTAGACAGACAAAAACTGTGTTTGTTTATAAAGTAAGAAAGAAAAAATGAACATAATGATTTTTTACAATCAAAAACAAGATATTTAAGGAATACCTGGAATAAATGAATGATAAAATACATTTCTTTTAAAGATTCAGCAAAGAAACACTCAACCATGATTGAAATTACATAGGAAATGAATACGGGTCATTTTTGACCCATGTTGCGCATTAGAAGGGTAGTGATACAAAAATGATTTTTATTAAAAAAGTAAGAAAGAAAAAATTAAAATGAGGATTTGTGATGATCAAAAACAAGTTAATTGAGGAATACCTGGAATACTGAATGATTAAAATAATTTCTTGCAAAGATATAGAAAATAAAAACTCAGCCGGGTCATTTTTGACCCATGTTGTGCATCAAAGGGTTAAGATGGCCTAAAAATGTCCAGTGACATGTGAAACACTTTTGATCAAACTCTTATTTGGTATAACAATGCAAAACTAATCTTATATGTGCATTTCTTCTTGGATTGAAAGTTACATCACTGTGAGTGCAAATGTTCTTACAGTGTATGTGTTGTAAGCATGTGCATCACCTACCCATTGTTTCCAACTACTCTGATAATATCTCTCTGTCATACATTAGAACAGACACCAGAATTGAGCCTGCATCTCCTGTACACTAACTGCTAAGCCACAGCTCCAACAGCACTTCAGTTTAACTGAAAATGGAACATTGGTGAAAAGTGCCCATAACCCTTGAAAAGACCTCACATTTGATATGAACTCCTCCACAGTTCAGGGTATGCCATACATTCAAAAGGAAAGGAGGAAAGGAATCAGGTATGCCAAGCTGCACAACATATATTAATCAACAATATTATTATTACCTTTGAATGACCTGCATAAATGATTAAACGGTATTCATCTCTGTGACTTTGGGTCTATCTGACTTTCAAATTAAATGCAGAATCAATAATTAATGGCTGGATGATGTGGGGATTAGGCCTTTTGCACACATGCTGCACCTGCCCGTGTGTGCAGTGAAAGCATCTCTGCAACAGCAGACTCACATTGCACTTTCACACCATTTATACTGTTCTACTGTGCAACATAGCTGCCACTATATACAGGAAATCAAGTGATTTCTGTTTTATCACATTGAAAATGTCTTCTGTGTATTTATAGTATATGAAACATTCTTTATTATAACATATTATAAAGTACTTTCAAAATGGTTGTGGAAGTACAGGAGTTTGCCATTTGTAAATATTACTTGATCTAATTTACACAGTGGTGGACAAAGTACTTAACCCTTTAAGACCTGGAGGCTTTTTTAGAGTTTTTTTTCTTTTTTTTTTCTGAGCGACACACACAAAAGTAAAGACTCATAACTCCAAAACTCTTGCAAGGAGAGTCAAAAGGTAGGTATCATTTGATAGAAAACATTTTAAATTTTAAGAAAATATAAATTACATTGCTGAGAAACAGCTGATAAAAGACAAAAAATATATATATTTTTTTAAAAATAATTTTTCTTTTTTTTTATTTGACATGGAATAACTCAGGAACACAATAAGATTGCTAAAAAATTATTTTCTGGTGATGCTCTGCTATATGTGAGCTGCATCTGGTTCAAATTTCGTGGTGATAGCATAAAGAATAGTTTGAAAAATTGTTGTTCATTTTTTCCGCAGCCAGGTGGCGCCAACGGGCGGTAAACTTCGGTTTAGAGGTGCTTCTCAGCAATCGTTAGGAGTTTTTCAAAATGGTTAGATGCATTAAAAAGATGAGATTCTAAGCTTTAAAATGATATCTAAATCATTCCGTG
The DNA here is from genome assembly GCA_036281575.1 of Ancherythroculter nigrocauda. Taxonomy (NCBI): domain Eukaryota; kingdom Metazoa; phylum Chordata; class Actinopteri; order Cypriniformes; family Xenocyprididae; genus Ancherythroculter; species Ancherythroculter nigrocauda. The sequence goes on from VTFQ01000005.1 coordinate 35,448,347, forward strand.
AGTAATATATATCAATATATTATATTGATTTTGGATTCATTTTAATCTTGAGAATCTGCTTTAAATATTGATGTGCAATTTTTTATGATCTGTGCATTTTTCATGAAGTTATGAGCACGTGAAATATACATACTTGTATTCAGTTAGCGGCTGTGCTATTTTTGTTGTAAACGCATATTACTCAGACTCATTAGAGGGTGAAAACAACGCAACAGAAGCATGTTGGAGGCTTGATATGAAAGGTTAAAGTCTCTGGTTTTATATGCAAAAAGAATTTTTGTGCTACCTATATGGATTCAATTTTTATTGGCTTTTAAAGAGAGACATGCAAATGGGAGCGCCGACGCTCCATCCGGTCTTAAGGGGTTAAGTAAAAGTAAAGATACGTATAATAAAATATTACTCAAGTGTAACCCTTTTCTTAACCCAAGGGGTTAATTTAAATATTTTCCAAACAAGAAAACCTGGATTCCCGGCAGTTGAATAGTGAATTTGGCCTGCATTTTTTTTTCTTTAAATGACGATAGTTGTGAATGAACTCTTTCCCTATACCAATTACAATATACGTTTTACTAAAATCAATTAAACAAAATTCTTCTTTATAGTTCCCAAGAAATCTGTAACTTGTTAAATGGATTAACTTGCCAAACTCACTTAAATACCAGAATACAAATGTTAAGGAGAAAAATAATAAAGATTTATTTTTACATTAATGTAATAACCACCCTTTTAAAGAAAAAAACAACAAAAAAAACAATAAATGAAAACAAATAACACCTGTGACAAGCAGGGCGGGGCGAGAGCCATGAGGAACAAGGCTGGTTGTGTGATTGCTAAAGAGCATCACCTGCACTTGGCACTGGTCTCATATCTCTCACGGAGGAGCTCCGGAAGCAAAAACGAGGAGCGACGACAGTGAAGGACGAGAGAGGACCAGGCCTGGACTTTATGTTACGTTTTATTATGTTTGTGTGGCCGACTGCCAGTCAGAAATATGGGGGGAGTACCCTGGGTTCAGGCCAAATACAGAGCTCAGAGCACTCTCCTTGGATAGCGCTTATCTTGGACAGATTTTTTGTTAGTGTGAACTCGTGAAGTGGTTTGGGTTGATTCTGGTCGGGTACAGATTTTACCACAGATAACAGAAAAATGAAATACACTTTAAATAAAACAACAAAATAAAACAAGTGTCGTTTGGGCCTTATATTATAAAGAATATATGAAGTCTCCAAAATGACGCACTTTTTAATCTATATTCTGTGTGACTCTGAGGACACGCCTCGGTCTCCGTAGTGTTGTGATATGTCATATTCACGTAGCAGCAGTGTGATGAGAGAACGTGCTTGAGAAACAGTTTAGAGACGAGAAATAAATCTACATATAAAATACTGGTCACAAATTATTGTTCACTTTCTACTAAAAAAAACGTTTTTTACCGATGCAAATATGTTGGAAACAATCCATCGCAATTACAAGTGCCAACTTGTATCCGATGCAAACTTTTTAAATCGATGCATCGCATCATTAACTTTTATGCCGATGCACCAATGCAAATTGGTGAATCTTACCATCCCTAATATACAAGCTGTTACAACACTGTAAAAGATTTTGCCACAAACTCAACTGACTGGCTTCTCTCCTGTATGATTTCTCACAAGTCATTTCAGACCTTACTGTACATGAATTATGAGCTTCCAGAACTTCAGATTGAGGCTGTGTGTCCTCCTAATTGAACTCTTTTCCACAAATTGAACATAGAAATAAAAACAGTATAAATAACAAAAATAAATAACACAGTTTTTTCTTAGTCTTATTAAGTGCAAACAATAAGTGCAACCATAATCAAAGTACTCTCTCAATATTCAAAGTGCAAACAAAGACCAGAGCTAAGGAGGTGGTTACATCTGCACAGCCCAAGATAGGTTTGACATTGGGAGACATGCTATTGTATGTAGCCTAATTTGCCCGCATCAAGGAGCTCGCGTTTTACTTTCGAATTTGCAATCACATATACTCTGTGTATAGATATGTAATATATTCTTTTTATTAGAAGTAGTAGGCTATACTTTATTATACTCTTTCAGGTTCACATCACTAAAGCATATGTGTTCTGGTGTGTGACAGGAGTTGGCACTAGTGAGTATCCGATAAACCCACTTTTCATGAGAAGAAGTCACACTGTTAGTATTGTTCCAATTGCTCTGAAGAGGAAATTTTAATCTCACATTATGTTTACTGATTTGATGGGTAAGCTAACTGTGGTGACATTGCAGACATTGTTATATTATATGTGTAATTGCTGTGTTAGTTGTATGGCAACACTTTATTTTAGAGACTTTTTACTAGTTGTTTATTAGCATGCATATTGTAACGAGTCGGGACTCAGGCAGAGATCCATGTGCAAGCTTTTATTTACAGTGAGCATGGTTGTACAGGCTGGGTCGAACAGGGGCAAACAGGAACAGCAAGGGACAGGCAGAATCGTAGTCAGGAAACAGGCAATGGTCAGGACAGGCAGATATCACTCACAGGACGTTAGACAAGGCAAGGGTCAGGACAGGCAGCGACGGGTCAGGAATGGGTAACAGACAGGAACAGTAACAACAGGCAGACAGGATATAAACATCAGAAATGACACCAGAGTAATTAAGACTTTGCGGTGAGGTGGTGTGTGTGAGAGTCCTTTATAGTCAGATAATGTGCTTCAGGTGTATGTGGCTGATGATGATTGGAGTGGAGTGTGAGCATGTGACTGGCAGGGAGGATGATGGGAAATGTAGTCCGGGAACTGACAGGATTTGTGACAGAATGTCCCCCTCCCGGAAGGCGCGTCCTCGCGCCGTAGATGGTACAATCGGGGAGGGGGGGTGGGTGCCCTGGAGACCTACTGGCAGGTGATACTGGAAGTGCAGACGGGTATGGAGGTCTCCAGGGCAGGTCCAGGAACTCTAGGCACCACAGCGGGTCAGGAGCCTCGGGCGGCCTCGGTGGGTCAGGTGCCACGGGCGGCCACGGCGGGTCAGGTGCCTCGGACGGCCACGGCGGGTCAGGTGCCACGGGGGGTCAGGCGGCTCGGGCAACCACAGCAGGTCAGGTGACCTGGGCAGCCACGGCAGGTCAGGTGGCTTGGCCAGCCACGGCGAGACAGAGTCCGTGTATGACCACATCGGGTCAGAGTTCGTTAATGGCCATAGTGAGCTACAGTCCATGGGCGGCCATGACAGAACCAAGGCTGATGACGGTAGTGGCCGGGCAGGGTCCCCACCCACAAGCTCCCCACCCACAAGCTCCCCACCCACAAGCTCCCCACCCCTAGGTAAGTTCTTGGGGAAATCAATGGAGTACGTAGCGGGTTGATGGGCAAGGAGCTTGGATGATGCCGGCAGAGCAAGGCGTTTGGGCGGCGCAGGCAGGGTGAGGAGCTCAGGTGGCGCCGGCAGGGCGAGAAGCACGGGAGGTGCCGGCAGGGCGAGAAGCACGGGAGGCGCCGGCAGGGCAAGAAGCACGGGTGGCGCTGGCAGGGAAAGACGCTTGGGCGGAGCAGGAGAGACCTCTGGAGTGGTCTCCAGACCCACAGCGGCCTCTTGAAGGGCGTCTGCGTCTTGAGGAGAGGAAGACGCCTTCTTCCTCCTCCTCCTCCTCCGAGAGTGAGGCAATGGTTCACCGACTGGAGCAGTTTCTGGAGCAGACTCACTGGCTGAAGCGGGTTCTGGAGTGGACTCAATGGCTGGAACGCCCCCTACCTCCGTGAGCACCGAAGGGGCGGCCATCTTGCCCGTAGGCACTGGCAAAGCAGCCATCTTGTCCATCGCGTCCAGGGCGCTTGAGTGCGTTGCAACCGGTGAATTTGAGTGCGATGCAACCAAAGAATTTGAGAGCGCTGAAACAGACGAACTTGAGAGCGTTGAAACAGATGAACTTGAGAGCGTTGAAACAGACGAAGTTGAGAGCATTGAAACAGACGAACTTGAGAGCGAAGCGGCCGCCAGGCTTGAGTGTGAAGCGACCGCCGGGCTTGAGAGCGAAGCGGCCGGCTGACTTGAGTGCGAAGCGGCCACCGGGCTTGAGAGCGAAGCGGCCACCGGGCTTGAGAGCGAAGCGGTCGCCGGGCTTGAGTGCGAAGCGGCCGAATGGCTTGAGTGCGAAACGGCTGGCTGATGCTTGGGAATACCAGCCGCTCGCGCTGAAATCAGCAGTGGATCAGCCACACTGGAACTCAATCCTAGCCGCTTTCTGACTGATCCAGAGACGTGACGTTGCTCTGGGCGATCAGCGGAGACCTGACATGGCTCTGGGCGATCAGCGGAGACGTGACGATGCTCTGGGCGATCAGCGAAGGCGTGACGTGGCTCTGGGCGATCAGCGGAGACGTGACTTGGTTCAAGGTAATCAGTGCTGACTTGACTTGGTGTTGTTATTGTGGTGACCGCCATTTTGTGAGTGTCATCTGGTGCGGCGGCCATTACACAACCAGACGAGGAATCGCATTCCTCCGCGACACCCACAGTAAACAGAGAGCCAACAGTCAACAAAGCATAATCCAAAAAATGACTGAGGGTGGAACGGGGTCCATTGCGAACTAATTGTTCCTTGAGTGGCTGGTTAACTCCATCACAAAAAAAGTCAATGAGTGCGCAGTCAGGCAGATCTGAATAATACGCAATGTTCAGGTATTCTGTGATGTAATCCTCCAGTGATCGTGTGCCCTGCGTACTCCACAACAACAATTGATCAATGTCCATACCGTACAAATGTCCTCCGAGAAAGCTGCTGGATCGTGGTGGCGGCGAAGTCTTCTGTAACGAGTCAGGACTCAGGCAGAGATCCATGTGCAAGCTTTTATTTACAGTGAGCATGGTTGTACAGGCTGGGTCGAACAGGGGCAAACAGGAACAGCAAGGGACAGGCAGAATCGTAGTCAGGAAACAGGCAATGGTCAGGACAGGCAGATATCACTCACAGGACGTTAGACAAGGCAAGGGTCAGGACAGGCAGCGACGGGTCAGGAATGGGTAACAGACAGGAACAGTAACGACAGGCAGACAGGATATAAACGCTCAGAAATGACACCAGAGTAATCAAGACTTCGCAGTGAGGTGGTGTGTGTGAGAGTCCTTTATAGTCAGATAATGTGCTTCAGGTGTATGTGGCTGATGATGATTGGAGTGGAGTGTGAGCATGTGATTGGCAGGGAGGATGATGGGAAATGTAGTCTGGGAACTGACAGGATTTGTGACACATATTACTAGAATATTGGCTATTTATTAGTACTTATTAAGCACATATTAATGCCTTATTTTGCATGACCTTATTATACATTCTTAATCATACCCAATACCTAAACTTAACAACTACCTTACTAACTATTAATAAGCAGTAAATTAGGAGTTTATTAAGGGAAAAATTGTAGTTAATAGTTTATATATGTTCCCTATACTACAGTGTTACCAGTTGTAATAGTTACCATAATGTATAATGCACAAATATATTGTTACCATATAGATATAACCGCTCCGGCAATCCCGAGAAGGGTCTGTCTGCGTCCTGCAATACTACTGTCACGAATACGGCTCCTGCGGCTCTTCCTCCTGGCCGCCGGAGGGAGCCGTCACCGGAATTCTGATTCGGCCACATTCGGACTACATTACCCATAGGCCCTCATTCCTGGGACTGATTGCACCTACACCTGCACCGCATCACACTCACACTATTTAACACTCACACACACACACATGCACCGTGAAGTCTTGATTTGCCGAGGTGATCATTTCTGAGCGTTCTTTGTGGATTATTATTCTGTTACCGACTGGACTGTTTACTCTCTTGTGATTCTCCGCCGCCTACCCTGACCCTAGCCTGTTTCCTGGACTCTGCTCTCTGTTTGCTGCCAGCCTTGACCATTGCCTGTTGTTAGACCCTGTCTCATTGCCACCTGCCTCGACCATTGCCTGTCCCTGTTTATGATTCTGCCCTGTCCTTGTCTGTTACGTTGCTTGTCTTAATAAAAGCTGCAAATGGATCCTCACTCTGTCGACCCATCATTACAACTACAAACAATGCCCCTGCAAATTACACCTACTACAACAAGTTACGTGTCCTGCGAAGAAACAAGCATGGATGCCATTGACTAAAACAATCTTTTGAAGTAAATTATTTATTTGTAATACTCGTTTGTTTTTTTCAAATCTTATGAGGTATGAAATAACAGCTAGTAAAACATAAAATGAATTATACTATCGAATTAATACAGACTCATGGTGTTATAGCTAAAAACCTGAGAAAAAGAGAATGACTTAAACCGTCTGGTGTTCTATGTTTTACGATCTGTATGCCTTATCACTAGGTAGCAATAAACTTAAGCCTAAAAAGCGAGGAAAGTGAAGTAGAAGAAGAGCAGTACTAGTGAAGACATCAGCAATTTCAGAGATGACATCCTGAATGGCTGTTTCATTGTTGAGGTGTAACTCGAGGTAGGGGCATGGTTTGTAATACTGCGGGGTGCAGTCGGACACACTTTTTGCTCCCGCTGACAGTTCTGCCGCATACAGGTACTGTAAGTGTGGATAGCCAAATACTCATAAATTTGTCATAATAGTTACAGTGGCCTTTATTATGATATCAAAAATTATTATTGATTGCATATTAACCCTTTGGGGTCGGCAGACACACCGGCGAGTTTGTGGATTTTTTTTTCCATACGTTTTTTAACACTCTGAGGTCTGAGGTATTGCCGGCGATACCACCGCGTTTTTTTTTTCTTACCAGTGTGAAAGAGACTCAAAATACTCCGTCAATGTTGCACATACAATGAAGAGTTATACACCATTTTAATCTGTTGAATATCTTCTTTTATTTGTATACACTCAGAGTAAAAACAAAATGTTGTGCTTTTTGTAAAATAAAGAATACTAACCTGAAATGTGATCTGTCATCTCCCTCTGAACGAAGTCCAATCTGATAGTTCTCAGAAAATGAACTGTAACTTAGTGAATACTAATGACACTTATGAGACTTATGTCTAAAAAAAACTTTGAAATGTCAGGTTTTAAATCGTGTAAGTCAAATCGTAAACAAATATTCTCTGTTTATATAATCTGTATGAAAAGAGAGCCATGTCAGAAGTCCGTGATTCAGCTCATTATCTGCTAATGCGGCCACGCCCACGGAGTGAGCACTATTCAGAGGCAAATTCAGTCAATACATGCATACATCATCTCAATCGTGTATTTATTGTCTTGAAAAGTGTTTTGAATAGCCATAGTTAGCAATCTCTGGCCTCTGTTAGTTCAGTTCCTGGAGAGTCACATGACCTGTTCTTCTTTAGATAAATTTGTGGACTAAAGGTGTACAGAGCGCCCTCCGGCTGCAAGTATGAATTGAAAACACAGTATCCAGCGCTTATAGTGATGACAATAAATATTGAATAAATATTACTCTGTATAGAAAATTGACAAACATATGAGAATCCATCCATATTTCTCCAAATGTGCATGCTTTTAAAGGTGCTAAAGAGGATGTTTTGTTTTATACATTTTTGCAATATTACTTGAAACTGTCTTTACTAACTGATAAAAGACTATTTATTAGGTGCACTGAAAGGAATAATATTAATATACATCATCTGTGCACGAGGTAGGGCCTTAAAAACATCAGCCAAACGATTGGCCCTCTGGCTTGTCAATCACTGCCATTACGTTCCTTGTGAAAGACGTGCGCGGATTGGCCCTCTGGCTTGTCAATTACTGCCATGACGTTCCTTGTGCGAGACGTGCGCGGCTGCATGCACCAGTAACTTTCCACACTCTACAGGTGCCGTATGCAATGTTTTTGTCAGAAGACAGGAGTAAAAACTACAGATTATGAGTTACCTGTGGTGAGTCTATATGAAATGCCACAGAGGTAACATAATTGTTCAGACACTTTGCATCACAGAAATACATAATATTTTAAAGTATATAATAGAATACCATTATTTTAAATTGTAATAATATTTCACAGTATTGCTGTTTTTTCTGTATGTTTGATATACACCATAATGAGCTTGAGACATGATCACAGAGGGTTTTTTCACAGCCTACCTGACTGAAAGAGCTCATTATTATGCAAGTAATTTCAAGTCATTATTATGTGATTCTTTTGTCGTCTCAGGTGAGAATCACCCATTATTCATGATGATTCACGCCTCCACGCATACTGTGTTTCTTGACAAAAAGTGTCTTACAAAATTTAAATCTCTCTATTGTTTTATATGAACAAGCAGGCAGCATAATTTTTACATCATTCTGAAGCAAAAAAGTCTACAACCTCCAATACCCAGAAGTCTTGTGAACACGTATATAATATTATTTTTTTGTCCTTATTTCAGTGACTTTTGTTTTTTCAATAACCACGCATAAACATTATTCCTTCAAAAATACAAACATGTACATACATGTTCCTCACATATTATTGATTATTGTAGCCTAGTTTGTGCTGAATACAGTGTAATGACACTTTTTCCATTAATATGTTTATGAACAACTGAAAAAAGCACAAATGTCAGGGCATGTCAAAACTTCTCCAGGGCCCCGAAAATCCTCAGACCCCAGAGGGTTAAATATCCCCTGTTTATGTAATCTGTAAAAAAACCAACGAGAGGTAAAATATTTCCCATCTGAGCTCAATATTTTTAATGAGGCCACACCTACGCGCTACACAAGCTATTCACACAGTAATCATCCATGTGATCCACTCGGACTTGTAAACACCCCCCATCACCTCGATAAACAAAGCATCAAGCTTCATCAGATTCCTATGCTTTTCATCAAGTTTGGAAGAAGACATGCTGTTAGGAATAAGCCTTGAATTTACTTCAGAAGAAGAAGAATGCAATACGTGGCTTGATCCACAGGAGGATATTGTTACATAAACTTGTAAACATTTTACTAGTTAAACTATTGCCAGACTAAAATGTGTGAAATCAACTGAGACAGGTTTTAAATATGAAATAGGCTATATATGTCACAGACACGTCAGGTTCCAACATCACCCAATCACGATGCACGCTATCTCCAGAGTACTGATTACCGCCACCTGCACCTCATCACCCCACTCATCAACAGCACTATAAAGCACACACGCACACAGCACTCTATGTCCGGTCTCGTTCGCATATACTTCCTGTAATGCTTACCTCAAGGACTCCTCTTCGTATACTCACCTGTCTCCAGTGTGTCTCCTTCCCTCTGTGTGCCGCGTCTGCTGTGTGGGTGTGTTCCAGCCAGCTCCAAGTCACTTCAGCGATCTCCAAGCTCCAACGTATCTCTACCTGCAACAGAAAGGACAGTAACTATTCCTCATACTACCAGTTCTATATCATCTACAACCAGTTCACTCACCTGTCTGTTATCTCCTGCTCTACTGTGGTCAATAAAACTAACAATACCTGTTACATCTGTGTCTGTCTCCTGTGTACCGTAACAGAAGACTGGACCAACACCGCTGACCCAGTATGAGCCAGCCGGATCCTTTTCAAGAACTGGTGGATGCGCTTCGGCGAACACTAACCATCAATCCACCACCGCCATCTCCAGTCACTGTCCCTTCACCTGCACCAGCGAACACCAGCAGTTCTCCTTCACTACCGCCGTACGCCAGTCCCATGGCCAAACCGGCGCCCTTCTCAGGATCGGCGGAGGATTGCAGCGGATTCCTGCTGCAATGCACACTGGTCCTGGAGATGCAGCCGCACCTGTACCCGAGTGACACATCCAAGATTGCATTCATCATTTCTCAGCTCAGCGGCAAAGCATTGAAATGGGCCGATTCCATCTGGTCCCAGCGGGGCGCTGTAACCCAATCCTACTCAGCGTTTATTTCCCACTTCCGGGAAGTGTTCGGGAAACCGATCACAGATTCTTCAGCTGGTGAGAAACTCTATAATTTGAAACAAGGATCAATGTCTATTTACGATTATGCTTTGCACTTCAGAACGCTTGCAGCACTCAGCGGATGGAATGAACAAGCCCTGATAACAACTTATCGTCAAGGACTAGAACCTCGGGTACGGCTGCATCTCGCTGCATGCGAGGATTCCATCGGCCTCGAAAAATTCATCCAGCTCTCCATTCGCTGCGCCACTCGCATGCAAGCGTGCATCCAAGAGCACCAGGACCAGTCACTTTCCAACATGCTACTCTGTCGATCCGAACCCGTCAGCACTCCAGAACCAGCCCAAGAACCCATGGAAGTGGAAAACTCTCGTCTATCCTCAGAAGAGCGCCGCCGTCGGCTGACCCTGCATCTCTGTCTGTATTGTGGAGGTCCTGGGCATGTGATTGCAGCATGCCCCACATGACCACCTCGACCCCTGGTGAGTGCCATTATTCCTGCTACTCATAAAATGAAACCACTCACCACTGTCGTCAATCTTACTGCCGCTACTGTCTCCCTTTCAGTGGTCGCACTCCTCGACTCAGGGTCAGCCGGCAACTTCGTCTCCGGCGCCATCTGCCGGCAGCTACGTCTCAAGACCTTTCCGTCTCTGACCATCTACAAGATCAACTCAATAACCGGCAAACCCCTGAGTCGTAAGCGCGTCCGCACCGTGGCTGGACCAGTAACACTCCAAGTTGGTTTACTGCATCAAGAGGAGATACATCTGCTGGTTCTGGAGGATTCCACCGCTGACGTGGTTCTAGGGCACCCCTGGTTGGAGCAGCACAATCCATCCATCTCCTGGAAAACGGGCGAAATCCTGAAGTGGGGCGACACATGCTTCTCTCGCTGTCTGGCTGAACTTCCTGTTCCACCATCTCCTTTGCCTGACCTCTCTCTCTGCGCCACGTCCATCGAAAGTCCAGTCGAACAATGCTCCATCGACATCCCCAAGTGTTACGCCCCCTTCAGCGATGTCTTCTGCCCGCAACGGGCTTCCAAGCTGCCTCCACACTGGCCATGGGACTGTGCCATCAACCTGCTTCCGGGTGAACCAGTGCCAAAGGGTAAGATATACCCACTTTCCATCCCGGAGGAGAAGGCCATGGAGGATTACATCAAGGAAGCCCTCGCCCAAGGTTACATCAGGCCGTCTACTTCCCCTGCTGCTTCCAGCTTCTTCTTTGTGGCTAAAAAGGACGGAGGCTTGCGGCCATGCATCGACTATCGCTCACTCAACAAGATAACCGTCAAGTTTAGATATCCCCTTCCTCTCGTCCCAGCGGCCCTGGAACATCTCCGTGGTGCCACTGTGTTTACGAAGCTGGACCTCCGCAGCGCGTACAACCTCATCCGGATACGTGAGGGGGACGAGTGGAAGACCGCCTTCATCACCCCTACTGGTAATGCCTGGTACGAATACCTGGTAATGCCGTATGGTCTGGTCAACGCCCCCTCCGTATTCCAGGATTTCATACATGAGGTGCTCCGGGAGTTTCTCCATCGCTTCGTCCTAGTGTACATCGACGACATACTCATATACTCCCGGAGCCAGGCCGAACATCGCCAACACGTTGCGGAGGTCCTCACCCGTCTTCGACAATACAACCTGTTCCTCAAGGCAGAGAAGTGCTCCTTCCATAAACCCTCTGTCTCATTCCTTGGTTACAACATAGAACACAGTGGCATCCGAGAGGAAGGTGGAGTCCATCACCAACTGGCCAGAACCCACCACCATCAAAGAGTTACAGCGCTTTCTCGGATTCTCCAACTTCTACAGACGGTTCATCAAAGGTTACAGTTCCATCACCCATCCACTTACCAGCCTGCTCCGTAATAAGCCCAAGTCTCTGTCCTGGAACCCAGCAGCCACCAACGCCTTCAACCACCTTAAGGAAGCCTTCACCACTGCTCCCTTACTCGTCCATCCAGATCCAGAGAAAAAGTTTGTCGTTGAAGTGGACGCCTCGACCACTGGAGTGGGAGCGGTGTTGTCGCAGCAGCAGGGGACGCCAAGTAGACTCCATCCATGCGCCTTCTTCTCCCACAAGCTCAGCCCGGCGGAAGTCAACTACTCCATCGGTGACAGGGAACTTCTTGCTGTTAAGCTTGCCTTGGAAGAGTGGAGGCATTGGCTGGAGGGAGCCAAACATGCGTTCCTGGTGCTGACAGACCATAAGAACCTTGAATATCTTCGGTCAGCAAAGAGACTAAATCCAAGACAAGCTCGCTGGGCCATGTTCTTCTCCCGATTCAATTACACCATCTCCTACCATCCAGGTACCAAAAACGTCAAAGCGGACGCTCTCTCTCGTCTCCATGCTCCTGAGGAAAAGACCGAAGAACCTGAACCTATCATTCCGAGCTCTCTCATCGTGAGTCCTATTACCTGGTCAGAAGAGACCATCCCCTCCTCCAATGCCTCCACGAACCCTCCGCCGGGCTGTCCACCTGGCTTGCTGTACATCCCTCGGACACGACGCACTCCCACCATTCACTCAGCTCACACGTCACTTGGCACTGGTCACCCGGGGGTCAATGAAACCCTCTCGTTGCTAAAAGAACGCTTCTGGTGGCCAGGGATGGCTTCGGATGTCAGAAGGTACGTGCAGGGCTGTCGGGAGTGCGCCATCTCCAAAAGTCCTCGTCATCTGCCAGCTGGGAAACTCCTTCCGCTGCCCGTTCCAGATCGCCCATGGTCACACCTAGGAGTGGATTTCATCACTGATCTCCCTGTCTCATTGTGGATCGTTTCTCAAAGTCTTGCCGTCTGATTCCACTCCCAGGATTACCCACTGCCATGGAGACCGCCGAAATACTCTTCAACCAAGTCTTCAGATATTTCGGAATACCAGAAGACATAATCTCTGACCGAGGACCCCAGTTCATATCCAGAGTATGGAGATCGTTCTACTCCCTCCTAGGTGTGGCCGTCAGCCTGACTTCCGGATACCACCCACAGTCGAACGGGCAGACGGAAAGGAAGGTGCAGGAGATTGGCCGCTTCCTCCGTACCTTCTGTCATGACCACCAGGACTCTTGGAACCAGTTCCTGGGTTGGGCCGAGTACGCCCAAAACTCTCTCCGGCAGTCGACTACAGGACTCACACCATTCCAGTGCGTACTCGGCTACCAACCCCCACTGTTCCCCTGGACCAGGGAACCCTCCAACGTTCCGGCAGTGGATTACTGGTTCCGAGAGAGCAAGAGTGTCTGGGACTCAGCACACCATCAACTGCAACGAGCCCTGCGCAGACGCAGGATGGCAGCCGACCTTCGACGCTCCAACACTCCAGTCTTCCAGCCTGGTCAGATGGTTTGGCTGTCCACCCGGGATATCAGACTGCGTCTGCCCTGCAGAAAGCTGAGTCCCAGGTTCATTGGCCCATTCCCCATCGTCAAGCAGGTCAACATAGTCACCTACAAACTCCAACTCCCACAAGGGTATCGTATACACCCCACTTTCCACGTGTCACTGCTGAAAGCTCACCACCCTTCTGTTCTTCCCACAGGACCTGACGTGGCTCCCGCCGAACCCCCCCTTCCACTCATTCTGGAGGACGGAGTTGCGTATGAGGTTCATGAGATCTTGGACTCCCGGCGTCGTGGTGGTCAGCTGGAATATTTAGTGGACTGGGAAGGATACGGCCCCGAGGAACGCTCCTGGGTCCCAAGAAACGACATCCTGGACCCCAGCTTACTCCAGACGTTCCATGACAGTCACCCTGAGAAACTGGCACCGCGGGGAAGAGGACGACCACCATGGCATCGGGGTCCTCGGCCCTCTGGAGCGGGCCGTGGAGGGGGGGGTACTGTCACAGACACGTCAGGTTCCAACATCACCCAATCACAACGCACGCTATCTCCAGAGTACTGATCACCGCCACCTGCACCTCATCACCCCACTCATCAACAGCACTATAAAGCACACACGCACACAGCACTCTATGTCCGGTCTCGTTCGCATATACTTCCTGTAATGCTTACCTCAAGGACTCCTCTTCGTATACTCACCTGTCTCCAGCGTGTCTCCTTCCCTCTGTGTGCCTCGTCTGCTGTGTGGGTGTGTTCCAGCCAGCTCCAAGTCACTCCAGCGATCTCCAAGCTCCAACATATCTCTACCTGCAACGGAAAGGACAGTAACTATTCCTCATACTACCAGTTCTATATCATCTACAACCAGTTCACTCACCTGTCTGTTATCTCCTGCTCTACTGTGGTCAATAAAACTACCAATACCTGTTACATCTGTGTCTGTCTCCTGTGTACCGTAACAATATAGGCTTTATAACAGGGGTTCTCAAACCTGTCCTGGAGTACCACCAGCCCTGCACATTTTGTATGTCTGCCTATATTTGTCACACCCATTTCAGGTCTTGCCATCTCTACTAATGAGCTCATGGAATTACCATTAAACCTGTCATGTTTTATTTATTATCTGTGTCTGTGTCTGCCTTCCCGCAACCATCTTGACAATATGAGTGTTTACAATGTAACATGATGAAAATTAGAAAGTTTAGACAAGTGTTTACCGTGAATTACTGTGTTTATGAATAGCTGCTCAAACGTAGACATTTATAATGTGCCAAACAATAATGTTTCATTCTCTGCAAGCGCTGTGAGTTTGAGTCACTTACAATGTGCATTTGAAAAGAAAAACACGTAATATTAAGTTTTTACTCCAAACGCACTTCATAACACCGAGATGGCATGAAGAACACAGATAAACCATATATTGTCCCAGTAGTGTTTATTGCCTTCATTTTTAAAATATCAAAGAGTTTCTATCATATTTTTATTAAGCTAAAGCTCATAGATGCCTTTGTCCATATATATGTATGTATATATATATATATATATATATATATATATATATATATATATATATATATATATATATATATATATCACCTCCTTTTTTAACACTCTTTTACTCTCATGTCCTTTTCAGGAGGATATTCACTATTCTCTATCACTGTCTTTCTCGCTAACTCAAAGTGTGTGCAGCTATATTCGCTGTGGGGTACATCTGGGGGAATAGTATGAAAGCACTTGGAACTCTCTAGATTAATCACTCTCGTCCCACTCCACAGGGCCTGGACATACAGCGATCTCATTCTCTTTCTCTCTCTTTAATCCCTCTCTTTCACCTTCTGCCCTCCCAGGAAAGAAACAGAACCCTGGGCATCGTTTGAGGAAATTGAAAATCCAAGCAAACAATGGCAGTAATGGTAATAACAAAAACAAACTGGGGTTTTACAAAATAACATGTATTTCTCTATACAGCTTTATGGGGAAAACAATGGACTGGCCCTTTGTCGAAGGAAAAACACTGTGCACATTTCAGTAAATTAGCCTCTATATCATTATTATTACAAAAGAGCTGAGTGTAAAGGGGGCTAGATGCCCTTTCCACCGATTTGCCTTTAAAAGTGCATTGTTTGCAATGTATACATCAGTCATCCGTCTTTTGGAGCAATATTTAGACATCCTGCTTATAACTCTCATTTAGTAAAGTGTGACGCATTTGTTCAGCATTTTTGTGACTTGGGCCAGATGTTGTCTTGTACTCTTTCTCGTAGATCTCCTCTTCAGATTAGTTTATTACAAGTTAGGATTCTTAACCCTCTGGGGTCTGAGGCTGATTTGGGGTCCTGGAGTAGTTTTGACATGCCCTGACATTTGTGCTTTTTTCAGTTGCTTATAAACATATTAACCCCTTAAGACCGGATGGAGCGTCGGCGCTCCCATTTGCGCGTCTCTCTTTAACCCTTTCGCACGTAAGTTTCAAATATTCTGTCTGACCCCCCAGCGTGAGTTTTTTAAGGCGACCGTTATTTAGAACGTATCACTTTGTGGTTTCCATGGTGACGCGTCATTGCTTGTTATGTGACACACCGCAGCACTGTATGAATGATGATCTGCTTTCATTTAATTTTTCCTTTTTTATTCAAAATATTGCCGGTGAACTGGGGAAGAATAGAGTAAGCTTTTAAGTTACTTTCAAAATGTATATCTGATATGAATTAAACGTGTTGTCAAGTTATAATGGAAAGGGTTGTTATTTCCGCTTCTATAGACATCATTGTGTATTTTACAAACTCTAAATATATTGTTTAGTTAATACTTATGTGCATTTAAATGTCTGAAACCTGAAATGAACATTATTTGGTTGAAAACACTGCATATATGTGATATGAAAAGCGCTGCGCGCGTCCGTCTCTGGTTTAGCGCCAGTTAAAGCGCGCACACACATTTGAATTTGGCAGTTGATCACGTAATGCACTGAACGTTCTAATCACACCGGTGTGATCGTACGCTCCTGGGGCCAGCCAAGACTGATCACACCGGTGTGATCGTACGCGTCAAAGGGTTAAAAGCCAATAAAAATTGAATCCATATAGGTAGCACAAAAAATCTTTTTGCATACAAAACCAGAGACTTTAAACTTGTTTTCACCCTCTAATGAGTCTGAGTAATATGCGTTTACAACAAAAATAGCACAGCCGCTAACTGAATACAAGTATGTATATTTCACATGCTCATAACTTCATGAAAAATGCACAGATCATAAAAATGCACATCAATATTTAAAGCAGATTCTCAAGATTAAAAAGAATCCAAAATCAATATAATATATTGTGTTGATCACAAGATATTACTCACGGAATGATTTAACATATTTGGCTAAAAACATGTCTCTCATCTCTCCGGGATGCAGTGTGTATCCAATGTTCCCGGACCCATCCATGTTCGTTTTCCAACGTGGAATAACACATAATAGATATCATTTTAAAGCGTAGAATCTCATCTTTTTAATGCATCTAACCATTTTGAAAAACTCCTAAAGATTGCTGAGAAGCACCTCTAAACCGGAGTTTACCGCCCGTTGGCGCCACCTGGCAGTGGAAAAAATGAACAACAATTTTTCAAACTATTCTTTATGCTATCACCACGAAATTTGAACCAGATGCAGCTCACATATAGGAGAGCATCACCAAAAAAGAATTTTTTAGCGATCTTATTGTGTTCCTGAGTTATTCCATGTCAAATAAAAAAAAAAAAAATTATTTAAAAAAAAATTATATATATTTTTTGTCTTTTATCAGCTGTTTCTCAGCAAGAAAATGTCCAAATTTAATGTAATTTATATTTTCTTAAAATTTAAAATGTTTTCTATCAAATGATACCTACCTTTTGACTCTCCTTGCTAGAGTTTTGGAGTTATGAGTCTTTACTTTTGTGTGTGTCGCTCAGAAAAAAAAAAACTCTAAAAAAGCCTTCAGGTCTTAAAGGGTTAATGACAAACTCTCATTACACTGTATTCAGCAGAAACTAGGCTACGATAATATGTGAGCAACAAGTATGTACATGTTTGTATTTTTGAGAGAATTACGCATATGGGTGGTTTTTGGAAAAAAAAAGTCACTGAAATAAGGCCTCAAAACACAAACTAAACATTTTTTCGCAAGACTTTTGGGAACTGTATATTTTAGTCTACATTTTTTGCTTCACAATGATGTAAAAATCATTCTGCCTACTCGGACACATAAAACAATGTATTGATTATATGTGGGGAGGCGTGAATCTTCATGAACAATGCTGTGATTCACACCTGAGGAGATTGAGACCCTGCCCCTAATAAGCCACATGTGGGCCAATATCTGGTCACTATGATTCTCAAATCTGTGAGATAAAAGAAAAAAAAAACCTCTACAGCTAGCCAGATATCAGTGATGGAAACGCCACAGGACCATGCCCACGAGGAGGCCATACCTCTCGTGGAATGCGCTCTTACGCATAAAGGGCATTGAAGGCCTAAAAAGGAGTAAGCGAGCACTATGGCATCAACAATCCATCCGGCCACCGAAGCGGATGAAATGCTGTTCCGCCTGGTGAAAAGAGGAGGAACGGTCAATATAGGCCCTCACATGTACATGCACTGTACATGCGCTGCTCTCGGTGAAAGCAGGTTGCGTTGGGCCCAATCTAGCATGGTTTTCACTAGAGTGAAGAGGGGCTTTGAAGAGAGCCTGCCCTGGTGATTTATGAAGGACACCACCGTCATGTTGTCTGATCTGACTAAGATGTGGTGTCCCACCAGGAGAGGTAGGAAGGCTTGGAGAGCTTGATATACTGCCATCATTTCCAGACGGTTGATGGGAAGCTCGCTTTCCGGGCCATTTCAAGTGCCGAAGGCCGGACGGTTGACACACAGAGCTCCCCAACCCATCTTGGAGGCATCTGTGAAGACGACCTTCCACCTGTTCATCATCCCAATTGCCACGCCCTGCTTGAACCACTAGGGGGTCTTCCATGGGGCTAGGGTTGTGACCCATGCCTGGTTCACCTTGAGCAAGCAGCGACCATGTAGCCAGGCTTGGGACTGGACTTGTGGCTTCAGCCAGAACTGCAGTGGGCGCATGTGAAGCAGGCCCAGCTGTAGAGCTGGGGATGCTGAGCTCATTAGACCTAGCATGTTCTGAAATGCTCTGAGCGGCCGAGAAGCCCCGGACGTAAAGGTCTCCGTGAGCTGCTGAATGGCCAGAGATCATTCTGGTGAGACCACAGTCCTCATGCTGGTTGAGTCTAAAAGTATCCCCAGGAGCGAGACACGTTGGCTGGGAGATAATGAGCTTTTGGGAAAATTGACCCTGAGCCCCAAGCACTCTAAGTGGTTGAGGATGATGGATCTGTGAGATATAAGCTCTGCCTCCAACTGGGCCAGAACAAGCCAGTCGTCGAGGCAGTTCAGTATGTGCACACCCATCTGTCTCAGAGGGGAGAGAGCCACATCCATGCACTTCATAAAGGTGCAGGGAGCTAGGCACAGCCTGAACAGAAGGACCGTGTATTGAGATCCCACCCCTTGGAAGGTGAATCTCAAGAATTGCCTATGATGGGGGGCTATCTGGATGTGAAAATAAGCATCTTTCAGACCCAGGGTAAAGAACCAGTCTCTGGCGGATTTGCGGGAAGATCTGCTTCAAAGTGATCATTCTGAATGAGCGCTCTATCAGGACCCTGTTCAGACATCTGAGATCGAGGATGGGTCTGAGACCGCCATTCTTTTTGGGAACTAGAAAGTACCTGCTGTAGAAGCCTGACTCGCTCATTGCTGGGGGAATCAATTCTATGGCTCCTTTTGCCAGCATGGTGTTCACCTCGGAACATAGGACGTGCACGTCCTTGCTTTCCACAGAGGTCTGGGCCACGCCGTTGAATAACTGGGCCCGTTGAGTGAATTGGAGTACATGACCTCATTTTATTATGTTCAGCACTCAAGTTGACACTCCGGGGATGGCCTGCCAGGCCTCTGCCCGCGTGGAAGGAGGCTGGATAGGTTCTGGCACTAAGTCGCTGTGAGGGACTGTGGTGCACATATGGGGTGGAAGAGGAAATTTGCTCTCTTTTTGAGTATGTTTGTTTTTATTACTTTCGCTATAACAGCGGTGCACTGCCAGGGCATTTGAACAGGCTCTGTGCAGGCAACAAACACATTTTCTCAAGCACCCGGAACTGATTGGGGTGACAGGAAAATAGAGCGAGGCATTTTGGAAGGTGACCCGGTCGCAGAAGGACTTAACCTTCTCCTCTTCCTTTCTCAGGCATCAGGCCAACTTCTGAGGCGCAGGGTCCAGCACTATCTTGGGCCGGGGTCCCTGTCGCTTCGGGGGCGGCGCTTAGCAGAGCCACCAGGCTGGCCATCGAACACCCAATAGCCTGAGCCGTGGTCTTGGTGGCGCACAGGGTCAGGTCCGTGGTGCTGCGCAGCTCTTTGAAGGTGGCCAGCCTAATCCAGGGCCCGCAGGAGCTTAGCCTGGTACACCTGGAGTACCGCCATGTTGTGGAGTGCAGAAGCTGCCTGGCCGGCTGATGAGTATGCCCGTCCAGCAAGGGCCGACGTAGTGCGGCAGGGCTTGGATGGGTGGGCGACATTCGTTTTCCATCTAATGGTGGCAGGCGGGCACAGGTGTGCGGCCACAGCTTTGTCCAAAGGAGGCAGCTTCTTATAACCTTTCTGCTCTGCGCTGTCAATGGATGTGAGAGCGTGAGAGGCAGGAGGATGTAGGCAGGATGAGTATGGGGTGCGCCACAACTTCGTGAGCTCATCATGGACCTCAGGGAAGAAGGGCGCTGCCTGCTGAGGGGGGTGCATGACAGCACCAGGCAGGAACCACTCGTCTAAGCGTGTCGGTTCATGAGGCGCAGACCACTCCAGACCGAGCAGCTCATGAAGCAAGCCCGACCACTCCTCGGCATCTGAGGCTGCTATGGACATGCTGTCATCCAGTGGCTCTTCATCAGATCCCCCAAACGAGACCTGGTCGCTCGCAATGGCAGAGGGGTGCTGGTCAGGGTGAGAGAAACGGACGGGTGAAACCTCTCTTTATGGAGAGAGTGAGGTACACGGGACTTGAGCCGGCGTAAGCTCACTCTCGTCCGAGTGCTGGGATCCTCTGCCCACTGTTTTTTCCTCACAGGTCCCTGGGAGGAAGAAAACGGGAGGGCACGAGGGTGGAGTCACTCTCTGAAAAGAAAGCAATTCGCGAGCGCAAAGAGGTCAGACTCATACTCTCGCAGTAAGAGCAGGTCATTTCAGTGAGCGCGGCTTCTGTCTGGGGAAGTCCCACGCATTGCACACACTCACTGTGCCCGTCATCACAGCCGTGGCACGACATTTGCAACAACGTTGCAGAAATTTGCTCTTTAGAATAGCTCTTTTATTTATAATGCAACAGCGTTGCAGAAGTACGAATGTAGTGTCGAAAGGGAACTAACCAGACACTATATCCTGATTAGAATAAAGAACTTAAAAATAAAAACCTTACTATTCACAATCATCGGCTTGATCAAGTTGAACTTCAAAATGCATTTGAAAGTCGTGCTCTTCCTCTGAGGTAAATTCTTCCAGAATTATTCCCCACTTCAGCTCAAAACGATGTACATGAATCTAAGCTTGATACATTTTTTTGAGCTGATGCGGGAGTTCACTTCAGAATTTGTGTTTGAATGCTGCGTGCTGACCATGGGTGTGGCCGCATTAGTGGATAATGAGCTGAATCACGAACGACTGACATCTCTCTCTTTTCAAACAGTATACATAAACAGAGAATATTTGTTTTCGATTTTACTTATATGATTTAAAACCTGACATTTCAATGTTTCTTTAGATATATGTCTCATGTTTGTGTGATTCATTTTCTGAGGATTATCAGAATGGACTTCATTGAGAAAGAGACTGCAGCTCATGCATCATTTTAGTTTTCTTTATTTTGCAAAAAGCACAATTTTGTTTTTATGTGGGTGTACACAAATAAAAGAAGACATTCCACAGTTTTTAATAATATATTACTCTTATTTAGATGTCCAAAATTTCCAGAGTATTTTAAGTCTCTTTTGCACTGGTAAGAAAACAAATGAGGTGGTATCGCTGGCGCGACCACCGACCCATGAGTGTTAACTAACATGATATCGATTCTTTATCAGGGTTTCTGCAGGTTTCATCAAATCTAATTTAATGCCTTTTAATGCCATTTTTTATTTTTTAATGCCATATATATATATGTCGCTAAATGTCGATAGATGACGTCATACGGCAATTAGAATATTCATCATGTCACTGTTGCATTCACATTCTGCCAAATGTCAGCCCTTTACATTTGTTTGCTTCTCTGTTGCTACCCTTTTTGCTCACATAATATATTTTAATACAGCCAAATTCCCAATAAAATTGTTTCATCTATATATTTTTCTGGTTTTGTTGTCAGACAACATGAAATGATGACTGAAACGCAGCCCATTAAGACTACATACAAGGCTCTACATTAAGCTTTGTCATTCACTTGTATGAGTAAAACAGTTGCTTGTGGTGTATAAATTAAAAATTTCTGAAGCAATATCCTTTCAGAATATTGCAGGTTTGACATATTTAAATCTGCATATTTGTGATAGATTGTGTAGTATTATTTTTCTTCAAAACTATCTAAAAAATTTAATGCCTGTAGGAATAAAATTTAATGCTTTTTAATGCCATTTAAGGCCTTAATTTTCGCAAAATCCATTTAATGACTTTTAATGCTTTTTAATGCCCCGTGGATACCCTGTTAATGTTTTCCAATTTCAGGAAAAAAAATTCAATAAATGTCACTCGCAATGACTGAACATAAACAGTTGTCTTGTAAAAGATTTATGTGCTTTGAGAAATGAAGTAATTTAATGCCATCTCTTGTGAGGCTTTGCAGACTCTGCTCTGGCTGTGCGCGTTCATGTGTTTTGGAAGAGGCGTGGCTTAGGAGACCATTGTAAAGGGAGGGTGGGATCTTATGCTTTCAAATAGGGATGTCCTGAGCCGATATCAAAGATCATGTCAGGGTTATGTTATGTATTACTGTGTGTGGTGCATGTTTCCTTTGTTATAATTTTCCTGTCTTTGTTAATTACCATGTTTGTTGCCTTGGTTAATGGTTTATTTCAAAAATCAGTTTGGTCTACCTAAGCCCTGTGTTTTGTTCTGTTCATTGTCCGTTATTATCGCGATATGTTTGATTGTTCAGTTAATGTTGAAGTTTATTCCTGTGTGTTTTCCATTTTTTACTCATCTTTGCAACCCAGACGTGACAGAAAAACAGACCTAAGATGGATCTAGCGGCAGTGAAAAGAATCCTCTTTTCACAGGGGAGCCAGTCCCTAGAGAGGCACACAGGCATTTCCTGACCTTTGCCATTGCGTCCATTATGATGATGACTGCCTGTGTGTGCTTTTCTGGACAAGCCTCAGTGTGGAGACAAGAGCATGCTTGCCTGGAAACGAGGCTCTTGGGACTTTCATGGATTACGTGGAGTGGGTACTCCTCCACAACATTTCCGCCTCATCTGCGTGAGCGAGGAGGAGAACAGCACACAAGCCCCAGTGACGGCGAAACCTGAGCCCGCCACGATCAAAGCGACAGCAACCAGGACTGAGCCCAGGATCTTCCCCAAACCCGAGCCCGACGGATTGTCTGACCAGGTGTGTGAGCCGGCAACATCACCTGTGCCCCTGGGATTACTGGTGGAGTATGAAGGGATGTTGTGGAGCCCAACCCCCTCCACAACGGCTGGTGAACTGCTCATAGACTGGGAGAGTGAGTGTATAGTGCCTGTTTCTGTTCCTTGCACTGAGCCAGACCCTGTTATCTGCACTGAACCCGTAATTTTGTTGTTCCCACCCTGCCTCCCACTCCCACCTCCTCTGCCTGTTTTGTGTAAAACTAGTCTGAGTTCCCTGCCTTTATTTTACATCAGCTGTCACACAGGTGTTGTGAAGTAAGTAGTGGTATGCACATTCAGGTGGGTTTGCAAACTGCGTTTGAGAAATGAAGAAGCTCAACTTTGCGTGTAATGTGTGAGAACCAAATGAGGTCTGTTCTAGTGCGTCACACATGTTTGAGCTTCCATGTTTAGCATATATGATGCACACTTTTGTAACAAATCACTTGAAAGTTTTTTCACGAATTCACACTTAAATGGAGTAAAAGTTATGCATATTTTGCGTGCTGTCTAAGGGGAGGTCTCCAAGCTTGGAATTTGGCCAGAACTCAGAGTACTCCCCTCCCTGACTGGGATAGAAATAATTGAGAGAGATGAGTAGGGTTAGTGCAAGGATGCTGGAAAATGCTCTCTCGTGGGACAGAGTGGCTGTATGCCCCCCTAGCAAATTGGGTTGATAATCTGAACATACTCCTCCCGATCTGTGTTAATAAAACATAAATTATTTACTCTTTGTTTTTATCTGCCATCAGACTCAGATGTCGTTGCCATAACATGTCGCTATGGGTTGCGTCTTGCTTCGGACTTGACTGACAGACGGTTGCCTTGTACCATAGAGACAGAGGGCATTTAGGCCACAGCCATGCCCACACCGTGCATTTGTCAACCCCAGAGGGTTATTCTGTGTTTAGTACACCAATAATACAGAACACAGTCAAACTGAAAGCTTTGTTGGTCAAGGTCAGAGTTTGAGGACTGAAAATTGAGATGATTAAAGCAGCAAGCTAAACTAAAGAACCTGTCAAGCATTAATAGGCATCACACTTCAAAAACAGATCCTTAATGCAGCAACGACAAACTCCTTCAGATGTGAGAAAGCTATAAATCATAACCTTAAATTCCCTCTTGGGCAGAACTAAGTCTTTATCTCTGTCTATTATGTAAAGTCAACCTGTATCTCATAAGCCTTTGTCTGTGATCAGTGATTGTTATATTCCAAAGGGGACAGGCTAACCTTAAAGAGCTGAATTTAACAAACCTAATTATCATTCTTTAATTAGTTCCAGGGGTAAAACCTAAGTAAGACACCTGCAGACTCAATTTATATCCTGACAAGTGAACAAGTGTTAATGTGCTGTATTTCATGATAGTACCTCATAGTATATTGAAGTAACCACTTATCACATAACAATAGAGCAGCTTTAAAGGGTTAGTTCACCCAAAAATGAAATTTCTGTCATTAATTACTCACCCTCATGTCGTTCCAAACCCGTAAGACCTTCGTTCATCTTCGGAACACGAGGTTTTTTTTTTTTTTTTAATCCCCCATAGAAAGCAACGTAAGTACCATATTCAACGTCCAAAAAAGTAGTAAAGACATCATTAAAACAGACAATGTGACTGCAGTGGTTCAACCTTGATATTATGAAGTGACGAGAATACTTTTTGTGCGCAAAAACAAAACAAAAATAATGATTTTATTCAACAATTTCTCAACAGTGCAGGCTTCCATGTTCTATGTCAGAACGCTGACTCATATTGACCGGCTCCTGCGTCAGCAGCACATGTATGCGTCGTAGTGTTTACCTGTACAGCGTCAACCAATACTGAGTCGGCATTCTGACGTAGAACACGGAAGCCTGCACTGTCATACCAGTGTTTCTCAACCAGGGGTATGCGGACCCCTAGTGGTCCGTGGCGTAATTGCAGGGGGTCCGTAGAATCATTACAAAAATGTTTTATCCTAAGCTGACACGTTATTTTATTGAATATTGACACTAATATAATTACCAAAACCAGAAAATTTTAGGTTAAAGTTCAAGTTACTCTAGGTACATTTTTCATATTTGCTGCCATTTTTAATCAGTCACGGGAACAACTCTTCCAGCTCGTCTGAAAACAGAGCAGCCATTATGGACAGGTGGCTTAAAAAACTTGATGGACCATCTAACAGTGGATGTGACACAGACCAAGAAAATTCCAGCCCACCAGAAAAGATAAGAAAAAATGACAACTGTAACGATTTGTACAGTTATTAATCAATTTATGGGTGGAATATGAATATAATAATTCATAAAGCTTTATGAATTATTATTATGCATATACCGACCCAAGGGGGAATTAACCGTATATGGTGAATTAATTACAACGAATTATAATCAATCACATATATGATTAGTTCTGGTTTAATAATTATGTAGAAAACTATTGGTCCGTCCAGCAAACCGTTAAGTTATCCACAGACTATTACGACAGAAATGTTATCCTCTGGCCACGATGATAACATTCCTATGATAGCATCCAAACGTAAAGCAAGGATATAGGATCGAAATGTTAAAGTGACCTGGCTTTTGTTGAAATGAGCAAAAAGAACAATCGAGCATGAATAATGTGTTTAATATATGCAAACTACGACTACAGAGGTTATACGTCTAAAATACAGAATATACAAATATATACAAAAAGGGAACGTAGAGACAGGAAAGGAGGGAAAGAGAGAAGGCAAATAGCAAAATCTAACAGTCCTTGACAGCCAGCATAGAAATCAGTTTCATTATCTAAGATTCAGAACGGTACTTGCATCAGTTTGCTTGCGGGGTTTCAGGTCAGTGCTGCTGCAGTTCATTGGCTTCTTCCGTTTCCGCAGGAGGGTTTGAACTGAGGACGTGAAAGTTAGTTTTGCCGGAGAGAGGGTCTCCCGATGGATGAGCGCGATGGAAGCGCGTCGCCGTGATGTCCGGGAGAGACGTGCGTGAGTAGGTGATGGATGTTTTTGGGCCGTTGGGAGAACACCACGGAGAATCCTGGTGTTCCTTTTTATGACAGATAAGCCGACACACCTCCTTGAGGTGGAATAGCCAATGACATTGGTGCAAAGTTGGCGGGCAAGCTCTTTCTTTGTTTGGTCTCCTAGCTGAATTTGCATACTTTACGACTATCAGATCGGATTTCGAGATGGAGTACTTTCTTCACAATATCATTACACACATAGAAAAATGCATTTGTCAGCTATGTGACATATCTCAGTGAATAGCTCGAGTCCGGAGATTTACGGAGAGATCAAACTCGATAGATCAGAAAGGCATATAAAAGAAGTTATGGTTTACAGACAAAATTCCATCATTAAAATGCACACTAGCACAAATACACTCATTTAAACACAAGGAAACATGCATACGCTTGAAATACATGATGGATATATTTCAGCATAGTTGTATTTTACATATACAGTCAAAAATGTATGTTTGTGTGTTTCTGTATGTGTCTGTGTGTGTGTGTGGTTGTGTTGGAATGTGATCTGGTCAGTCTCTGGGGGGGTGCTCCTTTTGAAGTCTCCAAAGTTGGGAAGTTGGAGTTTTCTGTTTACCCTCATGGGTCCACAAACCTGCCAAAAGTCACAGTCGGCCGGAGCCGATTTAGTGATTTACAAACAAAGTTCATCAGGTTAAAAGCGTTCTGAAAACTCCAAAGTTTATTGACTCTGAACGGATCCATCCAGACGTTACACAACACAAAAACACGTCAATATCAAGACAATTACAAAATGTTTAGGTTCACAGCCCCAACAACCACTATGTTTTCTGTGTGGTGAGGTCCTGTCTAATCACGCAGTGAAACCATCCCATTTGCAGCGACATCTGAGAACTAAACATTTCTCACGTGTCGGTAGGTTGGCAGATTTTTTCCACAGAAAATATTCTGAATTCCAAAAGAGTCAAGATAAATTAAAAGCAGCAACACAGATGTCCTGCTCTCCCCTGCTCACATATGAGGTATCCTTGGTTGTGGCTAAATCTAAAAAACCATATTCAATTGCTGAGGAACTAATTGTGCCAGCAGCACATCGCTGAAACAATGCTGGACAAAAAAGCAGCAAAGGCAATTAAAATGGTGCCTTTATCCAATGACACTGTATGCCGTCCAATTGACGATATGGCTGAAGAAATCATTGCGCAAGTGGTGGACAAGTTAAAACAGGCTACAAGTTTTGCTTTACAATTAAATGAGTCAACTGACATTAGTGGCGAATCGCAATTGGTTGCATTTGTTCGCTACAAGGACATAAATGATATCAACCGTGTTTTTCCAACCTTCTCCTGGTGAAAGTGCACTGGAACGGTAGTCAAACCCGTGACTTCCCACCCGTGAACTCATACTAGATCGATGTACTCCCAGTTCCGTGCTCTGATGTCACATAGCCTGCGAAACAACAAATAATGTAATACAAATAACGTAAAATAAAAGGTATAACAGCTTCTCTTGTCTTATGCACCATTTTTCCTCCTCCGTTTCCCTCAAATAAGCAAGGAGTAAGCACCTTTGGCGATAGAAATTATTGTAAATGAGCATAAGCCCCGTACAGTCCGCCATGCTGGTTTGTTTAAATCTAGCTACCACAATTCCTTGCGCTCAGGCAGTTTGGCGTGACTTTCCTGGAACACTACAAAGTCGTGAGTTGTGGTTTGAAGTTGTGACTTATGGGCTCAAAAACCTGCCTGGAATGCAGCATAAGTCAATGCAGGGAAAAACCACTGGTGAGGATATTTTTAATGTTGTGGACTCTTTTTTCACAGAACACTCGTTGAACTGGCAGTGTTGCTCACACATCTGCACGGATGGTGTAGCATCAATGACGGGGTGGATCTGTGGATTTGTCTCATGCATAAAGCAGGTACACCCCGGCATTAAAACAATGCACTGCATAATTCACAGGGAGGCTTTAGCTTCAAAACGACTGAGCCCCAAATTACACAAAGTCCTTAATGATGCTGTTAAAATCATTAATTTCATCAAATCCTGACCACTGAATGCCAGGCTGTTTAAAAAACTGTGCGACGGAGTCGGCTCCGAGCATCATACTACTGCACACTGATATACGCTGGCTCTCAAGAGGAAAAACACTTCAGAGACTGTTTGAGTTACAGGAGCAAGTTGGTGATTTTTTTCTCTGGGCACTCGCATCCACTTGCAGCACTGCTGAATGACTGCACTGGCTGGCCCACTTAGCTTACCTGGCAGATGTTTTCAGCAGGTTGAACGACTTGAACTTGGAATTGCAAGGTAAAGACATGTCTGTCCTACACCTGTATGATTGAGTTTCCGGTTTCATGAAGAAAACTGACCTCTGGGGTAGGAAATGTCAAGATGGGGATGTCAGTAGTTTCCCTCAGCTGAACGTGTATTTTAAAAGGTGAAGCTGATAAAGTCAGCATTCTACAGACAATAAGACACACGTGAACAAACTTTTCTCTGAGTTCAAGTCATATTTTCCAGACACTGAGGTTCAGAATTCTGAAATTGACTGGATAAGGAATCCTTTTGCAGCTACCAGCACCCAGACCGCTCCCGTTATTCTTCAGGAAAGACTTATAGAATTGTCCTCAGATAGGGGTTTGAAGATGATGTTTTCAGAGACACCACTGACACAGTTTTGGTGCAATGTTGAGAAAGAGTACCCTGATGTTGGGAAATGTGCTCTTTATGAACTGCTGCCTTTTGGATCAACCTATTTGTGTGAGGTCACATTTTCAGCCATGACACACATAGAGACAAAACAGAGAAACAGACTTATTGCCACACTTCACCCCAGAATGCAAAAACTTATTTGTGACAAACAAGTGCAAATTTCACATTGAAAACAAAATCAATACATTTATTTTCAGATTGACCTGTAGTAAATGTAAATAAACTGACATTTCCAGCAATACAATTGAAGGTTAAAGCATAGAAGTAGCCTATTGGCCCGTTTACGGTCTGTGTACTTTTGCGTCCATTCCTTTTTCATTTTTTAACCACGTCAAGAAAAGTCATTAATGGCAGAAATTTCATTTTTAGGTGAACTTACCCTTTAAATAGTGATAATAATAATAAAGTAAAAAATGTAGTGAAATTTTGAGATTGAGCAAATAAATGATGTTTTATTAACAAAATTCGGGAGGAGCAAGTTCAGATAATTAACCTAATTAGCACAGGTGGAGAGCATTCAGTTAATCAACTCAACCAATTCTTTTCATCTGAGAGTTTATCAGCATCCCTCCTCCACCCCATCTCCTCACTCATAGTTCTATCTACTTTTACCACACCAGGGGGAGTACTCTGGGTTCGGGCCAAAATTCCGAGCTCGGAGCCCTCTCCCCGGACAGCATGCCAAATACGCATAACTTTACTCTATTTAATTATATGGATACGTGAACTTGTGAATTCCTCTATCCATGTTAGTCCAAACATGTACTTCAAACCCTTCTTTCCCATACAATGAAAGTACAAGGTGATTTATGTATAAGCTCCAAGTACATAATAGAATCATCAAGTGTCACCTTTATTTATATAGTGCTTTATACAATGGAGATTGTTTCAAAGCAGCTTTACAGGGATAAACAGGATAATGATTAAATGATGCAAACAGTTCAATTCTGTTGTAAAGCAGCTCTAAAAAGAAAAAAAGTGCCATTGTTCAGCTGAAGTCAGTTCAGTGTTGATTAAGTTTTGTTCAGTAACTGTGTAAAGATCATCAAGAATGAAATTAGTTCAATTCAGCTATAAAGCAGCTCTGTAGAAAACAATGATGTAATCGTCATGCTCAGTTCATTTCATGACAATAGAGTCATAGTCAAATCAATAATATTACGGAATATTATGTGTCCCCAACTAAGCAAGCCAGAGGCGACAGTGGCAAGGAATCCAAATTCCACTGGTAATTCCAAAAATGGAGGGGAAAAAAATCTTGGGAGAAACCAGGGTGAGACCAAACAAACATGGTTATGATTCCAGGCTGCATCACAAGTCAGATTGTGGATTGGTATCATTCAGAATATTTCATCCAGTTCCTTCTGCTTGAAGATTAGAATGCATCACGTCGGTGTATGGTGGGGAGGAGTCGAAGTCTGGTTCTCATGGTCTATACTGAGGATCTGGGCCAATGGCTGTCTTGTCGACAAGGTCTTCACAAGGGATCTGTCTCTAGGGCTTGTCTAGTCATCATGGTCTCTGCTGACATTCAGGGCTGTTGTGGTTATCGCTAAGTGCAGGTCCACCATCTAATCTGAATACAGACTGGATCTGGCTGACTACAGTAACCTCAGAATAAGGATGAATCAAAGAGACTAACATAAGTACGGTGTACATATTAGGACATCCTCAGACCTCAGTCATGCAAAGGAAATGTGTCATGTCTCAGACTAAAAGGATTTAGTCACTAGACAAAATGGCATCGCACCTCACACTGAAAGGCTTCAGGTCTCAGGAAAAATTATGTCAGGTGTCAGATCTCATGCAATTAGACATTGGACAAGACAGCCTCAGACAGCCTCAGACTAAAAGGCATCAGATTTTTTTTCACTTCGATTTCTGACAATCACTGCCTTAAATAAGTTGCAGTTTTCGTAAATATATTAAAAACTTTTTGTTACGAGTAAGCAGAGCGCGACCGACTTAAAGGTAGATATTTACCCTGCATCCAATGTTTAAGATCAGAACTGACGAGTTTGTGTTCGGGAAGGGCATTTAATCGGCCGAAATGACTCTTCTAAAGCGATACCGGGACTGCAGTGAACTAAATAATTGACAATATAAGATAATCAGAAAAATCTGAGATCCAAATTAAAACACAACTAATCTGATCAGCTACATTGGGAAATAAGAATCACTTATAATTGGAGTCAGACTAAAATTATTCGTGGAGTCAGATTTGAATTCGACACAAAAATTGTATTAAATTAAGATGATTTTTACAGAAGTGCCAGAGGACGAACACGTGCAGTACCTTCAACCAGGCCACTAGACGCCGTCGTTGGGCTAGTGGGTGGAACCTTACAGTATGTATAAAAAGTTAGCTAAATAACACATTGCTACTTGCTTGCATTGCAAACTATCATGAACACTTACAAAAATTAACCATGGTTTTATTTTAGTAAAAGTGTGGTATCTATGATTTTTTTTTTTTTTTTTTGTCGGATTGATACTATTTGTATAACATTAGTTATACTACAAATACCATATGAATGTAGCCAGTTTTATTAACTAAGTACTGCTGAATTATTTGCTGAAAAATATACAAAATGTTTTTATAATTTATGATTTTTCAATTTTTTTTTTTGTACTATGTACTGCAATGGGTCAGAAACATCATACAACCTAGATAATCATGTGTCATATGTCATTTGAAAGGTCTCACAGAGTAGAATACAAGAAGCATAATTGTTTTGGGCTTTGACTAAACTTAAGGTAGTTTTTGTATGTGAAGCCCTGCAAGACCCATATGTAAATAATATACCGATGTAGCATTTATCTCACATTTTTCATCATTATTTACAGCAGATTCTCACGATTAAAATGAGTCCAACTTCAACATAATCCAATAAGTTGATCACGAGATATTCATCACGGAATGACACATAAAACACATACCTTTTGACTCTCCTTGCTACAGAGTTATGAGTCATTATTTTTGTGCATGGCACTCTGAAAACAAAAACAAAAAAAATGCCTACCTTTGTTCCAAATGCTGTAACTTTTGATTACTTTATGCTATCAAAAAATTTGAATCAGGTGCACCTCACATATAGGGGAACATCACCAAAAACTATCCCCCTACCTTATTTCTTTCTTGAGATATTGCATGTCAAATTAGAAAGATATGTAACATTTCCCTTGAACACATTTTTTTTTTTTTGCCTTTTATTAGTAGTTTCTCAGCACGAGAATGTCCAAATTTATTTATTTTTATTAAAACATTTAAAAAGTTTTCTTTCAAACGATACCATCCTTTTGACTCTCCTTGCTATAGTTTTGGAGTAATGAGTCTTTACTTTTTTGTATGCTACTCAGAAAAACAACTCTGAAAATGCCTTCAGGGCTTAAGGGGTTAAAATATGTGTTCTGAGTTTGTCACACCACAGAAAAATGTATTATTAACCACCAGCCAAATTTGAATTATTAAAAAAAACGGCAAGTAGGCAAAATAAAATAAGTTACCAAAATATTGAAAAAATAAGCAGTATTCTCTGCTCTCAAGTGCTGAAACCACGGCTACTCGCGAGAAAGATTCCGTCTCTTTCAATGAATAAAACATACCGATGCATATAAACAAAAGATTCACGTTAGAGAGTTGCAAAATTTAGTAGAGTCACTGTGGTCTACCTACTAATTATAATATAAACACAAAAAGCAATTTACAATCATTGGTGGCATGTACTGCCGACTGTGGCACCAGATGTCATCGCCGTGAGACGGGAGGATGAAGGCCGGGCCCTGGACGGTCTGTACGGACACATATCATCGGTTGTCAGCGGGACGGGAGGATAAAGGTCGAGGCGGGAGATAGTCAGTTCAGCCCCATTCACCAATAACAGCGGAACCAGTTGTCTCTGACGAAAGTTTGTAAAACTATCCGGTGTAAAATTATCACTGCAGAGGCGGGAGTTGATGGTGATTGTCAGCTCTCCATCAAGATGGCTCTTCACAAAATTAATCCAGGAATTAATTTAGGAGATTTAAATAAGGAGATCGATCTGTTTTGTATATTATCACAACCAGGTAATATGCATTTGCGTGATGAAGGCACAGCTTGCTAGAAAAATGTAGGCTGTATAACTAACAGTAATGACAGTAACTCACAGCCGAGCCACTGATGCTAATACGCTGTAATTATCGTGTTAGGAGCAGGGCCATGCTCAGTGGCTCCACTGCGTCATCGACAGTTATAAGGCTTGTTCGACTTAATGCAGCGCTGCGCAGACTGATTGACGGCTGACTTGAAGCAGCGCATGCCGGTAAGAAATTTTGTCTGAAAATTTGGCGCCGACGCCATGTGACTGTGACGTATGGCATCAAAAAAAAGCAAGAGCGATTCCAGAGCAGTCGGATGAGTCAGCCAGCACAGCTTCTCAAGAGCAGCTGCACGAGCTCTGATGACGACACAGCTGTTTCACGATTGGCCGGATTCACCGCATGACAACAATTACATGTGTTTCGTGTTTATTCTGAAAACTTTAGTTCCACTAATGCTCACAAATCTGTATTTTTATAACAGGTAAAGCTCTTTCCATGTAGTCGCGATGCTATATTGTGTCATGTTTATCAAAATAAAACGGATAAAAAACGTATACCCCACTACATTGGTATTTAAATAATATATGCTTATGTTGAACTTTATTCTTGTACAACCAGAAGCTGTAAGCAGTACATAAAGTATTGAATGAAATGTCTCTGAAACATCAGTGTATTACTCAATTTACATTTATTTCACATTTACATTTATTTCACTTAAGCTGTGATAAAGTTTGCAAATGCAGTGCAAGCGTCACCCCATATGAAAAAAACCTGTATGTTTCATATACACCAACCATATATCTTCCTTACTCAAATCAGCCAGAATTTCCTTATGTGTTTCATATAAGTCTAATACATGTCATATACAAAATCAGACCGATTATGGCCACTTTCATACTAAAAAGCACACATAAAACTTATATGGGATTTTTAGGTCATATATGAATACTGCAAAATTCTTATACGAGTTTTACATGACAACAGTATGTAATAGTATATGATTTTAGTAGAAAATGTGTATGAATGTCAGTAAATTTCCTATACAAATCATTTAAAATTCTTGATTGAATCATATGCAAGTCATATAGGATTTATTTAAATTTTGCATCATTTGCTCATATGAATTTTATACAGATTTTATATGTTTCCACCTAATTCCTCATATCTCGACATATTATCTTACATGATTTCATAAAATATTACAATATCTCTGCATATACAAATCATATGATTTCAGTCAATTACTTGCACAAATTTACATTAGAAATACTTTTATTTCAACACAATCAACAAGACAATCAAATTATACTCCACAAGAGTAATTTAAAATTAAAACTTGATATCAAACTGAACTTTGTGAAGACAACACACACAAACCCCAACAACAACAACAACAACAACAACAACAACAAAATACCTTGAACACACTGTCATGGCTATCAATCATCAAACACCATTAAGGTTTTCAGATGTTTTTGTGTATTCTTCCCTCTAATTTCAGTAAGTTTGGCATTAATTGCTGTACCAATGCTGGCAGGCACCACATGAGGACACTTTCTGCAACATTGCTCCTGTGAGACAAACAAACAAAAGGCAAAACATTGCTGATGTTAGGAAGCAAAGTGGCCCACAGTCCATGACTACATATTAAGTTAGACAAATCAACAGCAGCATGTTTGGGGATCTGGACTTCCAAATAGAACCAAAAAGTTGCGAGTTTGACAGGAATTGCCACTATTGTGGCACTGAGCAAGACACTTAAAAGATTATTTCACTTTGAAATTAAAATTATCCCAAGCTTTACTCACCCTCAAGTCATCCTAGGTGTATATGACTTTATTCATTCTGATGAACATGATCTGAGAAATATTAATAAATATCCTGACGCATCCGAGCTTTATAATGGCAGTAATAGTGATCAATGACTATAAGGCTGAAGAAAGTGCTTCCATCCACATCCATCCATACTCCACACGACTCCAGGGGGTTAATAAAGGCCTTCTGAATCGAAGCTATACGTTTGTGTAAAAAAATATCCATATTTAAACAAGTTATGAAGTAAAATATCTAGCTTCTGCCTTCTTTATTCAACGTACAAAGAAAGTGTAAAACTCTTGCAGCTCACAAAGCTTACGCTACGTCCTACACCTTCCCTATTAAACTTACGGAAAAAGTGTAACTGACATGATCACAATTTACACTTTCTTCATAACTTGAATATGGATTGTGGTCTGGCAGAAGCTAAATATTTTACTTCATAACTTGTTAAATATATTTTTCTTACACAAACGCATCGCTTCGCTTCAGAAGGTCTTTATTAACCCCCTGAGCCGTGTGGAGTACGTTTATGATGTATGGAGGCACTCTTTTCAGCTTATACTCATTGATCCCGTTCACTGCCATTATAAAGCTTGGATGCGTCAGAATATTTATTAATATTTCTCAGATTGTGTTCATCAGAAAGAAGAAAGTCATATACACCAAGAATGGCTTGAGGGTGAGTAAAGCTGGGGCTAATTTTCATTTCAAACTGAACTAATCCTTTAACCTAAACTTACTCCAACTGGATCACTTTGAATATAGTAATAATAACAACAGGGTTTCAGCACTTCATTGACTTGATAGACTAGTACACTACCTGTTCTGTTGGAAGGGCTCTGTAATTACTCTGTGGCAAATCCTGTCCCATCTTCCAAGTCATGTGACTGATGCTGACGAACACTGAGACTTCAGGGCCATCTTCACTTCATTTATCAGATTTGGTAGCTCTAGCAACAAAGATATAGCAAAATAAAATATGATAAAGCAATCTCTTACACCTATTTACCAACTCGACTGCCTCCTATGTGTACATATGGTCATCTAAGCTGATGAATTTAATGTTAGTGATGCATTTTCAAAGCCATCATGCTAGACATTAGAGGTTGGATAACTTTCAGGTTTCTTGTCATATACTTGATAATAATGCAATTAATTACCAATAATTATTAAGTTCTTTGTCTTAACTTTACATAGCAAGTTGAATAATAATATTGAAACAATAGCAGTTCTACAATAATTTAAAAGTTAAGTGTAAAGACAGAAAAAAAACTACTAAAATAAACCACCAAACAGTTTGATAGCTGGCTGCTGATTCACCAAACAGTAAAATAACTAATACGTGCATTTTTTCTTACTTTTTTGTTGTCATTTCTCAATTTTTCTGTTTTCCTCCATTATTTCAGCCTCTTCCGAGTCTCTGTTGAGGTTGTGCTTGATACTCATCAACAGTCATTCATTTCTCTGTGGTTTGGGAATCACTGTCCTTTTCCTTTGGGTCTGTCAAGGAACAAGAAACAAGAGATGGAAATGATACGCATTCATTTTCTTAGATTTTTGTCTTCTTACCTCAATAAATGTAAACAGATGAATATATAAAATGACTGTACCTGAAGGGGAGGGAGGCAGATGTTAATACGTTTTTAAGGGTCCACAATTATGCACATACACACTAGTAATTAATGATTAACTTAACATACAGGCTAGTAAGGGCATATTAGCCATTAATTAAGATTTATTAAACATTTGAAGGATCCACATTCATGCAAAAACAAACAAAAATAAGCTAGTAATTAATGATTAACTGAATGTACAGTAAACGCCCTTTAGTCATTATTTAGCAAACCATATATTATTTTTGATTCAGACATTACCATAAATCATATGAATATCTCAAATTGACACAATCAAATTAAACATTAATAGGCAGTTATTAAACACACCGACACTCATATATCACTCTTTATCTCATTTCATGACACAATTATCATGTTTACGCGTGTTAGCTTTAGCCCATGTGCTAATCAGTTCAGCTCGCGCGGTGTGCACGCGGCCTACCGTAACTTACTCAAAACGGCTCAGAATTAATTATTTTAGAAACTTCGACATGTTATTTACATTATATTCGGATTAATATCTGAAATTTCGCTCACTAAAGCAGAACAGAATCATATCTTTATTCACACAAGGAAGATTACTCACAGTGCTTCAACACGCTGGGATCCGCTCCGTCTCTCTCTTCTCTGTCTCCGGCGACAACACTTCAGACTGACGCATCGACTTCAAAAGCTCCACTTTCAGTGCATTCAATCACATTTCCAGTTAGATCAATGGATGTTCTGGAGAAACTGTCTGGTCCATCTGTGCTGATCTGCTCTGACTCTCTCTCTCATCTGCTCACGCTGAAAGCAGCGCCGGCGCGACCAGTGGGCGGGACTTATGAATGCGCCGCTACTATTGGCTCTTAGGGGTGTCTCTCACTGCAGCACGATCAGTGATTGGATGAATCTCTTTTTCTTCTAGATTTTGTTTCCTTTTCTTAACTTTTTTCTCTTTGCTGGTAGCATAGGTTACCAGGGTTACACCAATTAGCCAACTATTTTTTAAAAATTGCTATATGGCTGGCTTAAAATGAACCCAAAATAGTTGGGAAATTAAAAACCAGATGCAATTAGAGAATGAATGTTGATTAGTAAGCTTTAATATTTTATTAATATAAATTTAATAGTTTAATAGTTTATTAATATAAATGTATTAATAAGCTATTTAATAAATGTTTATTGTTTAATAATTATTCATTGAACATTAATAAATGTTCATTTCCAACATACTTTGGGTTAATTTTAATTAAGCAATACAGTAATTTTTAAACCATAGTTGAGTTAAATAAAACTACCCAGCAGGTTGGGCAAACATTTAACCCTACCGCTGGGTTAAAACAACCCAATTGCTGGGTTTGTCTATTTTCAACCCAACTTGGGTTGTTTTTAACCCAGCATTTTTTAGAGTGTAGTTCATTTGTGCTTGTAAACTTCTTCCTTGCTGTTTTTTTTTTCCTGCATAGTGGCTGAATTCTTGATTTTCTTGATATTTCACATTTGCAAAAACTTGCTGTTTTATAGTCACACTGGTGTAATGTGTCTGTTTTGCACTCTTGATATTTTAGAGCGTGACCCCTTCATTGCTGTGCACTTTTTCTGTACAATGGTTGATTTGTAGTTTGTACCACCAAAAGATTCTCAGAGTTTTTGTGTTTTTTCGTATTTCCCATTAATTTCCTATGGTGGTCATTTGGCCACAAAGGAGCCAAGTGTGACTTTTTCCCTGACCCTTTAAAATATCTGAATCATGTCCATGATTTTTGTGTTCACATAGGCTAGCTAATGCGACTAAAGTCACCAAGTGTCATCCCACGTTAAAATGTTAATTTAATTAATTAGTTTTGTAATTAAAATGTTAATTTTGTAATTAATATATGTGCTTGCGTCTAGTTTATATGTGTTTCATCTGAGATTGAAAGTCTATGATTATACATTATATGACTGTGATTGACAGGCGTAGGGCTCCACTTAGGACAAGATAAGAGCGAGGGCATGAGTGAAGTACAGCCTTATACTGATGCACTATTCATAGGCCTATTAAATTTGTATTATTTACCTGTTTTTACATCATGAAAATCTGTAAGACTTTAGTTATATCTTGGACATATATGACATATAGGATTGAAAATACATAAATATTATGCAATTTGTATATGCGTTTTTTGCAGCATATATGTCCCTTATAATATTCTGTTAGAACATATAAGAATCACAGATGTTTTTAACAAAACTTTTCCATATGGGACTACGAGAAGCAAAAAGTGTCCGACTTCATGTCTCCGTATTCAGCTCCTCCTTGCCTGCATGCGGCTACTCTCGCCAATCGGTTGCATCCAGCCGCAGCCGATGTCAAACACACCTAATATAGTGTTAGGGGAAGGGCCATGCTTGGTGGCTCCAGTGCGTCATAGAGCCCAAAAAATCCTGACATTTTAGTTTAATGGTCTACTCCACAATTCAGTACTACATAGTTCACAGACTTTGTAATGTGTTTCAGCAATACATTCGAAACATGTAAAATGTGTTTAGAAACAATTCTCAGAATTGACTACACAGACTTTAAAGCTGTAAGAATAAAATATCAGGTAGCCTATATACCTTCGGCCCCTTTCTCTCTCTCTCTCTCTCTCTCTCTCTCTCTCTGTCTTCTTTTTTTGCTCGTTTTTAATGCTCGAATGACAAAAACATAAAGAACATTGCCAAGGGATTACATAAATAGCCTACGTGAATACCATCAATAGATGGATTCTACATAATTAACAATGCACACACACACACCTTACATCAATTTGGGAATAGTTACAGTTAAATATAAAAAAGGGGGAGAAAGAAAAAGATAACTGAAGGATGGCATTATGATGGGATAAAAACCAATAGAAAGTTATAAAAAAAAATAAAAAAAAACCTGATCTTAGTCCGTTTCATTTGATGCCTTTTTGTCTGATGCCTTTTAATCTGAGGTTGTTTCATCTGATGCAGAATTGTACCAGACCTGACACCTGACGTTGTTTTTCCTGAGGCGCGATGCCGGTTTATCCAATGACTGAAGCCTTTTAGTCTGAGGCGTGACGTCTTTTTGTTGTATGACTGAGGTCTGAGGATGTTCTAAAATGTACACCGTACATAAGTGTAGATGTCATTTTTTTTACAATGTAACAAGTACATTGGGTGTTATGGGAAGTATTCCCGGTTCCTGTTGACATCATTTATGCAGCCTAATAATCCTTTAATGTATTTGAATTTGAAGTAGTTCAAACTTGAACATCATTTGAACATTG
Source organism: Ancherythroculter nigrocauda (assembly GCA_036281575.1). NCBI lineage: Eukaryota > Metazoa > Chordata > Actinopteri > Cypriniformes > Xenocyprididae > Ancherythroculter > Ancherythroculter nigrocauda. Next base: position 35,487,758 of record VTFQ01000005.1, read on the forward strand.
TTTCTTGTTCAACAGATTGAGATGTGATACATTTATCAAAAGTCTCTCAAGTGAACTTACTTGCTAGCTCTGTGAAACATAAGAGAAAATTATGACAGGGTTACAGAACTGACACAATTGTGTATGTCTAATTCATGATTATTTTCAAAAGGAACCCACAAAACAGGCCTACAGTGACATTTGTAATAGCTTTCACTGCATTTTGCAACCCAAAATATTACTAACATAGTCAGCTAACACGCACAGACTGTGTTATTATTTCAAAGTAAAATTCTGAATATACTGTATTATTTGTAACAGTGCTGTTAGAGTAGAGACTGAAAGATAAACCTACATAGAGACATATTGGAAGGGGGAGGGTTTTAGTGATACAGACATATAAGAAGAACAGATCCAAGTAGAGTGCCAGTGAAGTCTGAAACTGAAAATAAAACTATCTCAGCTGACTTGTGTGCAAGACTGCGTGGTGAGCAGTGAAAGCACGCCATTGCTTGTCCATTCACCTCCCTTCACCCCCACCCCCATTTTCAGGATCACTGCCTAGAAATAACATGTTTATGCTGTGGTGTACAGATGTGCTCTCTTCTCTCCAAACCCTCACATAGCCATAGCCTGCACTCTCAAAAGCAGACTTTTCCCATGAGATCCCACTGTGAAGATGATCCATATTGTTGTCATTGTTGTTATCATTGCTATTGTTGTTCCAACAAGATTTCCCATAGCTAGTGCCACCCACCCTAGGCTGGGGTCTCACTTCCTGGGCAGAAAAATGGATGTCCAGACACTCAGGATAATCCATCATGCACTGAAAGCAGAGGTCACACAGGAAATGAATGCAGGTAAGACCTGTCTCCTTTATGGAGATGCTTTCTGCACCCAACAGAAAAACAAAAAAAAAACAAAAAAAAAAACGGAGGGCTTCAAAATGAGTGTTGAAGTTGTTGGATCTGGAATTGGACTGGGAAGTCCCACTCTGAAATCACAGAAAGTTTTGACATTGCCACAAGGGTGTCCTGTGTCTTTCAGGGAGAGTCAGTTTGAAATGTGCCTTTGTTCTCTAGTTGAAGGACTACAGAGTAGACCTTATCCTTTTCATCTCAAACTGAATTTATTGTCCCTGGAAACACTACAGGCATGTGAAGAGAAAGAGGCAGTTTTTTTCTTTATCTTTTTAGCTCTTTTAAACAGAAAAAAATGTTTATATATATGTTCAAGCTGGGGTTTTTTTTCAATGAAAGTAGATGGTGATGTAAGCAAAAAAGAAACAAAGAAACAAACAACAACAAAAAAGCTCAGAATCTCCTGTTACTCACATTTAATCTTTACTCACTCTTTTAAAAAATTCTAAATTATCCATAAATGTTTTTAAAACATTCAGTTAACACAAGCTGTCTTTTGAAAAAATATGACAACTGTCTGTGATGAACATAAATGAGATAAATGAGATTTAATACTGAAACTCTATTCTTTGTTTCAGAAACCTGTTGCATGAAGCTGGTTTCATTCGCTACCGCAAGTAAGTTTGAGATTAGTTTGTTTTTTTGGGGCTCAAAAAGGTGGATTAGTTTTAAGCAGTGTTCACCGCCATGGTAACTTGCGCTACACGACTAACCTGCTCCAGAGCAGGTTTTATTCTGGGTTAGAGAACCCAGATCAAAACTGGACCAATCAGCTATGATGTGATGTGATTTATGTATGTATGTGTGTGTGTGTGTGTGTGTGTGTGTATATATATATATAACACACACACACACACGCACACACACACACACACTATCATTCAAAATTTTGAGATCGGTAAGATTTTTAATGTTTTTAAAAGAAGTTTAGTCTGCTCACCAGGCTGCATTTATTTAATAAAAAATTCAGTAAAAACACTAATATTTTGAAATATTATTACAATTGTCCGGGACAATCACATCACATCACAGCTGACTAGTCCAGCTTTGATGAGACTAACCCAGAATAAAACCTGCTCTGTTTTGTAGAATTCAGTCAAATGTAAAAAATAAGTGACCTATAGCAGTGTTTCCCAACCACTGTGCTGCGGTACACTAGTGTGCCATGACAGGTTGTCAGTTGTGCTGTGGATAATTACCAAATGCCAAAAAAAATAAAAAAATAAAATAAAATAAAATTAATGCTACACAGTTAAGAATATATCGTCGATGTCAGGCAGAATTACACTATATTGCCAAAAGTTTTGGGACGCCTACCTTTACGTGCACATGAACTTTAATGACATCCCATTCTTAATCCATAGGGTTAAATATGGAGTTGGCCTACCCTTTGCAGCTATAACAGCCTCAACTCTTCTGGGAAGGCTTTCCACAAGGTTTAGGAGTGTGTTTATGGGAATTTTTGACCATTCTTTTAGAAGCACATTTGTGAGGTCAGGCACTGATGTTGGACGAGAAGGCCTGGCTCACAGTCTCCACCCTAATTCATCCCAAAGGTGTTCTATCCGGCTGAGGTCAAAACTCTGTGCAGGCCAGTCAAGTTCCTCCACACCAAACTAGAGGTCTGCACTAGACAGTTTTTTTCATCCCGCTCCCGCAAGGTTTTATTTCCGCATGCACCCGCTCCTGCCTAAAATTCACTCTGTGTTCACCCGCTATCCACATATAGTGATTTTCTTCCCAACCCAACGGGTCCTGCTAAATTTAGATCATTTCCAGAATCTCGCGTTTAAACTTCCCCCAAAGAAAGAGAGTGATTGGTGATAACAAATATAAAATGTTGCATAGCATATACAAGATTTTTATTTGTTATTTGTCTTATAATGCTGTTAACACCCTAAAAAAATGTCAGAGAAAAAATGTCACAAAGAATAATAGGCTAAATATCACAGAGAAAAATAGGTTAAATTAAATAGCCTACAACATGTCCCTCAAAACTATAGGCTAAGCCAAAAATACATAAACGAAAACTGTTGGCTTACTAGCTATACTGCAAAATGAAATATTTTTTAACATCCACGCAAGAACAGAATAACCTAGAATGACTGACGACATTTCAGAACGTCTCTCCTCCAAAATCCGATCACAAAAGTTGAATGTTCTCTGAAGGTGCACTCACGCAGACCTCTAATGCAAAGAACATATCTTGCCAGGTTTCTCAGGAAAGGGAACTGGGACTGTGTGAAGGCCACCACTGCAGAAAGTTTTGTTCACTTCAAGTTCAAGCACAGGTGCGCTGATGTCAAAGCATCTCGGGAGCAACCAGGTTATTGTCAGACCACCCGCTCCTGCCTAAAGTACATTATAGTTACCGACCGCAATCTGCCTTTCATTCAAAATTTAATCCCGTGCAGCAAGAAATCATATCGGGTCCCTCGAATACAGACCTCTACACCAAACTCACACATCCATGTCTTTATGGACCTTGCTTTGTGCATTGGTGTGGAGTCATGTTGAAACAGGATGGGATCATCCCCAAACTGTTCCCACAAAGTTGGGAGCATGAAATTGTCCAACATTTCTTGGTATGCTGAAGCATTAAGAGTACCTTTCACTGGAATCAAGGGGCCAAGCCCAACCCCTGAAAAACAACCCCACACCATAATCCCCCCTCCACCAAACTTTACACTTGGCACAATGCAGTCAGGCAAGTACCGTTCTCCTGGCAACTGCCAAACCGAGACTCATCCATCGGATTGCCAGACAGAGAAGTGTGATTCGATACTCCAGAGAACACATCTCCACTGCTCTAGAGTCCAATGGCGGAGTGCTTTACACCACTGCATCAGACGCTTTGCATTGCACTTGGTGATGTAAGGCTTGGATGCAGCTGCTCGGCCATGGAAACCTATTCCATGAAGCTCTCTACGCACTGTTCTTGAGCTAATCTGAAGGCCACATGAAGTTTGGAGGTCTGTGGCTATTGACTCTGCAGAAAGTTGGCGACTTCTGCGCACTCTGCGCCTCAGCATGCGCTGACCCCGCTCTGTGATTTTCCGTGGCCTACCTCTTCGTGGCTGAGTTGTTGTTGTTCCCAATTGCATCCACTTTGTTATGAAACCTCTAACAGTTGACCGTGGAATATTTAGTAGTGAGGAAATTTCACAAATGGACTTGCACAGGTGGCAACCTATCACAGTACCACGTTTGAATTCACTGAACTCCTGAAAGCGACCCATTCTTTCACAAATGTTTGTAGAAGCAGTCTGCATGCCTAGGTGCTTGATTTTATATACCTGTGGCCTTGGAAGTGTTTGGAACACCTGAATTCAATGATTTGGAGGGGTTTCCCAATACTTTTGACAATATAGTGTATATTTCCTCATTTTTGTTTTATTTTATTTTTAAAAAAAAATCAATGCTAGTGGTCACCCTTTAGGCCTTTATTTGGGTTTTACAAATATTTAGCGAATTAAAAGGATTTTAAAGAGCTTGTGACAAAACATTGTAACTCCATTGGATCCTTAAACTGTCAGCCCAACCTCATAAATCTGCACTACCTCTATCGTGAATGAAGTGCCGCATGCAGTTTGGAGATCTCTGCTGCTTTGCAATGCAAAGGTAAATAAAGATCTGATGTTTGAAAAAAAAAAGTACAATGTTTTGCTCAAGAAACACTATGTCTATAAAGGCTAATGTTTTATGTATTTGAAGAGCAGAGAAGAGTCTTCATCTGATATTTTCCATCTAGTTGTAGCCAATATGCTATGCTATAGAGGATGTAAATTAAATATAGCCTTAATATTAAATAATCAAATTTAACATAGCACAATTTGATTTGCTATAGAATAAGTAATAGAATAATAAGACCAAAGATTGCCCGTGTTACAGGTACGCTGGTGCAGAGATGAGGCAGATACGGATTTCCACAAATATAGAACCACTTTAATTAACTCAGGCAAGGAACACCAAAACATACATTCAACACAACAGAGAACGGACAGGGAGTGAAGGGAGTGAGTCCATTATATGGGGAGTGCTGACGAGGAGGTCCAGGTGAAGATGATCTGTGATGATGGGGAGATGACGAGGGAAGAGAGTGCAGGTGTGGAGAACAGGAGGATCATGGGAATAGTAGTCCAGGGAGACAGGGGATCTGTGACAGCCGTTTTATGTACCCAAAATGAATTATATCTCGTTTAACCACTAAAGACAGAGCGGCATTAAAGACACAGCACTGGCCAAGATTAAGCTGTTCTCTGCGGTTACATGACCCCTGAATGGCCGCAGATAGCCTGGAGCTCACATCTCAGAAAACGTCTAAACAAATTGTAAAATAGGTGCTATGATTAAATATAAGTCACATATTTCAGGTCTAAACAACTACATTCTCGCCTAAAAAACTCACAGTTCGTGGTACAACAAGTGTAGTATTCGCAAAAATTATGGAGGATTTGCTCGACCGCCATGACAGTTGCTTTAAGCAGAGTGATACAAATGGTGAAAAGGTAGAAGTGCTGTTATCACTAAAATATTGCATGGCTATCAGCCAATCAGATTATATATATGCGAAGGGATGCGTTTTTTTTTAAGAAAAGTATCCATATTTAAAACTTTATAAATTCAAATAACTAGCTTCTGGCAGACGATGTACGCATACTGCACACGTCGATTCAGGCGGAAGAGCAACCTTTGACCCCACGCAATGACGAATGCGGAGGCACAGAGGAAAGAGCAAAACAAAACACCAGTCACAAATTAGAAGTCTAAAATGAAATTTTAAAGAGAAATGTCGGAGGATTTCGATATAAGAGGAGCATGAGTTTATTACACAGCCCTATTTGTTTGAACTGTGAGAGGCTCCGACATCCTGCGTTATACATCGCGTCACGGGTTACTCATTTGGCGCAAGTCAACTTGCGCATTCTGCATACGGTCATCTGCCAGAAGCTAGTTATTTGAATTTCTAAATTTTTAAATATGGATATTTTTTCTTACAAAAATGCATCCTTTCACTTCAAAATGCCTTTATTAACCCTGTGGAGTATTTTTAAATATATCTCAGATTGTGTTCATCTGAAAGAAGATAGTCATACACATCTAGGATGGCTTGAGGGTGAGTAAATCATGGGATCATTTTCATTTTTGGGTGAACTATCCCTTTAAATATCCTAATTGAACTAAGGCCTAATCCTGGCTTAGGCTAAGCCCTGTCTTACCCCTTTTCCACCAAGGTAGTTTGAGTGCTGGTTCAGAGCCAGAGCCTAGTTTCAAATCAGTTCTTTGTCTTTCGACGTCCAAAGCACCAGCTCTGAACCAGGAAAAGTGGTTCATAAGCTAATCGAGCTAATAGCAGCATGACTGTAATCTCCGTCTATACAAATTACGGCGACCTGCATGAATGTGTTGGATTTGCCGTGTTTGCATGCCAATGTAGGTTCGCAAAGCCATGAGCATCAATAGTAATGCACCATCCACCATTGTTGATGGAAGGCTTGCGGACCTATCAGCGTGTGACATCAGAGTCCTGCGGTTGCGCTTGTAGAGCATACGACTCCTTGTGCCTTTGGATTGCTCTCACAGTGCTTTTATGTCATGCGCTGATCGGTCTGCGAGAAGCCGATGCACCTTGAACAAGCTTGGTGTGTTTGACCAAGCTTAGCGTTGCTGTGAAAGATGAGATGAATACATTGACGTATGACCTGGCTCCATGCTGGCTCTCTAGCCCGTGGAAAGGCAAACCGGTTCTTATAAGGCTTGTCAGTTGAACCAACCCAGAACCGGCAATAGCACTGGCTCTGAACTAGCACCCAGTTCGTACTGGTAGAAAAGGGGTATCTGTGAAACTGGGCCTTAATGTTTTAGAAATAAAATGTTGATCATTGAATGTTTATTTAAAAATCAGTATCAAATGCAAAAATTTGATACTACACAAGTACAAGTACTTTTTTGCAATCATATCTTGAATTTTGTGGGCATTTGTAGTAGACTTGTAAACTTTGTTCAATTGTTTGTTCATGCAACAGGACTCAGGAAGTCACTTTTTTTTTGTAAATTCTCTTGTCAGATTGTGTGTCAGAATTGTACGTCGTGTTTGACTGATTTTGTTTAGATGGTGTCACGGTATGCACACAAACAAGATGGTAAATCCAAGCGCAGCATTTATTGGGTAATCCACAGTCATATATCCAAAACAGGCAGGGGTCAAGATCCAGATATCAGTCCACAAAAACAAAAAGCCAGAGATACAAAAAGGTGCACGTAACAAAACATTAACAAACCACAAACAAGGACAGAAACAACTGAGACTAAATAGACAGAACTAATGAGCAAACGCAAAACAGCTGAGTGCAATGACATGAGATAAGTCCAGGAGGTGAGTATGGGAAATGAAGTCCAAAACAGTGAAACAAGAGTCCACGTTGGAGTGCTCTCTAGTGGCTAAATGGGGCACTCCAACTCATGATCATGACAATACCCCCTCCTTACGGAGCGGCTACCAGACGCTCCATGAGAAAAACAAAAAAAACAAAAAACAAAAACAACTCTCAGGAGGGAGGTGGACTGGAGGAGGACTGGAGGAGGACCAGGGGGAGGGATGGCGGGCCAGGACCAGAGCCCCCAACCGAAGGCCAGGGGGGAGCCGGAGGAACAGACCACACGTCGGCAGGACAGCGGCAGGACAGAAGGCCTGGGTGGCGCCAGCAGGGCAAGACGTTTGGGCAGCAGGGCTGGGCGCTTCGTTGGCGCCGGCAAGGCAGGGCGCTTCGTTGGCGCCGGCAGGGCAATGCGCTTAGTAAAACAGAGAACAACCTCTGGAACGGACTCACTGGCTGGAGCGGTCTCTCTGGCTGGAGCGGACTCACTGGCTGGAGCGGACTCACTGGCTGGAGCGAGCTCTGGAGCAGACTCACTAGCTGGAGCGGACTCACTGGCTGGAGCGGACTCACTGGCTGGAGCGGGCTCTGGAGCGGACTCACTGGCTGGAGCGGGCTCTGGAGCGGACTCACTGGCTGGAGCGGGCTCACTGGCTGGAGCGGGCTCTGGGGAGGCCTCTAGGTCTTGAGGGATGGAAGCCTTCCTCCTCCTCTTCCTCCTTTTTCGGGTATGAAGAGGAGACTCAGTGCCCACCTCCTCTGTGGCCTCTGGAACGGATTCACGGGCTGGAGTGAACTGATGGACTGGAGCGGACTCACGGGCTGGAGCGGCCTCTGGCTGAGCAGGTGTTGCCCAATGGACTCTATGGCCGAGATATTTAACAAAGCCCCAAAAATCCAGAATCTGAAGCCCCTCCAACTCCCACTGAAGCAGAGGGTCAGAGGCATTCGTTAAAAATCCCCTTTAGCGCCTCATCGTTATAGCCCAGCCCCACCGTCCTCGTCCAGAAGGACTGGGCAAAGCACCCTACCTCCCAGCCATCTTGACATTGGGCCGTCAATGCCTGAACCCGAGCCATCCGCTCCCTCATAGTGACCGGCGGAGGAATCCGGAAGCTCATGCTGCTGGATCTAATAATGGTGGTTTGTTCTGTCACGGTATGCACACAAACAAGATGGTAAATCCAAGCGCAGCATTTATTGGGTAATCCACAGTCGTATATCCAAAACAGGCAGGGGTCAAGATCCAGATATCAGTCCACAAAAACAAAAAGCCAGAGATACAAAAAGGTGCACGTAACAAAACATTAACAAACCACAAACAAGGACAGAAACAACTGAGACTAAATAGACAGAACTAATGAGCAAACACAAAACAGCTGAGTGCAATGACATGAGATAACAAGTCCAGGAGGTGAGTATGGGAAATGAAGTCCAAAACAGTGAAACCCATGTTGGAGTGCCCTCTAGTGGCTAAATGGGGCACTCCAACTCATGATCATGACAGATGGGCAAGCAATTTAGGAGACGTGTGCCACCGTGCCCCACTTACGGGTGATGACTCACACAATGGCAGCCACAGTGCTTAGCTCTCCAGTGTTTGTACTTTTTTTGTTAGTTTTTCCTATTTTTTGTTTTTCAAACATGATCAGTTTTACCAGGGATGAACTGCTGAACATTCGGCAGTACACACCACAAAATCTTTTACCGGATTTCTTTTATTTAGATGTTTTGTTGAATGTTGTAGTCGGCGGAGCGGCAGCGCTGTTTAGATACTTCAGGACGCGCAGACGGGGGAAGTGTGCCGGCATAAAGCTCAGACAGTGCTGATTAAGAAAGCCGCTGCCTAGCATCCATCTGGCAAATCTCCGCTCTCTACCCAACAAAACGGACAAACTCCTTCTGCTCTCCCGGACAAATAAGGATTTTTCTAACTCGGCTGCTTTGTGCTTCACGGAAACCTGGCTGAACGACGCCATTCCAGACAGCGTGTTAAGTCTGCCGGGCTTTCAGCTGTTTAGAGCCGCTTAGGACGCAGAATCAACGGGGAAATCACGCGGTGGCGGGATGTGCTTTTACATCAACGAAAGGTGGTGTTCAGATGTAACTGTGTTAAAAAAGATGTTCTGTCCCGATCTTGAAGCACTCTTCATTAACTGCAAACCGTTCTATTTGCCGCGGGAGTTTTGCTCTTTCATTCGGGTGAGCGTCTACATTCCTCCGCAAGCGCACGTGAGCTCGGCTTTACAGATATGTACACTGACACTCACAGAGAGTGAGCAACAACACCCAGACTCTGTTCTAATCATTCTCAGAGACTTTAATAAAGCGATTCTCTCACGTGAACTTCCAAAATACAGACAGCATGTTACTTGTCCCACCAGAGACAGTAATACACTGGATCACTGTTACACAGCAATAAAGTATGCATATCAATCTGTCCCACGGGCAGCTTTGGGGCTCTCTGATCACTGTTTAGTTCATCTCATACCGACTCATACCGATCTCATACCCTCGAATGGACTGATTGGAGTGTTTTTGAAGCTGCTGCCACCGAACTGGACGAGCTCACAGAGACTGTTACATCATATATCAGATTCTGTGAGGATTTGTGCATTCCTACAAAGACTCATTTAACTTACAACAACGACAAACCCTGGTTCACTGCAAAACTCAGCCAGCTCTGTCAGGCCAAAGAAGATGCTAACAGAAATGGCGACAGAGTCTTGTACAAACAGGCCAAATACACACTGGAAAAGGAGATCAGAGTGGCAAAGAGGAATTATTTCGATAAGCTTCGGAATCAGTTCTCTTCTAATGACATGGCTTCAGTGTGGAAAGGTCTGAAAGTCATCACCAATTACAAGACACCATCCCCCAGCTCTGTGAAGAATCAACAACTGGCAGACGATCTGAATGAGTTTTATTGCAGGTTTGAAAAAACATCATTCACACCTCCTGTAACCCCCATCTCTCCCACACCTGCAATTCAGTTCAGTGAAGATGACGTGCGCTGGGTCTTCAGAAAGAACAAGAAGCGTTTCACCAGCCTGTCTGAAAACCTGCGCTGACCAGCTGGCCCCCATCTGCACACAGATATTCAACAGATCACAGGAGCTGTGTGAAGTCCCCTCCTGCTTCAAACGCTCCACCATCATCCCTGTCCCAAAGAAACCCAAAATTACTGGACTTGACTACCAGTGACTACAGACCTGTGGCTCTAACATCTGTGGCCATGAAATCATTTGAAAGACTGGTTTTGGCTTATCTGAAGGACATCACTGGACCCTTACTGGACCCCCTGCAGTTTGCTTACCAAGCAAACAGGTCTGTGAATGATGAAGTCAATATGTGACTCCATTATGTTCTGCAGCATCTGGACAGACCAGGGACTTATGTGAGGATCCTGTTTGTGGACTTCAGCTCTGCTTTTAACACCATCATCCCATCACTCCTCCAGCCCAAATTAACTCAGCTCTCCGTGCCCAGCTCTGTCTGTCAGTGGATCACCAGCACAGGCATCAGCTACTGAGGCTGGGAAAATTCTCATCATTCTCATCTCATCTCATCTAGCACCCGCACCATCAGCACTGGCGCCCTTCATGGCTGTGTTCTCTCCCCACTGCTCTTCTCCCTGTACACCAATGACTGCACCTCTAAAGACCCCTCTGTCAAGCTCCTGAAGTTTGCAGATGACACCACACTGATCGGCCTCATCCAGGACGGTGACGAGTCTGCTTACAGACTGGAGGTTGAACAGCTGGCTGTCTGGTGTAGTCTTAACAACCTGGAGCTCAACACGCTCCAGACAGTGGAAATGATCGTGGACTTCAGGAGAAACCCCCCTGCTCTCCCCCCACTCACCATCATGAACAGCACTGTGACTGCAGTGGAGTCATTCAGGTTCCTGGGCACCACAATCTCCCAGGACCTGAAGTGGGACAACCACATTGAGTCCATTGTGAAAAAGACCCAGCAGAGGTTGTATTTCCTTCACCAGCTGAGGAAGTTCAACCTACCACAGGAGCTGCTGAAACAGTTTTACTCTGCCATCATTGAATCCATCCTCTGCACTTCTATATCTGCCTGGTTCAGCTCAGCTACCAAATCTGACCTCAGAAGACTACAGAGGGTAGTCCAGTCTGCTGAGCGAATCATTGGTACAACCCTCCCCACTCTCCAAGAACTGTACTTATCCAGAGTGAGAAAAAGGGCAAAGAAAATCACTCTGGACCCCTCACATCCAGCACACACCCTCTTTGAACTGTTGCCATCTGGTCGACGCTACAGAGCCCTGAGCACCAGAACGACCAGACACGAGAACAGTTTCTTCCCTCAAGCAATCCATCTCACGAACACTTGACAAACACGGAACACGGAACACGGAACACACAACACTATAATACATTATTTACTTAAAACACATACTTATTTATATTTCTAATTTGCACACATCATAACTGTACATATAAATTGTCTATATTATATATTGTTTTTTGCACTTTGTCTATCTTGTATATTTGTATATTTTTATTTTATTCTTTTTATTACCTGTGTCTTGTCTTGTCACTGTCACTCTGTTGCACTGTGGAGCTTCTGTCACTAAAACAAATTCCTAGTATGTGTAAACATACCTGGCAATAAAGCTCGTTCTGATTCTGATTTGGGATTGGAGCATGCTCGGAGTTCTTGTTGACTGTGTTCATTGTGAGCGTTCACAATAAGGAGCAATCTGTTTATGAAATGACCTGACCAGAATGAGTTATATTATTTTTTTATTATTTAAAGAAAGTTGTGGGAGAACTTCAGAACCTTCTTGATATTGCCAAGCATACAAAAAAGCATAAAACCCATCTCTCAACATTCCTGTATCCAGCAAGTGGAGAACATGGTGATGAAGAGAAGCACAGCTTGCAAGAGGTACTGTAGGATATCAATAGATCCACACATTTATGTATCATTATGTATGTGTATTGCACATTTATGTATAATTGTTTTTGGTCCATGAGGTGTGGCTGCTCTACCTGTACTACATTGGCTTCAAACACCTAGAGCCGTGCACTGCTGCAACCCACAAAATGTGAAAGATACTGTTATACTTGTCCCTGACTCCTGAAATCTGCCATAGCATGAAATTCACATTCATTTTGCTCTTCCTTCTGCTGTTGTTTTCATAAAATGGGTTTCACAACAGCATTCGTTGTGTTCATCCTCATTTCACTGCCATAGTCTTTAATGGCCGTTATGTGGACCCAGGGTTTAATTGTAGAAAGCGAAAGGGCCATCCATCACAGGCTTCTTTACAACATTTCTCCTATAGTGTCATCTCCAAGCCACCGGCAGCTTTGTTTTATAAGTGAAACCCATTAACAGCAGCGCTCCATAAAATTCTTGTTAAAACAGAGAGATCTAAATAGGCGGCGTTAAAATAACAGTCCAATCTCCTCAGCAACGACAATGTGTGTGTGTGTGTGTGTGTGTGTGTGTGTGTATGTGTGTGTGAGAGAGAGAGAGAGCAAAGAGAGGAGGAGGAGAGGAGGGGAGGAGAGGAGGGGGGGAGCAGAAAACAAGATTTTGCTCACCAACCACAGCTGTCCCTTTCTCTGAACTTCGCACATCTGTTGAGGTTGTTAACAACAAAAAAAAAATGATTCCACACCTTTCTCACCACCGTATTATTGTTTTTCCCCCCTACCCACTCTATCTGACCCCACCAGTTTCCTGCACATCAGGTCATAGCACTTTATATTCCATATGCAATTATGTTTGCAGAGGTGCTCGCCACTGTTGCTGGCCCAGGGAGTAAGAGTGAGTAAGACTTCTGTTCTGGAGTGTAGAAAAAGATAGCAAGGAAACACACTTTCTAGCTCAGGGGTGTCAAACTCATTTCCTGGAGGGCCAGAGTCCTAAAGAGTTTAATTCCAACCCTGTTTAAACACACATACCTGTGGTTTTAAAATAAGCATGAAGGACTTGATTAGCTGGATCAGGTGCATTTGACTAAGGTTGAATCTACCTTGTACCTTTAAAAGGTACAATTTTTGCACATTTGTCTGAGAGTGTAAGGGCCTGTAAAATGTCTGAGGTTATGACTGTAACACTGGTTCCCTGAGGGGAATGAGACGCAGTGTCATGGAGGTAACGCTATGGGGACGCCTTCATCATTACCAGTGTCTGAACATGTGTAACAAACATGCCAATCTTATTGGCAGACAGCAGTCCAAGATGTCACAAACAGAATGCCTGCAAAATACGTAATCAACCCTTGTCTGAAGGAGGCATGCAGTCAAACATTGTTTTGTTCCCCTCATTGTTTTGAACTCCATGACGCCACACTGAAGTTCCACTTCGAAAGGAAACATCTCAGGGAACAACTGTAACCCTGGTTCCCTGAGATGTTTCCTTTCGAAGTGGAACTTCAATGTGGCGACATGGAGTTGACACTATGGGAAACCAGTATCCACTCCTAATGCTGATGGAGTACCTGCCTCACTAGACTGTAGAAATGCAGACCATAGTGGGCACAGAATAACCCGACTCTACAAATCAATCAATCAATCAATCAATCAATCAATCAAGGTGCATCAACCCCCAGGGTGCAAAAACAATGTGCCTCATACTCTCGGATTTACAGACAAAGCTAGTCCCAGACTAAAATGCATTTTTGACTTTCGTTTTAACTGAAAGCAACCTGTACTAACAAATCTTAAAATATGGCAGTACCGTTGTTTTGTCTCAAGGTGCATACAAATAATGTTTTTCTAAGGCACGTTTATAAAACCTACTTAAATGCCCTAATCGAACTAAGGCCTAATCCTGGCTTAATCTAAGCCCTGTCTGTGAAACCGGGCCATAGGCTGCTCAGTGGAGCCACTCCCTAAGCTTAACTTCTATAATAGCCAGAGAAGGTGTTTCTGCTTCCATGATCTATTGTAAGAGATATCCCGGCTTTTACAACCTTCCTCCCTTGCAGGGCAGGTGAAAAACTTCAATACCTCAAGAGCAAACAAAGCTGTCAAATGCCTTGACAAAGCCCTCATTAATTAATTAACGGGTAATTAATGTAAACAGCAATTGGTTATTCTCTGACTCTTGACACTGCAAAAGCATCCTAAGCTACAGTTATGCTCATATTCATACCCCATGCAGAACATGCAACATTTTAATAATTTAAACAGAATAAGAGGGATCATAAAAATTGCATGTTATTTTTATTTATTACTGTCCTGAATAAGCCATTTCATATAACAGATGTTTACATACACTCCACAAGACAAAATAACTGAATTTATAAAAAATGTCCCTATTTAAAAATGTACATAACCTCTGAAGTGTCTGTGATTACCTGAATGATCCAGACTGTTTTCATGTTTTGTGATAGATTGTGTGTCACATGTTTGTCCTGACCAGTTAAACCGCCCACTGTTCTTCAGAAAAAAAAAAAAACCTGGTCCTGCACATTCTCAGGTTTTCCAGCATCTTCTGCATATTTGACACCATTCCAACAATGACTTTATGATTTTGAGGTCCATCATTTCACACTAAGGACAAGTGATGGACTCATACACAGTTATTACAAAAGGTGAAAACATGTATTGATACTCAAGAAGGAAACAATGCATTAGGAACAGGGGGTGTAAACTTTAACAGGAAGATGATGATGTGTACATTTTGTTTAATATTTTGTTTAAAGATCATATGTTTTCTCTTTTAGTACTGCTCTTCAAAATATAATACTTCCATGTTTCCCAGAAGACAAAATAATTAAAAATTTAAATAAAGTTTACACACCCCAGCTCTTAATGCATTGTGTTGCATCAAAAAAAAAATCTGCATTTTTTCCTTCAAGAAATACGGTGGAAAACTGATGTTGTTAAAAACAATAAGCAGAGGAAGTCCTATGTTCCTATGTTTGGTGGACCCTTTGTGTTACATACCTTATTAGTATTCTAAAGTATTTAGATTAAGTTACAAAACTTGTATAATCTAATGAAATATGTTACAAATGACTTTTTAAAGCATGTAATTTTTAATCTGTAGTGAAAAACATTTTAAAAGTAACCTTCCCAGCCCTGCCTAAAACCTCAGACCTACCACCATTTATAAGGGGGAGAATATAGCACTTGATTTATCAAAAGGGATGCAAATACACAAGGAGCATAGAGCAAAGGCTCAACCCCTCAGAAAGCCTACATATTTACCATAAATCCATAGGGTAATGTGTATTATTCTATGTGCCCCAAGGAAGACACAGGGGAGCTCAGGCCCTACTTAAAGGTAGGTATCCCTTCTTCAAGACCCATACATTTTTATATGGGGAGGGAGGTAAACAACACAAGAAGTTGTATGGTGCCTTCATGAAAGTGAAACTGACGTGTAGCCAGGTATGATGTCTTATTCCCGGAATTTGTGCTATGCATTTCACCCATCCAGTTGCACCTACACAGCAGTGAGTTTTGAACACACACCCCGTGAACACACACACCAGCCATTTTTTTTGCTGCGGTGCCCAGGGAGAGATTGGGCATTAGGTGCCTTGATCAAGGGCACCTCAGTTGTGGTTAATGAGAGTGGAAGAGAGCCCCCACCAACATTTCCTGCCACTACTGAGACTCGAACCCATGACTGACTTACAAGTCCGACTCTTTAACCATTAGGCCACAACTGCACAACTTCATCTTACTCTTCCGAACTATGGAAGCCCATTCACTATGTTAGCCATAGAGAGAGATTAAAGCAGGGCATATATATAGTATGGATACTATTACCTGGGTTCCCACCCAAGGGTGCCTCTGAGGAGCTTAAATCCTATTTTAAAACCCCCAAAATATTAGAGGGGAGGACAGCTTATCCCTACTTTAATGAATTACCTCCATCCAAGGAGAGCAACACACTTTCTCTAGAGAAGTGATAAAAAGGCAGGAACGATCGTACAATCCCAACCTCCTTGCTCCATCCTATAGAAACTTAGAACAGTCTTTAAAGGTAGCTTGTGAAATGCCGTCTTTGTAGACCAGCATTACAGGCCACCAACTTCAAAGAAAAGCAGGGACCGATTAGGCATTGTCCATTTGCTCTCATTACCTACGCTGAAACCATAGGAAGCTCTAAGAATCAGGGAGGAAATAGCTATAAATGTGCATCCTTTGTCAAGGGGAGCTAACCCCACAGTATTTGTTTAGGGAAGGGTGAGAGAGACTGAGAAACATATAGCTCTAGTCTTCAAGCAGCTACACAAGTCTTCTCCAAGAACCTCCCAGAGACAAGTCAGAAGGCTTAGAGGAGGTAGAAGGTCTGGACTTTGCTTTACGGGGGGATAATTCTCCTGAAAGCAGCAGACTGCACCTTTGTCTCCTTCAATCTCTCCAACACCGTGTAGGATTATTCCTGAATGAAGCCCACTAAATGACCAAAAACTCCACATTCCAAAGATCGAAGAGAATCAACCCATTCCCCCATGAGCCATTCATGAGCCATAAAATTGCTGAAAGATCCTGTTCTCCAATTTCTGCCATTTGGAGACCATTGATTGTAAAGACAGATCAAAAAGACTCTCTCTCACTTTGCTGACTTTAAGAAAACAGATGGATCAGCAAACACCAGGACACAAGGTGTAAATTCCCACTGTTATCAGGAAACTCGGACGTGCGACACATCTCGAGGTGAAAGTCACAGCAGGCTACCACGGGAATCACCTACAGGAAACATTCTCCTTGCCCAACTTTGCATTTCAAAAGACATTCCAAAGTTCTCCTGGCAGACAAGGAAGCCACTCTCTT
Organism: Ancherythroculter nigrocauda; assembly: GCA_036281575.1. NCBI lineage: Eukaryota > Metazoa > Chordata > Actinopteri > Cypriniformes > Xenocyprididae > Ancherythroculter > Ancherythroculter nigrocauda. Next base: position 35,504,813 of record VTFQ01000005.1, read on the forward strand.
TGTTTTAAACAGAAACAATTTAAGAAATACTGCCAAAGATATGAACTGATCACAAGAAGTAGCCTCTAACATATCATTTGTATTGAGCATGCTTTATTTTGTTCATGGAACCTGTGTAATTCTTTCTGTGTGTTTTAAATACTGATTACAGGTAAATTTGAAGAAAATCTACCTCAATTACAGAAAGTGTGTACTGTTTGGTATGGTTGTGACAGATCAATGCTTTCCAGTATTTTGATGCAAAATTGATTTATGTAAGATGTACGACTTTTGAACCAGCAAAGTTAACCTCTCAAAGTTCTGACCAATTCCTAAAAGTTTGAAAACAAAGGACTGTAAGGACATTATGCTAATTACATACAAGAACAGAGGAATTGGGTGTAGGACCTGCCCAAAACCATATCTGATTGGCTAAAACAATCGGAAAGGCGGAACCAACAAACCGTTCAAAACTCAATACCGCGCATTGTGTTTTTGCTTTTGCCTTCGTGTGCTTTTCACCTTGGCCTTGACGCCTTGGCGAGTCGTCGTGGACCAACCATCATCCTGACTGCACGATAAACCTCTTCAAGAACTCACTCAAAACCCTGCAAGAACCGTCGTTGAACTTCGTATACGAGGACACTCTCAAAGTCATTTGTTTCCAGCAACTCATTGAGACACCGAGAGACACCCACGCAGCAACGCGTAAACCCTGCAACTATTCAACGAAGACTCCATTTCCTGCAAAGCCAATTATTTCCCCACAGCACGTCGTCCTGCAGAAGTCTTGACCAAGCAATGCTGCTTCCTTCAACTCCGTCATGAAAGGAACATGCGCTTACAGGAGCAGCCAACGCAAGTAACACAGGTCTCCTAATTTTCCTGAGCTGGTGCAATTTTATTAAGCAAATGAAACTACGGTTGAATTGCTAGTGTATTAATTCTCTCAGGTTACGGTCAAAGAAAATAGTTAAAACTAGACAATTGGGGAACCCATTCACCTGAAGACAATAATCATCATATAATCATATAAACAACATAATAATCATTTCCCTGTAACTGAATGAATGAGTGTGTGTGTGTGTTTGTGCGCATATGTTTTTCGTTAGATTAGTTTGTGTGTAGTAGATTAGTTCAATAAAGTCTTGTTTGATTTTTCACGCATACAAGTGTCTTGTGCTGTGGTTACCAAATTGCTGCCTTAAACTAAAGATCTTGCTACCTTTGCTTATATCAGTAATCATAATTAAAATATTATTACCATTGGCCACAGGATATTTTTATCCAGAATTAGTAAAATACTTTAACCTCAATTTTTCGGTGGACGAATAATTGATGAAGTGTTAAATATTAATTCTGACTCATTTACAGTTATTTTGGTTCTTATTCACTGTAATTTAATCACACTTGCTGATAATTAATCGGGTTAATTCTTACAACTGTCTTGACAGAGGTGAGATTGCAAGATTGGGGCATCCAGAAGGAAAGACTTGCCGTTCTCCTTGAATGTTTCGCCAATCATTATTACATATTCTGGGGCCGTATTCACAAAACATCTTAAGGCTAAAAGTAGCTCCTAACTTGCTGATTTAGGAGAAACTCTTAAAAATAATGGGCATGTCAGTCCTAATTTTAGGAGTCCTAAATTTTTGCTCTAAGAGTATTTCACAAAGCATTTTAGTGCTAAAACTAGCTCCTAAACCTGTGAAACGTTAGGAGTAGTCAAGAGGACTCCTAAATCACTAAGTGCAAATCACAAACAGTCCTAATCCACTCAAAGACACTGTACACCATTGAGGCAATAGCGATTGATCCTTAGGTGCTGAACCTTCTCTTTATAAATGCAATACACTTTGATTTATAGATCTGAATCTACAATGAGATGCCAAAAAAAAAAAAAAAATAAAAAAAATAAATAAAAAAAAATAAATATTGTCTGATTACCTGTGGCACTGATAATATAAAACTGATATTAGAGTAACAATTACAGATGAATAAAATAAAGCATATTTTGTTACCTTTTGGAGCTTGGAAGGGTTCTGTTTGAGCAGATGTTTTATACAATTATCACTGTCCTCATCAGAGCTCATTTCCTAGTACATTCACCTGGCTCTTATTCACGATCTCAAACATATTCTCAAAACTATAATTTTCAACATCTTCAAAACCACTATTTTGATTGCTGACAGCTTCTTTACCAAATCCACCATCAAGTGACAGTGGCACTAATATTTGATTGTGTTCATCATTGCATATCAGACATTGCCACCTTGTGGAATAAAGGTGAATTGCACTTGTTCAGTCATCAAAGAATCAATTATAGTTGTGCAGAAAAGAAAAAAAAAAACATACTGTTACACACTTCGGGTCGTTAGTGCCCCATACAATCCCCCATCCCCCCCCCCCCCCCCCCCCCCCCAAAAAAAAAAATGAATGGGAAAACAGACATTCTTTTATTTAATTTTTTCTTGTTATATTGTTTATAATGAATTAATTGAGGAATACTAAGATGGTTGATATCTAACTTTAAACAATTAATGAGGAGAGGGGTAGTGAATGACATCTCAGGTCACTAAATACCTGAGGTATGCCTTTAAGGGTTAATCTCCATCACCACCATAGAGCTAGGTCTGTGGTACAGAGCAGTTCCGCTACCACCTCAGGGGACAAACCTTGTCCCTGGTTCAAGTCCTTAAGCAGGTCAGCCTGGTATGATTGCAGCACCCCCAGCCTGGCCCGCTGCCACATACACCATGCCTACAAGCAGCAAGGTGGTTTAGCACGGCGTCAGAGGCAGAGCTGGAGCCTAGAGTGAGCCTCACCCTGTGAGAGATAAACAGCTGGTTCCTCCACAGGGGGTATCTTCACATACCTGTGCTCACCGAATCCCTCCACATTTGAATAACTCTGGTTTCTTCCATGACTTCACCTCATTGTGAAGATCAGGGAGAAAAGGTAGACTCACAGGTAAAGGACGTTCATAGCCCACTAGAAAACGCTCATCCAAACTACCACTTGCAACTTCCCATTTCTCACGCGACCAGGCCAAACTGAGCCTATTTGTAGCTCATTCTATTACATCCAGCAATTCCATGTATGTGGGGCTGGTGGGAGTCCCCACCAATTGTCCCTCCCCCTCAAAAAGAGAGACAAATGTGATTGGAGATTCCTTACCGTGAACACATCTGGCTCCTTTGAGAGCTGTACGTGCGTGCTCTGGGTCAAGCCAGATTACACAGAGTTTGTGTGAGTCCTCAAGTGTAAGGAAACATCTACATGGAAAATGCAATTTTTTGCCAATGTGCTGAAAACAAATGGCTCCTGAAGACAAAGAGGGCTGGGCCCTCTTATACTACCGGGTGCTCCCCTTGTAACGTCATGGACTGCTGTTTGTCAGTAAGATTGTCTTGTTTGGTACACGTGTTCAGACACCGATGACCAAAGAGCGTCAACTTCATGATGCCGCATTGAACTTCCACTTAGAAAGGAAACTACAGTCTCTGTGAACTTTTATATTTGGCATTGCCTTCAGTTTCAAGTATAGTGAAATTCTGTAATTTCTGTCAAGATTTCAATTTAACCGGTTAACCCCAGGAGGACGCCGGTGCACTGAAGCCTTCTTTGTTTAAAGTTCAAAGTTTAAAGTTTGTTTTAGTTCAAAGTTAGGGTTAGTTTTAATATAAAAGAGTACAATTAACTTTGTGTCAGGAGTTATGAAAATAAAAAGTCGATACCTTTAATATGAAATATGAGCCTCATCTGCATCCATTGACAAAAAAACTCCTGTATGATCATCATGAAAGCACTTGACTAAACAGTATCCGTTTTGTGGGCCTATGAATTGGTGCCTGAGGCCTATAGGCAGCAGTTTTGGAAAGGTAGGTTAAAACCAGGCCAGACCTATGTTGATTTCGCTAGGCAACGGGAAATACTTTTTGATAAATGGCTCCGGGCAACAGAAACTTATTCTTTTCAAGAGTTAGAACAGCTAATGGTACTGGAGCAATTTAAAAATAGTCTACCCAAACATCTGGCAGTGCACCTAAATGAGCAGGAGGTAACTGAGGTTCGCACAGCAGCAGAAATGGCAGACAATTAAGTCTTAGTGCATCAGGAGCCATGGATTGCAGATAAAAAACTGGTCTCTCCAAGGTAGTTTGAGGAAAGTGTCAAGAGAGAAGGTAAGAGTGAGAGAGGAACTGCAAAGCCCCGGGAGTTTAATAGAGCCCCTAGGGATATCATTTGTCATTACTGTAAAAAGCCTGGGCATATCAAGCCCAGGTGCCCTGCCTTACAGTGGGGGAGGGAAAATCATCCTGTTGCTCTTGTACTGGAAGGAGGCCATAGAACAGTGGATGTGTGTGAAGACTCTAAATTAGGGGCAGAATCATCAGTTTATGTGTTTTATCCCTAATGAGGGTTTTGTTTCCATTGCTGAGGGTGAGCTGGAAGAGAGCCCCATAGACCTGGGTAATACCTTGTTCTCCCACTTATATGGTGGGGTGAGTAGTACAAAGTTCAGTAGGGATGCTCTGGTTGAGGCTCAGAGGAATGATCCAGGGTTGGGTCCATTGCGAGAAACTGCAGTTTCTTGGGCCGAGAGCAAGGATATAGTGGAAGGTGTATACTGGAGGGATGGGGTTTTGATGAGAAAATGGCAACCCCTGATCGCCCAGCCACAGAAGAGTGGAGTTTGTTGTAGCAAATAGTGGTTCCACAAAGCTCCACAAAAATTTTGCGGCTGGCCCATGAGGCACCTATGGCAGGTCATATCAGTATTCGGAAAACCCATAGGAAGATTTTGCAGCATTTTTACTGGCCTAATTTGCATAAAGACGTGGTGGCATATTGTAGGTCATGTCATGTTTGTCAGCTGGTTGGAAAACCCAACCAGAAAATTCCAATTGCCCCTTTGTGTCCTTCTCTGGTGTGTGGGGAGCCTTTTTCTCGGGTTCTGATAGATTGTGTGGGTCCTTTGCCCAAGACAAAGAAGGGACATAAGTACCTTTTCACTATTATGTGACAACTTGCTTTCCTGAAGCAATCCCTTTGAGAAACATTAAGGCTCGAACTGTGTTGGATGCATTGTTGGGTTTCTTTTGTAGATTTGGTCTTTCCTCAGAGGTACAATCAGATCGAGGGTCTAATTTTGTATCTGGGGTGTTCCAAAAAGCTTTGCATGAGCTTGGCATTACTCAGATTGTTTCATCTGCATATCATCCCAGTCCCAGGGGGGCATTGAGAGATGCCATCAAACCATAAAGACAATGATTAAGTTCTACTGTGCTCAGTTTCTGGGGGATTTGGATGCCACAATGCCTTTGTTGTTGTTTGCTTTGCGGGATTCTGTGAATGATTCCACAGGGTTTACACCTTTCAATTTGGTGTTTGGGCACGAGGTGCGGGGTCCCTTAAAGGTTGCGAAAGAGATGTTCCTGAAGTCTAAAACTGAGACCACCTTGTTACAGTATGTGACTACTTTTCAAGAGCGTCTCTGGTCTGCTTGTAAGATCGCAAGGGAGTCATTGCGTAGGGCTCAGACCCGTATGAAGGTCCAATATGATAAAAAGACAGTGGAACATACCTTTCTGGTGGGAGATCAAGTGCTTGTGTTGACACCAATGCAGGGGGACAGACGGAGTAGTAAGTTTTGTGTACCTTATTCTGTGTTGAAAAAGGTTGGGGACAGAAATTATGTGATTAGTACCCCTGATCATCGGCAGAAACAAGGTTGTGCCATGTCAATCTTTTGAAGCCGTATCATGTAAGGGGAAATGTGGCTGTTGCCAGAGGATCCATCAATATTTCTCCAAATGTGCATGCTTTTAAGCTAAAAGCCTATATGAAATGCCATAGAGGTAACATAATTGTCCAGACACTTTGCATCACAGAAATACATGATATTTTAAAGAATATAATAGAATACCATTATTTTAAATTGAGCTGAGACATGATTACAGAGGGTTTTTTCACAGCCTACCTGACTGAAAGGCCTCATTAATATGCAAGTCATTTCAGGTCATTATTATGCGATTCTTTTGTCTTCTCAGGTGTAAATGACCCATTATTCATGATGATTCACACCTCCACGCATACTGTGTTTCTTGACAAAAAGTGTCTTACAAAAACTAAATCAATATATTGTTTTATATGAAGGAGTAGGCAGCATAATTTTTACATAATTCTGAAGCAAAAACTCTAGTCTACAACCTCCAATACCCAGAAGTCTTGTCAATACAGATTTAATATACTTTTTTGGCCTTATTTCAGTGACTTAAGTTTTTTGTTTTTTTCAATAACCACGCATAAACATTATTCCTTCAAAAACAAAAACATGTACATACATGTTCCTCACATGTATGAAAAAAGCACAAATGTCAAGGTATGTCAAAACTTCTCCAGGCCCCAAATCAGCCTCAGACTCCAGAGGGTTAAGCTCAGCTGGTTATTAATTTAAGTGTAAGCTGGTAAAGGGTTAGGTTACTTATTTAGGGCATGAAGTAGGGCAAGGAAAGGTGATGCCTAGGCAAGTAAGAGCCATTCTGGAGCTCCCCAGTCCACGGACTCGTCGAGAGTTAATGCGGGTGCTTGGGATGTGTGGGTTTGATAGGCAGTTTGTGCCAAATTTCGCCAGAATAGCAGAACCTTTAACACTCTGAGGTCTGAAAACGCGCCGGCACGTTTTGCAGGTTTTTTTTCACATTGCAGTAAAACAGACTTAAAATACTCCGTCATTTTTTGTCATAGAGACATAAGTAATATATCAATTGAAACTATAGAATATCTTCTTTTATTTGTATACACTCAGAGTAAAAACACAATGTTGTGCCTTTTGTAAAATAAAGAAAACTAACATGATGCGTGATTTCTCCTCTCCCTCTGATCGAAATCCAATCTGATAGTTCTCAGAAAATGAACTGTAACTTAGTGAATACTAATCACAGAAAAATTAAACTTATGTCTAAAAAAACGTTAAGATGTCAGGTTTTAAATCATGTAAGTCAAATCGAAAACAAACCTTGTGTTTATGTAATCTGTATGAAAAGAGAGCCATGTCAGAAGTCCGTGATTCAGCTCATTATCCGCTAATGCGACCACGCCCACGGAGCCAGCGCTATTCAGACGCAAATTCAGAGGCAATACATGCATTCATCGTCTCAATCATGTATTTATTGTCTTGAAAAGTGTTTATCTGAATGTAAAAGTCATGGTTAGCGAGCTCTAGAAGACATGCAGTTAGTTCCTGTTTTCTTTTCTTCTATAGATGAATTTTAGATGAGTTTTTGTTTCTTTAGCGCCCTCCGGCTGCAGTATGAATTGAAAACACCATTCATGGAATAGCCTCTTCTTCTTTTAGATGAATTTGTGGACTAAAAATGCACAGAGAGCACCCTCCGACTTCAAGGATGAATTGAAAACACCAGCGTTCATAGTAATGACAATGAATATTAAATAAATATAACTCCTCTGTATAGAAAATTGACATAAGCATATGAGAATCCAATATTTCTCCAAATGTGCATGCTTTTAAACTAAAAGCCTATATTCAGACTCTTTGCATCACAGAAATACATTATATTTTAAAGTATAATATAAAACCATTACTTTATATTGTAATAATATTTTTCTGTATGTTTCATATATCATGATGAGCTTGAGACATCACAGAAGGTTTTTTTCACAGCCTACCTGACTGAAATGCCTCATTAATATGCAAGTCATTTCAGCTCATTACTATCCAATTCTTTTGTCTTCTCAGGTGAGAATGGCCCATTATTCAGTGGTGATTCACGCCTCCACGCATACTGTGTTTCTTGGCAAAAAGTGTCTTACAAAAACTAAATCAATATATTGTTTTATATGAAGGAGTAGGCAGCATAATTTTTACATAATTTTGAAGCAAAAACTCTAGTTTACAACCTCCAATACCCTAAAGTATTGTAAAGACAGATTTACTATACTTTTTTGGCCTTATTTCAGTGACTTAAGTTTTTTGTTTTTTCAATAACCACGCATAAATGTTATTCCTTCAAAAACACAAACATGTACATACATGTTCCTCACATATTATTGTAGCCTAGTTTGTGCTGAATACAGTGTAATGACACTTTTGTCATTTATATGTTTATGAACAACTGAAAAAAGCACAAATGTCAGGGCATGTCAAAACTTCTCCAGGCCCCAAATCAGCCTCAGACTCCAGAGGGTTAACAAGATTGTTGAAGAAGGGGGTAATCTATGTGTGGTCTGATGACTGTATCAACGTGTTTGATCAGATTAAGGCTGTGCTGGCATGTCCACCTGTTCTTGTTGTTCCAGATTTTGAAAAACCATTTAAGATGGCTGTTGATGCCTGTGAAGTGGGAGTGGGAGCTGTTTTGCTTCAATCCGATGAGTCTGGCATTGATAAACCTATTGCCTATTTTTCCAGGAAGCTGAATAAACACCAGAGAGCGTATTCCACCATTGAGAAAGAAGCTGTGGCTCTTGTTTTAGCTGTTCGCCATTTTGAAGTTAATGTATCTAGTCCCCTGGAGATTTGGTGGTATATACCGATCACAACCCCTTGATTTTTCTTGCTAAGTTTCAGACATCAAATCAGCGTGTGTTTCGTTGGAGTCTCTTTTTGCAGCCATATAGCTTAGTTATACAGCATGTGGCTGATGAAGATAATGTCCTAGCAGATACCTTATCTAGGATGCCTGTACATTTTTAAAGATTCAAGGGATTAGGATGAAAGGGATTTAATTTCCTGGTATGGAGTATTGAGATTGAATGTCTTAGGACATGAGGCCTGACGAAGATTACAATTTGTGTAAAGTTTTAATGTAAAAAAAAAGAAGAAAAAGTTGTTGTTTCTTTTTTTTTGGGGGGGGGGGGGGGGGCAGTGTTAGGTAATTGAGCAGGGATAGTACTGACTAACAAGAAAAGTAAGAGCCCAGATGACGTCACTCACCTGTGAATGATGAAGCTGCAGCGTGTGTAAGAGGCGGGGTCTTAGACTCAAAAAGAAAAACACTGCCAGTGTGTACACGCGTGGATTAAAGCTCTCGCCTCAAATAGTTTTCCCTTCTTGTGTTAGCCAATGATTTCTTTTTTTTTTTTTTTTTTTTTTTGGGACTATGATTATCACTGGGTTTTAACATAAAAGGGAAAAAAAAAGAAAAAAGAAAACTTGAACGAAAACCGTATCCATGCTTGGGCTGCACTGAGAACGCGGGACGTCTATGCTGCACGTCACCGGGCTAGAGTGAGTTTGGGGCAAAATGAAGGTGAGTGACCTTTCTCTGGGTAGCTGTTAGCTGACACACACACACACACACACACCCTTGCATCAATGTGTGACCGGGTGATACCCAAAGATTGCACTTGATTCCGACTATATATTAATAATTTAATATAGCAACACAAATTCGTTACCAATTGGTGGGTGAGTAGAGACACAGGCAAAAGATTACAAAGATGAGGCAGCTTTATTAAAGTGTACAAAAGTTAAAAACCGTCACATCTCACAAGGGCTCCATATTCACAGGTCACAACAAAAAAACAAAAAACAAAAACAAACGACACTTTACAAAAACTACAACACATAAAATAAAGAAGTTTAAAGGAAGGAGATGGTCTACCACAACCCTTTAATTGTCACACCACACTTAATAAACCATAAACCAAATCACTCCAACCTATGAAGCACGGCACTCAATGTGGACACCATTAAACGAGCTGCCAAACTCCTTCCCTTCTTCTGCAAAATACAAAAAGTAAACACAACACTACACCACACTTTGTAACAAAGAATAACTAAAATTTAAACTGACAAAGAAAACATTACATTCAGTGTGTTTACAATTCAAAGCATAAACAAAAGGATAAACAAAAAGGAAAAAAAAAACAAAAAAAAAACAAAACAAACCACAATCACCCACACACTTGAGGCACAAAACGGCCAAAGAATGGCCTCGCTTGACGCATGTGCACTCACTCCACGGCGAGCGATTATCCGGCCCGCAGTTACACACACACAGTTACACACGTGCACACACACACACACACACACACACACACACACACAAAATGGACCGGATTGCAACCCAGGCAAGGCAGCAGTATGTTACATCACTAGACGTGCATTCCGTCGCATAATACAGTGATGAATTCCTTGGACATTTAAAATCAACCTGCCAACAGAAATAGCAGTTACTAATAGAATCATAAAAACAAACAAGTAACCTAGTCTCGTACATACCAGGAGATGTTAACAGCGCAGTACTATGCGTGTTGCTGATCATAGCGTGCAGCTAGTTGTTCATCTACAAACTACACATAAAAACTCAGTAAATAAATATTCCCTGAAGAATCCTCCCTAAAACAAGACATACAAACCTGAAACTGGGGGCAGCCTACGTGCAGCAGCATGAAGCAGGGAGGGCACACCAAACAGCCTTCCATTCATAAATGGCGGACTCCCGTAAAGGGGCGGTATGGACGACAATGCATCCCAGGTAACCAACGCCCTCCCATTTTATACCATAACACTCCGGTCCTGATAGGTTCACTGTTTATACCTGACATCACCCAATGAACAACCAAGGGTATACTTCACACTGCTACACCTGCATCTTGGTTAGGAATGACTCCCACGTTATTTCACATCATGTAGGGAAAAGTTGTTTGGTGTTACGACCGATAACAACTACAAAAATTACAACCCCTGGATGGCTGTAGTAGTGATATATTTTGGTTTGCCATATCAGAGGTAGCTCGTGTCGTAACACTTGTCACTTTACTCAACTGCTCCACATCCAGGTAGTTAAAGGGAACCCCTGGTATTAAGACTTGTATGACTTAATATCATGTCAATGATGTAACTTACTGAAATGTGTAGTAGAAAACCCATGAAAGATTTACGTTATTTAAAAAATCCATGACATATTTGGACAATGGGGGGCGCCATTTTGTTTAGGTGCACAGTGCGTTCTACGAAGATGATTTCAAATGGTTGCACTCTGTCAGCTACTGATGCTAACCTGTGGCTATTTTTACTGCAACACAACTCGGAAATATAATATACAATTTTCAGCCGATGTGCCACAGAAGCGATGTAAGTCTTCACTGCTTTACTAGCGATAAGAGGAAAAAAGAATGGGAAGTTGTGAAGAATGTGGACGAATAAATCTATGAATAAAAAGACTTGCGTCTTTGTTCTCTCCAATTTAGCCCTGATGCCTTTGAGGCTTTTTCATCTGTATGTTTTGGTGCAACGGTAATCTAGCAACGCATACAAGTCTTAATACCCATGGGGTTCCTTTTAAAACATGATCAACCTTTTCGATTTGAACCAGAGTGCAAAATTAGAGAGAATGAAAACATCGAAGTTGTGCAATGTCTCTGTGGCTATTCAAAATACTGTTGTATGATTGACATGTAAAAATCGTCTGATATGTCACCTGAATGCATTACATACAGTTAAACGTGCCAAGAAGACGCTACTGTTTTTACGATATCACAGATATCCCGCACATCACAGCGCACACAAGCTTTGAGGCAGTCTGTCTCAATTGAGATGTGATATGGGCTGCCCTCGTCAGTCTCCATGACAGGTGCGGCATTTGGTTAAAGCCTATGCTTATATCCATCGGCAAATGTAAGCTCTTTCAGTAGCTGCGGTCTACTAAAAGCCTCAAAGTCATTGGGGCTAAAGTGGAGACGGCTAAACCATTTGACGTCATCGACGCAGAATGCACTGTGCACCTATACAAAATGGTGCCCCCCATTGTCTAAATATGTCATGGATTTTTTAAATAATGTAAATCTTTCATGGGTTTTCTACTACAAATTTCAAATTGTGTAAGTCAAATCGAAAACAAAAATTCTATTTATGTAATCTGTATGAAAAGAGACACATGTCAGATGCCCGTGATTCATTATCCACTAATGTGGCCACGGCCACGGAGCCAGCGCTATTTAGACGCAAATTCTGAGGCAATACATGTATACATCGTCTCAATCGTGTATTTATTGTCACGATTTATTTTATTTTATTTATTTAAGTGTTTATCTGTATGTTAAAGCCATGGTTAGCGACCTCTGGAAGACATGCCGTTATGTCCTGGAATGTCCTGTTCTTCTTTAGATTAATTTGTGGACTAAATGTGCACAGAGCGCCCTCCGGCTGCAAGTATGAATTGAAAACACAGTATCCAGCGCTCACAGTGATGACAATGAATATTAAATAAATATTACTGTAAAAATGCAGTTAGTGTACAAACTAGGGATGCACCGGCCGATACCAAGCTCATGTACTTGTGCTCATACTCGTAAAAATACCCCCGATACCAAAGACGTGACGATTGCGAACTGCATGCTTTCAATCACATTTTTTCTCTGACATTTTTTAAGCTGTTGACAGCATCATAGGACAAATAACAAATACAAATCTTGTATATGCTATGCAACATTTTATATTTGTTATCCCTAATCACTCTCTTTCTTTATGGGAAGTTTAAACACGAGATTCTGGAAACTATCTAAATTTAGCGAGATCCATCGGGTCGGGAAGAAAATCACTATATGCGGATAGCGGGTGAACACAGAGTGAATTTTAGGCGGGAGCGGGAGCAGCAGCGGGTGCATGCGGAATAAAACCTTGCAGGAGCGGGACGAAAAAAACAGTCCCGCGCAGACCTCTTGCCGTTGCCGACTGGGCCTGCCATTTCTTAACATGTATTATTATTAATATTATTATAACCATAGTGAAATCGTGCTAGCAATAAAAAACCGTCCTATGTGCTGTCAGCCTGTAAAAACTATTTATATATATATATATATATATATATATATATATATATATATTATATATATACATAAATATAACTTGTATTCAATATATCACGCTAAAGGTCTTTGCACACTGAAGCCTCATTCACACCGCCAGCGACACGCAGCGACAAAGTGACAGGATCCCATTCATTTCAATGGAGTGCTGGTGACTTCCGGTGACAAGAGCGACAGTGACCGTTGGCGACAGGTCTGTGTACGTTTTGATAGTTTGTTTTCCAATTTGAAATGAAATACGCAGAAACGAGAAAATGGTCGTTTCACGTTTTTCCGTTTTTTTTTTAAAAAACAAAAAAAACGGAAAAGAGATTTTGGCTCGATTTTTGTTTTTTCGGGTCACAGTATACGGAAACACGACTCATTTTACACATGTCGGCGGTCATTACGCCCCTTTCGGCCAATTGGTCAATCAAATCTGAACCAGTGATGTTATCATCAGTTCATTTAACAAAATAGCAGTCCTCTGCTGCTATATCAGTATATGTCATATATCAGCTTTCTTTTGTGCAACCTAATGTGTATTTCACAGAAATATTTATTTATTATATAATATATATATATATATATATATATATATATATGCAAATTATAGTGCATGTAGGCCTGAAAATTATGTTATGAGATTAGTGTTTAACTAGGGTGACCAAACGTCCTGTTTTCCCAGGACATGTCCTGTTTTCACGTCCTGTCCTGGCCGTCCTTGTTGTTTTTTATAAAGTGATGAAAATGTCCTGGTTTTCATTGTTTTTCATTGGGCCAATAAATTGACCAGTGTTACGAGATTTTCGGTTTCTGAGATTTTCGGTTTCCGAAGGCGGAGCATACATTAATATGAGTTTCGCAGACATGCGCGATTGCACATGCACATATTAGTTCACATTGTATCTCAAAACATTAATGGATTATTCCATAAAGGTAACTATATTCTCAGCATCGCGGCTGACTTATGCCTAAACTACAGTTGATTACTACTTCTAGGTAACAGTTTATATGTTTTCATTAGTATGCACTGTGGCGAGGGGGGCGTGGTTCAGCGAGGTCTGCAACCGGAGAGAATAGCGGGAGACGTGTGGTAAGTGAGCGGGTTGAATACAAATCACGAACACCTGTTTCTCATTCCAGTGATTGGCGCGGAGACAGGACAAAACGCCGTGAGAAGCAGGAGTGTGTGAGAGAGAGGGGAACTGTTGACTGAGTCGAGTCGAGGTTCGTGGAGTGAAGCCCTTGTGGATGGTATAAACCAAACTTGGAGAGAAGCCCTTGTGGATAGCGTATGCCGAACCTGGAGTGAAGCCCTTTGTGGATTGTTTATTTCCGTTGTTGTGCGTTGCACAGTCTTTCTGTTGAACCGTTTTGATATTCAATAAAGACTCAGTCAGCAGTTGTTCGTCGTCCCTGACCTCTTCCTTCCCCCACTACAAACTTAAGTCTACTACACTGGTGCCGAAACCCGGGAAGGAAGACGGTGAGCACGTCGCCATGCAATCTTCGTCCTCCGCCACATTTGCGGACATCATCGCGTCCCTCAGCGGTCCTGCACCGCGAACAACAACAGGCCCTGCTGGAGTTAAGAGGCGACCAGGAGCGGTGTTTCCAAGCCATTCTACGAACCCAGCAGGAGGACCGCGAGGCGTTCCGGAGCTGGATTGACCGGGAGGTTCCCCGGGGGCCCACCGAACAGCCCACCGAACAGCTCGCTGTGCCGGTCCACCTGCCCTTAAATAAGATGGGCCCACTGGATGACCCAGAAGTGTTCTTAGACCTCTTCGAGAGATCCGCGGAGGCGTGTAAATGGCCGCGGGACCAGTGGTCGATGAGGCTGGTCCCGCTCCTCTCAGGAGAAGCACAGGTGGCGGCACAGCAGCTCCCCGTCCCGAACCTCCTGGTCTATGAAGACCTACGGCGGGCCATCGTCCAGCGGGTCGGTCGGACCCCAGAGCAGCACCGACAGCGCTTCCGCTCCCTCGACCTGGGTGAGTCCGGCCGGCCCTTCACGTTGGCCCAGCAGCTCCGGGACTCGTGCCGCAAATGGTTGCTGGCGACGTGGACCTGGTCGTCAATCGCGTGGTGCTGGAGCAATTCATCACTCGGCTCCCGAAGAAGACGGCCGAGTGGGTCCAGTGCCACCGCCCCACGTCGCTGGACTCAGCCATCCAACTGGCGGAGGATCATCTGGTGGCGTGCCAAGGGGGCGGCGAACCCCTTCCAGCTGCCTCTCTCTCTCCCTCTCTTTTGTCCCCCTCTCTCTCTAGACCTGTCCCTCTTCCTAGGTCTCGTCCGCCCGGCCCACCTCGTGTTCCGCCCCGAGGGCGGGGCGGAACGGGACAGGCACCTTCCTACGGGCCCAGGGGGGCGGGACTCCCTGTTGCCGGGACGGACCCCGCTCCTGCTTCTCCCCTCTCTCCGCGCCATCTATTCAGCCCACTCTCTGCCACTGGAGCGGCGGGCAGGTCTGGGCCGGCTTGTTGGCGGTGCGGGGATCCGGATCATTTTGTGGATAAATGTCCTGGTTATGGAGGTCGGGACGGTGATCCGGGTCCCCGACGATCCACAGGCCGCCCCTGGTCAGGCTGGCGGGTACCAAATACCTGTGAGTATCAAGGGGGGTACCTATCAGGCTTTGGTGGACTCGGGCTGTAACCAAACCTCTCTCCATCAAAGCCTGATTTCATCTGGGGCATTGGATACAGGCCGCATGGTTGGGGTTCGGTGCGTGCACGGGGATGTGGTAAGATATCCTGTAATGTCCGTCATAATTAAATTTAGGGGACAAAAGCATAGTGTTGAGGTGGCAGTTAACCCGCACCTCCGGCATCCGATAATTTTGGGGACGGATTGGCCCGCGTTTAAACAATTATTGGGATGTTTATGCTCGGATGCCTCTTGGGGGAAAAGAACGCGGGGTGAGCAAGCGCGAGTACAGGTGGGAGAGACTGATCAGAGACCGGAGAGTTCTGCTGCAGGGGATCTGAGTGAAGCCGGAAGACTAATTCTTCCGGAACGCGATGATTTTCCCCTGGAGCAGTCTCAGGATGAGACATTAAAACATGCATTTGATAGGGTCTGTATGATTGATGGTCAGCCTCTCCAGCCTGGACGTCCGCTTGCTTACCCATATTTCACGATTATAAAAGATAGGTTGTATCGAGTGACCCAAGACACTCAGACAAAAGAGGATACAACCCAGTTATTAGTGCCAAAGAGCCGCAGGGAAATGCTTTTCCACGCGGCTCATTCTAATCCGATGGCGGGGCATTTGGGACAGGCAGCGACACTAAATCGTCTCATGACCCGTTTTTTCTGGCCGGGCATTCACGAGAATGTACGCAGGTGGTGCGCGTCTTGTCGTGAATGCCAGTTGGTGAACCCACCGGCCACCCCAAAAGCGCCATTGCAAAATTGCGGATTTTGGGATTCCAAAAGAAATCCTCACTGATCAAGGCACGGCGTTTATGTCACGCACATTACGCGAACTGTACGAATTATTGGGCATTAAATCGGTTCGTACCAGCGTCTTTCACCCACAAACGGACGGGCTGGTCGAACGTTTTAATCGCACGCTTAAATCCATGATTCGTAAGTTCGTTCAAGAGGACGCCAAAAATTGGGATAAGTGGTTAGAACCTCTGTTATTCGCAGTGCGAGAGGTCCCGCAAGCCTCCACGGGGTTTTCCCCCTTCGAGCTCCTCTTTGGGCGCCAGCCCCGTGGGGTGCTGGATGTCCTCAGTGAAACTTGGGAGGACGGACCATCTCAGGCCAAAAATGAAATTCAGTATGTGCTGGACTTGAGATCAAAACTCCACACTTTGGGGCGGCTATCCATGGAGAATTTGTTACAGGCCCAGCACAGACAGAGCCAACTGTATAACAGACGGTCTAACTTACGTAAATTCGCACCGGGAGAAAAAGTGCTTGTATTGCTCCCTACTTCCAGTTCGAAATTACTTGCAAAGTGGCAAGGACCCTTTGAGGTCACACGGCAAGTGGGCGAGCTCGATTAAGAGGTGGTACGGTCCAACAGGAGGGGGGCACGTCAAATCTATCACCTCAACCTCCTAAAAAAATGGAATGAGGCAGAATCAGTGATGCTGGCGACGGTGATTAGCGGGGAGGATGATCTTGGACCAGAGGCGAATGTAAAAACTCAATCTCTCGCTCTGGTCCCAGGGGGAGATCACCTCTCGCCCTCCCAGCTCACTGATTTATCCAAATTGCAAACAGAATTTGCAGACGTGTTCTCTCCCCTGCCGGGACGTACCAACCTCATTCAGCACCATGTCGAGACGGAGCCGGGCGTGGTTGTTCGCAGCCGGCCGTATAGGTTACCTGAACACAAAAAAAGATAGTTCAGGACGAATTAGAGGCAATGCTGAAAATGGGAGTAATAGAAGAGTCCAGCAGTAACTGGGCGAGCCCGATAGTTTTGGTTCCTAAGACCGACGGCTCGGTTCGTTTCTGTGTGGACTATCGCAGGGTGAATGCAGTGTCGAAATTCGACGCGTATCCGATGCCACGGGTGGACGAGTTGCTTGACCGGCTAGGTGCGGCTCGATTTTATTCGACACTGGACTTAACGAAAGGGTACTGGCAGATCCCCTTGTCGCCTTTATCCAAAGAAAAGACAGCTTTCACGAACGCCGTTCGGATTACACCAATTTGTTACGCTTCCGTTCGGGCTGTTCGGGGCACCGGCCACCTTTCAGCGACTCATGGATAAAATTCTCCGGCCCCATGCTGCATATGTGGCTGCCTATCTGGATGATATTATTATCTATAGTAATGATTGGCAGCGGCATATGCAGCATGTGAGAGCCGTCCTGAGATCGCTGAGAGCGGCTGGGCTCACGGCCAACCCGAAGAAGTGTGCAATTGGGCGCGTGGAAGTAAGGTATCTGGGCTTCCACTTGGGGCATGGGCAGGTGCGTCCCCAAATTGACAAGACGGCAGCGATTGCGACCTGTCCGCGCCCCAAGACCAAAAAGGAGGTTAGACAGTTCCTCGAGCTGGCGGGATATTATAGAAGGTTTGTACCTAATTATTCGGCCCTCACCAGCTCGTTGACTGATCTAACTAAAAAGGATGCTCCAGATACGGTCCAGTGGACGGAGCCGTGCCAGCAGGCTTTCACCCAGGTAAAAGCTGCTCTATGTGGCGGGCCATTGCTTCACTCTCCTGACTTTTCTCTCCCTTTTCTGTTGCAGACTGACGCGTCGGACAGGGGGCTGGGTGCTGTCCTGTCCCAGGAGATAGAGGGTGAGGAGCGGCCGGTACTGTACATTAGCCGTAAGCTCTCTAAGAGAGAAGCTAAGTACAGTACCGTAGAAAAAGAGTGTTTGGCTATCAGGTGGGCCGTCCTCACCCTCCGCTATTATCTCCTGGGACGGGAATTCACTCTCTGTTCGGACCATGCTCCCCTGCAGTGGCTCCACCGCATGAAGGATACCAACGCGCGGATCACTCATTGGTATCTGGCCCTACAGCCTTTTAAGTTCAAGGTGGTCCACAGGCCGGGTGTTCGGATGGCTGTGGCCGATTTCCTCTCCGAGAAATGGGGGGGGGGGTATGTGGCGAGGGGGGCGTGGTTCAGCGAGGTCTGCAACCGGAGAGAATAGCGGGAGACGCGTGGTAAGTGAGCGGGTTGAATACAAATCACGAACACCTGTTTCTCATTCCAGTGATTGGCGCGGAGACAGGACAAAACGCCGTGAGAAGCAGGACTGTGTGAGAGAGAGGGGAACTGTTGACTGAGTCGAGTCGAGGTTCGTGGAGTGAAGCCCTTGTGGATGGTGTAAACCAAACTTGGAGAGAAGCCCTTGTGGATAGCGTATGCCGAACCTGGAGTGAAGCCCTTTGTGGATTGTTTATTTCCGTTGTTGTGCATTGCACAGTCTTTCTGTTGAACCGTTTTGATATTCAATAAAGACTCAGTCTGCAGTTGTTCGTCGTCCCTGACCTCTTCCTTCCCCCACTACGAACTTAAGTCTACTACATGCACGATTTGTGCAGTCGTTTGTAACTGAATAACAGATACTTCGTGTAACAGCAGAGCAACCTTCAGTTATCGTCTACGAGTTCAGCTCGTTGAGCTCTTCCTTTGTACCTTGCGATGTAACAGCTGACAGGCCTCTATAAATTTCTTTATAACTTTCATGCTTATTTGTTAAGCAACAAAAAACTGCTGGGAAAGATCAACTCTACAGCAAAATATAAATGGGCAAACAAGGAGGATGAGGAAGAAAAACAGGATGAAGAGGAAAACAAGGATGAAGAAAACTAAAGTTTTTTGTTGTTGTTAGTTTTTGTAAGTTTGTGAGAGCTATTTTTGTTAGATTGGATTGCTAATATAGCAGAGGTAATTTTTAGGTATTTATTTTTCTAATACAAAAGAGACATTATTTCTATCATTTCATTCGTTATTTTTTAAACTTGTAATAATAAAACATGTTGAGTAACCTCTGAGAAGCCTATCTGAATTTATAGATAGTATTTTGTAATATAACAATTTTCTATCCATACAGAGGAGGCATACTTTAAATGTGCTGAAATTATAAGGCATCTTTGAGTAAACTTCGAGTATCATTTGAGTATCTCATTGCTGGGCCGAGTGTCCTGGTTTTCGGTAATCAAAATATGGTCACCCTTTGTTTAACATACCATTCCGAATAGCAATGTCTTCTTAAAAAGTACATGAAAACTGCCTGTAGGTGGCAGCAATTCACTGTTTTGATGAGTAGTAGGCCTATTCATGGTGTACCATTAGTTCAAAGGAGCCGATTAATTTAGGAACATGAGTTGTGATTCATTTGAAAATCGGATTCAATGACAAACTCGATGCCAACAATTCTTTTGTGGATTTATCAGGAACAAAGAAAACTGGGCAAAAACTCGTTGCTACTCGCTGCTCTGTGTGAGTAAAATAGGCGCCTCTTTCCATATCAAAATCAAGCACATCTGTTAACGGTTTCTGTTCAGATTTGGCAAGAGTTACGGTTAATCCCAGATCAGTTACCTGACGTGGACGTGGAAGTAAAGACAAACTGAAAAAAAAATGGCTTTTTGAATTTACTCAATTCTTTTTAGGCAAGTTGTTACACTAAATTAATTTATCTCCATTTTAAACAAAATAAATAGTTAAACTTAGTCAAAAACTATTTTATTCAAAATGGAGATAAATTAATTTAGTGTAACTACTTGCCTAAAAAAATAGAGTAAATTATTATTTACTCAATTATTTACTCTGCACTATTTTTTTCACTGCATTATAACTTAGAAATAGATTCTAATGTTGTTTTTATGCCTTTACTCAGACAGGACAGCAGCCTATAGAGCAGACATGAAAGCATTGTAGCAAGAAAGAGAGAGGAGTGGGATCGGCGAAGGACTACAAACGCAGTTGCGCTTTGTGTCGGTGTACAAGGATATTGGGGCCGAGGATTTGAATGGTTTTTAATTAACTAGCCTAATATTTATATTTTTCCTATATTATTTGGTAGGCTTTTCCCCAATGTTAACGGTCAATAATGAAACTGTTAGATTCTTGTGTTCATTCCTTCAGATTTAAAAAACATAGCAGAGAATATGCTATATTTTAAATTGCAAGGTATATGGGTTTTAGGTATATCCTTTTCATGTATTTACATTTTATAGGCTATTCTGTGCATAAAAAGGCCTTGGAAGTTAAATATTTTATTTCAAGATTTTTATACAAATGACATATTGTCAAAACACATTTACAATGTAATAACACAGCAATACATTTTAATACTCAAAGTAGATTCATAGATGTACATTGTAAAATCAACAGCTGGATAAAAAGGCTAACCACAATTCTAGGCATGACTTCTAACAATATCAATTAGAGTTTTCAGGCCATTTTGGTATTGTGCATGTTGAAAAATTGACAGCACTTTCAAACAGAGAGCAAAAGTCTGGACACTGTGTTGAAAACTGCCTGTCCACAGCTTCTTGGTCCTCTGCCGACTGAAATGGATTCCTCCCAAAAGTTGAAACCCCCCAAAGGCAACTACAAATCCCATGTGCTGCTCCAAGCCTACCTTTGCCCACCATGACACCTTCTCCATCCTGTTTTTTGTTTTAAATTATTATTAGTTTAGTATTCATTCTTTATTAAATATTCATTTAAGGTAGGTCAAGTAAAAAAAAAAAAAAAAAGGCCTAGTTCTAGTTCAGAAAGGAACCGTGTAGGCCTATGTCAATTAAAGTCAATTAAAAACTGAGCGCAGCAGCTCAATGCAGCATGTGGAGTTCAACTATAGCAAAGGGTGTACATCAAAGTACCAGTCTACAGCATGGTATTTTTATTCATTATGTTAGTAAAAGTTCTATGTTTAATATAAGAGACTTTTTGTTTTTCTGTTGTCCATTGAAGCAATTGACGCAGAATCGCCAATTGCCGTTAAATCGAAATTGAAAGTAAAATGTTCACGGCCATTTATAGCTAATTCATTTAAAAGCGAAGGAAAGACAGAAAAAGTGAGGATAGCAAGTAAACTGTGACTTATTATAATGTTCATTGTGTTGACATATAATGTTCATTATGTTACTAAAGGTTCTAGGGCTATGTTTAATTTAAGAGATAAAATATGCATGGCCATTTATATGCGAAGGAAAACTAGAAAAAGCCCCCCGACAATGATACCGGTAGGTGTTGTCACATGTCAAATAGGAATAACAGTTTTATTAGCTTATATTTATTATATTTCATATTTGTCTTTTTGTCCATAGGCTACATATCGTGAAAACAAATGTAACACACACACACACACACACACACACACACACACACACCACACAACAACAACAACAATTTTGTGCTCTTAATGTCACGGTTCACTAATCCGCTGTCTCATACTGTTGTCTGTGTGAAGGTTTTTGGGTGTGTCACTTGATTGTTCTGTGTGGGCGTCGCCGCTGATCACTGATCAGCGGCAGCTGTGGATCATTACAACCTGCCTATTTAACGCCTTGTCTTTCGTCTCATGTTTGTCAGATCGTTGTTTGGAGTCCTGGTGTTTGTCCCGTTGTATTCTCGTGTTGTATGTTCCTGGATTGGATTTCTCGTCGCTGTTCCCTGGTTCCTGTCTGTTTCATTGGAGTACTCGTTCTGGATTACGTTCACGGATCATCACACGGACACACGGACTCACCTCTCGGATCACCATTCACCACGGACATTCACCGCTCATTGAAGTCCCTGTGTTACCTCTCTCCTGCTGTCTGTGTTGCTACTGTGTGTCTTGTTTGTCTACCATCATCTGGCGTGAAGCTCTAATAAAGAGATATTAACTTGCAATTGTATCCAGCCTTCTTTTCCCGTGACAGAACGATCTGACCAACCATGGATGCAGCAAGTTCAGCAGCTTTCACGGAGTCCATCAATCACAGTATTTCCCGCATGGATCAGCAGCAGGAGAGCATCTCTTCCACCGGATGCGCGGTTCAGGCGCTGGTAACACAGGTGTCCGAGCTCTCTCAGCAGCTGCAACAACTTCGCGCTCCCACTGCGCCAGCCCCACCGCCTGTTCCCCCACCATCACCGGAACGGAGGGATCTGCTGGAGCCCCGCCTTCCCGTTCCTCAGAGTTACGCTGGTGAGCCAGATTTTTGTCGAGCGTTTCTTAACAAGTGTTCTCTTCACTTTGCCATACAGCCACGCACCTTCGAGAAGGAAGAATCAAGGGTAGCGTTTGTACTAACCCTCCTGACAGGGAGGGTGGCGCTTTGGGGAACGGCGGTGTGGGAAAATCAAGACTCATGCTGCTCCTCGTTCCCGGCGCTCTCCGCCGAGATGAGGAGGGTGTTCGACCGTGCGGTTGCGGGGAAGGAGGCCGCCCGTCAACTCACAGCCCTTAAGTAAGGCAACCGCACGGTCGCCGACTATGTGATCCAGTTCCGCACCCTCGCGGCGGAGTGTCGGTGGAACGAGGAGGCGCAGTGGGATGTGTTCCTGCATGGGCTGGCCGATCGTATCCACCGAGAAATCTATGCGCTGGATCTACCTCAGACCTTCAATGGACTGGTTGAACTCGCTCTACGTGTGGACTCTCGCTTACAAAGGTTAGAGCTGTTGGAGGAGTCTGGTGATAAGCGCAGCGGATGCTGCAGTCGTTTCACCAGCGTGGTGGATACAGTCGGTCCTGTATCCGATCCTGAGCCCATGCAGGTAGGGAGAGCTCGGATTTCCCGGGAGGAGAGAGAGAGGCGGAGATCCCATGGTCTTTGTCTGTACTGCGGGGCATCAGGACATATCATCAGGACTTGCCCGGTAAAAGATCAAGCCCGATAGTAAACTCGAGGCTACTATCGGGCGGGATCTCCGCCGAGAAGTCCTCGCCATCCACCCTCCTCCCGGTAAGACTAAGATGGGCAACGCACAACATCACCTGCGATGCACTTCTGGACTCTGGGGCAGAGGGCAACTTTATGGACACTTCCTTCGCATGACAACACGGATTACCCACGTCACCTCTCACGCACCCAATATCAGTCAACGCTCTCAATGGACAATCTCTTCCCAGCATCTCCCACACTACGGATTACATCACTCTCATCACATCTGGTAATCACACGGAGGAATCCCAATTTCTGCTCATGGACGCACCGCACGCACCTGTTGTTCTTGGACACCCCTGGCTCACCAAACACAATCCCCGCATCGACTGGCAACAGAGAACCATCACAGAATGGAGCACCCAGTGTCACAAGTCTTGTCTTTTGTCTGCTTGTCCCACGGTGTCTGTTTCTGTCTTGCAGGATGAGGCGGTGGATTTGTCTAACGTGCCCAAGGAGTACCTTGATCTGAAGGAGGTGTTCGGTAAGTCCCGGGCAGCTTCTCTCCCTCCTCATCGTCCCTATGACTGTGCGATAGATTTAGTTCCCGGTAAGTCTCCGCCTAAGGGCAAATTATACTCTCTGTCTGTTCCCGAGAGGGAGGCCATGGAGAAATACATTTCTGACTCTCTAGCAGCTAAGTTCATCCGCCCTTCCTCATCTCCAGCGGGGGCGGGGTTCTTTTTTGTGGGGAAGAGGGATGGATCTTTGCGACCTTGTATTGATTACCGGGGGCTGAACAACATCATGGTAAAGAATACCTACCCTTTGCCGTTGATGTCTTCAGCCTTCGAGAGGTTGCAAGGAGCGTCCGTTTTCACTAAATTGGACTTAAGAAACGCATATCATTTGGTCCGCATCAGGAAGGGGGATGAGTGGAAGACCGCTTTTAACACCCCCAGAGGGCACTTTGAATACTTGGTCATGCCCTTCGGGCTGTCCAACTCGCCCGCGGTCTTCCAGGCACTTGTCAATGACGTGTTGAGAGACATGGTTGATCAGTTCATATATGTCTACCTGGATGACATATTGATTTTTTCGTCGTCTCTCCAGGAGCATGTTCAACACGTCAGACGAGTGCTTCAGCGGCTGCTAGAGAATGGGCTTTTTGTCAAGGTGGAGAAATGCGAATTTCATGCACAGTCTGTTTCTTTCCTAGGGTACATCGTCTCGTCTGAGGGAATTCGCGTGGATCCTGACAAGGTTAAGGCTGTGGTGGATTGGCCAAGTCCAGATTCCCGTAAGGCCCTACAGCGGTTTCTGGGGTTTGCTAATTTTTACCGGCGTTTTATTCGCAATTTCAGCCAACTAGCCGAGCCTCTGACTGCCTTGACCTCCCCCAGAATGACCTTCAGGTGGTCAGATGCAGCCGAGGCTGCATTTGCCAAACTGAAGGGCCGCTTCGTTTCGGCCCCCATTCTGATTGCCCCTGATCCATCGCGTCAGTTTGTGGTGGAGGTCGATGCGTCAGAGGTGGGGGTAGGTGCAGTTCTTTCCCAGCGGTCTCCCTCAGACAACAAGATGCACCCATGCGCGTATTTTTCTCATCGTTTGTCTCCCGCCGAACGCAATTATGACATTGGTAATAGAGAGTTGTTGGCAGTCAAAGGAAGCGTTGGAGGAATGGCGTCACTGGCTAGAGGGGTCGGGGGTACCCTTTATCGTTTGGACTGATCACAAGAATTTAGAGTACATATGATCGGCTAAAAGGCTCAACTCCAGGCAGGCTCGGTGGGCACTTTTTTTCGGACGTTTTGACTTTACTCTATCGTACCGCCCGGGCTCCAAAAACATCAAGCCCGATTCTCTTTCTCGTATTTTTGACCCTTCCGAACGCCCGTCCACTCCCGAGTGTATTCTTCCCGAGACATTAGTGGTCTCCACTCTTACATGGGAGGTCGAATCGAAGGTCCTAGCGGCCTTAGAAGGGGTAACGCCTCCGCCCGGATGCCCACCGAACCGTTTATTTGTGCCGGAGGAGTTAAGGTCCTGCGTTATCAAGTGGGGTCATTGTTCCAACGTGGCTTGTCATCCAGGGGTCAATCGAACCAGATTTTTGGTCAAGCAACGATTCTGGTGGCCAGCTATGGCTCGTGATATTCGCAGTTTTGTTTTGGCTTGCTCAGTTTGTGCCACTGGTAAGACATCCAACCGCCCTCCAGATGGGTTACTGCAACCTCTGTCTGTCCCTTCGAGACCCTGGTCCCATATCGCGCTAGATTTTGTAACCGCCCTCCCACCCTCCCAAGGGTACACGGTTGTTTTGACCGATGTGGACCGATTCTCGAAGGCGACCCATTTTATACCCTTAGCCAAATTACCCTCTGCTAAGGAGACAGCGGTTACGGTTATTGATCACATCTTCCGGTTACATGGCCTCTCGGTGGATGTGGTTTCTGACAGGGGTCCCCAATTTGTGTCCAAATTCTGGCAGGAGTTTTGTAAGTTACTGGGGGCGACGGTTAGTCTTTCCTCTGGGTTCCATCCCCAGACCAATGGTCAGACTGAGAGAGCCAACCAGGATTTAGAGCGAATGTTGCGATGTTTGGCGTCCAAGAATCCTTCCTCCTGGAGTCTACAACTCTCTATGATTGAGTACGCTCACAATTCGCTGCCAGTGTCTTCTACAGGCCTTTCTCCATTTGAATGTAGTCTAGGTTACCAGCCACCTGTGTTTCCCAGTCTGGAATCCGAAGTCGCGGTCCCCTCCGCTCACGCCTTCGTCCAGAGGTCGTCGCACTTGGAACAGAGCCCGCGAGACTCTGCTGCAAGTGAGGGCGCGTACCAAGGCTAAGACTGATCGCCACCGGTCGAAGCCTCCCGTATACGTCGTGGGTCAAAGAGTGTGGCTTTCTACTAAGAACATTCCGCTCTGTTCCGTTGCCAATAAGCTTGCTCCCAAATTCATCGGCCCGTTTACTGTCACTAAAATTATTAGTCCAGTGGCAGTCCGCCTCAAATTGCCTCCGGCGTACAGGAGGATTCATCCCGCCTTCCATGTGTCCAAAATTAAACCTGTTTTCCATTCTCATCTTAATCCGCCTACTCCGGTTCCTCCACCGCCGCGACTCGTAGACGGGGAATCAACCTATTCGGTCAATCGTATTCTGGACTCTAGGCGGAGGGGACGCGGATTCCAGTACTTGGAAGGTTACGGTCCGGAGGAGAGAAGTTGGGATCCTGCTAGGGACATTCTGGATCACTCCCTTATTGATGATTACAATCAACAGGTAAGGAGTTCTGGGAACGCCGTGAGGCGTTCCTAGGAGGGGGGGTACTGTCACGGTTCACTAATCCGCTGTCTCATACTGTTGTCTGTGTGAAGGTTTTTGGGTGTGTCACTTGATTGTTCTGTGTGGGCGTCGAGGAGCTGTGGAGCTGTGGATCATTACAACCTGCCTATTTAACGCCTTGTCTTTCGTCTCATGTTTGTCAGATCGTTGTTTGGAGTCCTGGTGTTTGTCCCGTTGTATTCTCGTGTTGTATGTTCCTGGATTGGATTTCTCGTCGCTGTTCCCTGGTTCCTGTCTGTTTCATTTAACGTTCTGGATTACGTTCACGGATCATCACACGGACACACGGACTCACCTCTCGGATCACCATTCACCACGGACATTCACCGCTCATCGAAGTCCCTGTGTTACCTCTCTCCTGCTGTCTGTGTTGCTACTGTGTGTCTTGTTTCTCTACCATCATCTGGCGTGAAGCTCTAATAAAGAGATATTAACTTGCAATTGTATCCAGCCTTCTTTTCCCATGACACTTAATTTTTTTATCGATGACTTTGCAGCGCATTATTGCTGTGCATGAATAACACTGAAAATATGAAAATAGCTACTGCAGGGCAAAGGATCGCCTTTTGACGAAACCATAGACTGTAAAAAAGACGAAACCCATCATGGCTATCGCGGCCATGGTGATAGTTGTCCCTGTGTGCCACCTGATGGATAGCCTATTTTTTTGTAATGATTATGTATGACTGCATAGCCTACTATATACTACAAGGAATGTCATGCCTCTGCTAAATGATTGAATTTAAATGTATAAAATGTAAACAAAACATTAAAATTAGAAAAAAAAAAAAAAGTGCAGTAGCCACTGATCTAAAATAGAGAATAGCCTATCATTAGCTTATATATAGCCTATAGATCGGTGGTAGTAGCCCAAAGGATGTCATGCGCTTGGCTACAGATGTAGAGGCATTTACAGTTTACATTTTAAAAACACAATGACAGCTTAAAAACAGACTTAATTAAATTTACAGTAGTTTTTTTTAAATGTTTTTTTTTTTTTTTTTTTTTTTTTATCTATGCATACATATTTCTGTGAAATACGCATTAGGTTGCACAGAAGAAAGCCGATATATGACATATACTGTTATAGCAGCAGAGGACTGTTATTTTGTTGAACGAAGTGATGATGACGTCACTGGTTCAGATTTTGATCAATCAACTGAAAGGGGCGTGTAATGACCGCCCACATGTGGAAAATGGTCCATTCGTTTTTCCTTTTTTAAACCAGAAATGAAATATGGAAAATGCGGTTTCTTTGTTTTTTATTTTAACACTGATGAATAGAATTAGCAGATACTGAGCTAATTTTCTTTATGCAAGCTTATTATTTTGTGAAAAGTAATATAAATGATATACAACTTGTTTTTTTAATATGTAAAAATGCTAAATTTAATTTCCAGTGTTTTGCGTCACAGCTACACACAGACGCTAAAGCGCCGTCTAGTGCCTTTTCCTCTGGCGTCAATAGAATGACTTGCTTCAAGAGCCTGCCTAAATGACATTGATTCATTTTCATTCGTTAAATTACTATTATCATTTTTACATTTATGTTTTAACCTAAACATTACATTTCTAAACCTTATAGCCTCTTGTTTAGCGCTCTAACATTATTGAGTTCCCACTTGTGGTCTCAATCCCGTCATTTTGCTTTTTACTCTGTTTTATATGAATAAAGGCCAAAACAACATCTAAATTACTGTGACTTTTTCGTCTGGCTCTGTTTTATATTGTTTTATATTGTTTTATATTGACAAACTGTTTGGGATTAGGAATCACTTTATAGCTATGCTGTTCAAATTGAAAATATACCAACATTTGTTATGATGACAAAATTATACCCCAATATGTAATTTTCATGAAGACAAAATTCCCATACCCTTTACCTCAGTGTAGGTTTGACATGAAATATTTCTCAATTCTCATTGAAAGCAATGCGTTACGGCTGCGTCGCTGGACATTACCGCTTTACGTGGCTTAATCCTACTAAAACAACAACCAGGAAGAAACTATTTTCATGCACATTTTCTTGTCATCAGCAGCATCTAAGGCTAAGACAACGACAACGTAAACAAAGTGGAAGGAAAATATTTTTATGTTAAGCATTTATAACGGTTTTCTATAGCTTTCTATAGCCTAATGCTGCTTTTCTGTATATAACGTGTTATTAATTGTGTTCATGGGCCTACTTATAAGGTGTAGTGAATTTGCTCCTCCAATATCACCTACATTGAGCCATATTAAGCGCTTATTTTTCATGTTAAGCGCTTGAATGTCCCGCTTTGCTGGACGCGTTTGCCACCAGTAGCCTATAACATTGTCCTGGACATGCGGCAGTATCGGACCCCTCTTGAGTGAGAATGGGGTGGAAATCAAGTCAAATATTATCATGTTTCAGAGACATGGCTCTCGAAAGTGTGGGAGAAACAACAATTTTACAAAAGAAAACTTTTAAATTGACATTTCTTCGACTTTAATCTGTCCTTTTTTAATTTTGGTTTATAAAGATGCAAAACGTATTTACTTTGTGCACATGAAATTTGTGTATTCGGTTTTAATTTAAATTTTGGTATTTACCAAAAAGGAATGGACGCAAAAGTACACAGACCATACACGGACCGCGACAGAATGTAGGCGTGTCAAGCGACGGGAAGCATACGACAAAAGTTTCAAAATCTCAACTTTATGCAATTGAGGAGCGAATTTCGCTAGCGACAACCAATAGAAGTGAACGCTCTCTGGAGCTCACATCACCGTCTCAAGTGCAGGCAAGACAGACACAGGACATAGTTCTGGAGCAATTTCACTGATTTGACTGTACATACATGGATATAATAAAATGATGCATGGAAAAGAAACTGTCAGCAGTCTTGTGAGTTTGATTCATACATTTTGTGTTGTTAATTATATGATGCTGTGAGCAGTTTAGCACTGCTGCAGTTCATATCAATGTTTCCTTTAAGCCGCGCGCATGCGCGGCTGTGCAGAAAGAATAATTGCCGCGCAGAGGACAGACTCAGACATGAAATCATGTGTGGGGAAATCCATTTGATTGTAGTTTAAATGAGAAATAATTGCAGTGCTCTGGTTAACTGCTATAGAGTTATTGTCGCTATAGAGTAAGAACCGGTGAATGCGATTTACAGGTTTCATAGAAAGAGAACGATGTGAGTGTGCCTGATCAGATGCGGTAAGAATACTGTCATGTTTCCGGACTAGATTCAAACTAGGACTAGATTGCCGACTAGATTGCCGATTTCAAAACACTGCTTCAGGAAGCTTCGGAGCATAATGAATCAGCGTGTCGAGTCATGATTCGGATCACGTCAAACCGTCAAACTGCTGAAATCACGTGACTTTGGCGCTCCGAACAGCTGATTTGACATGCTGATTCATTATGCTCCGAAGCTTCCTGAAGCAGTGTTTTGAAATCGGCCATCACTATATAAGTCGTTATTTTGTTTTTTTTGACGCACCAAAAATATTCTCGTCGCTTTATAATATTAATATTGAACCACTGTACTCACATTAACTGATTTACATATGTTTTTAGTACCTTTATGGATCTTGAGAGAGGAAATGTCATTGCTCCCTATGGTGGCTTCACGCAGCCATCGGATTTCAACAAAAATATCTTAATTTGTGTTCTGAAGATTAACGAAGGTCTTACGAGTGTGGAACGGCATGAGGGTGAGTAATAAATGACAGAATTTTCATTTTTGGGTGAACTAACCCTTTAATACGCATCAGACTCAGTGTGCAAGGACTCTGTGCGTGACAAATTTTTAGGATCACAAATACGAAAAAACGCATTTGAAAATTTCGGACTCAGTGTGTAAAGGCCTTAACTCTCGTATTAGAAGTGAATCAAACTGATGCTCATGATGTTTCATGTGATTGACTGATCTCTGCAAATGTCACAGATTTTAGCTGCATACACTCCAAAGTTAAAGGGATAGTTCACCCAAAAATGAAAATAATCCCATGATTTACTCACCCTCAAGCTATCCTAGGTGTACAGGGTTTCCGCTGGGTCTTAAAAAGTCTAAAATTCTGAACTTTAAATTTAAGGCCTTAAAATGTCTTAAAAACGGCCATATTTTCATCCGAGGTCTTAAATTTAATTTAGTCTAAAAAAGTTTTTACCCATTTCCAGAAACGCTACCTGCTGAAAGTTATAACAAAGTAGCAAAAAAGTAGCGAGTCGTAGTTCTTTCTGGGGGATATTGGTGTTGGTACGTATGCGGTGATAAAACTACAAATCCCATGATAAATGCAATACCTGCCCGCGAAATACGTCTGCGTCTCTTCAGAGTTTGTTAAAGTTAGGCTACGTGTAGAAAATGGGAAAGTGTACTTTCAACGAGGCATGGCTAGATCACAGCGATTTCTGCTGTTGGTTACAAGCGGTACCCAGCTCCAGGTACGAGGCTCACTGCAAACTTTGCAAAAAAAATAAATAAAATATAATTTAGGGACTCACACACCAGAGCGGAGAAACACAAGCTAGCCGCAAAATATCTTCAGCGGACTTGGCCAATTAGCCTCACCATTTCCATCATCCTCCTCAATGCCTGGTCCCTCCGGTCTCCAGCGCAATATCATCGCAGCTCCCTCGAACAACCTTCGGGGTACTTTTGGATCGACTGACACATCAAAAGCCGCTTTGGATACTACACACGGTAACTAAACACCACTCATTTAATAGCAACAGTGAGATTAGCAATCTCTTCCAAGTGATGTTCCCTGATTCAGTAATTGTGAAGACGTTCTTCTGCGGGCCCAACAAGATCGCTTATGTGGCGAGATTTGGATTGGGGGAGTTTATAAAGAGGGAATTGATTCGTACACTTACCGGGCCGTATGTCGTAATGTTTGACGAAAGCCTAAATCAGACCACCAAGACCAAGCAGCTTGATGTCCACGTTCGTTTCTGGAACAATGGAATTGTTAAGTCGAGGTACCTGGGCTCACAGTTCATGGGACATGGGACAGTGCGGGACCCACACACACACATCAGATAATCCATGTTAGATAGATAGATACTCTATCCCGAAGTAAGTATCTATCTATCTAACATGGATTATCTGGTGTGTGTGTGTGTGCTACATTGGTTGTTACATGGGTTGGAGTAGTCTGTTCAATCTCTATTAGGCTATTAATATGCTGTTTTGTAATGTAAATAAATATGAGATGAAATCTATTCCATTTGAGGGCAAGTTTGTTTTAGCCTATTTTCATTTTGGGCCTAAGGTTTTGGGTATTTGGCACATTGTTGGGTGTGGAAGGTTACTAATGTGATTGCTTTATCTGTAAATTAAATTAATGCTTTTTCAATGACTGAATTCATTGAAATAAAATTATTTTTTCAGAATTTCTTTGATTTGAATATTTTTTGGTAATGCGTCGTGTAGGTCTTAAATTTCAATCTTTATGGTCTTAAAATGTCTTAAAAAGGTCTTAAATTTGACTTACTGAAACCTACTTACTGAAATCTTCTTTCAGACGAACACAATTGGAGATATATTTAAAAAATATCCATTTAAAAATATATAATATATATAAAATATATAATATTTTAAATACTATATTTAAAAATATATTTTTCTTACAAAAATGCATCCTTTCACTTCAAAAGACCTTTATTAACCCTCTGGAGCCGTATGGATTACTTTGATTATGGATGGATGCATTTTTTTTTTTTTTTAAACGTGGCCCCCCCATTCACAACCATTATAAACCTTGGAGGACTAAAGATATTTTTAAATATATTTCAGATTGTGTTCGTCTGAAAGAAGAGAGTCATATACACCTAGGATGGCTTGAGGGTGAGTAAATCATTGGGTAATTTTAATTTTTAGGTAAACTATCCCTTTAATCATAAACAATGGATCAAACCCTCAGTTGATAGAAAACATTTATAGTGAGCATTGAGAACCTGTTGAACCTGATCTAAACCAGGTTGTATTTGTTTGGTTTTGCCAACTATTAATTACTCTGAAACTCTGAATACTGCTGTGTTTACTAGCATACTGTTACAGATTTTGAAAGCAAAAGATGAGGTTTACAGCCTACTGTTAATTTACCCATTTAAGCTGCTAAACCTGCTTGCTGGAATAACACCTTGGTGTTAAGATTTTAGTTTAATCAAATTGTTCTCTCTCGGGTAGGCAGGATTATTTGGGGGTTGAAGAGCTACAAGCCCCCTGTCCTGGGCCAAGTAGTGTAGGACTGATAAGACTAATAGTCTTCTTTTGAGGACCCTGCTCTTCTCTCTCCTTATTAGTCATTTATCACACCTGCCAGCCTTTCTGAACCATAATTACTCTGGCCTTATCCTTTTTGTGCTGTCATGTCTGAGAGAAAGAGGGAGTGGGAGAGAGAGAGGGGGGGGGGGGAGTGGGAGAGAGAGAGGGGGGGGGGGGGGTGGGAGAGAGAGAGGGGGGGGGGGGTGGGAGAGAGAGAGGGGGGGAGTGGGAGAGAGAGAGTTGGAGAGAGGGGGGGGGGGAGAGGGGGAGGGAGGGGGAGGGGGAGGGGGGGGGGGAGAGGGGGAGAGAGGGGGAGAGAGGGGGGGTTTGAGACAGACCAGCATTAGAGAACAGACAATCATTAATTCTTGTTTTCTTTGCGTGTTCTTTGGAACCTTCTTTGTGTTCTTTCGCCCTGGCCTCATCCTTGCACACCCGTTACAGGAACAACATGAGGGTGAGCACTTAATGACAGAAATTTCATTTTTGGGTGAACTAACCCTTTAATATAAAATGATAACATTTCGCTCTGTTCTGTGTGACTTTGCTGCAAACTTGTTTTGAAGGATTACATAATGTTAAACAAACCTTAAAATGAATAGCATTTCTGTAATCATTTAACCATCATGTCATATTTTGTTTGCCATGAACACCAAATACATTTTCTCAATATATTCCTATGCAGTGAATTGGGATAAGATTTTCAGCGATTAATAACTTAAATTCAGCTTGGAACCTCATACTAAACTATCATATACCACCAGAGAGACTGTGACTGCAACACGTCGTCATTTGGATTACTTTTGGTACTTGTTTTTGACATTTTTTGTAATAAATAAATTATTGTGACTACACTTGTCTGTTATGTTTTTCTTTATAACTGTACATATTTTTTAAAGAAATGGTTATGAGTATGTTTAGAGGTAGGAGTGGGATTAGCAGCTCAAAATATATATTTTAATCTGGTCCCACTTCATAATAGGTGGTCTTAAAGGTGCTAAAGAGGATCTTTTCGTCGACTGAGAAACCAAAGACTGTTACTGAGTTTTTGAAATGAGCGCATGCGTAAGAACAACCCCCCTCCTTCGAAGGAACGCCTCCCAAAACTCGTAAACATTCGTATTGGAACACGAGTGTTTACCACCGGCATTCGCTGTGTTGTGTTAGTGGATTCATTA
Source organism: Ancherythroculter nigrocauda (assembly GCA_036281575.1). Classification (NCBI taxonomy): domain Eukaryota; kingdom Metazoa; phylum Chordata; class Actinopteri; order Cypriniformes; family Xenocyprididae; genus Ancherythroculter; species Ancherythroculter nigrocauda. The sequence goes on from VTFQ01000005.1 coordinate 35,538,698, forward strand.
TGTCAGACTCACCGCAGGTAACTCATAATCTGCAGTTGTTACTCCTGTCTCCGGACAAAAACATTGCATGCGGCTGTGGAGTGTGGAAAGTTACTGGAGCGCGCAGCCGCGCTCATCTCTCACAAGGAACGTCATGGCAGTGATTGACAAGCCAGAGGGCCAATCCGCGCACGTCTCTCACAAGGAACGTCACGGCAATGATTGACAAGCCAGAGGGCCAATCGTTTACGTGATGATCGCGTAAACGATTGGCTGATGTTTTTAAGGCCCTACCTCGTGCACAGATATTAATATTATTCCTTTCAGTGCACCTAATAAATAGTCTTTTATCAGTTAGTAAAGACAGTTTCAAGTAATATTGCAAAAATGTATAAAACAAAACATCCTCTTTAGCACCTTTAACTACTATGTACTTACATCAAAAAAATAAGCTAATATAAAGTGGAATCGTTTGATAACAGTCACATCAGGATTGGGTAGTAGTTACATAAATCTTTAATCATCTCACCTTTTTCACTTTCACTTAGTCTGTCCAGAGAACAGCTAGCAGCAGGTGCAGTGTATGGGTATGAGGCATCTGTAAAACAAAATTAGCATAGTTCTAATAACCATATACAAAAGCAAATATTATGATATTGTTAAATTGTTAAAATACTGAACTATTATGAAGGTTACACCATGTAATTAATATAGGTTACATCTGTCACGGTGCACACAAGAACAAGATGGTAGGATCCAGTTGCAGCATTTATTAGGGTAATCCAAGGTCAAAAGTCCAGAGAACAGGCAAGGGTCAGAATCCAGATAACAGTCCACAAAAAACAGAAAGCCAGCGGTAACAAAAAGTGCACATCACAATACAACAAACCACAACGGAGGACAGAAACAACTGAGACTAAATAGACAGACACTAATGAACAAACACAAAACAGCTGAGTGCAATGAACATGGGATAATGAGTCCGGGGAGTGCGTTATGGGTAATGTAGTGAATGCAATGGGTGGAAATAAGAGTCCGGGATGGAGTGCCCTCTAGTGGCTGACAGGGCACTCTCACTGGTGATCATGACATTACCCCCCCTCAAAGGAGCGGCTACCAGACGCTCCACCAGACAAAACAAAAACACAAAAACTCAGGAGGGAGGTGGACAGGAGGAGGATCAGGGGGAGGGATGGTGGGCCAGATCCAGGGTGCCCAACTGATAGCCAGGGCGGTGCTGGAGGAACTGACCAGGCTGGCTCCAGCGGTTCTGGAGTCCTGGCTGAGTGCCAGGGTGGCGCTGGAGGAACTGACCAGGCGGGCACTGGCAGGTCTGGATTCCTGGCTGAGTGCCAGGGCGGTGCTGGAGGAACTGACCAGGCTGGTTCCAGCTGTTCTGGAGTCCTGGCTGAGTGCCAGGGTGGCGCTGGAGGAACTGACCAGGCGGGTCTCAACGGTTCTGGTAGCCTGGGCAGAGGCGGCAGGGCAGAAGGCTTGGACGGCGGCGGCAGGGCAGACGGCCTGGACGGCGGCGGCAGGGCAGACGGCCTGGACGGCGGCGGCAGGGCAGACGGCCTGGACGGCGGCGGCAGGGCAGACGGCCTGGACGGCGGCGGCAGGGCAGACGGCCTGGACGGCGGCGGCAGGGCAGACGGCCTGGACGGCGGCGGCAGGCCTGTCCAAAGGTGCTCCGTAGCCGTATCAGGGAGAACAGCCAGCTTGGTGACGGCCTCCATGGCCGTATCAGGGAGAGCGGGCAGCTCGGTGACGGCAGCGGGCTCGGGCTGCTCTGGCGGCGCCGGCAGGGCAAGGCGCTTAGTTGGCGCCGGCAGGGCAAGGCGCTTAGTTGGCGCCGGCAGGGCAAGGCGCTTAGTTGGCGCCGGCAGGGCAAGGCGCTTGGGAAAACGAAGAACAACCTCTAGAGTGGTCTCCGGGCCTTGAAGGACAGAGGAAGCCCTTCTCCTCCTTTTCCTCCTCTTATGAGGGTGAGGCGGTGGCTCTGTGCCTACCTCATCTGTAGGCACCGAAGTGGCCCAACAGGCTGGGGCGGATTCACTGGCTGGAGCGGACTCACTGACTGAAGCGGGCTCACGAGTGGACTCACTGACTGAAGCGGGCTCTGGAGTGGACTCACTGACTGGAGCGGGCTCTGAAGTGGACTCACTGACTGGAGCGGGCTCTGGAGTGGACTCACTGACTGGAGCGGACTCTGGAATGGACCCACTGACTGAAGCGGGCTCTGGAGTGGACTCACTGACTGAAGCGGGCTCTGGAGTGGACTCACTGACTGGAGCGGGCTCTGGAGTGGACTCACTGACTGAAGCGGGCTCTGGAGTGGACTCACTGACTGAAGCGGGCTCTGGAGTGGACTCACTGACTGAAGCGGGCTCTGGAGTGGACTCACTGACTGAAGCGGGCTCTGGAGTGGACTCACTGGCTAGAGCGGACTCACTGACTGGAGCGGGCTCTGGAGTGGACTCACTGGCTGGAGCGGACTCTGGAATGGACTCACTGACTGGAGCGGGCTCTGGAGTGGATTCACTGACTGGAGCGGGCTCTTGAGTGGACTCACTGACTGAAGCGGGCTCTGGAGTGGACTCACTGACTGAAGCGGGCTCTGGAGTGGACTCACTGACTGAAGCGGGCTCTGGAGCGGGCTCTGGAGTGGACTCACTGGCTGGAGCGGACTCTGGAATGGACTCACTGACTGGAGCGGGCTCTGGAGTGGACTCACTGGCTGGAGTGTGCTCTGGAGTGGACTCACTGGCTGGAGCGGGCTCACTGGCTGGAGCGGCCTCTGGAGTGGACTCACTGGCTGGAGCGGACTCACTGACTGGAGCGGGCTCTGGAGTGGACTCACTGGCTGAAGCGGACTCTGGAATGGACCCACTGACTGGAGCGGGCTCTGGAATGGACTCACTGACTGGAGCGGGCTCTGGAGTGGACTCACTGACTGAAGCGGGCTCTGGAGTGGACTCACTGACTGAAGCAGGCTCTGGAGTGGACTCACTGGCTAGAGCGGACTCACTGACTGGAGCGGGCTCTGGAGTGGACTCACTGGCTGGAGCGGACTCTGGAATGGACTCACTGACTGGAGCGGGCTCTGGAGTGGATTCACTGACTGGAGCGGGCTCTAGAGTGGACTCACTGACTGAAGCGGGCTCTGGAGTGGACTCACTGACTGAAGCGGGCTCTGGAGTGGACTCACTGACTGAAGCGGGCTCTGGAGCGGGCTCTGGAGTGGACTCACTGGCTGGAGCGGACTCTGGAATGGACTCACTGACTGGAGCGGGCTCTGGAGTGGACTCACTGGCTGGAGTGTGCTCTGGAGTGGACTCACTGGCTGGAGCGGGCTCACTGGCTGGAGCGGCCTCTGGAGTGGACTCACTGGCTGGAGCGGACTCACTGACTGGAGCGGGCTCTGGAGTGGACTCACTGGCTGAAGCGGACTCTGGAATGGACCCACTGACTGGAGCGGGCTCTGGAATGGACTCACTGACTGGAGCGGGCTCTGGAGTGGACTCACTGGCTGGAGCCTTCTTCCTTCTCCTCCTCCTCCCTTTACCGGGGTGAGGCTGAGGCTCAGTGCCCACCTCCCCTG